>JAWWMP010000081.1:129154828-129252138 GCA_035047865.1 Dendrocincla tyrannina | reverse complement strand
CTTTCTGTCCTTAGCATTATTACATATACCTTGAACTAATTATATTCTCTGACTGGACACATAGTAAAAACATTAATTCTTTACTGCAAGGAACACAATAATTGCTTCTCATACAGCCTGCATTTTTAACAGCTTAACAACTCTCCCACATGATATATTCCTGGAGAAGAATATATTTTTCTTGAATATCTATGCAATTAAAAAATGGGATTTGGATCTATAATCTCTAGGTTTAAAATAATCACAATGAATGTAGCTTTTATAAAAGCCTGATTTAATGTAATAAGAAATCATGTGTTATGTCAGACTAAAAACTGTTATTGCACTACATACTGCTTTGGAATCTTTCTATGGCAAAAATACCACTGGTATTTTTCATCTTACCTTGCCACAAGAACAAAATGCTCCCACTAATGGAAAGTGGCTTTCCATGCTGTTCACTATGACTTTACATAAAAGGAATTTTAGAGCATACTAGTATTTTTTGACTATTAGTATTGTAGACACTATAATAAGTTTTTAAGCAGCATTGGAATACTTGGAATCTGTCCCATGACTTCAGCTTTTATTTGATCAAGACTATATACATTACATAAACCCACTACTCAAGGTAGGCCTTGAATATCATGTATTTGCAAACATGTTTCTACCATGTTTAATAGTTGGTTATTCTTAAACCTATCTAGTTTTGATTATGCCTTGGGATTCTTTTCCTAAAGCAACTAGTACTACAAAAACCCCCACATTTTTGCTACATTTTTTAATTTTCTCTTTACTATTTTCTCCTTTCATTCATATTCCTTAATCATCTATTCCACTAAGTTTCCTTGCTGATACTTCTTGCCTTATCAAGGTCAAAATATCTAATTAGCCTGTTACTTTCCAAAGTGCAAAAAATCTCATTTTGATTAAAAAGGAAGAAGATATGCCATAAGGTGTTTCAATTCCTTTTAGAGTGATTCAAGTTGTTTCGAAAAATAAAAATAAGTAAACATAATAAAAAACTCTCAATGAAACCATGAACAGAAAACATTATACCAAAATGAACATAAACTATTGATCATTACTTTGTGTTCTAGCACCTGTATGCACTTTGATTTTCTTCTCCAAAAATCTCACTATATAAACCGATCTAATAGGATTAGATTAGATTAGGATTCTTTAATTTGAAGGGGGAAAGCAGAGATATTGTCCAGAGACGTGTGGAATTTCCACCACTGTCACAGTAGCAAGGAGTAGTGGTCTGAGCCAGAAATAAGTCATGCTATACATTAGTTTAACTCATTAATCAGACAATAATGTGACTGAGTCTCTATGTACTGACAGCACCAACACTCAGGTTAAATCTAGGTGGCATGAGAACTAGAACTGGAAATGGATTTCAGAGTCACCATCACTGAGTTTTAGCACTAATTGGGACTCCTCAGTTACAGGGGTTTTTTTAATGTTTAAAAAGGTCAAAACTAGCAGTAACACACTTGACATATTAGCAGACTTCCCGTATGTATGAGAAGGTTGTGATGAAGGCTCTTAACAGAGGAGCACAGTGGGAGGATGAAAGACAACGGTTACCCACTGAAATAAGAAAGGTTCTGCCTGGACAGGAGGAAAAGCTTTCTTGCCATGAGACCAGCCGAGCAGTGGCACAGGTTGCACAGAGAGGAAGAGTGTTTTACCCTTGGAGATTTTCAAGGCCTGACTGGGTAAAGCCCTAAGGAACTTGGTCTGATCCCATAACTGACTCTGATTTCAGCAGAAGATTGATTGAACTTGAGACTTCCTACAGTCCCTTACAACTTGAATTTTTTGATGACCCTATTATTTTTTGCCAGGTGAAAAGAAGTAGTTTCCTTTTGCTCTTCCAGAAATCTCTGCTCAGCAGTGGCAGTGAGTGGTATCAACGCTGCTGCTGCAGAACCTTGGCACAAACCTTCTTAAAAAACACACCCCCCCCCCCCCCCCCAAAAAAGCCATGGCCTTCTCACTCATCATTTATTCTTACATCAGCAACCACTGATGGCTTTCTGGTTCACCCTAAATTTGATCAATTCTCTGGCCGCTCCTGCACAAAAAGAATCTTTGCTTTTGTTATCTCTGAAATTCTCTTTTGTGCGTGCTCTGAGCACTTCCCAGAAAATTCCCAGCTCCTATTATACAGCAGATTCGTAACTTATGTTCTTCCCAGTCTTCTTGTCACAGCACTGAATTCCAGTAGTTTAGTCTCAACATGCTCTATTGCTCTTACAAAAGAAGCCACCATCTCAACCTCCCTGTAGTTTTTTCACCTGATGCAGTAACTGGCAGCAAGAATGTGCCAAAAAGGCAGCCTCCCTCCCTGCTGTCCAAGCACACCTTTCTTAGGAGAACAAGAAATAACACCAGACTAACAGCTGAACAAACAAAACAGGTGCTCTCAGTCACAGCTTCCACTGCTATTTGTGCAAATAAACTACAGACTCTGGAGTAAGAGCACTATTTATAGCTCTAAGCTTAGGTGTGTTGGTGTTTTGGTAGCCCACCAACACACTCAAGAGTTTGCTGTTAGTTTTGACATACACAATGAACTGAGCTCTCCTGGAATTCTGAAATAATTCAACTTAAGAAACTTAGATACATTTATGCATAGCTATGGATTTCATGCACACATGTATTCCTTTCACAACCTACTGATTTTTTTTAGCTTTTCTTTTCCTCCTTCACTGTGCTGTTGACAGTATGTATACCTTCACTTTCACCACAACAGACATTTAAAAAGTCTCAAGTGAATTTTTAAGTACATTAGATTCTTTAGCACAACATTACAAACCAAAGTTAAGCTTGCATGGATGCCTTAAGTATGCCTACCACCGTTCTTTCATCAGAATACTGTATTTTTCAATTTCAAAGCTTATTAGTGTATATTAGACCAGAAAAAAATAAAAAGGTAATCATAATTACTAGTTTCCATGCATACTTGGCATGTTAACTCCCCATTTCAGACCATTACAGAATCACTGCTGCTGGCAGAGGATTTATTAACAAGATACTCAGCAAGACAAATTCCAATGATTACATATTGAAATGATAAAACATCCCACTTATCTCCTTTCAGTGCAAGTCAGTTCATGATTTAAGAACTTCACTGAAAATGTTTACAATAAGAGGAAATCAAAGCTTATACACAACTAGATTAAGCTTGAATAGTTAAGCTAAAGAAAAAATGTGCTTAAGCTGCTTACCTATGCCATTTTTCCATCTGAAATTAGAACTGATAATCTACCAGACTTTCACAGAAATGCACAATGTATAAAAATAATACCATTTGCACACTGCATTCTGAACCTCCAAGAAGGAGGAGGACACATGTGGACAATCACCCACACACGACAGTGAACTTTTTATGCTGTGCAAGTTTCATACAGCTGTGTCCTGCCACTCCCAAGCAATTACTTAAGAGAATACACCCTTACACCTTGATTTTAAAAAGTTTAATTTGTACTCCTCAAAATAAATGTCAAACACGGACACGTTAGGTGGAACAAACAAAGATTAAATGCCAAAATGTCGAAAGAAAAGTGCTTAGAGCTGAACAACCTGCATTACTGCTAAAATTCCAAATGGTGGGCTTTTGCTGGCTTTTGTGTTTTGGAGTTTGGTGGCAGGGGAACAGGCAAGAGGAAAAAAGTAGTTTTAAAAACAGGGGTATTAGAAAGGCCAGTCACTTATTTCAGTCTTTTTCCTAAGTGGTTAAAAGAACTATGCAGCAGCTCCACAGCCCTTTTTTATATGTACACCTGGGAAGAATACTGAATCCTGTTACTTTCCTCAGTGTTACCCTGATGTGGTTTAGACCAGATGTTTAAATGTTACAGTATGTACATTTTCTTCTCTTCTTCCAAGGCAAAAGCAAAATAAGAGGAATATTTGACTTCACTCCACAAGAGACCTATTTAATAGTTTGGCGGTTATGTAAGTAAAGGTAGCTTGGCTAAGTCAATGTTGACGACATACAGAACGACATGATCCTAATGAGTTGGAAAATATTGGCTCTCATGAGATTCAACCAGATGCTACTGCGCTGAGAAAGCTACTGTATTATTGAATTTCATTTTTATGAGGTAAAATTTATTATTCAACCATTAAGGTATCCCACATGAAATCTTGCATAAAATAGTTTTACAGTTACTTTCTGGAAAGTAGATTTTATTTTAACTTTAAGACATCATTTACATGAGGGATTCAAATGCCTATTTGATCACCTTCAACAGAGAAATGTAAGGTCTGCAAGCAATTTTCCCAAAAATACCAGATTAATGGAACCGAACTGTCAACAAAATAATGAACTACCTGAATAGGACAAGGAAAAAGTGGTAGCAAGTTCCAGTTTTCCAGAGTAAACTAAAGCCATGTGTGACTGTGTATGTATTTTGTTGGCAGGCTGAAATGGTTAGAAACTGAGTGCTTCAGGTACTTACTAACAAATAATGGAAAAAATGCACAGTAAAATTACTCTATAGGATTAATCATCTTCAACCTTTGAAGGATTTTAACTGGTGCCCTTTTCCTAACATATTGGTATTTGGCACAATTATTTTTGTTTAAATAAATTGTATAACAGCAATTGTAATAATGTTATTAACATCTATACACACAATAATGTAGGAAACGTTATGTATTACAGATTCATCTTTGTTTCTACTTTTACCATGATTGAAATGTAAAATCAGGATGTTTCACAAGCATGAGCAAGCATAAGAACTAACACTATTTAACTGAAATGTAACGTGCTGTTGTGCTTGTACACCAAAAGGATTATAAAATAAAACCAAAACATAAATTTCCTAAGAATTACACGTGAAGACTGCTTTTGTTCTGTTTTTCTATTTTAGATGTAATGCATTAAAAAGTTAGTAATGCCTTTTCCTTGACCCATGAAAAAGCGCATAAAGCTGTTTGCAGCTGTTTTACTTATCCATTTCTTATGTTGCATTTTGTCACTTGTATTCCCATCCCCAATTTTCTACACTTTTTGTTCTTCCACAACTATTCTAGGCAGTATGCATCAATCTTGTACTTGAATGGTAAAGCCTATTCATTCAAGTAGTAAGTTGCATTGATTACATTACCTCAATTTTTTTAGGTGTCTTGGCTTCTCAGAACCCTAAAAAGACCAGCCTACATTTGAAAAGAACCTTTGCCAAGTCGGCATTTAAAAACATGGATTACAAAAGGTGTCGCTGCAATTAAGGAAGTTAAATGCTTTCAAAAATCCCATTAAATCCTGTATCTATTATAATAAAAAGTCTGCTCTTAGCAGAATTAAATAGTCTTAAGCTAAGAAAGACTAAATATTTAAACATGTTTATAAAAAATATTTAGTGTAAAAATCATACGTCTTCATTGACATACTCATTTTACCTGTTCTCCACAAGTGCTGAGGTCAATCAGCTACTCACAGCACTGTACGCATCTTTTTACTTTTACCTTTTGAGACTTCAAATGTTATGGGGTTTTTTTCAGACAGCTTGCCTTTGGACAAGTTAATTAAGAGAGATCTGATGAAATAGCAATCTAATAACAAACTAAGAAATATTTGAGCAAAGTGTTTTTCTCCTAGGAGGAAAAGGTTTCTGAAGAGCAAGGGAAGGAACGTAAATGGGGAACAGAAGAGAGTTAATCTACAAGCAATCTTCCCTTCCTGGTATTCCATTAAATCTATTCCCAAGAATTCCTAGAGGATAAAGCTTAGAGAGGTTGTT
Source organism: Dendrocincla tyrannina (assembly GCA_035047865.1). Lineage (NCBI taxonomy): Eukaryota > Metazoa > Chordata > Aves > Passeriformes > Dendrocolaptidae > Dendrocincla > Dendrocincla tyrannina. The sequence goes on along the minus strand of JAWWMP010000081.1, from coordinate 129,246,400 downwards.
CTGAATCCCTAGAGCAACTTCAGCCCTCAAATACTTTTGAAAGAAGTTTTGCAGCAGGAAAACATTTCTGCTGCAGGTAAAACTTTAGGACAGAACCCCAGATCCCAGCAATAAATTCTGTTCCTATATTTGTGGAAATACCCGGTGCAGAGCTCCCTTTTTAAACTAGTTCCATAGAAGGTCTTTCAGCAGTTACCTTGCAGACAGGCTCCCAAAGAGGCCTTTGTACCTTGTGAGCCTCTCCATAGCATGCCAAAGGGCCAATACACGTGTTCTCTGAGGTTCTTCCCTCCCCATGCAACTCATGTATCTGTACTTGTCTCCCTATTAAATTTTGTCTTTCTTAACTTTTAGTGCTTTTCTATTTTAGCTTTTTCTACCTGCTTCTCATGGTTTTATCTTTCCCTGAAGCTCTGTTCCCTTTTTATTAGATGATCCTCTTCCCCCCTTTTTTCTTCCTTTTCATTTTTTATTTCTTTCTTTCCCCCAATTTCATCTGTTCTTTTCCTACAGAGTATCTTAGCCCATACTGTCAGCACAGTTTCAGTGATAGTTTTAAAACTTTAAGAGATGGCTGTGTTGGAAAAAGCATAATAACTAGGGACACTAATTCCTGCTAAAAATACCTTTGCTGAGAGGATACAGAGGCTCGTTGTATCACTTTTGAGTCCAAGTAATACTGAATCAATATGTTAAGAAAGCACATCACTCACAAAAGCACTTGGCACAAAGCCCCAGTAAAGACATACGCCCCAATAAAGCTGAGCAACAACTGTTGCAGCCCAATAATACTCCTCAATCACACATGAAAGGTGGGAACACAGACATAGGCAGTTGAGAAAGATGCAGGCTATGTACATAAATGGCAAATGCATTGGAGACTAGCTTTGGGCAAGTAGAGAAGAACAATTTCAAGTCTCAGGATATTTCAAAATTGGCAGAACAGGTCTGGGCCGCTAACTAATAACTAGACCATTTCTATAGGAGGCCACACTTCATTCATAGAGGACCAAAAGGGCATGGTGTTGTAATGTGTATCAAGAACGTGTAAAATCCTGTGATCCAGCCTGAAGCAGGCAGATTTGCTGAAAACCTCTGGATAACAGCACATCATTAAAAATAGAAAGACAAACTACATAAGTCCTTTCTTTTTTCTTTTTAGAAAATAATGTCATGTATGGGCGCGGCTTTTTTAATTGACTTTTAACAGTGGGATAAAAATCTATATAGGTACTTAGCTGTTTGTTCTGCTACATTTCCAATTAGTTAGAAAGATGGTTTTTAGAAGTTTGAAAATGCAAACACAGAGGATAATAGACAACAAGGGCATCTTTAGGCATATTGCTAATTTTTCCTGCAGGAACACCACAGTTTCACGGAAACATAATCAGAAAAAGCAAAGGAACAAAAGTAAAGAGGTATAAAAGAAAAGAAAGCAAATGTGTTTATACTTGCACCATTTGTACTAAATTGATCAAAGAAACAATTAACCCACACACCACCATGTGGATGGAAAGCTATTTTCTCTAAGTATTACTTCCGTGTGTAACTAAAAATGAGTTGGCTCAGATGGAAAACACAATACCATTGACAAAAAGACTTACTTCCTTGAGATGTTAGACTTTACAATAAAAGCTCAGCTGTACACCCACAAAGATTCTCAGAGACACACTGGCAGGACAGCAATACTCTGCTAGGCTACTGCCAGGCCCACCACATGAGCCATCTAAGGCTGATCTGCACCAACCAGAGGAACACAGGGTTGTGCAATGGCAGTCAAGGATTTCCAAGGAACACCTAGCAGCTGTTGTTTCCTGTTGGAGAAACTAATTTGAATACCAGTAAAAGAATATCAGTGTTTAACAGATGTGCCTTGTTTATTGACAATTTCCTTATTGACTGCATTATCTTTATAGTCACTCAACTGAAAACTGAAAAAAAAAAGAAAACCAGAAGAGTTGAAATTCAAATTTCCCCGTGCAAATACAGTCATGTATTTTTTAGAAGCTTACACACATACGCATTACTGTTAAAAATATGGGAGAGCTGACACTAAGTACAGGGATGACTTTCAACAAGACATGATATTTTCATACAACAAAATACAAACAAAAGATAGTTGGTTTACAGAAGCAACCAAGCCAAGAATGAGGACAAAAGGATAGACAGCAATCATTTCATTTCAAAGCTGCCTTCGTCTAGTTAATGTGAAGTACAGCTACAGAACTATAAAGTTTACCAGGTCAAGCGTTAAGCCATGAACAAGAAAAGATCAAAACAAGTGTACTATACTGTTCATTTACTTTAAGTACTTAAAATGTGTGCTCCAGATTTCTATTCTGGAGAGATATGGTTAGCAGAGTTGTATGGACAGATTGAAACACATTAAATGATAAAACAGGTTAGTTTGAAACTGTACAAACCCCCAAGACCATCTGAAGTGATCAAATGACCATATTTTCAGATTCCTCCAAGGTGTGGATTGTAAACCTGCTACCTTCAGAAATACCAGGACTTGAAAATAAAACCTCACAATCTCATCCTTAGGTGACCCCATACACAATAAAGGATGAAAAAGAACGAGTGACTGTTGGGGAAAAAAGGAAAACCTAAGCACTAAAAACAGTTATTTCAAGGGTTACACAAAAATACAATAGTTCTTTTGCACAGATTTAACTTGAATATAAACAACAGGAGTGAAAAAGAAAAATAGGATTGAGAAAACAGGACTGAAAGACTTCCAGGCATCTAATCTACCATTCTTCTTCAAGTCATGATTTTCTACATCGGAATCATTCTCTTAACACATTTTCCAAGACTGGTAATAATGATGGAGATTCCAAAATATCTCAGTTATTCTTGTAATGTGTTTTTTCACAAAAAATAAACAATAACAGCTATAAATTATAACAGCATGCATAGAAATCTAAAAAAAAAACCCAAAAAAGTAATTTTCTGGATGACCTTTATGTACTTGAATTGGTTTCCTCTGTAAATTGGTCAAAATGCTTAATTTATTTATTAAGGATGACAGGCAACAAATTTCATTATTTATGTCACTATCACCAAGATTTACATATCTTCAGCAGTTTCACAACAGTTAAGTAACATTTATTTATGAAACTGGATGAGAAACATCTGCAGCCCTTCTAAAAAAATTCAGTGTTCACCACTGATTAATAAAGCCCTTAATAATCCAGCTTCACCTCTGAATGATCCTAAGTTACAACATTGCACCATATAAGGCAGCAAGGGTAGATGTTTCAGATGAGGAAAGCATGGAAAAATTATCCTGTATGGGAAAATTAAATGCATCCAGAAATTGGTGCCAAGGAGTGAAGCTGGGTGGCTTAGCTTACATCCTGGATTTTAAGCATAAGCTATAAATACCCACATACACACAAAAAACATTCTGTCTGTTAACTACTCTAAGTAAAAACCTGGATTTGAAGGATATAGTTGTATTCACGTTCACTGGCAGTGCTCTGTACCACAATAAATACTTAACCAAAAGTATCACATATTTACCTGAAGTTTGGAAAACCTCATTCAGTAAGGCTTCATTTACCACCACCGAACTGACATTTCCAACAGGATGGCACCAGCTCTGATAAATAGTTTGAAGCAGCAGGGTTTGAGCTCTAGTTGCTTGAATTGTCAAATTGGGGAGCTCAAAAATGCATTCTGTTAGTGGGACATGAGCTCGCTTGGTCCTGTTTAACATTGAGGGAAAAAAAAAAGAAAAATAATTACTTTGGTGCATAAAAATAACAATTTTAAAACTGAGGCACAGAACATCACACTACTAGTTAGTTTGTAAGGTTGGAACTGTGTGCCTGTTAGATTTCTTCTTGTAAGGGCTGATTCTACTTGTACTGAAATGAAATCTAAATAGGACGTGTTAGATGACTTAACTTCACATCTTCCTCCAAAACATGACAGGAAAAATCATATATTTTTATTTAATTATCTCTTGGGTTTAATATACTAATTAAAGCAATTTGACATGCTCCCACCAAAATAGTGTAGTTATTAAAAACACAGAAAACATCTGTTCAAAAATGGAATGTTCTCAATTTTTTTATTTAAAAAGCTTACAGTGAATTGCTAAATGAGATACGGCCAGTGACCCAATAAATACATAGACAATATTTACACATCAGAATACAAGCAGGCACACATTCCAATTTCACTGACATAGAGCTCATTAAGTGATTCTGCTATTCTTCAATGCCTTTTACCTTTCAGTTGGGAAGGAGGAACAGGAGGAGACAGGCAGGGGGTAGTACAAAGTAAAGGACACTTTGGAAATAAATTCTTCTATGACAATATAATCCACCATCAACAAGAATGCTTCATAAAAACTACAGCAAAGTAGGTAACTTACTTTTTCTTTCTAATATAGACACTATTACCTGAAATAAGGCAACAGATCGATTTGCTATATTCAATAAAAACCATAAAGGTTCTTTAACCCTCTCATTTTGGAGCCTTTTCCTGCAGCATGTTTACATTACTATCCTTGCCCTAACCACCTCCTGCTCCATCCATTCCTTTTGTGCTGTTTAGCGCTATTTTCTCTGATGTCCCACATGGCAAGGGTGGTAGAAACTAGATGATTTTTAAGGTGCCAACCAGCCCTAACTATTCAATGATTCTGTGATTCCATGAAAAATAACCAGTGATGCACATATTGGCTCATTCTCCTTCTGGAGAATCTCTTCAATTAGAAGATTTTAGGGACATGCTTAAAGCCACTTAGAAATAAATAATAGATCAATGTTGCATTGGGAATCAGAACCTCAAATGAGTAAAGCTCACAAAATCCCTTGGCCCAGGAAAAAAAGCATGCTTTACCAAAATGCTCAGGGACTGAAGTTGTAATACACGCAAACACTGAATGGCTCTTTAGACCAGCAAAATCAAAACCTTCAAGGAACTCTCAGAAGCAGTCACAATACAGTGCATCTCCTATCTGGGTCCAGAAGACAATGCTTGTATGGCCTAAATTATGGGAGAGAACACTAGCAGCACAGGCTCTGCAGGAGGCTCCATGAAGTCAGAAAACAGGCCATTCCTGATGCTCAAACTCTAAAAACTTTAGCAGCATGAAGCAACACAAAATTCCCATAATAAGAAGTAGACTTCCTTGAACATTCTCCATCTGATTAGGAGAGTGGCCCTTCATCGAGATGAATGGAAAGAAAAAAGTACTTTACTTCTCAGACCCATGATCATTATGCTCTAAATGAAGGAGCAGAATAGAAAAATATTCAGCTGTTAACACTTCCAACCCATAAGCTGCTGATAAGGCCTGTGTGGCATACGAAACATGGTCTGGAAATAGGCATTCTGAACATCTGAAGACATCCAACAACTACTGGGGTGGTACAGCCAAAGGTAATGTCATCCCTTTGAATTTGGATTTGGACATATAAGCATTCACCTTCAGTCACAAACAGAGTTCCTCCCTTAATCCCTTGTCAATACCAGGAAAGAGCAAAGTGAAAACCATTTTCTCTGGAAGAAGAAGAATTAATCTCAAAGTGTTAGATATCTACAGTATAAAGAAACCTCCACATCTAAGACAGTGGTCTAGAACCTTTAAGGTAAAACAGAAGAAAATAGGCCATAGAGACATAATAGAGATCCAGTCATTCTAGATGTGGGGATTAAATTACATGCTTTCTGCAGGTCACTCTTTCTGCCCACTGCTATAGTGGGAGATTTCGATACTTCTCAGCTGTGGATGTCTACACCAGAGATCAAAGCATCAAATAAAGCACATCTACAACAGCCAATTCCATTACTCCTCACTAAAAGTAAAAACAAGGAAGGAGGAAAAAAAAGCGATTCCTTCAAAAGAAGATGCACGTAGAATATTTTCAAAAAATGGATGCAAATACAGAATGAAAGACAAAGAACAAACAAAACCAGATGCTGGAACCTTCTGCAATAGTGATCAGTATTATTTAGACAGAGGTTTTCCAACCTTACAAAGCTTGGAATCAGGATTACCTGTCTCAAAAATGTTGAGAAGGGGAAGAAACCAGCAACAAGACTGCCTCTGAGTTGCAACTCATTTGAAGCTAACGACACAATCATGCTGCCAGCTTCAAATACCATTTGCAGAAAAAAACATAGACAGGAAAAAACATTTCATAATTATATGGGAGAATGCAACCATGTGTCTGGTACAGATAAACACTTTGACTCAGACAGCCATAAGGAACAAAGAGCCTGGAACATATTCTGACCATTTCCACCACAGGAGGACACTTGAAGATCCTCATCTTGTGGATACAGTTGGATAAAACACGTCTCTCATTTCAGCTCCTCCTCAGACGCACACATAAGTTGCACAACTCTGTGCCAATGTACATCTATCCCTACAGATACTCAAAGAAAAGCTCTGGGTTCCATCAAAAGCACAGGTGGAGGCTACAACACTGTGACCTCTTCTACTGTTCATCCCGAGTTAAAACTTGAACTTGTTTTCATAAAACTTCCTAGAGTTTAAGTCCGAGCTTGGTAATTCATCAATTTAAGCAGAGAAGGTGAGCATAAGTAAAGGATATAAGGCAATTCTGTACTTAGGAAAATTCATTCCTGTAAAACCAAACTGTATGTACACAATAAATAATTCATTTTAAAACTCAAGATTAAACAGACAGCACAACCCATTTCTTTTACATAGAACTGAAGCTGGACAACTAGCTAGGCATGTTAGCAAAACTTTTGCAGGCATTACCTGGAAAGAAATGTAATGCATGGTGATATCGGTTTTTTCTGTTATTCTTTCCCCCCCTGCTCAAGCCAAGCCATGTATTGTAGTCCTTTATTATTTAATTTACTGCAAAAGCGGACAGTAACATTTTCCTTTCTGGTATTTTTCCTTTTTTTATCCTTTCAGATAACATTTTTTCTATTTTCCTCCTCTTATTTCTGAGCACTATTTTTTAGGATTAAAACTAAGTAGTTCAGAGTAAAGTGTCTGAATATTTCAAAAGACAGGTTCCCTAATGTAAAACTGGGAAAGAAGGAAGGCAAAAAACATTTTCCACGAAAATTGGGACAAACATGACTCTGCAATAATTCCATGTAAAATAACCAATTTGTACTAACAAAGTCCTATACTTCAGAGGAAAACTGAGGAGCTGTGTCCATCACACCATTCAACAGGGCAGTGGAAAAGCCTTCCCTTTATAAGTTTGACTATTCAACTAATACATATTACAGCTACTGTACTGACCTATGCTACATGCAAAACTAAAAGTCTGACATAAAATAGTCCCTTAGGATTAATAACAGTGTATGATTTTTTTTAACAATATGCAAATTCTACACTTACTGTACTTTAACAATCCCGGAGGAATAAAGACCACTGGTTTTTTTGCAGATAACTTTGGGGGAATGGGAAGTTGAAAATAAATCTTTTTTTACAGAAAAAAAAAATCAAGGCAGGGGGAAGCATTGTACCATGTGTGCAGCAAATGTTGCTTAAAGGAAATTTTAACTAGACCTGGCCAGTGATGAAAGTACAATTATAACTCAGGATTTATTATAATAGTTTTGAAACAGAAATAATGCATTTAAAAGATCTTAAAATGTAAGTTGGCTACCAACCTGCACCTGTTAATACAGAAAATACATCATTAATACAGTACTGAGCTATATTTAACCAAGTTTTATGACCCAAGAGATATATTCAAGCAATAAGTGAAAAATATATGTACAAACACCTTTTTTCAGTAAACCAAGTCAGATCTGTGTTTCTATACCATATCATTAAATTTGTATTAAGCAACCGAATGTGATTTCATATCAAAACTCATCACCATATTAAAACAGTTATGGCATATAGCTGGAGCCTAAACCCACTATTTAAACTGCATTTTAAAACTGCAACAGCAATAGAAATAATGATTTCTCAAATCTTTACACTCAAAGAGTTAAGATGCAGTTTTGAACATATGTTCATTTAACTGAACAGGTTAAAAAACTACCAATTCAAGCACTCTTCTCTAGGGGAAAATAAATCCTAATGTAACTAGCAGGATAGGCTACTCATTAAAGCTGAACTTGGACAAGTTCCAGAATAAATTTAAGGAAATATGAACAAGCAAGTCTTGCTGTGTAGTGGCACGGAGTGAAAATGAATCTGTCCTAATTAAATGATTTTTAAATACACTTTGGTTGTACCCAGTTTGCTGACAAACTGTAATACAGACTTGCTGAAATATTTGGATAAATCTGGCATACCATTAAAGAAAACAGTTTTCTTCGCTGTTTTTGAATGAAAACATGAATTGGACCTTATTATACACCAAGCATAGGCACCCATATAACCAATTCACAGGCCTGTTATGAAATATTTTCAGTTTGTAGACTTTAGGAACAGCAACTCATTCTTGTAAAATCAACACCTCACAGTGATTGAAAGAATATAGTGGTGAACAGCTGGGCCCAGAGGTTTATACAGAGTCCCCAACTGCAGAGCTGGAACCTGCAAAATGTTTGAAAAAATTCGATTTTTGTTATTACTCATATCCTGTACAGTAAAATACGATTAGTTCATTTTTTCCAAAATAACAAAACCAGTAACCTGCTACTAGAACCCAGCAACTGTGCCTTAAAAGAACCTGAATGTAATTTAAATGCCCAAATAATTTCAGTCAGCATTTGCACACCTTGCTTCTGAGGCAAATGGGAAGTGTATGCTGGCTTTATATGACATGAACAAACGCTCCAACTACATACCTCCAGCAAAACTGTATTTCTACTTAATCTGATATTGCATATCAACTTAATCACCATTTTGATCCTTTTCCTTAACATTTAAGCCACTACTATTTTTGTAAAGGAAACAATGTTTAGCTACTTAATGACAATATCAAATCTCTGAAGGGAACATGCGGGAAAGAGACTGGAATTATTTTTTTAAATGCAAAACTGAAGTCACTGCTACTCACAAAAAAAGGAAAAAACCAAACCATATCGCATCCACACATACTAACACAATTTTCAGATTTCAGACAGCAACATAGAGTTATTCATGCTAGAGGGTCAAGTTAATTATGATTAAAAAGTAACATTTACACTTGCTTTAGAACACTTTAATTTCAAAAACAGCTTCAAGACTGATGTCTTCAAAACTTCTGCTCTTCTATAGACTGCTAAAAGCTGCCTGATATCTTACATCATATCTCTCATATAGGTGAATTTTCAGGAGCTGCAGCTGCCTCATTCCCTTATTTGTAGGAAACACTGCTAATCATACAATTCATTACAAGGAATAAAACAAAGAACTTCAAGGTTCGCCCATTTTTTCTCTTTTTTTCAGTAAATAACATTAACTTGGTATTTCTGAAAATTTCAGATATGGTATTAGAAGAGTACAACACCATCATGTTAAAACTAACTTCTGTATAGGTTTTTTAACATCAGGTCTAAAAATTTAAACTGTCAGTAATGAAAAAATTTTTGTGAAGTGGTCAGTCATATGTAAACTTCAAAAAACCCCCCACAGATTTCCTTGAAACAATTGTGAAAACAAAACAATACAGGCAGAGTAAAAGCTTCCATATGGCTTAGAAAATGAACAGAGATTATCCCTTCTCAATACACTGTGTGTTTTAATGGAACAGTAAAATTTACTTTTATACAACAAAGCAAAAATGAATGCATATTAAAAGAACAAAAATAATAAAATCAAACAAATATCTAAAGGAAGAAACCTTGGCAAAAAAAAATCCATGTTAAGCAAAGAATGCAAGACTATGGACATACCTGCTAGAAGCTCTAAACTTGGACTGTTTTTAAAATCATTTTATTTGTCATGTTACATCTGGACGTTAAAAGTTATAATCACTAGATTAAAAATTATGACTGCTACATGCAAATAATAAAAGCAACAAGGAAGTGAGAAGCAGTGACCTCAGTAAGACAGTTACTGTAACTGTACCTGCTATGAGATACCATGAGAAAAAGGTGCAAGACTGCAAGAAAACCCAAATACCCGGACTGTGAGGGTAGTCCTAACTGCTTGATTTCCCTCGGCTTGATTCCAGCCACACTAAGCATCAGATGAGTCTTTCCACCCACTGGATTAAAAGTTTAAGAAAGCAGGCAAGAAAGTAGTCTGTGTCCACTTCATCATTGCCCTGTGCCAGATGCAGCAGATCTGAACTAAAACCCTGTTGATACCAACAACAGATTGGGGGTTTTCAATTTTATTTTTGGACACACGATAAACCAAGCTGGCTGCTAAAACTTTAATGGAGACCTGCAGCTGAACTGAAGAAACATATTTAGGATGTTTAGATCAAATTCAGCCTACTGGCTCATGAATGGGAGAGATGCTAGACACCTGAACTCCCATCAAATTGCAAGTGAAGGTCAGTGAATAATTGCTATTCCTTTCCTTGCAAAAAAATCCTTTTCTAATCACTAGTTAATATGTGTCTCCAGAAAGAATCACTTTATGTACTTTATATGGGTGATATGTATCAAACAACTTAATCTTATCCATAAAATTACATCTTTCAAGAATTTCATCTTCAGAACTCCACAAGGTATGGGGTGGAAATCAAAAACAAGGGGGTAAGAAATTCTTCTCATGGAAAGCCATCAATGCCAATTCCAGACATTTTTCATACTTACACTTTAAACATCCAGTCTTTCCTTACTTCTGCTAGAAGATCTAAATTTTTTACTTGGATCTGGGAGTCTTCCTGTCATTGATGATGGGTATTAGTGAGAACAAGTGAAGAGATATGACATTTAGCTGCATTATATTTAAAAAGACCCAAGTATAAGGACCATGAGAAAAGTTGGTACTCATTACAGTGACCAAAGATCAAAATGTCTTAAAAGCAAAAAAAACAAGCCTAGAAAGAAGCAAGCTTCACCAGCTTGGTGAAGGTGGTACAGAAGGAATCATGTGAGAAGCAGAGAACTTTTCCATCTACATTTAAATTACACCTTTTATCTTTTCATGAGAAGTAGCTCCTACCTCACAAAGCAGCAATGACAAACTAAATGATGTTGTTATCAACTATCTTGTAGATAAATTTTGGGGGGAGGAGCAGGGAGGAATCAGCAGGAACTTGGAGATGCTGTAACCAAATAGATGCAAATAACCAAAACCGCTGGAGGTAACCAGATCAAAGTTGCTAAGTGACCATAAACCTCCAAACTGCAAAGATCTGTATTTACTAAAACAAAGCAAGCATTAATTTTTTTTTGGTAGCTTTTAGAAATCCAGTATCATTGCTTTATATACCACAGTGTAATCCAACCTCAGTGGCCACAGGGGTGGTACAGAGTTTGCAAAACAGGCTCCCCACAGAGCAGCCTGCTTTACTGTCCAGGGAAGTAACCCCATCCTCTCCTTTTTCCTCTCCTCCTTCCCTCTTCACACAATCCCAGAAGCAGCAGAAACAGCCATTAAATCAATCGTCTAAACCTGCCACACAAAGCCATTTGGTTGCCATTAGCAGGTAAAACAGGGAGCCAGAAGGGCTCAAACATGCTGGTGCTCAGTGAAGAAAACTGCACTGACAAACCCAGTTCAAAGGTCTTCTTGGGAACTAACACGGTTTCAAATTCCTTGCTGAAGAGTCAAAGGCTGAACACAGCCCCAGCTTCAAGTAAACACTAACAACTGATCTCAATGAGAAAATTTGTCCAAAAAACTAACTTGGTTATGATTTGAGAATTTCTGTCTTCTACTAAAAAATTTGCAGTGTTTATTTTGTTTTATAAATAGAGAAAATATTTTGGCAGGGAAAAAACACATTTACACTGTAAGCAAAAAGGTTACTTGAAATGCTGGGAAATCTTTCATAGCTAGTCAGAAAAATAAGAAGGTGCCAGTCTGCACTAGCAAAACAAAGTAAGTATTTGAACAAAAATATTGCACTGAATGGAGATGTCAGAAACAAAATACAAAAGACTAAAAGAAACAAACCCGTATCTTTAAAAAGCCATGCCTGTGGTGCCGTACCTTTCCCTCATCATCCCCTGCCGAATGGTGATTCACAGACAAGTGCTGAATTCTGTTAAACCCAAAAAGGTAACTCACAGGGGCTGGAAGAGACGTCATTTAATCCAACCTCACTGCTAAATAAAAGCACTTAATTCTTTGCCTTACAGTACCTCAAAAGCCAATTCCACTATCCTTTCAAAAGGAAGCTCCTGATTACCAGAAAAGCCTTTAATATAGCAAAGGATGGATCAAGGGTGTCTTCAACAGCAAGGACATGAATGGACAAGGTGTGCTACACGTTCACAGGTATACACTGCACAACTGCAGAAAAAGTATAAAGGCTTTAAAATTATTATATTGTGGCCTCATTAAGTAGTAACCTCAAAAGAATTTTAAAGGATATCGAAAGCTATTTAAAGTAAAACATTAGATCGCCATAAATGCATAATACTTTGTACTTCAAAGACTACAATTATTTTTAAATCTAATTTTAACATCTTTAAGCACTGACTTCAGCATTATTTTACACCATTCATTCCTCAAAAATAATATACAAACTTTGAAGCAGATTCTATGTATATACTTTTCCTGTGTGGCTCATAACACCTATTTCTTTAATTAAAAACTCCACATACCCTAGCGAGTCTTCAAAACCATCAAAATTATCACATACATAATGAAGATACTGACAGTAAAACACATCAGAAAGGTATTTGTTTGTAATATATATACACAGCCAAATCCAAGATGTAGCAAAAAACAAAAATACAGGTCCTTTCAGAGCAACAAAGTTAGTGACATCATAAAAATTCCATTTCTGCTTGCTCTTCTTTTAAAAATTTAAAACACAGAAATCAGATACTTAATTCTGTCATTCTCCATGTATATACACATTTCTTCACTATCAAAGGAATATTCTAATCATGTCTATTGTATATATTTCCTTCTATTTGATTGCTCATTTTGAAATCAGCCACTAGACTCAAAGAACAAATCGTTAGTGAGGAAAAAAATTTATAGGCTTTTGTTTAAAAAGCATACACGTTATAATGGAGAAAAAAATCTGATCAATTGAAAAATTAATCCACAATTTTTGTACTAGTGCCTGAACTGACATAATCGACTTATTGCATTGGTAACAAAAGTACCTGCAACAGATATAAAATTTCCAAATCTGGCAAACAGGTTTTATTTTCATGGCTTATTGTTTAAGGGCCTTATATCCCACCTGAGCCTGACTTCAGTTATTCTTTTCTTTGGTTCTTGTTTAAATGGCCATCTAAAGTTCTCATCCAAAATATGCCACGCTAAAAAACCTAGTTCAGAAACTGGGAGCTGATGTCCTTTAGAAGATTAAACCAAAATGAAAACCAGACAATGTTTATCAAACAGACAGGCCCAATGGAGGTCTGAATGTTCACATGTTTTCAATACAGTACCTGTTCCTTGGTATGTACACCTGACAGGTTACCTTAACTTACTTTAAAAGCTGTTGCTAAAGAAAGAGTAATAAAAAAATACCAAGCTATAAACAACTAGGATAAAAGTGCTTGAGGAAAAATGCTGAGGATCATTTCCTTGCACACAAACACTTAGCTTAGAACTGAACACAGATCCTGATCTATGAGAAGGACTATTCCCACAGAAAAGAAAAAGCACATCTGGGTGCTGATGGAATTAAGTATGAGGAGAATACAGCAAACAAATGATACTGGACACAGGACAGTCTGCTTCCCCTACCTAGGGTTGATGAACACTGAGGCAGTAAAGCTGCTAAGGTATTATGCACAGCTGAACATGTACATGAGCCCTTATATTTGGTTTATTTGAGTCAAGATAAATACAGGGGTTTTTTTCTAATACAATGTTTTTAGTTACTGTTTGTCACAGTTATCAGATTCAGCTGAGAGTCAAATTAGCACGCTTGTAAGAGTAGGTGCATGATTCAAGCATACAGAGTTTCTGGTACCTCACTTTGGGTGGAAAATGGTGCCTACTGCTTGAGAGTGAAGCTCTGTAGAGTCAAAGGAGGACATACTACAGCTTACCCAGCAATGTTACAGGGATCTGTGAGCATAATGAAGGTAACCATAAAAACATAAACAAAGTCAGCAATTCTATAGAGCTTAATTGATAAGCACATAGCTTATTCAAGAAGCCTTTAAACATACAGCTTTGGTCAAGGTGGATTATTTGATACACAAGCTAATGCAATTTCATAAACATAATTCTACAGGGAGCTATATTTGAAGTCCTAACAAATGAAAGGTCATTCTCTTCTACAAATTATTGTATTTAATGCCTACAAATTTTTAAACAGTGCTTTCAATCCTATCAACTCCCCTGGCATTGTCTGAAAAAGAAGATGCAAAGTAAAAGGTAAGAGAACAATTGCAACACTAAAGTCCAGTTCTTCAGAATTATATGAATATCCAACATTTGAACAGGGCTGGTTAGCAGAATGACACCACAGGCATTTCAGGGGGCAAATGAAATGCCCCCTGAAAACGTTCAAACGTTTCAAACGTTCTTGACTGCAAAACTAGGGAGGTCAAGTGCAGGCTCCAGTACGTGGCTGTGGCTGTGCACACTGCTGGCCTGTTGGCTTGCTCTCTGCCAGTGTCAGGCCACGGCAGCTGGCACTTTCTCCAGCGATGCTGAGGGGATCAAGCATGTCAGAAGCTATTCTCAGTCTGACGCATGACCATATCCTTCTCAACTTTGATTTTACTCTTTTTTCCCTCCTTTTGGGAGTGCAAGGGAAAGCCACAGGTATGTGTATATGAGCTGAGCCACAAGAGACCACCAAGTCCCAGGACCACCAATGTGTTCTAGAATGTTTTACTCAGCGGCCACTTAAATATTTATTTAGATGCCAGCTCAGAGACCGTATTTCTCTTTATAACTCAGAGATACACCTAAAGGGGTAGGGAAAAAAGACACCACATTGAAGGAAAAATTCTGGAGAAACAAAGGACAAACTCTGTGTGAAGAATTGCCTCCAGTGCATCTTTCTATCCAGTCTACATGGGTAAAGCCTCATAACAAAGAACATCACTGAAAATCCTAACCAGATCATTTCATACGCATAGCTTTATCGCTAAGTAAGAGAAACAGGATTTCTAGACACATACAGTGCAAAAGGAATACATATTAGGGATTCAATTCTTCTTTAGAATCTATACTACATAACAGTACTTTAGATTTAAGACTAAGTTTTTGATACTCTCCACCAGTCTCTAACTAAAATGAAGCTTTAACCCTGAAAATTCCATGCATTTTAAAATACCATTTGCTTGTTTCTAGTAGAAATGCCAGCAAAAACTGATGGCAACAGTTACAACAACCAGGATTAACTATTAGCCATGTGCAATCACTTTCCCTGTACAGATATTAGTTAATGGGCTTAATTTACTTTCACTGAAAAGAGTTGACAATTAATTAGTCTAAATAACTACACTGGAAACACTACAGATGACCACCCTTTACTGTCAACTCTGCTGAATTTCCTCCTCATGGACAATACTGAACAATACAACTGCTTCCAATTTACACTGATTAAAAGTGCACTTTCAACAGATTTGCTGAATGCTGCCTGCCACATCTGCTGGGAAGCAGTAACATTAGATCTGGACTTGATTTTAAAAAAAATTAAGCTAGAGGCTTGCAACTGAAGTTAATTTGTTGTCACACTAATCAAACTACAAGTTATGCACTCAGACTGCAAAACTCCTCCTGGTCCAAAGGGCTTTTCTTGGTAACAGACAACAGCTCCTTCCAAAAGAACGCAGTTGAAAAGTGCCCCAAAATGTTCTTGTGGAAACTGTACACAAGCATGGCTCCCTTGAACTTTTATAATGCAAGGTATGTTAAATCATGTTTTCAATGAAAGGTCCTGTTAAAGCTGTTAAATCACACTATATTACTGTTTGCAATGTACTCTAATACTGACATACCTACTCCTCAAACACAAAGATGCACAGTAAACTAATTTGTGAAAGTGTCAAAGTTGCTGCTCACAAAGCCCTTACAAAACCAGATACCAATAAGTTAATTTAAAAAATATGATTTAGTATTATGTTTTTGATGCATTTTCTAGGCAGAGAAGTGCACAATGCTGAAGCAATCCAGCACACTCCCTAGACTGATTGTTCACATCTGAAGCAATTCTACACAAACACCTGTGCAGCACCCAAGAGAATGACTGTTGAATTCTGCCTTTGCACAGGCCTTATCAGTGGCATATCTCAAAAGGTCAGACAGGTTTAAACGCATGCTACATCTAACCGGCACAACGCTGATGTGGCTGAAACTCCCCTGTCCCATACACTGATGGCATCTGTTCAGGCATTCATTTTCCCCTGAATTTTCATCTGGCAGATATATCCAATTACTAATATAACTAATAGTCACAACTGAATGCTACAAAATGAGTTTCATGTGTTTTCAACCTGTTTCTGCTTCTGACCCAGGAAATGAGCATGCCCCTCAACTGCCCACGTGAAATGCAATCCACACCCAATCTAAATTGACATTACTCTTGATTTAGTGTGACTAGCCAATAAAACAGGCTGCCAAAATCAAGACCGAAGTGTCAATTTATTGGAAAACTTCCTAGATTTACGATGTAATGTTCCCTGCCAGTAGGGGCTGCTTGCCTCTCACTAGCACAACTTCACTGAATGCATGACAGCTATGTCTTGTGACCCTCAAGCTCAGAAATGTACTGTGATTTCTAGTTCTAAGCCGATTCCACTGGACATGCCCTGCAGAGATGTTTCAATCAAAAAAGTAACAGAGATATCACCTGACGCATTATACACTTTTACTCCTCTCTTCAGGAAGCAGAAAATCCTAAAATTTCCTAATGTCACCATAGTAGCACCTTGTTGGTTAAGGCCATGTCAGCAGAAGCTAATTTCTTTGCTAAACAACTTCTTACTGTGTAAGGAGCCAGATTTTCATTTCCAGTTCTGCATGTGGATCAACACGAATTGCTCTCACTCTGGTCAATTCACTGGGATATCATCAAATGCACACAGGATTTACAAGATGACACATAGAGCAGACATGAGTGGGTGCACATCCTGACTCATACCAGAGCCTATAATGACCTTACTGGATTGTGTAAGAAGTCTACCCATTAATTCTATCAGTAAGAATACAGCTGTATGGCACACCAGAACATGGCTTTGATAGAGAGGGATGTTTGTATTTTAAGGGGAGTCAAAGCTGTATAAAAATACAAGCACCTTCACAGGAACAAAAATTTGAGCAGAAACCTATACAGTAATAAATCAGTGCTTTAGAATACTCAGTTTTTGTAATGTTAAAGTTGAAAAATGTAAGAGAAACTAAACTGTATGTAAAAAGCAACCATTTCAAAACTACATGGTGACAAATTCAAAATGAAATCCAAGAAGTCAGGCAAGAAACAAAATGCTGATGTTCAGGGTGCTGGCAAAGTATATTTCTCAGTATAACAGTTAGCCAAAAGGTGAACTTTCTAGTGTGCCAATCAGAGTATCAAAAGCTCAGACTATCAAAAGCTGTCACAGGTAGAGACAGTGAGAAACTTCCCATATACCTGATAAAGAAAAACAAGAGTCTGGAACAGGTTAAAAAAAGCAATAAAATAACACACATAACTGGACCAATATCTAGCTCAAAATATACAGTGGACACTTCACTATCAATCAGATAGAAAAATAAAAGAAGGGTTATTAAGAATCTATATTGTCATGTTAGCTTAATATTCTTCAGAAGTACAATGAAGTGGTATTTTATAATGAGAGAGGGTTATAACACTAAAGCATCTTACACTAGACTACCTCATCTGTTACCACAGACATTGTAGCCAAAAGAATAAAAGAAAAAGAAATCAGCTAATTCCTGTTTGGCAATAAACATTCTTGTCCTTCATTCTAGGCTTTTAACCATATTTTGTTAATTCTCAGTTGGTTTTAGACATCCTCCTGAAAGCTCTGAAAGCTGCTTTACAATCTGGCATGCAACACTACATAAAGTAGTTGTAAAATATTGACATGAATGTATTTTGCATCTTGTTATGCTTGACAAAAACAAAAGACCAGATGTTTTGTACTTTCCAATAAAAATAGATTAGCTATGCAATTTAAAAAATGTCCAAGACTTAGTCAACTGATGAGTTTGAGCATATTCTTTTAAAGGAAGTAAATGTATTAAGTGTAATTAAAACAGACATCAATCTATAAATAAACAAAACAGCACTTTATGGCAGTTTATGGTTATTTACTGGAACTCGCTGTGCTGGTGCTATGGAAATTTTCTCTGTTAAAACATCCTGCCAATGTTTATCAACCAGTTTTGAAAAATTAATATTACTACAGTATTTAATACACTGTATACATTTTCAGATTATTGTACTGAAACTAGAAAAGAAAGCTATTCTACTGATTTATGTCAGAAATAAAGTTGAGATTTTCACTGCTAACTCAAAACATACTACCTAAGGGATTCCATAACAGTTCATAAAATGTCTTTGTTTTTAAAAGGTATGGTCTGTGGTATATATTTTCTACGAAGAAATAGAAGAACACATGTAGCATCAGATGTGTGTACTTTAAGAAACTCTGGAATGTGAAATCCACAAATCCAAATAAAGCAGGTGGTATAATTTGGGAGGGAGGACTGAATTTAAGTTTAATGACATTACCAGGTTATCCTACCAGACTAATTCTCACTCACTGCATGACTTCAATGAAGCTCTCAGTCCTCATGCTGATTTCGATTTAGTTGAAGTGCTATTTGATGTGTTTCATCTGGAGTTTTATTCACTTCAAACTACACTTCATTTAACCAGGCTGCTGTTGTACTCATTTGTTTTTCTACTTTATTACTCACAAATTGGTGCTGCTTAGTTTAAATAAATTGTTGGAGTAAGTTCATTTTATATAACTATCTTATACTGTTAATTCATAAATAAGCTGTAGAAAAAGATCATGTCACAGGAAAAAAGTAGGGAAAAATATTAAAATTCACTAGACTACAATAAGCATTGATCTTACAAGACCTACTAATAGATGGTCATAGATGATTTGCTGTTTTAAGGCAGGACCATTCCGTTGTCTCCACTCCCCAAAACCACTGCTCTTTTATGCTATTAATCTACAGTACTCTATTTTCCAGCTGGGCACACACCATAACACAAAGCACTTTTAAAAGAGAGAAACAACAGCAAGACAGAAACCATAAGAGAATGCAAGAATGCACAAGGCCAAGACAGAGTGCAATGGCAAGTGTGCACCAGCATATGGGGAACATCACGAGAACCCAGGCACGAGTGCAGAGAGATGGAGCACAGCGAGCACAAAAGAGCACTCGTGAGGAAGCAGAGCACGTGAATACCATGAACTTGTCAAGAGGACAGATTTCTTCAGCTCTTTTTCATCTCAAGAATAATTTATTTTTTTTATTTTGCATAACTAGCCTTGGGATTTATAATACAGTAAATAAATGTAAGTTTACCACTGAACACTAATCCGTTCTTAGAGTTTGGTAACAAGGATCACTAACCACAGCTTAGTGTTAAATGTCAGGTCACGTCAGGAAAGGCTGTCAACACAGTCCTGAAGTACTCTGATTATGGGTTATTCTGGTAACATTTATTATTTTTTAGCAAAATGTTGCAATAGAACAGCAATTAATTTGAAGTGATTAATACTTTTGTAAACTATTGATAAAAAATATGACAAAGTCAGTTAGGCTGCTACCACCTGGTGGTGTGCTGATAATCCTAAAGCCCTCTTACATTTAACATAGTGTCATAGTTAGAACTAGCATATTCTCTCTGTGGTACTAAGAACAATCATAGACATAGTCCTTTTTTCTTAATCCATTAAGCTTTCACAAAGAAATGTATCTTACAAATTAGCTATATAATACAATGTTTGAAGTCAAAGTATTTAACATACTAGTATGTTTTCCTGTTCTCTTGTCATTTTATATAAAATTCTTAGAATGAATTTAGCCATAAAGCAGTATTACAGACAGCTACTGCTCAAAACGAGGCATAGAGAAACCTAAGAAACCTGTCCAAAGCATTGCCAAAATGCATTTTCCGGAGAAGAGTTTTATAAATGCAACTTATTAATATAAACTATTAGATAATTACATTTATGAACAAGAGATTTAAACTGTAGAGATAAATTTAAATACTGAATTTCCATGGCAAGTTCAAAAAAAAATTATACATCTTAATTCCTAATAAAGCACAGAAATCTTTTCAGAAGAAAAGTGTTCACATTTATCATATGAACTACTACAGTATAAAATACCTGACCACAATATTAAAACACTTCCAACTGTAATGAGAAAGAAACAAAATTGTAGTAGAGACTTTGTTGGGATGTTTTGGGGTTTCATTTGCATTTTATTTGGGGTTTGCATTTTATTTGGTTGAGTTTAAAACAGCAAGAGCTGACCTGTTCAGTTAAACACATGAAGCTTTGCAGTGAGTATGTAACTTCTGCTTTGGTATCAACTCAAGCAAGAGTGGAAACTGGTTCTAGAAATCTACAAAGTCTAGAGGAAACACATTTACTACAGGGCTTATGTAGACTGTTCTCTCGGCCATACAAGGGCCTAAAATGTTTACTCATACCAATCCTTACAAAGAAACTTATTACTGATAACAGATTTAATAGTAGAATATGATAGAAGAGACAGAAGTTTAGGGATCTATATGAAGCTTGGCATTTTTAAATCACTCATTATAAATGCAAAAGTAAATGTGCATACTACTTAAACACTTAATAATCAGGCTTAATGCTCACCAATATTTGGGAAACTTGATCAGCTTGCCATAAACAGCAGTACTGAATGAAGGGATAACTGGAACAGGGATGCAGTATAATCCCTTACTGTCCAAAGAAGTCAGTGCTGCTTGAAAACCAAATATCTGGAACAAAATCATTTAGTCAAACAGTATGCAATCACAGGATTAAATCACTTTCAAGTTATTTTACAACATAAATATATATATAAATATATATGCAATAAACACTAAATACATTGTGTATTATTATTAGATAATTCCTTTTTCCAAAAGAAAAATAGATACAAAAATCTACCTAAAATAATGCCCTAACAGGAATACATGTAAAAATATTTTCTTCACTCAAAAAGTGTTAAACTACAATCTGTTGAATTTTTTAAAAAATGCTGAATTACAATGAACTAGAATACTTTATTACGTATCCTTTAAACCTGCAGATTGCACACTGCTTTTCATATGAAATAAAATCACTTTGGGTAATTGTAATAACACTAGTATGAAAAAGTGGTATTAAAGGAAATTAAAAGCTTTCCTTCAAAGCTTTCTCTCTTAGTAAGAGCTTACCTAAAGAAAGATTCATCATGAGAATTCTTTGATTTTTCCCTGTTCAATATAGCAAACAAATTTCTGTAGAGCTGCCTTTGAGTATGTTGTATCACCATTCACAGAAGAATGGGACACTTCAGCCACTACTAAAGTTAGCAAATAAACCCTTTAAAACCCAAATCTGACATTCCAATGGTGCTTTTAAAAAGTTTTTGAATAGAAAAATCCCCTCAAACTGAAAAATATACAGATGACTTGCAATATTACAATCTAAATCACTTTAAATGTGACAGAAGGCAAACATGTCACCCAGAAAACTTAAAACTTGCCATTCAATTCTGAAACACTTTCATGCATATAACAGAAATTTAATTAATTCAATTCTTACTAAGATATGAGCATGCAAGTGAATAGATAACTGAAAAATTGAGGAAAACTAAGAGTGCTAGTATTGAATATTTACATTTTAGTTGCACCCAAAACATTTCAAACTGTCTATGTACATCCTTAAAGGCTGGAAGGTGCGTTTTTAAATTCCTCTTGAGAGCAGAGGGCATACCTTCACTATTGTGGCTTTGCTATATCATTACTAGCAAAAGTCACGGGTTTTCCTCATAACATCCCATCAAGTTTGTAAGTGTACTTTGCAGCAATCAATCTACATATTCTGTGAACATTATCTGTCAAGAGGAAAAATATTTCATTCCAAATTATTTTAACTCAATCTTGCCACAAAGACCTTGGGGCTTTGGTCTGTGAAGTTTACTCATACAAAGTTCTCTGTTCATATTACAAAGCACTTGTCTCAAGTTAGAAGCTGGAATTCCAAACAACATTTCACATAATCTGCCTACTCTATGTTCTTTTTGACAAGCTGAAAACTTTCTCCCAGGAAACCTGCTAACACTTAGGATTAACTATACGTGTATGATCTTTTTCCCAGCACACTGCAGTAAGACAGTTCTCAAGCCTTGTTTTACCTTCAGATAGCAGTGTGAGTAGCAGTAATGAAGCAGGTTGTCAGATGGCTGGCCCAGGCTGCTGACAACATGCACCAGTTGCTCAGCATACATTGGCACTGAGTGCTCCAGGTTAACCTTATCCACCAAAATTCTGATGGAAGGTAAAGGCCGCAGGGGATGGAAACTTGCAGCATTTAACACCCCACTTAAGTTCTAGGGGAAGGAGGAAAAAAAACATATTAATATTATATTATAGATGTATTATTTATCATATCTAACTATTCTTACCTACATACACAAGCAAATCTACATGTAATAAACTATAGACAGATACCATGGCATTACGCTCACTAAACTATGAATCCTCAAGTCTTTTCAAAATGATTTCTTTGCAGTTTAAAATCTATCAACTTTTTATCCAGGATTGCTTTGGGTACAGGTGCCCAAGCGCTGGTGGTGGGGCTGCAGGGGCAGCCTCTGTGAGACAAGACCTGGGGGTGCCCAGGGGCTGGCTCAGCCAGTGCTGCAACAGCTCCACTGCAGGGCACAGCTGAGCCCCTCAGCCAAACTACAGAAACATGGTTAAGAAAGGGCAAAAATGTCACACAGGCTACAAAGACTTGGAAAAGAAGTGAGAAACAGCAATATGAACAGCAAGATCAGAGAAGGAAGGGGAGGTGGTGGTGCTCCACAGCAGAGATTCCATTGCAGCCCATGAAGGGCACAACAGCAGAGCAGACATCCACACTGCAGTCCATGGAGGACCCCACACCGGCCAGGTGGACGTGCCCTGAAGCATGTTGCAGCCTTGTGCAGAGCCCACACTGGAGCAGATTTATCCTCAAGGACTGCAGCCTGCAGGAAGGACTCCCTCTGGGGCAGAGGAACAGTGTGAGGATGAGAGAGTGGCAGGGATCAGCTCTTATGGACAGACCAGAGCCCCCCATTTCCCATCCCTCTCCGTTATGGAGTGGGAAGTGAAACAGAGAATCAAGGAATTATGTTGAATATGGGGAAAAGGGAGGATGAGGGACAAGTGTTATTTGGATTCTTAGAAATAAATTAAATTAACTGCCCCAAGTCAAATCTGGGTTTTAAGTGATAACTGATCACTTAAATCTTGACTGGTCCTTTTCTCACCCCCTGCCCTGTAGAGGAGGAGGCATGAGGGCAGCTGGCTGAGGTCAACCCGGGACAACAATATGCAAAGTCAAAATATTTTGTTACAGAAAATATTTGTTTACATTTGTATCACTCCAAAGCACTATCACCATACTGATCTCATGCTGATCTAACCTTTTTACACTGTAATTAGTTCAGTATTGTCATGTCAGATATCTCAGCAAAAGATGCCATTCCAAACAAAATAAATACTGACGTTTTAGACCTGCAACTATATTTTTATATAGTATCTGTTAAAACGAAGTACTGCATCCAGCACAAAACAGACATGAACATAAGAGAGTAAGTTTGTTGGAAACAAAGTGGTTATGGGTTGGAAGACATGAGCTCTGTCTCAAGAGAGACAGAGACAAGTGAAGTAGTCTGGAGACAGTCTGGAGACAGCCAGAGGGAGATCCTACTGCTGGCTACTGCTACCTGCTGGGAGGGTACAGAGACAAGGGAGTCAAACTCTTGTCAAAGGTGGACCATAAGAGTGCAAATGGACACAGGCTGGAACACAGACAATTCAAATTAGGTCTATGGGAAAGGTCTTTATAGCATCTCCATTCTTGGTGCTACTTGAGCACTTGATTGAACAACACCTGCAGCAACCTGCTCTTGCTTTGTCCAGGAGAACACCTCAAAAGAACTCTTCCAATCCAAATTACTCTAAAAATCTAAAAAATTTATCCAACTTGCATCAAAATAAGACAATAAGTTGACACAGATAAAACATGCAATTTAAAATTCAAATTTATTATTATTTTAAATGTGCATGGCTTCACTCAGGACATGTAAATTGAAACTCCAAGTGGTGACTACACCAACCAAGCGGTTCACTTGAACTAAACTCTTTGCCTCAAGCCTACAACAAACATGAGACTGTTCTCCCATTATAAAAATACCATCTTCCCATGCCCATAAGGTGAAAAGCACCACTACAGTGCAATGTGCTAAAAACTTCTAAAAAGGAAAAACCTCTCTGGGCAACATGGTTCAGTGCTTCATCACCCTCTGACTAAAGAATTCCTTCTTAACATCTAATCTAAATCTGCTCTCTTTTAGTTTAAAACCGTTGTGCCTTGTCCTGTCACTATCTACCTGTATAAAACCTTCCTCTCCCTTCTTTCTATAACCCCCCCTCTATGTACTGAAAGGTCACAATGAGGTTTCCCTGAAGAATTCTCTTCTCTCATCTAAGCAACTACAGCTTTCTCAGCCTATCAGATGAAGTGTCAGACAAAAGTTCCAGAAATTTCATTAAATCAAGAATTGATTGGTTTTGCTCTTCTTCCCATTCCTTCCCTTATCCATAGAATACCTTCAAGCCTCTGCCACAAGAGACAAAACTACTGTAAATCTTCCCCTCAAAACACAGATTCATCCCTACAGTACCTCAGCTTCCTGCACTGAGGAGGGAGTCCTATAGGAATAAAATCAGTACAGGATTCTTTAGCTGGTGTTACAGCACATATATCCAGAAAATAAAACAAATTAAGGCTGTTGGAAAATTTTTGTCTCTCTGAGCTAGTCTTTCAGCAGTTACATGCTCAGTAACAGCCCAAGTCCTGCTGGCATCCTGTCTGGAACCAGCACAGCACAGCTGGTGTTAACATCTATGTAGTCTCTATTGAGCCTACGTGTTAAAAGTTCAGTCTTTACCAAGTTTGGGAAGACCTGCACAACAGGGACTCTTCTGATCAAAAGGTCAAAGCTACTGTTCTTTCATCTGCTTGATGCTTTAAAATCTTTTTTCTTCACAGTCATTTTTTCCTGTCAGTACATGACACCTTCAGCTTGTAAGTCTAACTAGTCACATGCCATTCGTCTTAGGTATCTGAAGTTAAGGCTCATGGGCACCAAACTAATTCAGAACTCAGCAATGCACCCAGCACATGGAATAATACATGACAATATAAAGAACTGAATAATTATCTCTGCATACATACCTTCTCACCCATGATTATAGGCAGTAAGTGGTCTAGTAAATTGAATTCTGCCACAGGGATTATAACTGTACACTTGAGAACAGTGAATGTTGTAAGTCGAGTGGGAATGTATTCCTCCAGTGACGCTATTTCTTCTGAGCTTGGCATACTTCTATTTCCATCCACAACATCTACAATAAATCAAGATTACAGATTACATATGTTTCACTAAAACATATAAAATGTGTCCTACAGTTGCTGTTTCAGAAATGGCTAGGGACTAGCAAAAAATGCAAAGCTTCCCTCCCTCTCACAGTTAATAATGTTATTCCATGCTGGTTCTCCCTAAGGCTAAATGCAATACTAACTGGATTTTCCCGACTCTGAAATCTGTATTGCTCTTCCTCAGAAACTCATCTGAACAGTTTACCATAACTCATTTCCATGCATTTTCATCTTGTATAACTATTATTTCAAACTAATAAAAACCAACAAGGATACTTTCTTCTCTCCATAATTAAGCTAGAAGTAGTCAATGAAATAAGCCCTTCTTACTCAACAGGAGTCTTATGATTAAAACAAATGATTTCCAAAGTGTCTGAAATGATCTCAGCAGTATATCCAACACTGATGGGGATATTGTAATTAATTTTATCTTCATTTTACATTTTGCTCTTCAGACTGGAGAGGCAGTCTGGAGTTTTACTATTTGGAAGCTGCATCTTCAAGAGCACTAAATTTGGTCTGGTTTAATTCTGTACATTTGTGCATAAGCAAGAGGAGCAAACCTGGTTTAGTTTTGCTGTATGGCTCGTACTCATGTTCCAGAGCACAAACTATCATTTTCATTATCCGGTGAACTGCACTGCTATCCAACCGAAGATTGAGCGGGCCCACAATGAGGTTTTTTGTAGACATCTCCTGAATATTTCCAAAATCTTCACTCTTTACTGAAGAAAGGTCTTGCTGATTCCCAGAAACTATAAGAAGTTTTATAAAGAACAAGCCACATCAAACAAGTGAAGATAATAAAATTTTTTATCTGCTACTTCTGTTTCAAAACCTGTGATCACAGACTTATAAATATATGGAAAGATATAACTATGCAAATAGAACACACAAATGCACCATGACTGGTTTAACATGTCTTTTTAACATTACTTCTGTTTAATGCAGAGCAAACAGGACAAATTTTTGCCTTGCCTCCAAGCAGAGTACAACTTAGGAACCCTTCCACGAACTTTGCATTTCTCAAGTTTGGGACTCTCTGAAGGTGTCCAAACTTCTATGGAAACTTTAACTCAGGTGACAATGACAGCAAGGCTCTTCAAAACTTTCTACAGCTTGTCACAAAGATATCTATCTCCACTGATGAAGGAAAAGATGTGTTGGGAAGAAACAACAAATCTGGGTCCTTGAAAGGTTAGCTGCCTGTACCCAGGCTAGAAGAGCCATGAGAATCACATGTACTCACTTGTACTGTCATAAACCAGACTGACAACTAAGATAAACCCTTCCTTTCATTCACATTTACCTCTATTTACTGTTCCATGAGCAGTGAGAAAGAAAACTTATATAATCATTATGTCTCAGGCCATTTTTAGAAGAACCAACACAGAGATAAACCAGTGGTTTAGTAAGGTCAGGTAAGAAGGTAGACCAAAGGCACACATTCACTGTATAGAGCCTATTCATCAGCTACCAAACAGCATGGCTATTTCTCTAAACAGACTTCACTGAAATTCTTAGTTAAATTATGCACATTTCAGACGTTCAAGTTTTCCTGTTACATACAACTTCAGAAAGAATACCCTCATCCCTCCTAACATTTTTAGTTTGCAGAACTCCACTCTGATTTTTTTCCCCTAATAAATCATCACTTTCACAGTGTCTTCATTGCTTTGACATAAGCACTAAACATTAAATGCCTTGCTGATCATTACATAAATGAAGTCAGTCTGACAAAAGAAGCATCAAGATTAAATGGATTCTGAGACTACAGAAGGGAAATGGAGCTGGTGGAAGTCTGGAGCGCAAGTCTTAGGAGGAGCCAGTGAGGGACCTGGGATTATTTAGCCTGGAGAGAAGGTGGCTGGGGGTGACCTTATGGCTCACTACAACTACCTGAAAGAAGGTTGTAGTGAGGGTGGAGGGATCAGTCCCTTCTCCCAAGTAAGAAGTTACAGGATGAGAGGAAATAGCCTCAAGCTGCACCAAGGAAGGTTTTGATTGGTTGCTGGGAAAAATTTCTTCACTGACATTGGCCACTCGGTTTGGAACAAGCTGTCAATGGAAGTATTATAACCACCATCCCCGGAGGTGTTCAAAGAAATGTATGAATGTGGCACTTAGGGACATGGTTTAGTGGTGAACATGGCAGCGCCGGGTTAACGGCTGGAGTCAATGACAGAGTTCTTTCCCAACTTGAACAATTCTTATTTCTGGTTGCCAGAGAGGAACCCAGCCTTTTACCTTCCAGAGGAGCACTCCCTTTCGCCCCTCTCCTTTACTGTACTCATAACTGTATTCGTTGAAAACAATCTACCTGGGAAAGTGAGCTTGGGGGGAAAGGAAGCAAGGGCAGGTTTTTCCCCCTTGTGTCAAATCATATGTTATAAAACATTGTTGCTTCTAAGCATCAGTGAGGAGAAAGGTCCTCGAACAAACTAAGACTATGCTGAATTTGACACATAGCTGGCCTAATGCTCTGCAGGCCTTTACAGGCTTATACACTCAGCAGAAGAATTAACTTTATCCTTAAAAGCCCAACAGAAGTTGATGGCAAGAGCACTTACAGCCTCTGCTTCCCTTGGTGTGTTGTTTCTCTGAGAAGAAAAAGAACAATAAAAAAAAAAGATAAAAGGACAGAAAGATACTACCTTATAAAACCTATTCAAATCTTCAGCTAGAACTGAATTACAACCTTTTTAATAAATCCTAAAAAAGATTTTTTTATATAGCCAGTACAGCCCTCTACATTTATTTTACAGGCAGTTAACACACATACTTTCATCCTTCCAATTCTACAGAGTATTTAGTTCAGACGAACACTACCAAAAAAATGTAAAAAGCCTTAACATCATGTGAAAATAAAAAGGCCAAAAATAATAAGGCCAAAGTGGTAACAGCTTACCTTTTCAAACACTTATACTTGCTTGTATATATTGTTTGTATATGTATAATATATTGAAATGACAGAATTTATACAAACCACTTTCTGGAACAGTTCCATTAAATTCTAAGTGCAAAGAGAATGTGATACAAAACCTATTGGTTCTACCAAAGAAGGTGATCATAGGTGACTTGAAACTTCGTAGATGCATAAACAATCTTTGACTACTGAATATTCAAGCTCTCTGTAAAACATATGTCTCATTCTAACTGACAAAAAATACCAAAATGAGTGCTACATAATAAACTTGTCACCAAAATAGATAGGTACACATTACAAACAGAATGGAACTTCTAAAGTACATCCCACTAGGTCTGTAGGTCATGGAAATCAGTAATCTAACAGGCGACATAACGTTTCAGGGAAATTGCTTCGCATTGAAATACGAAGCCAAAAACCAGAAAAATAAAGGAAGGGGAGGACAGGCAGCATTTCAAAATAAAACTACCGTGCATGCCTATCTCGTTTTCATTCAAAATACTGGAATTGATTAATGAACTTCTGTAAGTGACAGATGAAACTCCTGAGGTTAACGTTATACAGGAGGCAGTTGTGGTTTAATCAGTAATCCTACGCTTCAAGAAAGGTTAAAGGTGCAAAGAATGTGTCAAACCAAAATTGCCTTGACAGATAAAAATCTTACAATCACAGTAACTGCCTCCTATAATGTCACTTGGGTGAGGGTATTTTACGGAATGTGGTGTGCAGTGATTTTAACTAAAAACATAGTTACTACCAAAATAAGAAACAGTAAAATGCAAACTTTCATATAAACAACACATATTGAAACTGCAGCAGATTTATACTGGTTTTAAAATCCTGAGGTATTTATACCTTCACCTTAAAGAAATAATTTACACCTATTTGTTTATGTGTTATTTAATAACTATGCACTTACCCCACAATATGGAAAAAATGGCTAGAAAATAGCTAGCAGAAAATAGCACATTTATTTTTTTGAGGAACAAAAACATTTGAAAATTTAAGGGGTTAAGTTCTTGATTTAGAGAAACAGCAATAATTTAAACAATTTAAAAATTAATCATTCCATTCTTTTATGTAGCCAGGTAGGTGAAATTAAGGGAGTAAGACCAAAACAGTAGCACACAGCTTGACAGGAAGCTAAGCCACATTTTGTGAAGTGTCTTTCTGGATGGAGAAAACAGAATCCAAGGCTCTGAGAAAGCAAACTGGAAGAAAGAGAAGGGAAGCTAAGGAAGGAAAAATGTAGTCTGAATATAACAGTAGCCTGACATCGAGGAAAAGAATTTTTTTCCTGAGTTCAGTAATTTCTGAAAAGGGCTAGTTAAAGTCAGCGAAAGATATGATCACAGCATTCCTTGTGCGTTCAGAGAAAGAAGACCAAATACTCCAAAAAATAAATTTTTCTTCATAATCAAATAGTCTGTGCATATTCAAATTTCTAGATTCAAATACCAAGATTCAAAAAGGAGATAAAGCTTACCCAAGGTTTTCAACTTCTCTACATTAAAGTTCAACATGCAATTAAACATTTATTTCTTTATTAAAACCAGAAGTAGACTGCAGTAGAATCCTGACTTAAACTGTACATTTTGTCAGCTTCACACCACACTCCTGGTACAGAGGAAAGCCTCAGAGCCAGGACAAAAGGGCTGAATTTCCTAGTGTATTCTTCTGCTACCAAAGGCAATAGCATCATTTATTTCTTTTTGTAAGTTTTGCATAACCCATCCTCTAAGGACACTGGAAGTTTCCTTCCTACTCCTTTTATACCCAATGTCCAGCAAGTCCAGAAAGCAAAATCCAACTTTAAGAGTTGTGACAGATAAGTGTCCAGTCACAAAACAGTAAGACGCTCCCAACATGTGTCCAGAGAAATAGTATTCACAATAATAAGTACACAGGTGGGGAAGAAAGCACTATTCATTTCACAAGGAAACTGCAGAGCAGCAGCTGTAGGTGACAGTCTTGCAAGGAGTGTGAAAGGGAAATCACATGGCAGTTAATGATAAGAATACCTCTAAAAATATGTACATGTTACTTGCTGATAGATTAACTTAGGAAAGAATTGATAGCAATCTCAAAAATTGCTTAGGATTTGACAATATCTATGTGCACATGGTTTAGACTAACCGTTGCTCACAAAATTCAGATATGTATATTTAAAGATTAATTCTCCACACTATCTTGCATTATTGCATTTTTCTTCATGGGAGAAAAATCAGTCCTTTTCATTTTCTGCACCAAGTACACAATCAACCTCATTCTTCAACTGAGGTTTCTCAAAAGGAGCCGTTTTTTTTTTTTTTCACATGCAAAGTCAATAATGACAACTTAA
Source organism: Dendrocincla tyrannina (assembly GCA_035047865.1). Taxonomy (NCBI): domain Eukaryota; kingdom Metazoa; phylum Chordata; class Aves; order Passeriformes; family Dendrocolaptidae; genus Dendrocincla; species Dendrocincla tyrannina. The sequence goes on along the minus strand of JAWWMP010000081.1, from coordinate 129,215,504 downwards.
AAAAAATCATACTTTATGAATTTCACCACTGCTATAAGAGAACTACTTTCAGAGAACTGGATATAAAAAAATATAATTTGGATTACTTTGCAGGGGTGGGGGGGGGGGAAAACCCAACACCAACAATCAGCAGCTAACCAAAATAGCTAACCTCAAAGACATCAATGAAAAACCAAAGATGAAAGCATTTTAATGATGATCTTGATGGTAAATCTAAGATAAGTTAGAGGACAGTTGGTCAAGGACCATCTAGCACGAAAAGTCTTTGTTTCTATTATTTATCAGGGTAAACAAAGATGAAAAAAAGGTACCTTTGCCACTGGTGCTTTCCATTGTGTACAAGTAATCCATGTAGAAAGCCCCAAACCTCTGCATTCCAGCTATCTCTGTGTATGTCTCCTACCAACAAAGCAAAGCAAACAAAGAACATGCTGTATAAGGAAAGAATCTTGAGATTACTGACTGATACACTGGTATTAGAGGGATATATTCATGTTTGGATTTGTGCATCAACACACCGAAAGGCTTATCAAAACAAAGGACAGAGGTTATCCCAAAGAATTCACCTTTCGGATAGGTAATGTAACTTCTATTTGAGGCCACACAAATGCACATCCATAATTCCAGCGGACATGCTGACCAATTCATCAATAACATCTAGTCAATTAGTACCTTTAATGGAGTAAATATGCTTCACTTGACCTCTTGCATGCAACAGATTTACCTAATTAAATACACTGAAAACTTAAGCTCATTCAGTCTGGCTCTGATATTCAAGGAATATTGTGGTTTTATCTTTAAATAGTAGGAAACTTATTAAGACTTTATATTATTTAGAAATCTAGTGATGGCATAATGCATTACACAGCAAATTTGCTTCCTCTCTTGCCAAAAAAAGGCAAATCATAAAAGCATTGAAGTCAGACCACAGAGAGAGTAAAGCTTAAAACTAAAACATGCTATGGGAAAAGTGTGAATGCAAATACTTGTGATTTTACTAATTTCGTTTGTATGGGATTCTACAGGGTTACATTTCATCAGCAGTACTAAAAAGGTGAAAATAGTAAAATTTAAATTAAAAAGAAATTAGATACATTGAAAATTGTAAATGGATCCCCTGTACAATAACCAGAGTGCAGAACTCCACCTACAAACACACCTGGAAAGGACCACCTTGGTCATTGCATCCACTCTTTAATAATCACAGCTAATCAGGGAATAAAGATTTATTGTACAATTTACAACAACAGACACTATTAGTGACTGAGAATTTGTCTCTACAACACCAGAATATAGCAAAATTTTCTCTAAGTAGACAAATATAGGACACAAACAATAAAATTAAAAATCTGGTTTTCAAGACAGCACTTCTTAGTTTGAAGACCACGGACGACTTACTGCTTGGGTTTAAAGTATGTGCTGGTAAAGCTTTTGTTAGCAACCTCTCATGTCTCTTTTTCTCTTAAAGTGTTCTGTGGTTAGTGCTTTTGGAAATTATGGCACTAACTCAGTTTTTGGAGCAGTGGGGGTTGAGGTTTCTTTTGGACATGTTTTTTCAGTTTGCTTTATTTTTGGTTTTGGGCTCGGGTTTTGTGGGTGTCTTTTTTCTTTTAACACAAACAGATTTATTTCTTTTTCTGGCCAGCTGCAAAGTAAGATTCAGTTAAATGTGAAAAAGTAATGAAAAAATCAGTTCTCTAATAGTACACAGATCTAAATAATTATTAAGAATCCATTAGAGAGCATTAGACATTTTTTTCTAAGAAAGATGTAACTTTCTGACCTTGTGATGAGCTGCATCCAATATAAATTCTGCACGAATACTATTATTTTCTGGACTTCTGTAATCAAATAGTGAATTGGTAAGATAAGTCATCCCTTTTGCACTCAAATTTTCTCCACAATTAAAGAAGTAGGCCTCCTTCATGAGGTAGTGCAAAATAATATGGTAGGAGAGAAAAAAAACCAGAAGTCAAGTTAACAGAATTCTGTCATAACACACAAATAGCACACACACAGCAGCATCCCTCAGAAGCATATTTCAAATCAATAAAAATATGTGAGCTAATGAATAATAAATAACTCATGATACAGGGCATACTAGTTGCATTTTTATAGCAAATAAGCTCAGGTCGTTTTTGCTCCAAATCCTGCTCCATCCTCTTAATTATGCATGATCCACATATTCCATTTCTGGCTGCCCAATGCCGTTCAGATGCAGCACCCATTCTCTATATGACAGGCATTTATTTCAATGTATGACCTCATTATTACCTTATCACTCTTTATTCATCTAGATTTTAACATGCATTCTCCATATCTCAAACCTCTAGCCTTCTGAAATCAACACAACTTTCCAATAAAGATTTCTTCTACTGAAAAAAATTATTTTGGAGATGTATTTTTTTTCCCAGCTACCTATTGTCAAACACATGCAAAGCTGGAACCTTTATGAAAGGAAAAGCGTCAACTACAGTGGTGCAGAAAGACAACAATCAAAGTATGCAGACAAAGGCAATAATGGGCTATTGTCAAAGGAAAGTCTTATGTTTTGCTTGTTCTCACTCTGAAATATTTGTCTTTTCAACTCTAAGGAATAGAATTGAGTCCTATATACCAGTAACATTCAAAAAACTTAAATCACAATTGGCAACAGCAGTCTTTTCAATTTTTGCAATCAAATATTTTAATAAAGCATAACAGAATTGCCTATTCAGCAAGGCAACTCATGTTTCAATATACTCACTTCATCACTTCTATTCATGTTCTCTTCAAAATCTTTAATTCCCATAATTCCTTTAAGGCACATTGCTTGGCAACCAACAAAACCAATTTGGCAATCAAAGAAAAGTTCACCTTTCATGAGGACCTAGTGAAGAAGAAAAAAAAAAAGTGTTATTTCAAAAACTTACTCCATAAGAAATAGAAAAGGTGGACCAAAGTGAACCAAAATATGTTTAGGTTTATATATTTACACTTCAATAAATAGAAATCACATAGGGCACTTCAAGGGAAGAGAATACTTTAGTATTTCATCACCACAGCATTAGAAATTTATAGAGAATTCATATGTATGTGATTATTACAACACATCCAATATGACAGAATATGAAAAAGAAAGCAATGAAATAATTAAAAATATTTTATGGTAACTAACTTCCAATGAATAAAAAAATCCCTGTCAAAGGAAATTACCTCAACTGTTGTTCCTTCTTGCTCCCAGCATATAACTTCTTTGGATTTTACTTTCTGAGGGCTGTAATAACTACTTTCAGCTTGCATTTCAGTGAGCTATGAAACAATAGGATAAACACCTTATAAAAGTCAATATTAATATTAAACAGCGGTAATGTCATTAATACATAGCACTGATGAAGACAAATTAACTATGGGCCAAAATTTATTAAGAGGCAGGAAACAGGTGCAATTAAACAGCTGTAACACATTATCCATATTGGAACTTCTCATATTCAACTTCTGGTTGAAACATGTCATAACAGAATGTCTAAAATCCACTACGGTATTTTTAGTTTCCTTATCTAAAGAGAAACTATGTGAAAAGATGAAAGAGATATGCAGCTGCATTATTAATATAATATCAAATTAGCTCATAAACTGCTGTAAAAATACACGAATACATTATGTATTCTTCCCAAAAAATAATTAAACAGCATGATAATATTACAGAAACATTTTGATTACAACCATACTCATATTTGTTTCTTGTCATGGCAAGTGAGAGGAACATGCATTTGTACTGCTTGAAGGACTTCAATATAAAAATTTAAAATGGTAAAACACACTCAGGTTAAAAAACCCCACAGAACCTGCAGCTAAGAAAAACAAGAAAAGCAGCACAAAACAATGAGGATGTTATATTTTGCATGAAAAAACCACAAAAGTTAGTTTATGTTAAACAGCTTAAGTAGTTCAAATTCTAATATTTATACACAAATATCCACAGGCTCTCACTATTTTCAAGAATGAATATACATGGATTTGTTTCAAATTAAAATTTTGCAATCCAAATGTCCAAGAAAATTGGATGAAAAAAAATCACTTCACCTGTGTGCAATTATTGTAGAGGAAAAGCAATTAATTGATTAAAAGAACCCAGACATTACAAGAATAATTTTCACCATTACTAGAAAATGCTACATTTAATTTGGCATGATTTTTAGCTGGAATGATATCAACTGTTCAGAATGCTAATGCAGAAACTTGACCTTATTTTTTAACCAAAATATGAACCACAAATTAATTCCATACATTCTTTGCATGCAAGAGGAACAATGAATTCTGTTTTCCTCCTAACTGTCACCATATTAATATTCTACATCATTCCACATTTAAAATTTACAGAATGAGAGATGTTACATTTTAAGTAGTTCTTAATCAGTTCCTAATATAAAATGCGTGAACTTGCCAGTGGAGCATTAGGAAAGCCCAATCCAGCAAAGCATGTTCAAAAAAGAAGTCCATATTATTTTTAATCATTTTTCTCACATGAGAAAAGAACACAAAATTACTACTGCATGACAATGTGCACAAGAAGATGCTGAGCCACAATAAGCAAGAAATTTGACCCTCGGAGGTTTGTTTGGGTTTTAAGTGGCAGATATAATTAATGTAGGAAGAAAAGATTTTCCATTATTTATTCTTAGACCTTTTCAATGAAGGGTGAAGCAGATTGACACCAAAAAACATGACTGAATGTTTGTTGATATCCCCAAATTTTGCAATCAAATTTGCCAGAAGGCTTAAAACATTAACCTCCCCAGAAAATGCCTACAGCTTCCAAAGTCCCTTGTCTCATCCTTTCTTACAGTTGCTGAGCAGCTCAATGCCCTACTATGGCACCAAACAAAAATAGCTCAAGAAATGAGGCATAAAGCCCCTCACAACACTCTTGCACACAGCTGACAAGCTAAAGAGGCAATAAAGGTTCAGGGAGCTGCTGATGGGATTAGGTGTATAGTTAGGCAACATAGTACAACATAGTACAACAACATAATTGTTGTACTAGACTTACAAAAGTATTGCAGTTCATCTGAAAGGCTCAAAGTCGTAAAAAATCAGCCTTACTTACTCTGCAGCAAAGTTCTGGCCTTGACTTAATACGTGTTTATTTGTAAAGCCAAGAGCCACTTTGTGTAGTTATGCACATAGAGTTGTTTGCATATAGTTTGCTACATGTTAAAAGTATGTTGCTAATTCAGAACCTTAATTTTTAATTTCTGTCAGTACGTCTCAATATCTTATTCAGACTCTCCATATTCTATTCTGTAAGCTTACAGACGAATAATGAGACAGCCAGCAACAATTTTGAGATTTGTTTACAAAAATTATTTAAATATTTCTCTACATCCACAGTTTATAGCTCAGAGGGCATGTACTATTTATACTTTGGTTTTTTCATTCACTTTCAACACAGAGAAAATAATTTCAACAGTATAAAGTTAAAACCATACTTTCCTTACAACAGTCTAAAAATAGAATAATCTAAAGAATTCCTCCAATTGACAATCTCTAGGAAGCTAAAGGTTTTTTATAAAGAATTATTACACAGTAGATGGATAGGACACTGCAATAAACATTCAGAGAAAGCCTTCAACTTTTTTCCCATCAAAAGACATTCATCTAAGTTGTTTCCCTTTAAGATTATAGAGTTCGTACTCAAATTCTAGACCAAATGGCAAAACCACCTCACATTGCAATTACCAGTAGAGTAGGAAGAGGCACATTCAATATTCATTTTTCTTGTTATTCATTAATGTAACACTTCCCATCTCAAATTAAACAGAATAGAAATGCTCAGATAATCTTTACACGCTTCCTCAACAAGCCAAAAGAATCCTTTGTGAAACAGAGAAATGCTTACCTTAAAAGTCACTGTTGCCTTTGTACAGTAGAACCCAACTGAAATAATAGGATCCTTTAGGGACTGAGATTTCTGCTGATGTAGCATTGTTCCATCATCAATTCCACTGGAATCATTTTCTTCATCATCATAACTCACAATAGCTGGGACAAAAGACCAAGCCCAAGATACCCATCCTTGCTGCTGGTCATCATCTTGATGCAAATAAGGATCTTGACTAATATACTGTGTAGGATATTGCATCACTGAGCTTGTTTCATCTTCTGTGCCTTTTGAAACAAAAGCTCAAGTTAAATTTCAGATCAACCATGCTTGAAAGTTTGTTTATTTGTTAAGTTCAAATTTATAGTATGTGAAACTTACCTAAGACAGTATTCCACATAGTATTCACTGATACTTGGTTTATAATGATAGAAAATAAGTCAAAATTTTAAATTACTAAATATAAGTCTCCAAACACTTGTTTGTTTAACATTTTCCTCCAGATAATACTAAAGGTATTTGCTGTAGTTTTAGTATCAGACATTTGCAGTGAATCCAGAATTTTTTGTCTATACCACAAGCTTGCAAGATTTCTTTCATCAGAGACCTTCTAAAGTTGCAAATTAAACCTTACTAAATTATGATACACTACAATCTCATAGTTTCCAATTTTAAAATGAAGAAAAAAGGACTTCAGTTGCAACAGCAATAATAAGAAAAATGTAAACACAGCACAGATCCAAAAATTAAGGTTGAAAACCTCCTTTCTTTAAGTCAGCTTTTCAAGTATTCAGACAGAGGTTTAACTTTGCTCAAAAACGTTGGTATGCCATCTGTGAGTCAAAAGCCCAAACACAGATTCTTCTGTGAAAATAATTAGAGATAGCATACAGAGCAAAACAAGGATTTCCCCAAAGATCCAAGTCTAAGACTCCCGATCTAGACAGGTAATACTGCGTGTGCAAAGAGCACAATTAACTTCTATGTGTGTTCACCACCACTCTTATGGGACTCCCAAGGGTATTACCCACTTCAGAGTAACTATAGGTAGTACAGGACACAGTACTGTTCCTCTAGGGGAACAATATTATGATTACCGTATCATTTAACTGAGAACAGGAATACGCGTATTCCATTTCCATTTACCAATTTTTAAACTCAGAGATCCCATTCTTAGAAGTTTTAGACTGTTTACTCTTTTGTCTAATTAGTCTTTGGTCTTTAATTACTTATACTTGCATAATGGAAGTATGTGCAATAAAAAACACTTGTGAGAATTCTCTGCACGTGCTTAGAAGAGAGGACACATCATCCCACAAGGGCAATGCAAGCTCCCTTCCTGCTCCCTTCACAACACAGAGATCAGATTTCAACCCAAATGTAAATCTCAAAACACAGGAAATACAGAAGATTTGCAGAATCCTGTAAAAAGCTAAGAGGCAGAACTGTCAGATGTAGAAGGAAAAAGAATTGATACGGAGGATGACTCAAGTAGTTTAGTGTAAACTGCTGTTGGCAAGCACAGAAGAAATGGTGGAAGGTCTGCCAGAAAAAAAAAAAAAAAAAAAGAGGTGGAGGTGTAGGACTTCGGTCATGCACAAGATTCAGCCTACACAGCCACAAAATTCAGCCATACGATACCTCTTGCTGCAGCACACACAGAGACAACAGTAAGAGATGTCAAATAATAGTTTGGATTATAATCTTTTTTATTATTTTGGAAGCCATTAAAATAAGACAGCAGCATTTTAGTCTAGCTTCTCTATTTATACACTGTGAGACAGAAAACAGAGGAAGATATACCTATCTTCTATCACTAAATTAAAACCACAACAACCATTATGTCATTACCAAACTCCAGAACAAATACATATCAGCCTCATAAGCAGAACACAATATCCTTTAGACACTTCAAAGCAGAAACATCGTGTAAATTCCTTTATAATGAAGGAGAGTCCATTCTTGGGAAACAAAGTCTCCTTGGTTTGAGCTAGCTACACTAACCAATGCATCACCTGCAAACATACAGGACAGTGAAATATAAGGATAAAAACTCTATATTGTATGGATGAGTTTGTTAAAGGACAAAATGTTACCACACATCAGGTTTCTAAAGCCACTCTTGCTAGTCATCCATAGCAAGATAGCACTGGAAAAATCTTGCTCCGTAATGCAGGACAGTAATTCCAGTTAACAAACACATTTTATATGTATTACGACATTGCAGTGTGACTGCATCTCACCGTTCCCATGTTCAAATCAAGTCTGTCCTTCAGAAATTTACTACTCATTCTTTTAAAGGATCTGAGATATTTAACTCTAATAAGAGTTTGGAAATTGGTATCTCTCAAGATAAATCTGGAACTAACCCAGGAGTAAACTACTCTCTTGGTATTTATTTGTTTATTTCTCTGCCTGTACCAGTTTTCAGCCAGGTAAAGCTGATCCAGCCCAGCCTGTGGCTATACCAGTACAAGTGCTGCTGGCACTAGGGCAAGAGGGAAGGAATGCATCACTATCCCTGGAAGCAACAGTATGAGTTTTCATCGCATTGAATCAACCAGGACACTGCATAAATGAAACTTACTAAGTACTTCAAGGACACAGCTGTAGATACTTTTTCTTGCATCACTAAATAATGCAGATATTAAGTTCATTTCCTCATTCACAATTTACCCACTATAACCTAAAGAAGCTACTGCAAACTCACAGCTAGGACACTGAAAACAAGTACAAATGGTATGACAGTTTTTGCCTGCGTGTGGCAAAATATTTTGCAATGAAGATAGAAACGGACTTCTAGAACTGTTCAACATCTCTGGCTTGGCCATCCAACAACCACCATCTGTCTTGTGTTCTGAAGGAGATAATTACATGATATCTATTTAACAGAACTAACTACAATGATAATGTTAGAGCCCAATATAGTTGAAAAAAAATTGCATAGGAAACTACAGATCTTCTCTTTGGTAGCTTGCCATTGCAAACTTAGTCTAATTTCTGACCCTTCTGAAAAATCTTGTGTTCAACAGTGTGAAGTTAGCTTGTATCATTTCTTTTTCAGATGGCTGTTTTATGAAAATCTAGGAAGTCATATTCAGTTGTTCAGAAGAAGAATGCAAATGAGACTGACAGACAGCAATTGCAATTCCATCTTCCTGAAGGCATACATTAGAAATAAGGATGACAAAAGATGGACCACCAAAGACTTTATTCATATTTGGACATAAGAAGCAAAAATTTCATTCCAGATGCAGAAGAAATTGAGTACTTGTAGGCACATACTTTTTGTTTTAACCTCAATCTTTGCTTAAACTATATTTGTTTCACCTACCTATTTCACACCCTAACTAAAAGCCAAACAAAACCCACATACCTCTCCTATCTGACTTCCATCCTCTTCCACAGTTCAAGTTTCATCCCAGTTTTCTCATCATCCAGCTAATCTTTGTCTGCAATACTTAGACTTTTTTCATCTGAAACTCACAGCCTACCCATCCCAGCTGTTTTCATATTGACTTGTATGATTTCTCTATTGCTTCCGTCTTTCCTGTATTTAAATAGCCCTGCTCGCCTTAATGGCTCCTCCAGGAATCCAGTTATAGAGTTCATGCAACTCTGAATACATTTTAATTCTGTATGGCACAGAAACTTGGCCAAATTTGGGTGAACTTGGATGCTAATAAAAGAAAGATACTCATGGTACAAAGACAACTCTCTCTAAAAGGAAGGGCAATGCCATGCTTCACAGAAAAGTTCTTTGCCCTTTTTTGAGTACAAAACATTGGTTAGATTCAAGTTCTTAAAACACATACCAATGATTTTTCTAACCTGTATAATTTTTGAGTCTTGGCAGAAAATTAAGTTAATATTTTCAGATTATTAATACTTCTAATCATATTTCTTGTGTAACGCACTCCACACTTCCTACAAGGCAAGGAATTTCTAGTGCTCTTTTCTCTAGCTTTAGAGAAAATAAAAGAACTATTTACGGACATTTTGTTTGCTAAGTTCCACACAGAAGTAACATGACAGAGAATTCAACATCTGGCATGACAGTAAGTCTGTGACAACCAACACTGAAGGTTGTATTTTGGCAAAAAATTTCCACTGCTGTAATTTTTGCAATCACGTATCTATTTCCCTGAAACCAGAGACAATAGCAACACAGGATCAAAAACTATTTATAAACTTCTTATGTAAATTAAAATGGCATATTTCTTAAACAGAACAAAAGTAATAGTTTACACAAGGTTTCGAACCGCTGTAATATTATAAACTTAAGCCTAGCTGAAGAGAGCTGCATCACCTTCAAATGAAATTTCAAGAATTTTCTAGAAAAAAATCATGCTCTTAGGCTGTGTTGTAAATCTCCCTTCCTATGCCCCAAGATCCAAATCCAGCCTTGGAAAGGTAACCAAAACCTCTGTCTTGAGGAGATTAAAATACAAATCTCTAAATAAGTTCCCTGTTTTGACAAGTAAAATAACCTCTGCTCTATAAAAGCACTTCACAGCTCAAACTACACCACTGTTACAGCTCTCAATATTTGGGAAGCAGGACATGGGAAGCAATCACACAAAGGTAACAAGAATTCCCCTCTCATCAGTGCAATGATCTTTATAAGATCCTGTGGCAGCAAGTTACCATGAAATGTCAAGAGGGAACACATGTTAGGTGAAAATAAAAAGCAGGCGAAACCCAGCAATGTGAAATGACAGAACTATTGAAAACACAGTGCAAAGCAAAACTTTGATGTTTAAATCAAGTTCCAATACATCTACTCTCAATAACCATTTTCAAAGACAGATGAAAAAAACCACCCTCTGGCTTTTCTCTTAGTTCAAATGTGGCTGCTGCCAGCTTGAACTTGTTTATGGACAGGAGCCTTGTTGCATGATCTAGTGACAGATAAATCCAAAGGACCCTACTGCACCACAACTCCTAAAATGGCCTTTTTAGATCACATTTAACCTCAGTTTAGTCAGGACCATCAGAACTCCTTATGGAATGTCACATGAAAGCATGTTAGAGCACTGAATAGTCACCCAGCACAATGAACTGCCTCTAACAAACTGCAGACTGCCAAGATACTTGACAAGGATGAGACTTGGGCACTTATATTTGCAAAAAGCAAAGAAATTCATGTTTTTAACGCTGCTTCTTAAAAGTAGGAGTTAAATTTACCTGTGATATTTCCCAACATATCTTTAGTGTGGCAAACCAAATCTTCACTTTCTCCATCTTTGAAGTTGCCTATTTCTCCATAATACAGAGCAATCCCAAGCTGCATTATACGTATAAACATGGGAAGCTGCTGGTCAGAGATTGAAAGTTTCAAACTTTCAACTAATGTGTGAATCTGTAATATGAAAGAGAACAAATGCAAATATTACACAGTTTTGTCAAGTCAGCTTCTCAAACACACAACTCCATATTATAGGCATTCTAATTTCCAAAAACAAGAGCTGCAATACAACACAAGGCAAAGGGCTGCAAACAACAACTATGAGAAGCATACTCTTTAGGTCACCACACAAGAGATCTTCAGGCTGAAATGTCAAGTGTAACATATTTCACACATATATAAACATTTCTTTATTTTTTACATTGTTGTTGAAGAAGTTTCTCAAACATAAGTGACTTTAGTGCATTTAATTGAACTTTTATTTTCATTAGGGAGTTTTGTAAAAATCTCTGCATTCCAAAGAAACACGAGATATACTGGTTATGATATACAAGGTCATTCATGTTGATTCCTTCCCACTCCCAACACTGTTGCAAGTGCACAAATAACAGGGAGGTGGGGAGAAGGATTCATTCCAACTGAAGTGCAGGAAACTGGCTTCTCCAGATATTCCAAATCAAACATGCAGCCAAGGCAGTTTTCTCTAAAAAAGCAAGCTTTGCAAAGACTGTAATTACTACTATGAAAATTTATCCTTCTTTAAAAATTTTAGCTGTAAAACAGTTAAATACTTCAGAATATTTTTATGAGTATGTGATCATTCTATAAAGACAAAACTTCTGCTAACATTAGACATATTTCTAGCTTCAGCTCCATTTTCTAAATATTGCGGGGAAAAATAATGGAAATTAAAAATAACTACACATTGGTGTTGGCCTTAAGGCAATCCAATTCAAAAAACATGAAAAATTACCTTGTAAAGAGTACAGCACGTCCATGGGTAGGTAATATTATAGTGGTAAAATCAATGTTTGTATAAATATATGCTAATACACTCATATGATTTCAATAATAAATTTATATGAATACATTAATAAAGCCTCAGGCTGAGCCATACAGAATGAGTGACAACATTGGATCAGTTCCTCATATAGACAAGAGGAAGTATGTCAGGTGTCAGAATTCTGCTATTTTTTAAGATTCGCTGAAATAAAAGATCATGTATTGCTAAGATGCATTTTGAAAATTAAAAATTATTCCTTGTATACCAATTTGCCAAGGCCAGTTGATTTAAAGTTGTTAATAACAAACCTTTTCTGTGTAGAAGAACAACAGGAAGGATAAGTTAAAAATAACTATCATAGGATTTGAAAGGCAAAAAAAAAGGGATTATTTTGCCAGAAGCCTTTTTAAAGTCACAAAAGGCATATGTCATAGTCAAGGACAGGAACACTAGGTAGCATTGTAGGCAATGATGATAATTATATAGGAGCTCCACTGAAATTACATTACACTCCAGGACTTGCTGTATGGTACTATCCTCCCCTCATGATCCTGCTCTTACATTGCCCGTGGAATTCAGCTGCTCCTCAGTCGACTGACTCATCTTCCTAAAACTGGTGGGAAACTATTTATATCTTCTTGTCAAGTTAGCTTTCTGTCAACATAGTGAGTAGACTTAGATGACTGACAAGTCAGGCAAATGTCAATGCTGCTACAAACAGATGGAGGCAGGACTGACATTCCCAGTGCAAATCAGCTCACCTGCCTCATGGTTGCCTCATCCCATGACGATTTTTACAAGAACACCAACAAAAAGCTTACAACTCTAATCATTTTACATGTGTGTTATCACCTCCACCCATGTATACTATTTGCATTCTAAAACTGGAAATAGGAGCTTAGTCTTTCCAGTTTAAAGGCATATAAATACATACCCAAGTATAAGAACAATCCTCCTTTGAGAAGCCTTAACTCCACTAAAAGTCATAAAGATTAGTTTGGCCAAAACTTTGCAGTAGACATAGTAATCAAAATTATGCAGGTGTAAAAATGTTCTAGCCCCTAGAAGGAAACCAGAAGCAGCACATGTCTTGGAAGCTTTCTCTCAAGACTGAAAATGAGACATGCTTTATTAAGTGAACAACACAAAGCATGAAAGATCTCTTTATAAAGGTTTTCACAAATTTGGAGAGAAAGACGGAGTGCTGCTGGCTTTGGTCTTTAGCTGGGAAACAAACCTCTGTCCTCCACCAACCTACCCTTCAGCTGTACTGAAGCTACAGTAATACCATACACAGCAGAGACTTTTAAAAAGCTCTCAGTGTCCAAATAATGTCGTTAATGAAGCTGTTACATTTAATGATAACTGCTCCTTTTACTTCAACTGTAAGCTATTTCCATTCATTAGCCAAATATTTTAAAGTCTCTTTAAATAGCTACAACCCACAGTGCAAAATCTCCATGCATAAAACCATTCAGAAAGCTATGAAAACCAAATTTGCATGAATCTGTACGTCTAATTGTTGCACAATGGTATGATAGTGAAATATTAAAAAAAATTAAAGATTAAAAAATCATTAACTTTATATCATTATTCTGTGAATCATAATAAATTATTAATTTGATTAAATGTTAATTTAGCATCATAGGTCTAACATTTTTATTTAATTGTGCACATTTCTGAATATTTTCATAATGAGTATTTTATGTTTAAGGGTTGAAGGAAAAGAAAAAAAGAAATAACTAAAAAAGAAATATGGTAAGTAAACTATGTGTAACATAACCAAAACCAAAATCGAAGTATAAATAATGTTAAGACATCTCTGAACAAACTGACATGTACCTTAAAAAAGGACAGTGGCAATAAATGACAAAAACAGATAATCAAAAAAATTTAATACAAATTTAATTAAATTAGTACCATCTCTGTGCATTTTAGTATGAGTTTTATTTTAGTGCAATATCCACTAAAAATTGTAAGCAATAAAATAATTACAATCATCATTTTTTACAAGTGTATCATTTTAAAATAAATAGCGGACTGTCAGCATTTACATTGAAATGTCCTGTCAGAGGCTTGTAATTTGGCCATAAACTTTGGCTCTGCAAACTTAGCATACAGGATGGTCATGTGTTGACTCCTGAGTATCACTGGAGTTCACACAGATTCCAAAGTGGAGGCACATAAAAGTCCTGATATTATTGAACATACAATTTCTTGTTTGTAAAACTCAAAATAAGCAAAATTGCTACCCATTACTTTGAACAAAGAAGAAAGGGGGAAAAAAGAAAAAAGTTTTTCTTTCTAATATGAAGAATCAGTCTTTGTAGGAATCAAGATCCACACAAGAAAAAAGGAAGCTCCTGCAAACATACATACCACCAGGCATTTCTGAAACGCATTCTGTGACTATCCTTAGCTGGGTAAATACTCATATGATCATTATTACACCCATAAATGTTCAAATTTGCTCCAAGTAACCAAAGGCATAGACTTGTACAGCACATAAGAGAAACAGGGACAGTGGGCAAACTGGACATGATTAACTCCCAACCCCAAATTCACAACAAGCCTAGGACTTCCTGAATCATATCATAAACTGAAAGAGTGACACTTCTAAATTATATTGTTGAGAAAGACCCATCAAAACTGATCTCCAGATCTAATACTTTGCAGTGCATACACTTGGAGATAACTTTTTATTAACACTGTGTCTTATTATAAAAAACTTCTCAGCTAATTAAATGGGCACCACTGATATTCTTTGAGAGCAAGAAGGAGAAGAGACGAACCTCACACGTATGACTACTCAGAGCAGAAAAAGGTGTGCAAGGTAGTTTAGTCTCTCAACTCAATGTTTTGTTTCTGCACTATAAAATGTAAAGATGTCACCTAGTGTCAGATGTGTGTGTGTACCACCACACCCCTGCTCACTAGGAGCTGACTTTGAGCTCCTAATCCATGTCACATGGTTCACTGCACAGTGTTAATACACTCAAGTTTCTCATTCTTCATGAGAGGTTGTGACGCATTTGAAACAATAGTAAGGCAAAAAATCCTTCCGATCTTATTGCAGATATACCTTAAAGAATACAACTGACATTTTTTGCTTTAACAGATTACCTGCAGACTTTCTTTCTCCCCTTATATTTATGGCTTTTTTAAAATCCAAGAAAAAACAGAAATACTAGAGAACATAACTTCCCTCCTTACATGCTGTAACTAATTGCATCATATGAACAAAACACAATTAAAAAATTCCTTTAGCAAAAAACAACAGCATAAGCTTTCCATATTACTTTAAATTTCAAAGTATATTTTGAAAAATCCCAAAACCTCACAAGTGAGTATCAAAAAAAATAATTTTGGATACCTACTTTAATAATAGATGGCATTTTGGAGTTGAGATTATCGTAAGTAAAATGCAGACGAGTCCTGAAGGAGCATTTGTACAGCAGAGGTTCCTGGTAAAATTCAATTTTACCACTAGCATTTCTCTTATCAAGACATACTGTGCAGTCAGAAAAGTTGATCATCTTTCTCAGAACCAGATCAGTGGCTTTTAAAAGAAGAGGTTAAAAAAATATATTGCATAAGAAAAGTAAGTTGTGCATACAGATCCTTAACAAGAAGAAAGCAGTACAAGATATTTGTTTGGTCATTATTTAAATCAGCAGCAAAGTACTTGGTTATGTGACTAAAGAGAATAATTCAATATGTCACAGACTTTTTCTGCTGAACGCATAAGTGAGGACAAATTAGTTACACCCAATTAAAATTTTCACTGCTTCACTGTACCTTAGATCTTTTTATAAGAGTACTGTTTAGTGTGGAAGCATAAGAGCAATAAATATGATTCTTGTTATTCTCCCAGAAATAATTTTGCATATTTTCCCTCAAAGTTTTCTTTTGAGCCTTCCAAGCAAAAGCTATTACAGTGATCATAATGGTGAACACATTTTGTAATTTTGTCATATCAGTTTGCAGTTAGTTTAGCCAGAAAAAAAATACATCCAGAAAACATTAGTCAAACCCCCTACTCGAGCTGAAATCTCTGTGATCTTAATACTCTTACTGTGCCCCAATTCCACCTCTATCAAATGCCAATAAGAGCAACTAGACATACATGTGAATGTTGGCATTTCAAGGACTGAAACATTCAAATACCGAAGACCAAAATAAAAATCACAAGTGGTTTTCTTTTTCCCCTGAAAATATGAAGCGAAATGAATCATGTCTTGCAACTGGCACGCCAAGCCCACTACAGTGCAGTGCATTTTACTGACTCTCCAGGCAGCCTGTTCAGAGTTTTAAGATCATCACAAACAAGGGGCAATGCCTTAATTTCTGTATGAATTTAAGAGTGCCTTCACAGAGATATGCAAAACCAAAAACTACCTACTCACCAGAGATATCCATAAATGCTCGATCCCAGAACTCATCCACTGTATAGCATTCTGCAGAAGTGATATTGACTGAGAGAACAATATCATCTTCCACATACTTTAATATGAGGTTGTTGATCACAATGTTGACATTGTTTACAACACGCCTAATCAAACTCTGAACGTAACCTAGAAAATAAAGCAAATTATTCAGAGGGATAAGGAAGATATGATACTAAACTCATTTATTTAGTAATAAATTCCATTAGTTCCACATATTCATTATTTTCAACTTGCACTCTTTTTTAAAAGTCAGAATTTAAACAAAGTATCATTGCCCTTTATTTAAAAAAAAAAATCACACAACTTAAAACTCTTTAACTTCTGTGCAGCTGTTAAGTCAATCAGTACCCTGAAAATGCAAGACAGGGTAAAAAAAATTGTAAATACTATGAATACAATGCAACATTAGAGATCAAGTAACTTACAAACTGATTATGAAAATAGGGCACTATGGATTATTGTAGACAAAGAAGTGTAATGACAATTACTCTTTAACTTGAAAAATATTTAAAAATAGGTTTGGAAAAGTGAACATTAGCAGCTAGGTTACTTTTCATATTATGACTATGTGCTCCCTCACAGTTTTTTTCAGATTTAACTAAGCACTAATATACCTAGTACTTTTTCCCATTCTAAAAGCTAATGCATCCACATCTTGTTCAGTAATACCCCTTTGAGGAATACCAAAACCAATTTCTGTCAACAGCACAAATAGTAAGCACCTGCACTGAAGCCTGTTGGGAACAAATCCATTTACATTTTTTCTGATATAATGTGACTGGAAAAATAAACTCATCTGGGAATTCTCAGTATGTAGTAAACACTCACATTTTACCAATATCATGAAGAAATTAAATACTGCCCATATTCTTGTCTTTTATGTGTACTGAATCTAACTATGAGGACAATTCATTTGTGATGGAAAAAAAAGAGCATTAAAATTCCTATATGCTCAAACCTGTAACCTTACCAGCATCTAAAACACATTTAACACACTATAGATTTCTAGTTTGGTAACTATGTTGAAAAAAGCCAGTTAATGATACAAGCTTAAATCCATAGGCTTCAAGAGTAGTTTTCCGAAACTTGCATTAGTTCTAATAAAAACCTAAATTGAACATCAAAGTATTGTGAGGTAAGTAGGAAAAGACTCAAGTTGATACTTCCATTCTACTCTGCTTTCTCTAGTATTGTTTTTGCACTCAAATATTGCTTTTCACCTGAGAGTATATGGGAAGTTTTACCATTATACAGGTGATTTTCTAGAGTTCCACAACTACAAATTTGCACAGATGACATAAGACACTTTTCCTTTCTTTAAGCATTCAAAATCCACAACCACCAGAAAGAGGACATCCAGAAATAACAAGATTTATTCTCTACTTTCCATTGGCAGCAATGGTCAGTCCTGTCCCAGGAAGCCCGGCTTCTGCATGTGTGGCTGTTTCTTAGCAGGCAGCCATTGGAAACAAGGAATTCCCCCTTCCTGCTCCTTTCCTTAGCTTTTATATCTGGTGTCATATTGTATGGAATATCCTTTGGCTAGTTTGAGTCAGCTGGCCTGGCTGTGTCCCCTCCCAGGATCTTGCCCTCAGCTGAGGAAGGAATGTTACAGTGCTGGTGCTGTGCTCAGCAGTAGCCAAAACACTGGTGTGTTATCAACACCCTTCTGGCTACCAATGCAAAGCACAGCACTGTGAGCCTGCTGTGGGGAAACGAACTCCATCTCAGCCAGATCCCATAGAGAAGGCGTGACCCAAAGCAGCAAATTCCAAGGAGCAGCCAGAGCTGAAGCGCTGTCCATGGTAGGAAATGGTGTCCTGCAATTCCAAGCCTGTGGAGTTTATTGGATCTCAAAGTCCTAAAAGAGCCTTCAGATCTGGTACCTCAAGTACCCATTACAAAGTAAGATGATACTCTGCAGCATACAATATTCTACACAATAAATTTCACTTTTGTCTTTTGATTCAAGTCTAAACTTTCTGTTAACAAAAGACAGCAAAAAGTGTAACACAAAACTATCACATCATGACTTTAACCCATCTAAAATTACGTGTCCTGATAAGGCAAAGTTTAATTCATTCCAGTACTCTCCAATTAATTTTTTCTGCACAAAACACCACCTCATATCCAAACTCAGAGGCAACAGTAATCAGATGCATAGTTCCTTAGGCATTTTTATATCATAATAATGCCTCTAAGTTTAAAGTCTGAATTCCACATCCAAGATTAAAAAAAAGGTGAAAATCTCTACCAGTAGATATAGAACACAATAAGAAACAGGAACAAAACAGGCTGAGAGAGTTTGTGTTGTTCTGCCTGGGAAAGAGAAGGCTTCAGGAAGACCTTAAAGCAGCCTTCCAGTACCTAAAGGGAGTCTACAAGAGAGCTAAGGGAGGGGTATTGCTTTTAAACTGAGAGAGATCAGGATTAGATTAGATATTAGGAATAAATAAGTGGTGAGGCATTGGAACTAGTTGCCTAGGGAAGTTTTGTTCAAGGCCAGGTAGGATGGGGCTTTGAGCAACCTGGTCTAGTAGAAGGTTGCAGGGGCAGGGGAGTTGGAACTATATGATCTTTAACGTCCCTTCCAACTCAAGCCATTCGATGATTCTATGATGCTACCTTGAACTACAAATGAGTTATCTAAATTTAACGATTTGATAAAATAGAAAGAAAGGTTATCAGTATTAAACTCTATTTTATTGTGATTTGCTTCTATTTTCTAACATAAAAATACCTCACCTACCGTTATATGATTTGTAGGTAGACAAAAATATAATAATCTAACTTAAACACTGTGGATATCTGAACGAACTTTAGGTATTTTCTGCAACTCAAATACAAACCAGCTTCTGCAATTATGGATTACCTGGAGGTAAATCAGGGTCAGGAGAGGCAGATTGTTGAACGCGTCGCGGTTTTACTGCTGATTTCATGCTTTCCGTGGTACTGCGGTTTGTGGAACTGGAACCACAACTTTCATGGTCTTCTTGCTAGAGGAAAAGAAAGCAACTGTATGAACCAAACAGAAAGAAAAAAAATGTGGGGAAAACAACGTGGTAAAGATTCAGTAACTTCTGTTACTGCTTTTCCATCAATTCAGCCCTGTACTACAGAAATTAATAAAAAACTGGCTGAACAACATTAAAAAAATCTTCATAATTAATACTTTCACTAACTTCTGCTTAAAAAAACCCTTGTCACTCATATATTCATTTCATTTGAACACTTTTCATACAGCTGCATTTCTGCTGAAACATTCCTGCAGACTACCAAAACAAATGCAAGAAACTACCTAATTGTATGAGCTTACATGTCTGCTCATGAAAACACCTCAGATGGTTCTAAGATGTCAGTCATGCCCTTCCTAATACTGCTAACTGAAACTGGTTCATAAAGGGAAACATTTTTGTACACTTCTATAGTAGTAAAACATGACCCCAGAAAAGGTAATTGAACTGAGGGCACCTGCTCATCTTGAGCTTCCATACAGTTCATTCAACTTAAGGAATTCAAAAGCAGAAACATGGCTCATAATCCAAGAATGTGATACAAGCCTTACAAGATGAAATTCACAGACACAGGAAAACCTGAATTAGCTGAATCGAGGATTTTAAGTACACCACTAGTATTCCCACTACAGTCCAGAATGACAGTTTAACTACAAGGCTCAAGTGCAAGAAAGCCAAGAGAAGTAATGCAAATATTCTTGCAAATGTATTAAAAGAACGGGTTAAGGAGGACACAAATACAACTTTTGACCCATGCCAAAATACTTCTTTCATAAATGTAGTCTCTTGCTGTGCAAAATGCTTTCTGGGTCATGGCACCACTCAGATCACACAATTTGTTCACAAAAAGAAGGTTTGGGAAACAAATATCAAGTACCACAGTATTAAGCTGTAATATTCTTAAGTCCTCTAAACACCAAAAAGCAAACAGCTTAAACTGTGCTGGGTTTTTGTACAGGACAGATCATGTGTTTCCCAGCATGCTGTCTGGTATTTTTAATAATCTCAGAGAAGTTACAAAACGGAATCTTCACGTTACTTGCTTTTTTATGTGGGTTTTTTTCATTTAAAAAAAACCCAACAACAAGAAACAAACAAACAAAAAAAAAACCAGAAAATTAACTTACATGTAATGATACATTTTAAATGCATGACTGAAAAGATTTTTTTTATTCCTTCTACTCCACATTTAGAACAATAAAACACAGAAATTGTCTGAAAAAGTGGAAATACCTCTTCATGAAGAAAAAAGAAAAGCAATATAATCTTAGTCCCAGAAAAAATAAGATGAAGATAGAAGCTTAAAGTCATTTGGAGCAATTGCATAAGACAGATATATTCATATTTTAAAAGGGTAGATGATAGTTTCTAAAAGAAGGATGATTTACCATAAAGAACTTGAGATTTTCCAGTTATTAATATAGTATTATTTTTAATATCTTATATCTATTATATTAATATATTATTATTAATATAGTATTAACAAGCTGTTTGAAGGGTTTTTTTAATTTATGGTTATTTGGCCACTGAAGTCATACAGGACTGTCTCATTCCGATGCACAAAAAACCCAAAATGAGTATTTAGCATCAACTCTGTTTAGAGGGCATTTATTTTGTTGTTTTCTCATCTCTGACAAACTTCTGATACTTTTCATCAAGGAGTGCAAGTCTCCTGAAGATTCCCTCAGATCTCCAAACTGTGGTGCAATTTCATCAGAAAGCCACCTCTCTGCATGGCATACCTGAACCAAAGAAAACTGGAAGCTCTTGCTTTATCTTTAAGCCTGGGGTGAGGGAAGCCTCTTCATCAATATGTGTATTTTGTAATCAGTGAAGCTCAACTCTCCTTCCTCTCCACTTTACTGAGAAAACTTAATCATAAACTTCAAAGTGAAAATTTTTGAAATAACTTTTAACTACACTATTTCTTGGAAACTAGTTCACATGTGGCTTGAAAATAATTTTTCAGATGAGTCACCATACTACTACTTAGGTTTCAAACTTGCAGAAAACCCAAGGTGTGGACCAAATTAGCACATTTTCTTCTTTCCTGAGCTCACCCCTGGATTGTACAGAATGCTGTACTGCGACTACTTAATGACTTGATCTGATAGGGTCACATTACACTTGACTTTTAATATTTATGTCAGCTACAAGAAAGGAAAGGGGGCAAGGGGGTGGGGAAAGCATCCTTGTTTGAAGTGTTAACCGTATCAATCCTGATTACGTTCAAGTTTAACTTTTCCATCCACATACTGCTACAACTATGTTTGATGCATCTTCTCAAAATTTCACGTAAAATCCATGCAATATTTTGGAATATTATGAATGAAGATTAAGTTAGAGTGGTTTAAGTTTTTATCACTTTCACAAAGTTAGGAATAAACACTAGCACACTGGGTTTTGACAAGGGGTTGTTTTTTTAAAGGAAAAGGTCAGAAAACCCTTAAATAGAGTTAATTTTGAAAGAAAGCCTCAAATCTCAAAATATAAATACATTAAATATAATAAGCTTTCTATATTTCCCTGAGCTGCAAGTCTGTCATGATGGAAAATGGTTGAAAATCATTTACAGCAAGTTGGACCTAAACACAATCATGTTCCAAAATGGTGCCAAAACACAACATTAATTTACCTCAGAAATACACCTATGTGACTTAATCCATATGAAGTAACAGAGCAAACCTCTGTTTAAGAATTCAACCTAACATTTGAAAAAGAGGGGGATTTTTTGTATCTGGGATTACATCCATTCATTTCCTTACTTTACACAATTATCAAAGATATTTTAGAGCTGCATGGGATTTTTGAGCTTGAACATACACAATTTTTCGCAACAGTTGCTGATACTTTATAAGCCAAATATATTCTTCATTTACTGGAAGATGATAAGAAGTGGCCATGAACTTATAAAAACCACATTCCTAAGTACACATATATCCAAAAGCTTGCTGTATCTGCACGCTTCTGCTCAATGTTAACTTTAAGAGCACACTATTAATTTCTCAAACATGTGGCTGTCTCATAAGCCCAGAAGTAAAACACGTTCATTAAAGAGATGGGGAAAGTTCCAAGGAAACTGCCAAAACTAGCATAATTATGAAACTATTTAACACTGGAACCAACTAGAGTCACACGCTATGCCTAGATCATAGTGATGTCATCAGAAACACCCAGCCAAAAGGCACTAAAACTACCGCGCTCCCATAAATCCACCTCACACCAGATGACAAACATTTAAAAGTTGAAGTCAAAAAACCATACTGGTGGTGGGAAGGGAGTTACATCCTGAAAGTGCTAATAACTATAGTTGTGGTATGAGATTTGATAAATGCCCATTCATTTTAGCATTAATGACAGTGATTCCAAACAACAGTCACAGTTGTGGAAAACTAAAAATACTAATGATATGTCTAGAGAGATGATTTTTAAATAAGATAACTCATTTTCAAAAATATTTTCCCCACTAGCTTGTATCATAAGCAAAGCCTAGAAAACTTCAATTTGAACACGAGGTCCTTGTTTGGGATGTTGTTATGCAAATATGAAAAGAACAATTTTGCACAACCAGGTTCCTTTATACTTTTGACAAATGTGTCAGATCACGTACTCAGCTGAAATGCTTATTTTCATTATGCATTGTGGTGACTTCCAACACTAGGCAAGTCATAAGTAACATGCTAAAGACGCCTAGGCTAGCAATGTTACATGTGAGTTCCTCACTCAATTTTCTACTGCAATATAAAACCATTATTGCAAGGGTTAGAGCAAATTCCAATTGACAATACCTGAATACATAACAGAAGAGGTTTATTATGATCCTTCCTAATAAGTGGAGTTTATAATCTTCATTCACTATTCTGTTTTCCAAACATGCTCTCATTTTAAAACACGCAACTCCTATTCAATGTGCAAGATCTCCAAAATGCCTCATAAGCACACTTTATGGATAGTGGATAGTACCACCCTAGGGGAAGGAACCGATGGGCAGGGCTGGCAGTGACAGGGTCCTTCAGAGGCTGAAGAAATGCGCTGTCAGGAACTCAGTGATGTCCAGATGCAAACACTAAGTGCTTGGGGTGCCCCAGATGAAGGTATTCTGGAAATGCAGACTAAGAGCCAAACTGCTAGAAAGCAGCTATGCAGAAAACAACCCAAGCATGCCAGGGGACAGCAAGCTGCAAGAGTCAGCAGCATGCCCTTCTTGCAAAGGCCAACTGTGTGCTGGGCTGTATCAGCAGGGACGAAGCCAGGGGCACAGTTATTCTCTTCTCTCCGCTCCTTGAGACATGGTACAGAATACCGCACCCAGTCCAGGGCTCTCCAAGACGTACCAGAAACTAACCCAAAGGAGAACCAGCATGGTGGTTAGGGCTCAAAAGCACCCTCTTGTCCTCTCCCTCAGGGGAGATTGAGATAAATTAGGGTTGTTCAGCCCGGAGAAGGGAGATCCTGCTGCTGTCCACAGCTACCTGCTAAGAGTGTACAGGGAAGAGGAAGCCAGACTCTGTCTGCTGCCACTCATCTTTTCATGGTACACCCCTGAAAAATCTGAAACACGTGCAATTCCAAGCAGGGCAAGTGCTTTTTCATCAGGAGGGGGTTAAGTATTGAACTGGCTGTGCAGAGAGGCAGTGAGTCTCAGTCCTTGGAGCAATTCAGCACTTTGCTGGTCAAGCCCTGCAGCAACCTGCTCTAATTGGACTTGCTTTGGGCATGAAGTTGGACTAGATCACCACCAAAAATCATTTCAAATTGCGCTGTAATTCCCCTGCACACAAAAATAAAATAAAATAAAAAGTAATAAAAGTTTTAAAACAGATTGTCTTTAAAATACACTACAAGTTTCACTGAAATTGGAAGCACTACCAAGATCTTGTTTTCAAAAGGAGAACTAATTCTTTTCCACTGCTATACAGTTGCCAGATATATTATACATAAATAGACAAATCAATTGTATTACACTTCTAACCTCACAACAACACTGCTGCTGACTAGCACAGGTTAAGTGTCACCTAGAAATTAGCACAGAAACAGAAAATCAATTTTACTATTTTTCTAATGAACAGCAAACTAGAAGCACAACACTACTGAAACAGAGAAAATTCAATTACCTAAATATGAGGTCTGTATATCTTTTGTAAAGTGTGATTTAATAGTCCAATGCACATTAACTTTAAAATTATGTAAATATATGTGTATTTAAAAACTATGACAGTATAAAATATTGAAGATGAGTTAGCCAAATCAGGCTGTGCTACACTTTTGTAGAATAATTAGTTTTATATTATATATCGACATTATAGATATGGGTCCTACATACACACTTTTTGTACCTTCAAAAGTCTTGAATAGACTGCCCATTCTCTTTCATTCCTACAAAACTCAATTTTAAATCTTTTTAAATTAGCAAATCATATACTTCAGAGTGAATGATCAGAGATTGAGCTCTATGGCAGATGAGAACATGATGGAAGGTCCTTTTCTTCCCACTAAAATTTTTTTAAGTACTATTTAATGTAGAAACATGTCCAAAAAATTTTATTAGCATTAACGTCATTAATATTAATAATATTAATGATTAATATTATGAACCACACCATGGAGGAGAAATATGAAGGAATTTGGGGCAGAGGTGCAGAGGATGGGGCAAATAAACATGGGCTGAGGTTGGTTAAGCATAAAGACAAATTGGAGTAATCAAGAAATAATTTAACAAGGTGCTAGCCTCCATTTGCCTCTTATTACATATGATCTCAGCTGATGTTAAATTAACAGAAATAACTAGCAGTGCTGACCAAGAAGTGACATTTAAGAAACCTGTATTAGATCAGCAGGTTACATCCACCTCCCAGTGCTATCATAAGCCATCTTTTGTTAATTCTGTATTAGCATGTGCTTTGAAATAGAGGTAAGAGTTAAAAGCCCACATGAAAGCTGTGAACAGGCTAAAAAGCTGCCACAGCAGTCCCAAAGATAAGCCAAGAAGCTTTGTAGGAAATCTGCTGCACTGACACCACAACACGTGTGCCTATTGATTCCCGGGCAACAGCATCTCCCTGTGATGTTGCTACTGTTTTGATTAGCTGATTATGCAGGTATTTGAAAGAACATTGCTTTGTTTACAAGAAAGGGAGCTGCCAAGAGTCTGAAAGCCTATGGTGATAAGGCCATAGAGCCAAAGATAAATAAAACAAGCTGTTCTCACTAAGTGGTTCTGAGAAATATACCCCAATT
Source organism: Dendrocincla tyrannina (assembly GCA_035047865.1). Taxonomy (NCBI): domain Eukaryota; kingdom Metazoa; phylum Chordata; class Aves; order Passeriformes; family Dendrocolaptidae; genus Dendrocincla; species Dendrocincla tyrannina. The sequence continues at coordinate 129,189,751 of JAWWMP010000081.1, read as the reverse complement.
TCTCAACACCTAAGACAGAGTAACAAATAAAACATCTTTGCAAGTCTTTTTGAGGGGAATTATACAGCTATCTTCCTTCTATTGTGGAAAGAAAGCTTATAATATAACTAACTGTTAATTGATCATCTAGTAAAGATTCTGATACATTTATTGTGGTTTAAAAAAATTATGAGACCACCTACCACGATGTAAATGCTTTTTAATAGAAATAAACATCTCAAAATGGCTTTTGTGCAATTTCTCCTAGGATAAGCTTTTTCAAGATGTCATTCTTTCTCATGTTACAGGACATTTGGGCAGTGCTTCGGCTGGGGGGATATGGGTAGGGACATGGTAATTCTTTAATATTCTTCTGTGTTTAATATCAAATACAGTGAAGTCCTGAACCATGATAAGAGCTCTCAAAGCTAGCTACAACCCAAAGTGAGAAATATTACATTAGCAACTGGCAGCTATACTCAAGATTTGGCATTACTGTAGAAGGAAGAATGAACGGGTTAAAAAAAAAGGCAATTCTGAAAGGTTTGCTCCACAAAACTCACAGTGCATACAACGTGAACTCAGTAACTCTCACACCAGGGTGACCTGAAAGGAAAAGAATCAGGAGGAGAAACAGAGCAGAAAAAGTAGTGCCAGGTGAGTTTCCTCAGCAAAACTGATGATGTGAGATAAAATGCCCCACATATTCTCTGTGCCTGAAAAAAAGAAGGAAGAGTGGCTGAAACAATGTACCCTGAGGAACTGGGAGGAAAGAGTTGCAGGAAATATACTCAGGAGAAGAGACTGCAAACCTAAGGGAAGAGATGAGAAGAGGCCTACGATATTTTTTATTCTCTTTTTCAACTTGTGCTCAAAAACAAGCAAATCTAATAAAATTAAGAGCAGCAGTAGAACTGATACCTATTTTAAAAATCTGTTGAAAATTAAGTCAGAAAAAAAACAGGTTATATATTTCCAGTTGAAACAGTTTATCTCCAGGCCAGTTTGACTCTTGCTGTCCTCTCACTGAACTCACTATTTGGGGGCTGTTTTAGGAGCATCTCACACACGGACAAGTCCAGCTACTGAAGTCATCAGCACTGCAACAAGCATTTTTCTTACACCACTACATTTCTTCTATGTACAGTAACAGTATTTAAGCCAGTTTACATTTCTGTGTGTGCTGCTTTGAAAGACACTGCACCAAAGACTCATTACAGGTTCCTTGAAGTACTGAGAATAGTTGAGCACTACTCCTCTGGCATTTATCAAGTATGTTCCTGCAGTGTACACTATGTCACCGAAACACCACTGCAAGCACAGTTCCATCACTGATTCATTAAACAACACCTGGGAACCATTAGCAAAAGCTTGGTCCATTCAGGTCACTCTCGCTTGTAATCTGTTCCACCTGCTAGGGGGCTAGCACTGGTCTCCAGTTCTATTTCAACTGGCACCAGACTTCACCACTTTTCTTTGTGGTGGTAGATTATTGTGAGCACTTGTTTCCCTACATAGTTCTGGTGGGTTGTAGTTTCAGCTCCATTTCACACTTTTTTTAGGGGGTGCTTTCCCCTAACACATTTCCTACTGGATTTTATTAGAAAGCCAGACCCCATGTGCAAGAATTCCCTCCACCAAGCACCTGCCAGGGATGTAGTAATAATTTTTATTACAACATAACTTTGCCACCCACTTCCTTCAGAGGAAGGTAGAATACTGTCCAGACCAAATTTTCTCCTAATTCCAAACACTACTGAACAGCAGACCTACAGCAGGGCCCCAGCAAATTGAGTAATCCTCAGCTCTCAAATTTCCATCATCACAATAAACCTCTGACATATAACAGTGAAAGGCCTAAGGCAAAAAGCTTTGCCTGGAGAACTTGTTACCCAAGCAAGCTCTTCTCAGTATTGAGCATCATTTTGGCAGCTGCTGGGGGTAGAAAGAGAGCACAGGCAGCAAGGAAATGGCAATGGATTCTACATGCCAATGTCAGGAGGAGAGACTCACTAGGGTCTTTCCAGCTGCTACTGATTTTCAGAAGTGTATGGATTACCCTCAGCAACTAATTCTCTATCAAAATTGTTTGAAACTAGCCAGTAAGTTCAAAATTGCATGGGGTAGTGCAAAAGAAGAGAAAGACAAGACTGAATGACAAAGTCATGCACATCTGGTTTCCTTAAGATAACAAGCTTAAAACCCAACATAACTGAAAAGTACTGGGTAAGAGACTTTAGCCTAGCAGTCCTTTCTTCCTCAGTTACTGTCTGAGATAGGTCCAAGCCAAATCTGAGCTTGTGTCCACTGTCCACCAGACACACCCCACAGAATTTTTCCCAAGCCAGGAATGGTACTTTTTGATCTATTTTTGCCAGTACAGGAAGGTTCAGTTAGGAAAGATTTCTCAGCTACAGGCACAGCAAAACAGACACTCTGCAGCTTTCACTGCATTCTGAAAATTCAGAAGCATGGGCACTTGATTAAAGAAAAATTAAGATCTCAGCATACAATACATACATACATACAATCTACAGGAGACTGGAATGTCAACATGACACTAATAAAAAACCCTTCCCTTTTTAAAAACTATGCATGATCTTTACAAAAATAATAGTAATGGCTCTTTTAGTGCTATGTTAAGACCAAACTTCATTTCCTAACTTATTTCCAATAGTTCTTCTCATGCAGTTTTTCATGCATTCTATGAACATACATATAATACCACGTAATCGTATTATTAATGCTATGTATGAATGATATTCAAACAGCTTTAACAAATTAAAATGTACTGAGTGAGTATAATTGTATATCAAATTTTAGAGACTTCCATGCACCTGTCTGAAACATCATTTGTCCTAATTTACATCATTTTCTATCTTTCCAGCTGATCATATTCTAAACACAGTAGCCAAGTTAGTCAAGCTAATTTGTTGTCTCAAGCAAAACTTCCGTAAGAACAATATGATAATTTTCTCAAAATGCTTGACTTTAAACTTCCAGTTACACATTAATAGCTCTGCTGCATTTGTAACAACTCAGCTGAAAATTTGTACTTTATTTGCATTCTTTTGCTTTAAATTAACTTCAGACACTACCACATGGAAGAAGAGATTTTAACTGAGTGTAATTTATCAATTACATCTTATCTAAATAACAATATTTAAAACTAATGGACTAAACTATAAAGCTGGATGAATGGCTGCAAAAACTTCCTGGTTAATCAATGTAAAAAAGTACACATAGAAGCAACTTACTCAAAACATGTACATTACAGGTTTTCTACTTAAAATCAGCCTTTTCTTTGCAGTTGTCAGTCTGATGTGTAGACCATTTCAAAGAACTTACTGCTATTTATAATGCACTGCTTTTTAAGTAAGAAAGCTTTTGAAACATTAACTTAAACCTAAATAAACAGTAATTTATCTTCTAAAATAGTCAGCAGCCTATTACACAAAACCACCAGAATGCTATATATTAAGACAAGTGTAGCTGTCAACACTACACTGTAAATGTTGCAAAGTTTTACAAAAGATGTCTGCAATTACAACATAACATGTAAATTTTTATCACATCAGTTAGTTTAAAATAGTGTGCCTCCTCTCAGGCAGTAGAGACTTTTTATAAGGATCCAGCATTCTTTCCAGTGAACACTATGTGCATGTCACTAACTTCCTTACACAAATTTAAACATTCAGAATTCAAATATACCTTCCTTAGTACTAACTAATCAAAAGAGATGCTTTCTAAAATCAAATTAAAAGCAAAACAACTTCTTCTGAATCTGTGCCAATCATTTTGAACGGAAACTAATTTTTATCTTTGGTCTAATTTGCAAAGAAAGAATGAGTACAGGTTTAAAAAGAGGTAGGAAAGTGAGTGTCAGGAAGAAAATGAAGTTGAATGCCGAAGGGAACAAACCATGTAAATATTCTAAAAGGAACTGGGGAGACAGTACTGTTACTATTTGTGCTCAACTGCAACTCCAGCAACATGCAACAAGAAGAGATTAAAAACTGGACAGCAGGATGGAGAAATAAGATTGAAAACAACTTGGGGAAAAATATGTATGTGGGAAAGTTAAAAGCATGGAAACATCCTCTAATCTCATATAATGCCAAGAAGGAAAGTTCAGAGAGCATTTAGTGTGGAAGACGAAAATAACGTATCTTGTTTCAAATCAAAACATGGAACAACATATGTAACAAAACTACTGAATAACATCAGCCAAGAAATATATTTAAACCTAAACTCACAAAAATATTCTCTTAAATCTATAATTCATCAGGTTTTTATCTATTAGTTTACACTGTGAAATGTGTTTTATAAATGTAAGTTTGACACAAGTAATCACAGGTAACATACCGTTAAGTCATCAACACATTCAGGTTTCACTAACACTTATTTTACATGGTGTATATGGATAGTTTTAGCATCTTCAAAAACTAACCTACGGCATACTGCCCGCAATACTACAAATTCATCTAAGTGCAACTGCATTCATATCAAATGACGAGACCGCTCCCTGACTGATCATTTTAACTGCACTCCTGAAAAACACTTGCAACTGAGAATTCCATTAGTCAGAAGGCAAATCCTCCACTTTACAAATAAGTCTTTCTGTGAATTTTAGATAATACCAATAATTTGAGGACTACAGCAAACCAGGATTGCCCACCCACAGCAATCACCCAGGGGTGATCAGCACCCTCATGTGGCACATACCTTAGTCCATTCACTCCTGAATCCATCATACACACGTGGACACCCTCCACTTACTTGTTCCAGACAGGTCTCCCTGCTACTCTCCCTCCTTCTCCCTCAAACTGCCAGTGGACCAGAATTTGTCCCCCGTCTCACAGAGTAGGCTGAATGAAGTTGGACACTGCAACTATCACTTCTGAACATGTCTTGCATACCATTAATATATATATCTAAATAGCATTTTGAAAACTGTGTTTGTTAAACATAAAGTATTGATACAAATATATTACTGAAGTGATCTGGAAATATAAGGCTCTAAAACACATCAGTTTGAGCAATGTTTTCTTCTGAAATCTTACATAAGCGTGGTCAACTAATTCTTGAGACTTACAAGTTTGTGATTCAATGCACAAAGAGATTAAGTATTTGCTTTATAAGTAAAAAGTGCATCTAGCTTTCACACAGTTAATAGGCTGACATATTGTTACTTCCAAATTTCCTGGCAAAGAAGCCAGGATGCAAAGAGCCACACAACTCTACTTCATTCTGAACAGATACTGAAGCAGAGTGCTTAAATAGTCCTTTTTTTAATCTATGTGAGCCTCAAAATCAGTTTGTAAGCTGCAAAAAAAGGTTCAAATAGACAATACACTGCATATCAAGGAAGTTACCACAGGACATGACTGTAGCCGTGCATCTTACTGACAGTCACACAATGATAGCTAATGATAGTTAAATATATTGACTATGCTTCCTTCATTGTGACTTTCCATGTTTTAGACACAAGACCTGGTATTTAAAACTTCATCCTCATCCTCCTCTCTTTGTGGAAGCTCATAGTCACACTTATATGTAGGTAAGAATTCATATCAAAAGATGAACAGTCTTTTTCTATTCCCATGTAGTATTTTTTTAAGTGATCCTATACTCCAACAAGCTTTACTATGAGCAAATAAAGTTTAAATAGAAAAAAAATCATTTCAAATACAATTAGAAAGCTGCAGTTTCAATGTGGTGGTTAAAAAACCCCCCAAAACACTGAAATGCAATACTAGAGATTGATAACCTACAGGGTTTAGTAGCTCTTTAAACAATACATTAATAAAAATGTAGATTAAGAACAAAGAGCAATTATATTATGAAGCCAAAGGTTCATGCTAAATCACAATACAGAATACTTTAATGTTATCAACTGTATGTATAATTTTACAACTTTCATAAAAACTCTAGAAAAGAAAAAAAATGCACTAGTCACAGTGCTATAACCTGAACTCCTCACAGATTTTAACATCACCCATGTCAAAGCCAAACTTATCTACAAATTGAAGTTATGAGTATGTCACACAGATATAAAGATGCAGCTTATCAAAATGCAATTTCTAACTAAAAATTAACACATCACATGAAAAAAACAAGAATACTTCCACCTCTACTCTTCTTTTGTGCCTAGATTATAATCATTATATGCACACTTGCCTATCCTGGACATGCTCTCCTATGTGTCAATGTACTATATTATAGTCCTTAATTACTTCCAAAAAAAAGATTACTTCACCAAGGTATTTTGACAATGCTTATCAGTGCAGTATATAAAAGATTAATACATATGTGGATATACTTATAGCTAAACTGATGTGTTTGTGCATATATAATTATACTACTTTGTTCAGTGTCAGGTGTCTAAGATCATTATCTATTAACACATTATTTTACAACTACTTTCACAAACAAAATGGTCCCATAACTACCTGCAAGAACAAAAGTCATACTAAACAAATTTTCCCCTAGATCCAGTCTGCAAAATAAATTTAAGAGAAAAAATGCAGACCCCAAACCCAGCACATTTCCCACAAATAATCTGTGTTCCTGTACTCAGCTTCGTAAAAAAGGGTACGAATGTTTTTGGTGAGAAGTATTAAGTGAAAATCAACTGTGGTATTCACAGTGTTATATTTTACAAAGAAATAGCCTTGTATTTAATCAACAACTTTGCATGTTATATGTTTTAGTTCAGGGTGAAGATTTTTATCTGTTACTTTTGTAACAAACATTCATAACTTTTCGTAACTATCCCTGCAAATTGAAGATCTTTGCCTGGGTTGTTTCCCCCCACTCAAGTTTACACTTCAATGTGAAACCTTTTACTCCTGATCATGTTTTTAAAGCATAAAAACATTGCAGACTTCTTTTAGTCTAATAAACAAGAGTGCTAAAAACATAGAATAAAACCATATTTATTTGTTATGTAAGAATGTGTTTGGTTTAGAAAACCAAGCAGAGCTTAGATTTTTTCTTTTAAAAAGCAAGACATTCTCACCACTACATCATTTTAGGTCAATCACAACAGAAAAGACTCCCAGGGATTTGGATTTGCAATAATACATTCTTCTTTTATCAGACTGAATACTTCTTATGCTCCAAACACAACTAAATCTAAAAACACAACTAAAAACTAAATTCCTCAAAACCTAACAAGCATGTTGTGAGGCAGCAGAAGACTCTAAACACATCTCTTCAGTTCTTCCATGATGGGGCCAAGTGGGGTTTATTCTAGAACAAAACCTTTGCAATGCAATTGGGCACTAAAGATGAAGATACCTAGACAGCAGCTTTTCACTTTCAGAGCACTTTGAGTGTTGTAAATCACTGATAACATCGTATTTGTTACCTCTCATGGGTATGTTTAAATAAGGTACACAGCATGGATTTTCAAGGAGTTGCATTAAGGCATTAGTAGACAGTGAAGACTTCAATTATTTGCATATTCCTAAAAGTAGAAAAGAACTTCAAGGCTCAAGAGTAACATATAAAAAAAGCTGGAAATTACCAAGTTTCAGGGTACTGCACCTTCTTCCTCTTTCCTATCAATTCTGATTTACAGCTGCAGAAAGCAACAATAGAGAGTAACTCCTGGCAGTATCTCAAAGGGCAAATGACCAAAGCTGACGGGAACATTTCTCTTATGTAGAACACCTGTATGTTGTAAGCTTTTTGAACAAGCAGACATCCTCACAAAAATACTTTAAATGCCTCTAACCTCAGCTTCAGAAGTACCACAAATTGAGGGCCTCCAAAAGGAATTTCTGCTGACTGCTGCATCAGCAGCATGAAGGACAGAGTACTGCAGGAAGGGAAGAATACAAAAACTCCAAGAGCTGCTTCTCCAGTCTAAAAACTGAGCATGTTCCACACAGTGCTAAGGAAACAAATACACAGATTGTGCCCATCACATCCCAGAGGATTCTAGAAGCACCAACACCCTCATCACTTCTTTTCTGGTCCCCACTCCCTTTATTCTCTCCCTCACTGCTCCTATGCAAATATTACACTTGGCTTAATACAGTCCATTATGCTCAAGTCCATCCAGCCACTCATATTCATACAACCAAAAGATGATATAGCTCATCTTGCCTAATATCTGAAAGTATACACCAGCCACAGACTACAATTTCAGTTGTGTCCTTTCCTAGGTTTACTGCTGTTAAAATTATCAAACATGTTCTGAACATGAAATCTTCCTTCTTTTACTAATGTCAGGAAGGAAAAGGAGGATGTACTCTGTTTCTACCTTACACAGTATAGTGTCATGTTGTTCCCACGCTGCAAGTGCCTTGAGCCCAGAGCACACATCTGGGAGAGAACCTGCCCTGTCGCCATTTATAAATCAGAGGGAATCATTAAAGTCAGCGAGAGGAAATTTGCTCTTGTACTTCCAAATGTGCAAGGATATATTCAGTTTCCTAGGACTGCTTAGCCCACAAACACCCTGATCAAGTGTAAAAACAAGTGCTGGGCCAGTCACCTGGCTTAATCCATGGGGGGTGGGGGGGAAGCAGTAGACATTGCCCTTATTCTCTTCCAAATGTATCTCTTTTGCTATGTAAAACTCAAACATACGGTTGTCTCTCTACAAGATTCTAAAGGGACCAAATTTTACCAAGTGGCTTAGGATATGTAAGATATGCAAGTTTACCAAAACAGTTTGGAAGAAGTTATGAAAACTGGTCTCAGAACAACAGCCAAATCAAGGAACGTGAGAAAATTCCCATTAACATCTTGCAGCAACACTTCAATCAACTAAAACATACTAAGCTGAACTACACAGTGGTAGATGTTAGTTCCAGCATTATTAAATGGAAAAAGGAACCTCACTCACATTTGACAGTAAATTTTAATTTGGCATCTGAATGTAGAAGTATGTCCAATAATTTATTTTGATCATATAAAGACAATTACATACACAGCTATTACTAGATGTATATTAAACACTGCAAGATCTATAAAAGTTATTGGAAACAGCTTTTTCCCCACACTAATGGACATTAACCTAGATTACTACCTTTTAAACTATCTTACTACCCCACAACACAATGTTCAGAATTTGGGTGCCAGTCTGCAGTTCAGATACATCAGGAACAACTGGATATAGCGTGACCATGTGAGACAATAGAGGTAGAATGAAGATACTATGTTCAAGCATTTCAGACAAGCAATGAAAGGTATGCTTGTTACCTCTACGTATCTAGCAAGATTTGGGTTTTCTTATTTCAACCCCCTTCATCCCTTCTTTCTGAAGCTTTGTTTCTCAGGTGGGAGGAGACTGAGTTTCTGAGTTAACCTTTCAAGCACAGTTTGGGACATTCTGCAATTCAGGGTGGGAGGCCTGCAGTGGGGGAACATTAGATTCATTAAGCATTTTGCTGAAATCCATGCAGGTGGATTATTGCAGGAATATTACAAAATACCACCACGAGTGTATAACAGCAGCTCGTTATGAGATATTCAGTAAAACATTTTATTGAAAACTAGTACAGGAAAACCAGCTGTAGCAAACCATGCTCTCCAGAGAATCCTGAAACTACCTGCTACTTGCATGGTATTTTGTGCAAATGCCACTAAGTACAGAATTCAAATGGTGAAAGTATTTTCAAATTAATCTTTGGACAAGCAAACTATTGGTTTCAGAACTGCATTAAGAGCCGTACACATCACAGCAATCAAGCAGACTAACTAAAGCTACTGAGTTTTGACAGCTGGGACAGCTGCTGGGCCACACACAGCTGAGGGAAGGGCCATGGACAGCAAAGGATGAGATGGCCAACCTGGGGACTCAATGGCACTGCAGACTTCTCAGCAGGCACCAGGGGGGCTGGGAAGCGGCAGCACTGCTGTCCCCAGGCTGATCTGCTGCAGCACCTCAAACACTACAGCCTGCAGCGACAAGCAGCCTCCTGCACAACCTACAGAGGCAGCGCCTGGCCCAAGCAAACATGGGAAGGCGGCATCCACACAGCAAACTCCAACAGGCAGCGAGTTTCACTGTAACGCGCTCTCAATTTGTACACGCAGCAGAGACCAGTTTTAAAGTTCAATAAACTCATCGGTCTTATTAGGGACTTTTTGCAACAAACTTACATGTTTCTGGAAGATTGTCTGAGCTGCTGTTACACAGGAGCACCAGAATTACTTTACTGATAATGTAACTCACAACATGTGGGAGCATATCTATAGCCTCACACGCACACTAAATAAATAAATAAAACATGCCCAAAACCACACCATGAACCCCCTTTTTAACCAAATTCCAAGGTACATTACTGCTAATAAGTTTTTTTCTCCAAGTCTTAGACTATAGCAAGAAAGATAATGGCAGGAAAAAATGTTTGAATTTTACATTGCTATTGTCATTTAAATCACTATTTAAATGCATATCACATATCACCATTGTTTATGTTAAAATGAAGTATGTAGCTTTGTTCTCATGAAAGGGGTGATTTTAAATATGAGACTGGAAAAGCAATGACTTATATGGATCATAAGTGGTATGACATTCCAGTGATGTATTGACTTCAGTCTTAAATATTTAGCATTCTAGTGAAAATATAAAGTGGTATCACAAAATTATATATGAGAAGCTTTGGACAAAACCAAATATTTAAACAGTTCATGAAAGAACATTCTTTCAGAAATTAAAGCTACCCAAAGAATAAAACCATTTCTTATTTAGCAACAACAGTAGACTTGACATGAATTTATATCCAAGAATAGAAATACCAAAAAGATTAATTAATGCAAGAAGCTATATCAAGTCAGCACAGATGACAGGACCATATCACACTTAAATTCATTTACAATAGTGCTCAATGATGAAAAAAAAATCATCATGTACAAAAGAATCTTCAGCATTATTATGATCTGAATGTGTTTATTAGCTAACTTTATAATATAATCACTTAAGAAAGCACTACATGCCTCCCTAGAGATAGGAATAAAAACTGAAGAGAGGAGGATACTCCACTTAAGTATGTCCTTATTTTCTGCCTATACAAGACCGTTATGTATAAGCCTTTTGCACAGATCTGAGAAATGTCTTCCTTCAAATGAAAAAACAAAAGTATAAAATACAAGCATATGACATGTTAAAGACACAAGTATCACTATTAAGAGTTTTAACTGGATAAAGATATCCAAGAATATTACATAGTCATAAAATGTGAAATGTCAGACACCAGACATTTTAGATGCGTAAAGAGAACTTAACCGTTTAAGATCACTTTGAAATGAAGTACAAGGAAGTGACAAGAAAGGAAGAGGCGTGTGTGTGATGCTACCCTGACTGTCTTCAAGCAGAGCAGGGCAGGACAAACTTAAAAAGCTCAATCCCACCACACAATGCTAGCTGCAATTCCCTCAGCTTTCTCTCTGCTTGTGACACTGCCCATCATCTGTTCTGGAACCAGCAAACTGCCTCCAAGTTCTCTTCCACAAAAGATGAGAAAGAAGCACATCAGATAGTGCTCTGCTCAGGAGAGCTCAAAAGCCTATTAGATGGGAAATCACAAAATACCAGTGTCAGCAGAAAAAATACATAAAAAATACTTCAAGATCTAGGATCCATCTTCTATTAACAAGCAACACTCACAGGACTTGTACCAGTCCTACTGGTGCCAAGGACTGGGTAACAGCTCTAGGTATTAGTATAATCAATCATCAGATTGGTTTAACAATGGCTAAATACATGAAGTGTTAATTTCAAATTAGCTGCAGTTTAACCTTAAACAGAGTCAGAATCTTATAATTGCATCCCAAATGAAGAATCTGTGAGCCAGAATCATCAACCTCTAGCCAGGTCCAGCACAGCCAGAGGGAAGATGAGCGCTCATGAGCTGACAGTTCTGCAGCAAGTCTGTTCCTCACTGGATGCTCACAGACGGGCCAATTCACTGACTCAGGCTTCTGTAGTCCCATTACCTTGATACTTACTTTTAGTACAAAATCAAGATGAAAACTGGTGGTAAAAGCAATATGTAACTGGAAATACCACAGTTGACTTTCAGATTTCTGAAAAACTGTATTTTGCTATTTCTGTTTCAAATAGTTTTCCAACATTCCTGAAAGCCACAGAACTTTATTTCATCTGATGAAAATATTCTGCTGTTTTCACACACAAAGAAGCATCCACCTGAAAAGGAATGTGGCCACAAGCCACACCAGCTCTGAACGTAGCCAGTTCTCCCAAAGAACATCTCGCTGGTGGTGCCCTATAACCATTGCACTCACATACCTTATTAGACAGTTTAGTGAAAGAGAAGACAGCAATGCTGCTGAGGAAACACAGCCAGGAACAAAGTCCAAAAGAGAGAACCAGACATCCAAGCTACGAATCACACACAACACAGCAGCAGTTCAATTAGAGACAACTCAATACTGAACAGTACCAAAAATGTGAGGGACCTGCTCTGACAAGCAGAAAAATAGTGCTCTGTGTTCTTTCAAATTCAGTATTTTGTTTGGGGTTTTTTTCCCCGCAAGACAAAAGAGACACTAAACACATTGTTCTGAAGAAATTATATTTTCATCAAAAATGCCACAAATAAAATAACTGAACAGCTATAGCACACTCTTTCAGGTTAATTTGGGTTATACAGACACCAACAGAAGTGAATCCCAGATTTTCCTACAGCTATATGCACAGTTCACTTGGTTTTACTTGACTGGGAACAGAAGTGCTTAAACAATCAGTATATGGGTAATAAACTACAGTTTTATAAGCCACATTTATGAGTGGAATACTCTTTGATATGTAATAAATGATGACTAGATTGCAGTATCTTGACCTTTAGATTACAGTCCTGAGGAGGGAAAGTTAGCTGCAGAAGATTTAGCATCGTCAACAACTAGACGATTACAGATGAAAAGAACTGTTGCATACACATAAGTAGATAAAAGATACGTCCACCATTAGCTCCATGCCACACAATTGCTTTCAACTTTTATACGGATACAACAACCATACCTCATTTTTGTACAAGTCAAGCAAAGTAGAACATCCTTAACAGAGCAGGAAATGAAGTTTTATTCATTGCACAAAATAAATCAACAAAAATGTAATGTCTGTTGATGACAATGAAACCACTAGCATATGCACTCAGGACTCTGATCTATTCTGTCCACCAGATGCTCTCTTTGTGGAAGGCTGGTAAAAAGAATTAGAGTTCGTTGTGGCTTAAGCAGATTTTTCTCATGCTGTTAAGTATTTTTCTATAGTTTTACTGCAAAATCTTAATGTTCTTAAGGATCATAAGCAAGTATCTACGATGAACAAGTTATAGCCCACAGGCCATATGCAGTATGGCAGGACAATTCATCTAGCTTGCTCCTTTTGGCCTCCTCTCCTAAGAAACTCAGCTGCACACCAGATGAGAGCAGTGCAGCATGCAGCCTGCTCCCCACAACCATTTTATCTAGGGGCTTGTAGCCTCTCCCCCTGTCATATAATGAGCCCATCTTTAAAGCATGCTGGGAAAAGGGTTGAAGAGCTTCCAGGAAAGATGGCCACTTCCCACTGCTAGAACAATGCATTTACCCCACAACACAATCACTGTCCACATCTGAGGAACATATGGGAGAGACCCATAAGAACAGGCTGAATGAATTGTATGGAGCCAGCAGCACACCCCTGTCTGCCCTTTTTCGCAGGTCTTTATCAGGCCTTGCTGGGGAAAAACTGCAGGGCAGAATGCTTAAATCCCTGGAACACAGTACAGATACAGGAAGGCAGAGACTTCCAGAAGGGAGCAGAACTACACATATATACAACGCAGTCCAGATGATATTCACCTACACAAAGTGTTCCAGAAGCCATGAAATATGACACTCTCCTGCCACTGGGAATAAAAAACAAACCTGAGAGCAGCCCACCCACTCAAGTACTGGAACACTGCTGTCTCCTGTGCACCCCATACTAGACAGCAGAGCAACACTAACCAGGAGATCACTCAGCTGCTGGAACTGCAAGGAAGACGACTGCAGTTCTTTGAAAAGTAATCCTGCATTACCAACACACTTCTAAAGTATGAGAACTAATGGTCTTTGGGTTTAATTCTAAGTAATTACACATTATTGCTGCTGCTGCTGCAGCTGTTCATTCATTTTGGGAAATCCTAAACTAACCTGAAATATTGAATAATTCTGACAGATTACCAGGCCTAATAGGCTTTGCTATCTAATGAAACCAAAACATGCTTTCAGCTTTAACTGAAAATACAATCAAATTAAATAACTGAAATCAATAGAACCATTTACGTGACAAAATCTCCTAGAAGAATGACTCATGCATATAAAATAAAAATGAAAAGCAGTTTTGTGTTGTTCAGCCTCCAACTAGGTGCAATACATAAGGACTTCAATTGAAAATGAAGGACAAACACTGCACAGCATTCTGGGCTCTGTAGACCTTCACATGGGTAAAGGACGCCAAGTGAGCATCCTTAGTGAGCCAAGGTGAGAGCCTAAGGACATGGTTTCCTAGCAAGTCAGTGACAGAACAGTAAACAAACATGTTGGAGGAGAGGGAGGGGAAAAAAAAAATCCTATTTCTCAACAGACGGATCAAGTTTGTTCCATTTTCTTCAGAGGCAAAGAAATAAATATGTACAGTTAAAGTTCCTGCTTTTATAACAGTTGGAGTAGAGCTGGATGGTCCAGGGTATTGCTAGTAGCACAATGTCCCTGGGGTTCTATGGCCTGTAAAGAAGTAAAACAATTACTTTTGCTTAGAAAAGAATGCATACATTAAACCCTGAACATTTATCCATTCTTCTGCAACAAGTGCAGCTCACTGGGGTAGAATTCATTGTTATGCATAAGTGTTCAAAATAAAACACAATCTACATCAGTTGCCCATCAAAATTATTTAACAGGAACTACTCTTCAAGTGTAGGTACTGCAAAGTAAGCCACATGCAATAAATGAATAAAGGGAATTTTTCTGTTTAAGCTGTATCTAATAAATTATAATTCAATCATACCATTTTAGAGAAAACATCACTCCTTCCAAAAAGAACAAGCCATAATTTCAGAGGACACTTTGTACTTGGAAGAATTAAGAGTATTTTGTCTTTTGGAATTTTTAGATGCTTTTACGAAAGGTGAATAAATTACAGGGGTTTTCCACTACAAAATCTGTAATCATGCCCATTCTCAAATAGTAGGTTCTGCTATGATGAGGAGCTAAAATACATTCCAACAAATTTAACTATGCTTTAATCTATCAACAAATGAGGAAAAACTACTTCCTCTCCAAGGAAATATTTTTAAATGCATTACCTCACCTCATTCCCCATTAAACCACACCAATCCAAACTCTTCACCCAACTGCATGAAACAAAGCTGGATTGTAGGGTCCTGATTTGATGTCCGCTGGATTGGGACAAACCTGGAATTACTCCAAAGTAAATTAATTGAAGTAGTCCAGACCTACACCAGGGAAAGCTGAATCAGAATCTGACCCTCTACTTCTAGGAATTATGCCAAAGATGATATATAAACCCTTTCACCCCATACCTTGGAACAAAGACACTGACTATTGGCATTACATTTCTTTGCTGTAAGGAGGTCAGGAAAAAATAAAAAGCTGAGCAACATTCAGGAAATGCACAAGGATTATTCTTCATCTTCCTAGTTTATACACCTGTATTGATACATCAGACCAGCTTTTCTGCACTTTATAAAGACAAATGCACCATTTACATGTTAATACTTGTATTTGTCTTAGTAAACCTATTTTCTGGAATATAAGGCAGAGATGTTGCAGTATCTGAGTACAACTCTTACATCTACTTTCTACTTGCCCACCTGCAGAATTAAAATAAACACTTCTGCTGATTTCTTTCAAAAAAAAAAGAAAAAAAAATCTGTTCCTCTGCAAATGGGTTCCTTTCCAAAATTCAAGAACACAAACCATGATATCACCCCCAATTGCTAATTTACCAAAGAAACCACAGCAAAAGAAGAAACCAAACAACCTTTTCTAGTTGGTGCATCACCAGGAACAGTGCAGATTTAATGCTGTGACAACCCAGTTCTAAAAACAGCTGGGGTAGGTTTGAACCCTGAGTCTCATCACAGCAAATGCAGCTCAGCCTTCAATCTGAAATTCAGTTTCATCAGTGACATACATGCCAGTCTCTGCTCCCCACATGCTTAGTATACACCAAAGGGAAGGAAAGGGGCTGTGGCAGGGAAGAACAGCTCTGCTGGCTAGCTAGCACAGATAAATTCAGCCAGTTACCTGTCCAGGACTATCCTGCAGCACAGTTCCTCAAACAGCTGAGCTTTTATCACTATTTTCTTTCTCCACAGATAGTCTCCCAATACATAGAGTGGCAGATACAGCACTTGTATCTTTGAAAGTGCTGGGACTTGAGTTACTTACACATTTCCAAAATCATGATGTACTAACGCACGAGTTCCTGGAAAGATGTTCTTTTCCCTGCTAATTTTGATGTGATGCTAAAAGCATGAGATAGCAAGCCAGAAAATTTTCTTCAGGAGACCTATATCACGAATGAACTGAATGAACTTGCAGAAGACCTAAACAGCCAACAGCCCTGCCACTTTTTGGAGGCACAAGTAAGTTTGATAAAGTCTTCTTGAACATCAGCAAAGTTGATTTTAGAAAACTCACACATGGTGACACACACATCCCCCCCTTTGTACTCACACATATCCCAGAGACAATAAATAGTTTTACACAAGCAACCTCATCTGAAATACATAAGCAAATGCAGATCAGTAGCATTAATTGGAGGTATTAATAGGGTTTTTTACTTACCTGTTGACTGGGAGTTTTCTCCAGAAATCAATATCAAGCTGTTCTAAAAGGAATTCTAATGTATTCATACTCAGATTCGTAACTTTGAGACCCACACAAGTTACAACAGTCAGTGTGCTGATTACCTCTAATACTGATATTATACCATCCATTTCCTTTCCATGATGTTGGTTTGGCTGCATGCAATTCCTTCAACTTCCCAGCAGCACAGCCACTTCACAGAAAAATTACTGGGCACTATCCTAGCTGGTACAGAACTAAACTATTATTTACATTCCAACAGTGAACTTTCTAACTGGTGGTTTGCCAAGAATTCAACCTGACATTCAGTTTCCAAGTTCGTTTTGCAGCCTAGAAAGCTCTTACACACAGTCTTCTCCCCTCTCAACACAGCAAATTCAGCGGATTTGATTTATGAACAACGATAACACCCACAACCTTAAGCTTTCCAGAACATAGCTGCACTACAGTGTAAATACTGAGTCTGGGGTCTGCAGTTTTTTAGTGGTTACAGAACATAAGATGGGTTCATGAAAGAACTCTAGAGGAAAAACTGGTTTTGTTTGAGGGGTGGAAGTTAAACATACATTGACTACCATTCAGCTGGGCACGGCTGGCAGCGCCTGCCCACAAAACCATTAGAAAAGCAGCTCTTCTCTGCTCTCATTGCCTTGCTAAGTGGATTAACAGTGAAATTACACCCAGTGTAAAACAACTGTTTACCCATGTACTGAGTGTTATTCATGTTTCCTGTCCCAACTGTTCCTCCTTACCATCAAGCAATAATGAAATAAAAAAGTCAGGTGGGAAGTTGTCTTCACTATGCATAAATACATACACATGTATATACATGCACACAGAGGTATGTATAAAGAATGAGCTTATACATGAGTGCAGTACATCAGGTAAGTGGGATTGCTGCTTCCTCACTTGTTAAGTAACATCACAAACCCCCAAGCAAAGGAATCTAAAATAACAAAGTAGAAAATAGGGAACTACAGTTATAAATGAATAAAGAAGCAACATCAGCTTCCTCTGAGACAAAAATTCTTCCCTCCACATGGGAAACACTCGTGAACTGTCAACACTTGAACTACTTCACAGGCAAAGTGGGATATGTATGGATGCCAAGTGTCAAAAGGTGTAAGAGGTAGCTCAGTGGAATGAAATTGTACTGCAGGACAGAACTCGCACAGAGATGAACACAGAAACACAATTCCTCATGTAGAGAAGAGAAGCACCTGCTTTTGGTTAAAACAAGTAACACGTATTTTGTTAACACTGTCATTTGGCATAGGTTTATAAGTTTTCATGTGCATGAATAAAGGTGCATATTTGCAGGTCAAACAGTTTTACTGGCTGTTGGATTACATAATTTGTTTTCTAATATTTTTTTTCTTTTCAACATGACTCGCCAGTGGCAAGTTACAGTCAAATTCTAGAATCAACTTTAGAGAATGTTAGGGAAGCAGAAATAAACAAGGAAGGGGGAGAGAAACAGAGAGAAAAATATGTTAAGATGACTGTTACTTGTGCTCTATTTGATAACAATAAACAATGCTCAACAATATGCAAGTTTCCATAACATGCAAGTTTCCATAATCAAGACACAGGGAAATGCTTCAGTCAGCATACACTCCCCCAGCACAGTTACCAGCTTCTTTACCAACAAATCTCTAATCCTAATACACTCCAGTTCCAGAAAAAGTCAGAGAGATTGAGATTCATCTCTTGTTTTCAGAAACAGTAGCTCATGTGCAACAAGCTCATAACACTTCAATTTTCATCAAATGAAAATAATTATTTTCCAACAATAAAAAGTATTGAATAAACTGATATGAACTGATATGAACATTTATAAACATTTGTTGACTTAACACTAAATTTTGAGATTCTGAATTCTCATCATGTTATTTATTTCTCAAACAACTCAATTTTGAAAATGGACCCCTTCTGTTTCTTCCCTGTCTGTGTTGAACTTAAATTGCCAAGGACATTGACATGCCATTGCAACAGACAGACACCAGGTCTTGGACACTCCAGTCCCCAGACACAACTCATGGAGAAAAAAAACAATACTGGCATTCATTCACAAACAACAGTTCAGTAGGTTAGCTGCTAACTACTGAATATATAATTTAGTGGAATGAGACTGATCAGCCAAGGATACACTTAGACAACACATGGAAAAGTGAAGAGGTTACAAAGAGAAGAGGAAGCAACTTCCACAGCTAGATGTCAAAGCCCAATTATAGCTAAACTGGAGTTCTAAGTAGAAAGGAGGAACCTAACTAGGAAGTCAATGCCCACATTTTGTGTATATTGAAACCCCAACAGACATAAAAGAACAGCATAAGAAAAAAATAAGGGAATTAACAAAAATAAAGTGGGTAGAGTCAAAGATTAATTTAAGAGTGTCTGCCTAAAAGCCAAAGGCTTTTAAGAAGTACAAATCCAAAACATGTAACATAAAGCACCAATTTCTGCTGAAATACAAACTGATTCAGAAAACAGCAAGCCCCACATCCACATCTATTTTAGAATGCATGAAATAACTCTGTTGTAATAATCTGTTCTGAAAATATTTTCTTCAAATAATAACAATATATTAAACTACTAAGTCTGATGCATTATTACAGACTCAATAAATTCAGCACTATGCCGCATTCCCCAAAAGATACGTATACAGGTGGAAAACTACTTCAACATGTCTAAAATTAGGATTACATCTTTCTAAAATGTGGCATCCTGACAAGGTTCCACAAAAATAAGTGAGATATTTCTCAGCTAGTCAGGTGTTCCAATGCAAACAAGTGGAATTCTTCCCTTGCAATTATGTAATTGCAGTAAGCATGCTGCCCTCACCTGATTAAACAATCTATTTAGAACTACCTGTAAACCATGAAAGCTTAAAGGACCACTAGGTACCACATCCAAAAAACACCCCTCCCCTTCATATCCATCAGGTGGCTTTAATCTCTTCTCGCCTGCCCTATTTATCCTTTTGGCTGCCTCAGCCTTCCTCCATGTACTCCTCCTATCTGCATTATCCTTTGCTCTTGCTACTTCAGAAAGACAGAACTCCAACTGATGTTCTATGTAAGACCAACTAAGTTCAGAAGTCATGCTCCAAACAAGTGCTTCACCCTAAGCAAACAACACCATAAATCTCACACAAATTATTCAGTGCCTAATTTTGTAAATAAGTGTGGGAGGTTACAGCACGTCAGAATGGGCTCCAGAAGAGCTCCTTGCTGCAGAATATGTACATTTCCATCTGCTTGCCTCAAACTTTACCTGCTAAAGGAAGAAGATTGAAAATTCGCTTTTTAACAGCCTTTAGAAAAGCCATAAATTAAATGAGGTACAGTACTAGCATTACATAAGCATTTAAAAAAGAGCTCAGTTTCCAAACCTGGGACATTGATTTGGCACTTAGAAGAAAGTTCATGTACACTTTATGGATAAAAAATTAAAAGATTAGTCTATATAACCCCTGTTTATATATAAGTAAACATATTTCTCTCTTTCTTGAATTTAAAGAACAATCAAGCTTTCTTTTGGAAGGCAATGAGTTGTTTAAAACTTGAAAAGCGTTATTTCCTTTTTGGCAAGGCCATGTTTCCCCATACACGACAGATATCCTAAAAAGGCAAAGAGCCAGTCTAAGCCAGTATAGCCAAACAGTAATCAAAAACTCCAAACAATCTTTAAATATTTAAATTTTCAGAAAAGCAAACAGGTAATGGAGGATAGATGACAAGAAGTCTAGTCCATATGCCTAAGACCAACTGTCCAAGTATACTAGAAGATAGAAGAAGTACCACCACAAATTATATGACAAGGCAACTAGGGAACCTGAGGCCTTGAACCTCAACAAAAACCCAGCAGTTACAAGGCATAACTACTTCTGGAAGAAAGTTGTTTTTAGACAACCGTCCTCCACCCAGACAGCAGCTCAAAGATAAGACATCCATGTCAAGTTAGCTTTTCAGCTACCAGCACTGCATTATGAGGACTGTCTTTCAATCACTTTTTGCAAACCAAAGTAAACCATCAGTTGAGAAAGAGATAGTTCATGCAACAGAAGGAAAAAGACAACAAACTTTTGAGCTTTACTTCCAAAACATAAAAAGCAGAAATTTGCTTGCTTTCTCCGGTACTGAAATAGATCCCACAGGACACAGAAGCCCAAAATAAGTATCGGTAAAACTATGAGATGCCTATGCATGATAATGACCCTATAACCTTGAGGTTGGTCGCTATGAAGGACATAAGGACTTCACTGATTCATGTCTGTGTTGGGTTTGCAGGGCAAGGTTTTGGTAGCAGGGGTCTACAGGGGTGGCTTTGTGAGAAGCTACTAGAAGCTTCCCTTATGTCTGAGGGAGGCAATGCCAGCTGGCTCCAAGAGTGACTCACTACTGGCCAGGGCCATCAATAACAACTGTCAGATAATAGATTTAATATGGAGAAAGCATCTATTGCACAGAAGCCATGATGACCAGAGCACAGAGGAACGAGAACGTGTGAGCTAAAGAACCCTGCGGACACCAAGGCCAGTGAAGGAGTGGGGAGCTGCTACAGGCACTAGAGCAGAGATTCCCCTGCAGGCCATGGTGAAGGCCAAGGTGAGGCAGGCTGTCCCACTGCAGCCCATGGTGGAGCAGGTATCCACCTGCAGCCTGTGGAGGACCACACACTGGAGCGGGTGGAGCCTGTGACCCCGTGGGAAGCCTACACTTGAACAGGCTCCTGGCAGGACCTGTGGGGAGAAGAGCCCAAGCTGGAGCAGGTTTGCTGGCAGGACTTGTGACCCTGTAGGGGACCCACGTGGGAGTATGTTAACAAATTCACAGAGAAACTGTCCAAAATTAGGAACACATTAACAAGCATTTAGGTAAGCAAGACAGCTACTCGGGTTGAGGCTACACAATGGCAGCTAGAGAATTAAGAAATGCACCTGCAGGAGTCTTTGAACAAATTCACAAAGGCAATTTCTTTTTTCATAAGCAGAATAACTGTAATCTAAAGCATCAGAAACTTTGCTTTTAAAAATCAATGGAAGTTGTTAGTAGGAAAAAATACAGGCAAATTACATGGTCATTCCTGATTGTCCAGCTAGAACATGTGAATAATAATCCAGCTTTAAGCAAGGCTGCTCAGCATCTCTTTAGCCCCTTTTGAAAACAGTGGAGATAGAAGACAAATGTGTGAACCAAATGCTCCAAGGCCTTTTCTGGCAGCTGTTACAACTTGCCTTTAGTATTTCCTCTATCAAAAGAGTAAGTTTACTAAATGCTTTTGGAAGAGATTCGTGGGGCATGTATTTCTCCTTTAGAGAGATAATGTCCTTGAAAGAGAACCTCCCACCTAAACCACTTTTTTCACATCTAGCAACTCACAGAAAATGCAAGAACACTTCATACTGGAGTTCTTGACAGAAAATGGCATAAAACACAACTAAAGACTCTGCCTGAGCCTTTGAAAAAAACTAAACAACTTAAGTCTGATTCACACAAAGGAATTTGCTTCAATTCAAAATAATACGGAAAACTGTTCTTGTTACTTATATATACTAATTTCTATGCATGCACACACAGAAACACATAAAATTCCCTTTTTCTTATACTAATCTATTAAAACACAAATAAAAGCAGCATGAACTGGCTGTTTAATGAGAATTTCAGACTCATCATTAACCTGAGATGATGATTCCACACTAGCTGATGACATAGTTTGCTTCCTGTAGGGCACTTCTCAATATAATCTTCACTTTAAACTTGGCATAAAAGTGTTGTTCAAGCTCAATATCAGATTTACTGCACTAAAGATACCACTATGGAAGTGAGTACCAAGTAAAAAATATTTTAAAAATAAAGACCTTGAGCTTCTACATGAGCAAACAAAAAAAGCACAGAGGTGGGCCACTGTAGACTGTTAATTAAGTCTTCTGATTTCAAGTTTTATGCTAATTTTGCTGTCACACAACAGCAGAGAGACTCAAATGGAAAAAAAAGCCAGCACTGCTTGCCCATACAGCCACTTTCCATTGAACTACTACAACACAAGAGAGGAGAAAAACAGCAAAGCACAGCTTTAGACCTGGAGCTGTCTTTACCACCTATGAAAAAACTTCATATAACTTTACCCTCATCAAAAACAAGCCTCGGATCTTCACTTTAGAAGTCCTTCATAACCTGTCTACATATCATTTCCTGGTCACGACCAATTTCTGCTTTCAGCACTCTTTGCTAGCAGGCCCTCACGATTGTCAGATAAGGATGTGTCTGCTGTTCAGACAGTCACTCTTGTGGGCTGCTCTCCAGTGTTTCCACAAAGTTATTATATTCCTTCACAACTGTCTCTGTAATGCCTTATGAACGCAGAAGTGCTCAGCTGTCCGCATGCTGATCCAAACTGCTTGGTTTCCCTGTGCCCCTGGTAAGAGCTTCTACCTAACAGTCTTCCCCAATTCCATAATTAGTTCCCCTTGGAGTACAGAGAGTCTTCATACACATCAGCATATTCCTGGTGCACTGTGTCCTGATTAACGGCAAGGACTTAGGAGTGAAGCAATAATACAGATAAAGCATTTCTCCTTGATCTCATCTGCATCAGTTCCAAGACTAAAAACCACAGAATTTAAGGCTGAACATGAAGAATATTAGTCCTGTTGTAAGTTAAAATAGCAGGAAGGTGAAGAAAACAGAAACAGGTTTACAGCCTTCTCCTTTCCAATTTGTACTACCTGAATTTAAAGCCTGTCGTTTGGGCACAGAGGTACCCCAGCACGGAGAGGGAAAGAGAAAAGAGACACGAATTTCAAACAGAGCAAAAGGAGAAAGAACTCTAGGAGGAAAAACAGCTATCAACACAGATTTAACAAGGTGCTGTCAATTCTATATAAAATCATGAGATTTAATAGATAGAGATAGGTAATGAGAAGAATATAATACCAGAACTTTAACTACCTTCTAAAAAGTACACAATCAGGTGAGTCTATTACAATAACTTGAAATACAAGTCAAGCAAACATCAGAATCACATTTAAGTATGCATGAACAGATTTAAAAATCATACCAACATATTTCAATTTGAGAACATTATAAATGCTCATACTTAAAACTCAGTGTTGCAGAAGATTACATTAAAGAGCAAAAAAAAAAATTTCTATTTCAATTACTGTCATCAACCAAAGTCATAACCTAAAGTGCACAAACAGAGCATGTTCAGTAGAACACCACTTTTATCACTGCAAAGTTCTGGTCCTGATGCACTTGAGTTTGATTTTCTTGTGAAGTTGCCATATTTAACATTTGGTCTTTAGAAGCAGTAGTATCAGATGTAGAAAAGGAAAAGAAGGAAGAAAAACACTGAAAAAAAGGGGAAAAGCAATGACCTTCAAAATGCACAATAAACACCACTAATTATACACCATGGTTTTGTATATCATTGAGTGAACTTACCACTTATACAATACTTCTGCTTAGAAAAGGAGAATAATTGCATAAAACTAGAAGTTGGGCCATTACTACCTTCTCCAAACTTAGCTGAGGAAATGCTGCAGTAGCATAAACAACAAAAAAACCAACTAAACTAACACTGAAGCTGAACTAACAATGACACAGCACCACAGTAAAGGGCACACACACAGCAGCACTCCCAGGGGACTGATAAACTTCAAAAACAAAGAGGAAGAAAGGTTTTTGCTCACAAAAATCTGTAGGGTTCACTGAACAATAGCTTCAAACAATGTCATGTATTTTAATCTTCACAGAGGTACAACAAAAACACAGTTTGAAATAGCCCCTTTCCAAAGAACACACATCTCACTAAGTCAAGGTCAGGTGAAATTATGCATATGATCATTAGAGTTTTCAACTGACGAAGGAACAATCAAATTGAGACCTAAACTAAATTTTCTTGCTAATTATGCTCTTCACAAATATGAAGTTCTTGGCAGAATAGTTCTAGTTGGAGCTAAAAATCACTCAAAGTTCATTTTACTACAGAGGTATTTTATTTCATTCAGATTTTTGTATTCACTGCTTACAAAGATTTTTATGACAATTGGCCAAGTACACTGCCATACAAGAAGTTAAAACACAAGAATTTGTCAAAACACTTTATTTTTATAAAACACTTTCAAAGAGTAACTTAAAGAAATAAAATTCATACTGTCAACTTTTTAAACCATATCCTCAGAAAACAGCATAAAAGTGTTTTCATTTACATTCTCGTTAGTCAAAGATAATCCTTCTATGGCACAGACCCAAATTTTACCCTCCTGGGTGTACATACCACTGAATAATTTGTTCAAATGTCAGTTGCAATTTTCAAAACTCCTTTCTTGCCTCTGAATCTTAAACATCTGTAACAAATACTTGTTTTGAGAGTGCTTTACATTTGTGACACTTGACCTTTTGCTGTATGCACCACAAAATTCAAGTTTCAAATACCATGCAAGCAGGAAATCTGATCATTCCAGCAGTAGCCCATCTGCAAGGTCCACCATCAAATATTAGGTCTGGGTTGCACAAAGTCATGGGCTACAAATCTTTTTCTGCGACTCTTATAATTACTTGCAATTTTTGCTTCTAAGACACATTTCTCATGGAACATCTGGTCTGAAAAGCTTACCTTAACATTGGAAAAGTACTTAGCATTTGGCTGCCGGTGTGTGTACGTGTGTGTATATGCACATCTGCACACAGATTAAGTGTAACTACAGAAAGCAAGCATGTGCTTTGTGGGTGGCATACTTAGGACTAGAGATTTCTACTCCAGCACAAAAGACTCTTAGCTCTGGAACTGTAAAAGTATATGACGAGAAATATCAGCCATAACAGAAAAGTGCTTTGCGATGTTCTTGCTGGCTTCTATCTATTTATTGCTCTTAAATGCTAACAGCTCATCAAGCACCTTACCAAACACTTGAGTTTTGCATAAATTGGATGATCCTCTATGTAAATGAAAGACTGTGGTGAAATTGAAATGTGAACGAGGCTTTAAAAAACCAGAAAAACAAACCAGAAAACCCCTCTAGAATCAAAGCACCATACTGACTAAAACCCACAAGTTTAACATTAATATATCCAAGTACTTTTGGTTAACTAGGTTTGACATACAACAAAAATTGAGCCACTGTGTATTTCAGCTTCACTGTGTCAGAACAAAACCTCTCCTAAGCCTGTGAAACACCATAATGCACAAATTGTTGTGAGACCCTTCCATGCAAGAAGTCTTCAAGTACTATACTCAAGCAAGCACTGTAACTCCTAAAGGTAAAAATTAATTACAGTCCAAGATGTTTCAAACATTCCTTCAGTAACAGCAACACAACTTTCGAAAAATGTCCCATTTTGAGTTGTGCCACATACAGCTGACTCAAGCAACCAGCACTGCTTCTTGGGAAGCAGAAGCTGGAAACCATACTGCTCTTAAAATCTGCTTCTTGTCTAGTCATATGAAAATTCTGACAGAGCACTATTAACTTGCTTTCACATCTGTAAGAACATGACTACAGATAATAAGGAGTTTAAAAATGAGCACAAAGGAAGATACTAGTCATGACAAGAAGAATAATATTAGCCTCTCAGAAAATAAAAGGGATCCCACCTTCACATGCTAGATTCTTCAGAAGGCTTTGAAGAAAGTGACTTATAGAAGTCATTATTCTTATCGACCTCTCAATGTTAGAAAATCATTCATCACATTTCTTACCTGAGCACCATCCTTTAACTTCAAGATGCATTCCATTGTATTGATAGTGATGACAACTGGTTCTGACCCCAATTTTGTCCATGGCACGTGAATCCGAAGTTCATGAATATGCCCACTCAAAAAAGTAAATGGCAGTTTCAGCTCCTAACAACAACAAAGAATGCAGAATTAACTACTGAAACATATCAAAATTCAAGACACATTTGTAACTCAAAACAGTATGGTTCTATCACAAAACAAGTCAAAATTTATGCCCCCTCCCCTAATCAATAGTATGTTACCAGGCTTGGCATTTGCCTTTAAAATCACTTGCACGCTTACATTACAGTCAGTCTGTTCAAAGGAAACATTTAGATTACCATGTCCTTGATAATAAAGGACAGTTTAAAACCACCTCTCTCACATGAAGTTACTGCAAAATGTGTCACTGTTCGAGGGACGAGTAGAAATGCGTGAGGTGAAAGCAAATGCTTTAACTGATACACAACCGATGTTAATGTGAAGAGCACAAATTTGGAATTAAACATTGACAATGTAACAGCAAAGCAATTTCTTTCACAATATTTTAATACTTAAGAGTTCTAAGAGTTCAATGCTCTTAACATTAGTCCATTTTTGCTCCATTCACATCTAACTGCTTAGAGAACACAAAGTTACTAAATTTTTCATTGGCAAAACCAGGCTCCTCCTCACCAAGGGCTAAGGTGCATGTCACACTGCTTTAAAACCTGGTGCAAATCAGTCCAGAACTCCTAACAAATTCCTGGCACTCCCTCTAGCCAATGCAGAGATCCCAACTCTATAGGACAGCCCCAGTGAGCTGGCTGCTGCATGCAGCAAGTCAGCAGGAAGTAAGTTTAGATTAAAAGTATCCAATTAAATAAATAAATTTTAAAAATTCGATACAAAGTCTTGCAATTTCCCCAGTAACTTCAGGCATTCTCTTAGGAAGAATGAGCGTAACCCTTGGCAGAGTGGTTGCTCTAGAGACCTGCTCCCAGGGCCAGCAACCAAGATTTGGAATAATGAAAATAAGTGTTTACTGCAAAATAAAGAAACAGTATTTGCTACTATGTCAGAATTTTAAGTCAGCATTCTCAATACTAAGTATTCAAATTATGAGGTTTCAGTGATGATTCATCTTATCTTTCTGATTTCTTATTCTGACATTTTTCACTATAAAGCTTTAAAGTTTGAATGAAGAAAAAACAAGAGATGTCTTCACTTCAAGTTGCTTATAAGCCTAGTGCTTTCATCTTCATCCTAAATGCTGGGAACTACAGGAGTGAATCTTCTGAGGTGGAGAAATAAGTGAATCTAAGTCTCCTAGATGCTAGGCGACAATTTCGGACAACCTATACCAACCATCGAGCCCACTGCCTGAGCAATTCAGGGCTGACAAGAAGTTAAAGCATGTTGTTAAGGGCACTGTGCAATTACACATTCACTGGCATGGGGCATCCACCTCCTCTAGGAAGCCTGTTCCAGTGTTTGACCACACCCTAGGAAAGAAATGCTTCCTAATGTCCAGTCTATGCCTTTCCTGGTGCAGCTTTGAATCATTCCTACATGTCCTAACCCTGCATGCCACGGAGAAGAGCTCAGCATCTCCCTCTCCACGTCCTGTCCTCAGGAAGCTCTAGAGAGCAGTGAGGTCGCCCCTCAGCCTCCTTTTCTCCAAGCTAGACAAGCCCAAAGTCCTCAGTCCCTTCTCACAGGACACTGCCTCCAGCTCTTCCACCAGGTTTGCTGCTCTCCTCTGGACACATTCACATCCTTGTTTATCTGTGGAGCCCAGAACAGCACACAGTGCTCCAGGTGAGGCCGCACCAACGCTGTGCACAGCGGGACAGTCACCTCTGTTGATCAGCTGGTGATGCTGAGTTTGGTGCCCCCCAGGAGGGGGTTTGCCCTCTGGGCTGCCCGGGCACACTGCTGACTCCTACTGAGCCTGCTGCCAATCAGCACTTCAGGTTCATAACTGCTGTGTTTCTTAGTAAACTCGGGGACATAAACCTTTGTTCAGAACTCCAGAATTATCTTGGCAAGTCCGAGTTTAACCACTTTTGCACCTTGACTGAGTTTAGGTACGTACATCATTTAACTCAGACCTCCTATGAATGAATGTATGTTAAATAGAGAAGGTCCATGAAACTCAGAAGTCAAGCAGAAAAGTTGCTAGGGAATTTCAGACAAACAACTACAAGTTGTTGTCTGAAAACCTCTTTTCCTGCACTGCTTGACCCTAGACTTATTCCTACTGTAGAGAACTTCTATACAAATGAAACTGGGGGACAAGGGTATTTTGCATTTAGTACCTGACACATATTATGCAGTCTTAAAATCTACCTATAGAACATTTCTGTGAAGCTAGCTAATATCATTATTTGCCTAGTATCAAGAAATAAAATCAATGATAAACTTATGATTCATGAATATATAATCAAACCTTAGCACCACTCTGTTCTGCAGCTCATACCTCTTCAGCCTTTCTACTGGTACCATGACAAAATTCATCTTGTATCCAAGAGCAAAGAGGAGATGAAAGTGCTGCTGACAAAATCCTCAGAGAAGAAAACTACACAAAATTATAGCTCTATTTTGCTTTGCCAAGTACAGCTTTCGGTTTGTAAATAGTTTTAGGGATTTAATGAGCTTTCATTAATGAAGTTTAAAAAAACCATACCCGTCTCATGTTAGGGAAACTCTTGACTCCTTCCCCAGCCATGCTTACACAAAGTCACATCTAATTTCAAGTCCCAATTCTAAAAGATGACAGTTACAGACTTTCTCATGAAAGGTTTGAAGAAAATTGTTAACTTGTTTTTATAAAGTGTTTTTTCTTTATGTCATTCACTGTTATACTCAAGGATTTTAGACAAAAGCCTCTCTCCTAAAAATTCAGCTGTAGGCTCACAAGCAACACAAATAAAATTTTAATCCGAACAGTTTCAGTTATGACACTGAAAAGCAAGTATTGGGCAGTTTAGCTACAGATGTTGCTACACGAATCATACAATAAATTAAATAGTGCCTTTTGTCCCAGACCTTTTTTTTTTTTTTGGTGGGAGGAGGAGGGGCAGGGGGGTGGCATAGAAAGAAATTATAAAAACACATGCAATCTAAAAATACATTACAACTTAAGAGATGCTTTCAAGGATCAAGACAGTAAACTGTCACTGTTAACAGTAAGAGAAATAAATTCCCATTCCAGACCTGGAGATACATAATTTTTACGTCACTCATCAATACCACAATGCCTGTTTAGATCCTGACCTGTGTTTACTTCAAAAGGCATTCTACAATAGCTCTTTTTCCACTATTTCTGGACTGATTCAACCCATTCTCTTTTTTGTCTAGTTAACTACAAGATACTGAAAGAAACTAAAGTAGGAATTATTTCAAAATAAGGTGATACAAGCAAAGGCACAACTTATTTAAAAGACAGCTCTTTTTCAAAGAAACTTAGACATAAATGTTGTTTGACATTATTCCCATTGCACAAATGGGTTTCCTTGCAGCAACTCAGAGAACTCTTTGTTGTACTATTTCAATAGATAATACAAATGTGTGCCAACTTCAGTAACTTGTTCATAATACAACATAACAAAGAACCATTCTTATTCCTCGTTTCCTATGCAATCTTTCCCTTTTCAATAAGTACTGCTTGAAATTCTTGATATTTCTTCTGTCCTCATGACCGATTAGACATTACACTTTAGATTTAACATCACAGAAATCCTTCAGAAAAATATGATATGACTAGAAGCAAACCTCTGGGCTTGACCCATAAATAACAGATTCATATCATGCAAGACTGCAGACTAGATGATCATAATCCCCCTTTACCTAAAATCATCTCTTGCTCTAAAACACAAGACCATCCCAAACTTTGGAGTGATAGGCAAGTACTTTTCTCCACATCAGTCTCAGCTCAAATACCTTTTCTTCACAGTCAAGGCTGTATTTCACAAGTAACCCAATAGCACATAACACAGACACCTAAAATAAAGATATTTCAATGCTCTGGTTTCCTTAATATTATTTTAAGCAGATGAGAATTTTTCATAATTCTTAATAAATTCTTTTGCATATGAAAAAACCATCCCTATAATAAAACACAGTCTTCAGATCAAGTTATCCTTTGTCATCCCAAGACTGCTTCATCTTTTCCTTCTGAGTTTGTAAAACAGTCAACATAAAAACCTACATTGTTATGGGAATATACATGAGCAGCAAAAAGAGCTCACCATGTATTCTATCTCTTTGGTATCACCATGTCAACAGAAATATTACATATAAGCTAGTTACCAAGCTCATAAGTAGTTCTGCTACCTCTGCTACCATGGGGACTTCACATAAAAGTTGGCAAGTGCTTAAAACATTTTTCCAAAAAGCAATACTTAAAATACTTATTTTAAAATTTTATTACATACTACTTTCTTGAAGTAGTCTTTGTACAATGTGTGTATTATGTGTAGATGAAAAATTTCTTGGAATGCTTAATCTTGTAGTAATTGAATCACCCAGGATAGGGGAGGACAAAAGAAAAAAAAGAATCAAAATTTTATCAGATTTAATCTTCAACTAAAGATAATTATTATAAAATTAACTGGCTACTCGAAGAGTAACACAATAATGTATAAAAGCCACACTGTACCTAGATGATTGAACCAAGTACAAACTAGTACCTGACTTCCACTACTGAACTGATATTGTACAAAAAAAAGGGGGCAGAGAAGGACAGACCCTAAGAGTTATTGCAATGACATTCAGCATAGTTTAATGAGAACATAAAACATACATGTAAAAAACATGCAAAGTATTTTAAGGTACTGAAACATTCTCTTTGGGTTTGATAAACTTTCTATGTCAACTGTATTATACCTGATTTCAAAAGGTACTGGCTCCAACTTGGCCACAAAAATTAAGTAAAATATTCTAGAAGACAGACAGCATTTTATGTTCTGTTCTCACCTGTGCTTTGGGATTCTGTTTGGTGGCCTGTAAGAGCACAACGTGACATGGGAACACTAACATCAGCTGAAGTGCAGAAAGTGAGGGGAAGAAGCACAGACTTGTTCCCAAGTCTGTTATAAGGTGCTTTGTCCAGGTAGTTTGGCACCCATGTTAACGTTCCCAAAAAGTCATGTATAACTCCAAAAAAGATGGAATTCTTTGAAAATGTTTAGGGCTATAGACAAAGATATCCAGGACACGTGCAGTTGTATGAAATTAAAGCTGTCTTCATGTCAGATAAGGAGTAACGAACCAGGTTGGGGATAGACCGCACATGACAGAAAGGATGTTAAAAGAGCAGAGCAGCTAAGGTGACCAACTTCAGATATAATGAATCCACCATGGCAGAGAACCCAAATAAAATAATCTACACTGGGAATTTTTAGAAATCAGCTTTTCAAGAGAGCTCCCTGCCAGCTGCAAAGGCCTGGGTCATTGTACTACCACACACTACACACTCAGTGTTTTGCTGAGCAGGTGTAAAGCAGCATCCTTTCCACACAAAAGAGGAAGACACCCCAAACACAGTCTGAGCGTCCAAACAAGTTCCAAAGAACAGTATGAGTCAAGATCACAAATACATAGCCAAATAATGTAAAAACAATGAATCTGAGCTAAATTTTGCATTCATCACATATTCACATCCCCATTCAAGCTGGTAAGTCATGAGCATGGGTATATATGGCAATATTTGCCACTACAAGAGCCATCAGCCATTTAGGAACCCAGCTATTGGTACACAAAGATGAAGCCAAGGACCACCCACCAGCAAACTGCAACTATGGGAAAGGGAATGTCACCAATGACAGCAGCAAAATCCCAACAGTGTGAGGTAATATAGCAAGTTTAATATATGCATTACAAGTCATCATTTGGTATTAGGACAAGCTTTCTCTCTGTACAGTAGAACACTGAAACATCTTACCCAGAGAGAAGGTTTTCACAAGACAGGAGATCTCAAGACTCAACTGGAGAAAACCACAAGTTGGTCTGACATAATGCTGGCAAGAGCCCTGCTCAGAAGAGGAGGCTGGACTAGGAGACCTCCAGAATTCCCTTCTGATCAACCCTTCTTTAGCTCTATAGTATGTACATTTAAAAAGGTTCATAGAGGGAACACATCTTACACAACTGAAGTGTAGTGTCCACATCAGCTATATGAATAAGGTGTATCAAGAAAATGAAGAGCTAATAGACTTGAGAGAAAATACAGAGGCCACCAAATACTTGAATGCAGACAAGTCAGGCTCTTTAAAAAGCACAGAAAATAGGACAGGATCTCTTGAAAGATTGTCTCCTCTTCCAGAAGAGGAGCAGAGATTCTTAACTTACCGTAAGTACTTCTTTCACATTTTAAAAGGTGTCCCCAACAGAAACAGTCTCCTCAGTCTACTCTACTGACTCATAATCCAACTAAAAAATGAAATTTTCATTTATGTCCAACCTAAGTCTCCCTATGTACAATTTATTCCATTGCTTCTTGTCACATACAAATAATTTTTGTTCTATCTTGTCTCATATTATTTTATTCAAAATTAAAAATGCATTGCCTGTCTATTTTATTCTTCTTTCATTGACATACTACCTAAATTTCCCATTCTACTTTTCTGCACTTCTCTCAGTCCCTTCACTTGGTTGGACTGTATCTGGACATAGGACTCTAGCTAAGACTTGTGACAACCTGCACAACAGAAAACAGCTTCACCTGTCTCACACACTCAAGCTGTCAACTCAGATAAGCATAAAAGGAAACCGTCCCTCTGCTAAAACTTCACTAGTTCATATTGATAGTGGACTCCAAATTCTGTATCTAGTGTTTTACTTGGTCAAGCCTGTCTTTTTAAAGCTAGGTTTTAAGGAGTCTCTGATCTAATCTATACAAACCAGCTGATCAAAACTGTCCCTCAATTACTCCTAAGTTTAGATACAACTGGAACAATGAAATCTTAAGTCAGAAAACACAAATCTGTGTTTAGCATGCAAAATTAAAGAGATCCTACTTTATTTTGTGACATTTTGAATTAGTTACAATATGCAATTAGTAATATGACTCGAAAAGAAATTTAATTAATGTTCATACTCTAAAACAATGGTTACTGAAAGAAGAAACATGTCCACAAAAAAGCCTTCCTCTTCACACTCCATAACTTACAGAATGTGTAAAGAATTACCATTCATTACTAAACAAATGGCATGAAATTAAAGCAAGAATAACTAAATGCAGGGTAGGGGGAAGAAGAACTTGCATAAGAAAACCAGCGGGCACTAAATGATTATATAGCTGTGCAGACCAATCTGAATAATTCAGTCAACTTCTTTTAAAACAAAGACACAGACTGTAACTACTATAAACAAAACATACCTGTTCAAGTACATCCAACTTTAATTCAAGTTTACTAAGCACAACATCTCCTCCCCAGAGTGACAACTGCAGATCTGAAGGCTTCAAGTTCTTAATGTAGCGATTCACATAACTCATCAAAATAGGAGTTACATAAGACTCAAGCATTCTGGAAGATACCTGTATTACAGGTCAAGCACTAGGAAAGAAGGACAAGAGATTGACATATTAGTTATAAACCTGCCAGCCTAATTTTCAATAACACACTTATCCCATTGTTTGAATGCATGAAAATTCTAAACATATATTTGTAGGCAGAGACACATATAGCTACATATAAAGATAAAATGTATAGCGAGATGAGAGCACATCTATTTGCACTTAAAAATTTTCAGCTTACACATATCTATGTGTGCACGTGTGAATTTTGGAAGTAGTAACTGGCTTGATCAAAAGAGAAGCTAACCAAACAGAAACACAGAGAAGATGATCAAGCAGTCTACCATGCCTTCACACAGCACTCACTTGACAGCAAAACACCTTTTGGGAGCCATCAAAAGCATAACTTTTCCTACCATCACAAAAAGGCAACTTTTAACCGATAGAAGTCTCCATGCCCTGAGATGCCCCTCTCGGCTCTGCCTCCCCCCGCACCGTGTCCAGGGCAAACCCGCCCTGTCCGTGCCACCCCGAACTCCAGCACACCCACACGCTCCGTGACCCGAGCCGAGGTTACACTGACGCCCGTGTCACTCCCCGACCTCCCCCGCTGCCTCCCGCACCCCCGCCGCCCTGAGCACCCTCCCGGCGCCGGGAACCCCCAGCCTGGGGACACCCCCTGGCGGGCCCCGCACCCCTTCCTCAGCGGCAGCCCCCTCCACGCGCGGCAGCCCCCTTTAACCTGCGGCACCCCCCTCACCCGAGGAAGCCCCTTCACCTGCGGCACCCCCCTCACCCGAGGCACCCCTTCACCCGAGGCACCCCCTTCACCCGAGGCACCCCCTTCACCCGAGGCACCCCCTTCACCCGAGGCACCCCCT
>JAWWMP010000081.1:129106700-129154801 GCA_035047865.1 Dendrocincla tyrannina | reverse complement strand
TTGGGTTTGGTGTGTCCCCCTGTGCAGGGAGACGGGGCCTGCTGGTCAGAATGACCACTGTCCGCTGCACACAAAGGGCCTTCCACGTGGCGAGGGCCTGTTTTGGCCATGTCTTTATCTACTTTCATAATTCCCTATTCTCGAATGCAAATTATCCCTGGCACCAGCCCCGGACAGGACCTGGTACCTTACAGCTTTCGAGGTACGCCTAAAAAAATTCCTGAGTTAATGAACAGTTTGCTTGTAATAAACCCATGGCTTTTTTATTTCTCGTAGCGGGGCTGGCTCTGTGTGTGCCCGTGAGGCGGGGAGGGGACTGGAGGGTCGAGCCCAGCCTGTGGGCCAGCACCACCTGCCAGCTAAACCAGGGCTCCAAGTGCCACCTCCCGTCTGTCCTTAAACACCTCCAAGGATGGCGACGCCACCGCCTCCCTGGGCAGCCCATTCCAGTGTCTGATCACCCTTTCCGTGAAGAAATTCCTCCCGATGTCCAAGCTAAACCTCTCCTGGCACAGCTTGAGGCCGTGTCCTCTCATCCTGTCACCAGCTGCCTGGGAGAAGAGGCTGACCCCTGCCCACAGCCTCCTTCCAGGGAGCTGTAGAGAGTGACAAGGTCCCCCCTGAGCCCCCTCCAGCTCCCTCAGCCGCCCCTCAGAGGATTTGTGCTCCAGACCCTTCACCAGCCTCACTGCCCTTCTCCAGAACACATCAGAACCTCAGTGTCTGTCCTGTAGCCAGGGGCCCACAGCTGGACGCGGTCCCAGCCAGGCCACCTGGTGTGGATGAGCCCCAGCCGTGGGGACACAGAGCACCACAAATCCCTGGATGTGCCAGTGCCCCAGCCAGTCCCGGCCTCCAAGGTTTGATTCGCATTGTTAATGTTGATGAGTGGCCCTGTGGGGCAAACCTCGGTGGTGGTAAGAGCTTGTTGTTTCCACTGTGCTTAAGAAAAGGGACAGTTTTCTGGCTTGCTTTTGAGTGAAGTTCTTCTTAGGTTCTGGATAGCACCATTTCAAATGTGAGAGGAGTTCCTGTCACCCAGGAATGCCCTTGATTTTCTGTGTGCCCAAAGTGCTTCTCACTATGTTTATCATGGAGAAAAGCCTTTGCCAACAGCCCTGAGCCTTTTTGGGGTTGCCTCTGGCAGCAAAAGCCCTGAAAAGGTGAGTTAATGGACTCCTTGGGGGTTGGCATGTTGGTGATCTGGAAAGGAGATGGGCCCATTTATCTCAGAGAGATGTGCAGTTGGCAGTGCCTGTGGGCATGGCTTTGATGTAGATAATGAATAAACTTTTACAAAGGCCTCTGATTTGAGTTTTAAAGAAAAGCCTAGGATATGCCTGTTGGGTTCCATATTCCTTCCAGAAATTTGAAATCCCATGTGTTTCATCTGCAGTGTGCGTACATGGCTGAAAACAGAAAAGACAACACTGTACAGCATTTGAGAGTTCCTGTGAAGCCCAAACAGTGAGCGCTCAGGTAGGAGTTTACCCCTCACAGCAGTACATGTGTTGAAATCTGGCTGAGCTAATCAAGGTCTGGAGGCTCCGGCCCCTGCTGGATTACCTGTCTGTTCTTCCTCTCGTATACATATGCTGAGTTAACTGTGAATCTAACCTCATTTTATGAACACCATTGCCTCACTTGCTGTGCCATTTTGACTCATGAATCACAGCCCATAAAACCTCACAGAGAGTTGAAGCAGCTTGGACTGTTTCTCCTCTTACCATGGTCACCAGTCCCACAATCTGAGCATATGTTTGACCATTCTTCAGCAGCCTGTGGCTTAGAGGTGGTAGCAGGCAGCAAGTGAGGGACAGAAAGATTTTAACAGCATCGGTGGTCTTTAATTAAGATTGTGTTTCTGTCTTACAGTTCTCTAGGACTAATGCTCTTAAAGAGTTCTTTTACAGAACTGCTACACGGTTCTGTTCCTGTCCTAGAGAACAGCGAGAGTGATGAATTTTACTGGTAAAACTTCATGAGTCTGCACTGCAAGCTAGCTCAGTGAAATAATCTATGTTAATGGAAGCAACCTCATTTATAGCACAGCCTCCCTGTAGAGTTGCATTGACACAACAGAGGGATGTGCCAACAGATAAGTGTAATGTTGAAGCACACCCTAAACATGCATCAAAAGCCCTCATTTCAACAGAAAAACATTCCACTGTTTCTTTGTCCATTATGTGATTAATTTTGAATGACACATCCAATCAGGGCTGGAATGTTTTCTGAAAGTTTAGAATTGAAGACCAACGCCCTATTTTGGTGAAAAAAATCAGTAAATTAGAAGAAGAGTAAGGGAAACACATAGTGCTCCTGGCAGCTGCCTGGCAGACCTAGCAGCTGAGAACAACTCTGTAATTTTCCTGGCAGTTATTAGCATTTCATTATAACTACCTCCATCTCAGTTCTAGTTCAAATATGTTGACGCCCTGAATAATTTATTTCCTACAGAACAAAAAAAGAAAAAGAAAAAAAAAAGCTGGAAGGAAGGGATCATGCAGGAATAAATCCTTGAAGAAAAGGAAATGGGTGGCATGAAATGAGAGTAGCTGGAGATGGTTACAAAAGGTCCCTGAGGTACAGAGGGATGAGAGTAATGGAAATTTGCAGGTAACAGGCAGGTGGTGTGCAGTAATGAATCTGGGCATACTAAAGCAACGAGAGCATGTCTGCTAGAAATGTCAGCTGCTTGAGCTAGTCAAAATTTATTCATTATTTCAGCAATTCAGTGAAATGTGCAGGATAGGTATAATTAAAAAGGGCAGGTCTAGTGGTATGCGCATCTTGTTCATTCTTATAGCTTGAGCAGCTATGAATCGCTTAAAAGATAACAAAAGTAGATACAGTTTAACCTGGTGACCAAAAAAGTGTACACTAGACCTTGTAACTTTTGACCAAAAAGTGAAAAGGGAACAGCACCTCAAGCAGCTCGTCAGGAAATGTACCTACCTGCAGAGTATTTTTCTTGATAAAGGAGCCTGTCAATGTGTTTCTAACTTCAGTGTTGTTGCTGCTATGGGCGAATTGCCAATTGCTGCCACAGAAGCAGGACCAATGAAATACACATGAGAGGGTGAAAATAGAGTTCATTAAAAAAGATGAAAGTCTAGAAAAGGTAGAGGATGGTTAAGTGGCTGTTACAGAATCACTCAATCACAGAATGGTTGGAGTTGTAAGGGTCCTCTGGCGTTCATCTACTCCAGCCCTCCTGCTAAAGCAGGTTCACCTACAGCAGGCTGCATGGAATTGTATCCAGGTGGGTTTATATCTCCAGAGAAAGAGACTCCACAATGTCTTCTGTTCCCTGGGTTCTCTGTCACCGTCACTGTAAAGTTCTTCCTCACGTTCAGGTGGAACTTCTGTGCATCAGTTTCTGCCCATTGCCTCTCATCCTATTGCTTGGCAACATCAAGAAGAGCCTGGCACCGCCCCCTCTACATTATTTGGCTAACACTGGCTACTTTAACCAATGAGCAAACTGCTGTCAATGTCTGTCCTGCTCTTACTCTACCTGTCCTGCTCAAATACCTCCAAGTATAGCAGCATGGATATGGGCAGCTGGTTCCAAAAGCCTTCAGTCTATCCACGTGGGAGAAACTTTGCTATTTTTTCATTCTTTATAGCCTACTGAGGTGTCCCATAGACAGCATGAGACTGACAGTGTGAAGGAATTGGTCATCATAAATAATAAGTCCTAAACCAGATATTTTAGAAACACCTGTTGAAGGGAATAAAAATTTGTAACATTTCTTGTTGATTCCCTTTCCTGTTTTTACTGCAAATTATTATTTGCAGCAAAATTATATTCTATATTATGTATACATTATAGGTGTATATATATTACAATATATAAGAATAATATATTATAAGCATATTATGATTTTCCCTCACTGTTTAACTGGGAATTTCCTGAGTTTAATATTAAACTAACTGAAAATATGTCTCTTCAAATATTTTTCAAACATTAAGAAACTACATCAACAAAAGCAAGCAATAAAAATCAGTTTGCTTTACCATTAGAAGTAAATACATTATTAGCAATGTCATGTTCTCTAATTATTAAGTCATATATAGCCAAAAGAAACTGGGAAACAAAAATTGCCATGTCACTTTTATTATTATGGGGTTATTTTCAAGTTCACCAAAATGCACACAGATTTGAAATTTGGAAACAATAAAAGCAATTTTAAATTTAAAAAAAATTGCACATGTGCTTTCATTGTAATCAGAATGTTAGGTATATTCTAGATTTAAATGTGCAAACGATCATTTATCATAAGTTTTATTTGTTCTTCTATTCCCTAAATTGTGCCTGAAAATCATGCTGAAAAAACTTTCAGCTGTAGGCTTGAAGTAGACATTTTTTCCAAGCTTTAAGGGAAATAGGCTCAATTGTGGCACCCTTAAAATGAAAAATATACATTAAAAGAAAATGAAAATAAATATAAGTTTTGTAACTATGATTATGCACAAGAGTCTGTTGGAACAGTTACATTCACACTGAGTGAAACAAACACACACATACAAAAGTATTAATTTAGTGAACAAAGGTAATGAAATTCTGGGAACAGGTACTTTTTTATATATGATCCCAGCTCATTTCTGCCTCATCTGGCTCTTTAGGAAACTACCTTTAAATCTCTGCAGCAGCCTGGGGACAGCATGCTCAGGGGAGTGGGGAGCCAG
Source organism: Dendrocincla tyrannina (assembly GCA_035047865.1). NCBI lineage: Eukaryota > Metazoa > Chordata > Aves > Passeriformes > Dendrocolaptidae > Dendrocincla > Dendrocincla tyrannina. Next base: position 129,150,109 of record JAWWMP010000081.1, on the reverse strand, counting down.
GGATATTTATGCAGATTCGGCTGCTGCCCCGGCTCAAGCTTCAGCAGTTTCCCCCAATGTCGGCTCTGTCGCTGCGTGTTCACTCTGAGTTAACACGGCAGACATCTGTCGAACCCCTCTGCAGAAGGGTGAGCAATGGGCTAACAACCCATTTAACCAGGGAGAGCAGCGTTGGGTAGAAAAGGCTCTAGTCCAAACAGTGGTGGTGCACTCAAATGTAAGGATTTAACTACAGTAACTGGTTTTTTAAAATGTAGACTGCAGGAATGAATTCTTTTTTCTTACATTTGATTTGATTTGGGAATTATTAAACCTCAGATATAGAGGCGATATTGCATGTCTAGAACGTATGTGGTACTGAACTTTTATTCACATACCCAAATGAATGAAAGACAAGATAGGAAACCTGAATGGAACAGAGTGGGAATGTAGAGTTTAGTATTGTGGGACTGTAACGTTCATGAGAAGCAAGCATTGCCACCTAACGAAGAAAGTTAAAATCTGAAAGTGTTTTTCAAGTCTTTGTTGAATTGGTAACAAAGCAGAACAATTGCCCACCTTGCATTAGTGAAATTTTGGAACCTATAGCAATATTTGACCAGTATGCTTGAGGGGTTTATGTATCCTTTGGGTATAAAGAGGTATCTTTCACTTCTACACCTAATATGAAATACGTCCAAAAAAGTCAGCCAAGAAGATGTTATTTCTAGTTCTGGTACATGAAATGTATGTTTGACAATTCTTAAATGTATATGTAGAGAAACATGTAACTTCTAGCCTTTGGCTATGGGGAGATTTATGCACTAAAATTTTCACACAGGTCTTGCTAGAGTGTTGCTGCTCTGCACATGCAAAATGTATATTTCTAATGACAACTTCTAGCATATATCCATTTAAAATATTCCTGCTTTTCAGGAGTAAAATGATCACTTCTCTCTGGTATTTATATATATACATTTACAAAAATTTACAAGTGTATAATTTTATATTGTGCTTATAATTTACTTTCAATAAATATTAAATACCTAAATGTGCTATAAATATATTTAAAAAATATTTATAAATATAAATATTACTCTGCTATTATAATTTTTCCTTACTTTAGAAATGTTATATGTATCAAAAGGTTAAAAGTAATTGGCTGTTTTCTGTGTCACTGGTTCATTCTTTAGAGGATGAAGATAGAAATGGCAAAGCTCAGGAACATTTTTGCTGAAATTATGTTAAAATCCATTTCCTTTCATTATTTATGGCCAACATGAGTTTGTCAGTGAAACTATAACATTCCATGATGCCCTTTCTTTGGCTTGTCCTGCAGCTGTACCTGGAGCATTTCTGCAGAAGCTGAAGTCTGTTCTAAATTTTTTCATAAAGTTATCTTTATAAAATTATCTTAGCTGTGATTTGAATATTGCAGAGCTGACCGTAATGGATATCAGGCATGTTGAACAGCTACAAGAACTGCAAAGCCAAGAAAACGTGTCAGCTCCACACAGCCACACTTGGAACCTGATTGGCAGCCACAGCTCTGTGGGAATAAAGTCTTTATTATTTCAGGGCTGATCTCCTGGGTTTGTTGGACTTTATAGATAAGTAAACATGGGTCCTAATATTGAAAACAGTCTGTATAAATTGAAATCAGACTGTGAAAGAGACAAAGGACTAAAGAGAAAATATGGAAAGCAGATAATTAAGATACATGGATCTTTAATAGGAGGGAGGATTTCTGGCATTTCCCGAATGTTTAGTAATTTTGTAGCTCTTTGTCCCAGTGTATTACTTACAGGCCATAAAACTTACAGATGTTAGCATTAAAAGATTTTCTGACATTTTGTCAGGAAATTAAGTAGCTGTTTCACACCTCTCCAAAAATCAATGGCTATAAAAACCCTGTAAAGATCCCACTTCTAACAAAATGACTGCTTGGGATTCCCTTGGCCCTGAAAAACAAGGTGTACTTTAATTTTTTTTTGTTTGACTAAATTTTAAACTGAGAACACAGAGTGGGTGAATACAAGACAGGGAATGTAGAAAAGACCTGGAAAAGGTGAGTAGGAGATTAACTACACCATCTATTCATCACATTGCAGTTTTGGGACATTTTTGGTTTGGTTACAAATTCTGATGCACTCTGGATTTATTCTTGCTCTTAAGCAAGTGCTTCTTGCTATTTCAGCAGTCATTATCAATTACTTGCTTTCCAGTTTGGGGTTTTTTTCTCTTCATTTGTGTAATTTCCTGTCCACATTTTAGATTCAGTATTGCTATCAACAGTAATCTACATACAAAATGGAAGTTACAAAGAGTGGAAACTTCTTTAAATTTTAAGCTCACAGGGCAGGCAGCATTATGTATCTTGTGTTTGATTCCAAGGGCTTAATTTGTTTGGGTTTTTTTGGTCAGTTCATATTTTTATGTAACATACTATCAATTAGTATTGTTTCCAGTGTGCTGTATCCCACATGCATTGAGGTGATGCACAAGAACTTCTTGTTATACTTCTTGTTATGCATTTTGTGTCATCCAGTCACAATACAGGGAACAACTCCTAATGCACAGGTCAATATCCTTTTTTTGTCCAAAGATGATGGACTTGATGGTCTTGATGCCACTTCAGTTACATATATATACCTATTATTTCCTCCATAGAATCTAAAACCTGTAAGGATGGGAAGAGTGTTGACTTACCCCATGTTATTAATTGTAGTCGAGATTTGAGAGACTGTTTTATAAAGTATGCATTTATAGCATAATTTAAGTGAGAGATTATAACAACTTTGTATAAAATATTACACACATTTTTATTATTCTGAATCTTGCTTCATATTGGAAATTTTTAATGTCTATGTGAGAAATTAAGAAAAAATTACTAAATCTATCAGTAATTTACATTGGTGGCATAGGCTGCAAAAATAAACCTTGCTGACATCTGAACAGTTTCAGATACTTTAATCAAGATTTACATAGATATCTCATGCCTAAGAATAAATATCAACCAGTCTATGAGAGGAAAGAGCTTTCCAAAATTGATTCTTAGATTTTATTTGAAAGGCTGAAACTACGTGAGTCACCAGTTTTACAGCAACAGATCTCATTCTTACATCCTGATGTTTCCTCATAACCTTTATTGTGTTTTCAAACAAGCATGTAAGATTTCTGGAAATGCAAATTAGGCCTAACAATTTAGTGTATGGAAAAGATGTTCTGTTTGCAACAGAACACAGCTGCTGATTTTAATTCTGGGCACAAATTACCTGAAGAACACTGAGTCATTTTAGGCTATTTTCTCTTCATACCTCCACGCTCTCTAATGTTTCACGGTTTCTTTTTCAGCAAGAAACAAATCTGTGTGAAAAAGGAGAAATGGTGGTATTTCATTGGAGAGTGTATTTGCTTCTTTCAGACATAGGAATTGGATACTGAGAAATGATGAATACTTGTTTTAGGGAAGCTGGAAAAAAATATCAAGGCAACCTAATCTTCACTAACAGAAAACTTCTGAAAGTGGGCCAGCTGCTATTAATTAGCAAGGTAAAGTTCATGTTCTCATCAGCTTATGTCTGAGGTGCTATGGCATCCTTTTCTAAAGCACTTGACAATTGCAAATCTACACCATTTCTCTACAAAGTGCCAATATTCCTTTTGCATCCCTCCATTAAGTTGTCTGAGTTTATCACAAGAGAGGTGAAGGATTTGATTTCGGTTATTTGCTTTTCTTTCAAGCATATTACCCTTACTCTCCCTCCTTTACTCTTGCAGCAGATACATACTCACTTCTGCTCTGGGAGAGATGCAGATAACCATCCCAACACCAAGTTTTTCACCCTGTTTATGTTATCACCTAGGTAGTCTTTCATACACTGAGATGACATGTTTTAAATATCTATGAAAACCCTCCATATGCTTTGTCATCTCCTTTCTATAAAATTCAGTGTCACCGGGACATCTACCAAAATGACAACAGCTAGGAGCAAGGGAACTGATACCCTCCCTGTCTGATGGATCACTGTCATGGGATTATGTCCTTGGGCTCCCCATCCATCAGTCATATCTTCATCTTGTTACCTTAGGATGTAATTAGGTGCAACCATTTTTCATGTAGCAAAGCTACAAAACACATGCCAACTGTTACGTCAGACCAAAGCATAAAGCCAAGTGACACCTTCGTGTTGTATAATTTTCAGGCAGGGATCATCTTTTTGGTCTGGAGTTGTATAGTGTCTTGCAAAATAATACTTCATTTCCTGACTTCAGCTTTGAGTTTTGCTGCAGTGCAAGTAATTTTGGTAGCAAAATCCTTTCAGTGAGATCCAGTCCATTGGACTGGAGTAATGTAAATCCAGTTTGTCTTATTTGGATGGCCTTTAAAACCATTTGAGATAAAAGCAATGGGCATTGGCTCATGGAGAATTACATGTCTTCTAATCTTTTCCAGTTCAAGGACTTTCTAGCAGCAGACTGTGTGAACTGGCAAAAGGAGTAAAAGCCTTCCTGTTCACTGCAGTTCTCTGAATTGTACACTAGATAAAGAGAGGCATATAGTGACTGCAGAGAAACACAGCCAAAAGAAATGCTGTGTGCAAAGTAGGTGAACCCAAGTCTGAGCAGAGCAGGAGTTTAAACCGAAACATCCTAGAATTTAGCTAGAATCCCTAGAGCTGGGAGCACCTCCAGTGGGTCTGTCTTTGTCCAGATGCAATAAGAAATGAAGCACTTCTTTCCAGACACCAGACAAAATAAGAATGGACAGCAGATGTGTCATTTTTCCCAGCTAAGCAAATTTGTGATGGACTATTTCACTCTCACTTTACAAAGATGAAAGAACAGAGTAGTACAATCCTCTTAGCGGGGTTTTAACAACCACACAGCCCCTGATCATTTTGCTCTCTGGAGGCGTGCTACCTTTTGTGCTCTTTCATAGATGGTTAGCACTAAAACCACTAAAACATTGCCATCTCCAATTGAGTGAGAAGCCAGGGCCATATCACAGTAGTTCTTTGCTTCTGAATCAGTGGTCAATCTGTTCTAGGAAGAGAAAAATACAGAACAAATATTGTTGTTATTCTACATGTCCTGGTAGTATTGTTTCAATCTGTTGGCTGTACAGTCTGTGAGACAGTACGCTGGTTAACATTGTAAAGGCTCCTTTCTGAACCTGGAAAGTTAGAACATATATTATTTTAATGAAAGCATAGATGTAGAGGCTACAACAAAATCCACAGGAAGATCCTAAATCCTCCAACACTTTGGATTTTTCATCAGCCTGGATTTGGATTGACCCTAATAATGTGTATACTTAGTGCTTAGAACCACATGTATAAGGTCCATAAAAAATACAATTTACCAGCTGTGCAAGTATTTTTCTAATGACTCAGACTCTCTGCTTTTTTGTTATTGTATAAAAATGTGATGCTTTTAAACTGGGCAGCATAAATTACATTGTTGCTTCTCTGCCGCAATGTAGTGTAACCTTTCCCTGTGGCTATACATTTTAAAAGGAAGGTATAGAGAGTTCTGTGTATCCAGTGCACCTCCTGTAGTTCTGCTTTTCTCTGCTGTTAGGGTGGCTTTCGGGTTCTTTTCCTATCATTTACTTCCGAATCATCAAAGATATAAAATCCTCTGGTTATCTGTTTGCACCATGGGAGGGATGGGATACTGCTGCTTTTGGGTGTCTCGCCGGCTGAAGGGATATCTTCAATTCATAAGCACTTCATTGCTATGGGAAAGAAAAGAAGAAAAAGTGTTGCTGTCACAAAACATACCTTTTGCAGACTGTTACGATGAAATATATTACCTTACATGGTAATTTACGTAAGTGTCCCATGAGATAAAACCTGGTGAAAAATACCTGTATCTGAGACAGTTTCTCACAGGGAAGATTGCGGATGAACGAAAAATTTGCTTCCAAGCATGGAAGATAGCAATTTTTTTTCCTCATCAAGAGCTTCACTGAGATAAATAGGATCAGGACATGACAGAGCCCTGCATGTAGTAATTCTTGGCAGAACTAAGTCAAGTTGTTGCATTACAAAATCATTGAACATTACCTTTTTTACAAGTTTTGGCACAAAGCTTGCGCCATGCCGTCAATCATTAAAAGGTATGTGCAGAATATGGAAATGTCTCAATCACAAGCAAAGTAAAAGATTCCTTTAAATGACATGTTCTTTACAGGGCAAAATTAAGATGCAAGTATAATAAATCAAAACATTAAACTGGAAGAGGTATGGCGTGGCTTTCCATGTAGGACACATATGACTTACTGAGTGCCCTTCTAGTCATGAAACAGCCACCTCTTTAGTGGGCCTTTGGTGCAAGTGACTCAGTTTGCAGAAGGGCTATAGGACTTTATTTTATGCTCACTTAAATGTATGGCTGAAGCGTCATCAGGAGATTTGACTGTGGCTTAGCTGGTATCCACAATGCAGAACACAATTCTACGGGATAATTACTGCCAATACAATGTGTATTTCAAGAAGCAATTTAATGCAAACTTTTGTTTATAATGTGCCACAAATTGTGCTGCAACAGCTCATCATCCAGTGTAATTTAACTTTTCCTGAGGTTCAACTTGTTGTGTACATCTGTCCCTCTTTCAGGATGTTAGAAGAAACTATCAAAATAATTGCAACAGTATGAAATGAAACATGAAAAATGTGCATGTAGTTTCTTATATTAAAATAAAAATATATATGTTTTGGTTTTCAATAAAGTATTACAAAAATATTAATGGATAATGCAAAAATGTAAGTGTATAAACATAATTTTGAAATTAGAAGGAAAGTTCATTTATCCTCTGTTTGATTATTGTTAAAAGATTTTCCATTATTCTAGAGAATTGTATCTGTAAAAGGTTCTTTCCTTAGATATTGCAATGCAAAAGCATTTATATTTTTTAATTGCTTGCACTTCTGCTTAACTGAAGTACAGTGTACATGCTGGAAACCTAGGTTTCAATAGCAGCAAAGTATGTACATAATTAGTAATGGGGCCTTCAATCATTCTCCCTCTCATGTTCCACTGTTTTCCCGTATTCCAGCACAGTTATGTGCCCTTTAAGCTATTTTTATCAAGTGTGACAACTTTGAACTTGTTCCAAGACCATATTGCCTTAGATGTGACCTTCTGGTGTGGAAGTTAAATGTTCTCTGAAAATCTTGCATATAACATGTACTTCTCTATATTTACTCTTAATGTAATATCTTCAAAGAATACCAAAAAGTCAGTGAAACATGAACTTTTTCTATAACAGCCTTAGAGCCTGATCCTTTATACATGACTTCAGTAGGATTTACACATGTGTAAGGGCTGTGGACCATGTGTGCAAATATGGACACATGTTGTATCATATTAAGGTTCAATAATAAGTCTGGCCAGGAAACAAGGATTCTGTTTCGTGAAAAATTCTGAGGTTTTGGCATTTAGTTTCATTCTGATGCAGGGTGAAATCAAGACTTTTTAGCATGATTTAAAAGCAAGAGATTCCAGGAAGGAGACAGACGAGAGACACGTAACTGGGTCTAAGTAGCTACCTGTCACGGTGAATCCCCTTTTCAGACACTGCTTCAAATCTGACAGCAAAACTGTTTAAAACTGGATGTGACCTGGACAAGGTGTATTTCCTTGCTACCACAGTATCTGTTGTCTATAAGCAAGTGAAGCCTTTCCTCCTCATTTTGAGTAAAATTCCTTTCTGATACTGAGGTGGGCAGCTCCAGTCCTCCCTCAGGAGGACAGGCAGCACTGCAGAACATCATCTAGCCCTGAACTATGTTGTGTGCCAGGGGACCCATGAGATGTGTTTGATCACCAGGCAGGTGACAGGCCATGGTGCTCTACTCTGCTGCCCCTCAGGACTCTCTAAACCTGTGCCCAGTGGTTGTTCCCCGAGCTGCCACAATCTGCTCAGCAGGCAGGAGCCGTGGGGCAGAGTTTGGGGACTAGTGATGTGATGGTTTTAAAGCTCCGGCTTTTATAATGTGCCACAAGAGTTCCCTGTCACTGGAGATGTGTGTTGTAGCTACAAAGTCTTTGTCATACATGTACATTTCTGAAGGACTGGCTTTTCTCTGGGTTTACAACGAATCAGGTATCCAATGGAGTGAATTCTTAAGTTTGATGAATGGTGTCTGGTCAGAAAAGAAATGCTGAATGATTACACACACCATCAGCTCTGCTTTTTTTTCTTTGGCCTTAATTGGAAGTAAGCACTACTCATTTGTTCCTTTGCAAAAAGACAGTGTTGCTAAAAAGATTTTGACATTCTTCTGCATTTGAGGTATATCTGTATATCTGTATCACATATTCAGCAAACTGATATGTGTGCCTTGAGCATTTTGTGTCCTACAAATATTGTCTTAACAATGTGCTGATTTCTTCTGCAATAATGTGGCAGACAATGATAGTAAAACAATTCTCACACAAATTACATTTCCATTTGGATTATACTATAAAAATTAACTTTTGCAGAGTTTCTAACAAGGTTAGATATAAGCTCTAGTAAACATTAGCTGATAATTTAATTTAACTGAATATATATTTGAATATTGATTTCATACAATAAAACCCCAAAAGAAACCCCAAAAAGCTTCAGTGAAATTCTTATGGACAAATGGAATATAGTTTTGCCTGTGGGTTGAAAAAGACTTGGAAATATTAGCAGATGCCTATTTTGTTCAGCTGCTTTACTGTCTGCAAGCACTGAACTGTGGAAACAGTAGGAAAGAGTTAAAAACCAGTAAAGAAAAAATTTTAGGGGAGGAAATAGAAATTGACTGATACTGCTTATTTTAAGTTTGAATAGTCGGAAATTTGATGAACAGGAAAAAAAAAATCTAAATTTTATCTGAGTTTGTTTCCAAGACAATTGTCCAAATTCAGTCTCCATGTTTGAAAAAATTCACAGACTATATTTAAAATGAAAAATGTTTGCTTACTTCACCATTTGTTGCTGGCATAACCCTTGATAAGTTTCTGGTATATTTTGCCTAAGGGCCAAAGTAATAATTCCACTCTGAATGTTAAATACTATCCAGCAATCTGTCCTAGATCTTGACATAAGAATTGGCCAAAGTAGACTTTTCTTCTGTTCTTTTTTATTAAAACAGTATTTCAAAGGATTATGTAAAAAAAAAAAAAAAAAAAGGGCAGGGAATTAGAGCTGCTCTTTTTGAAGACCAGATGATAGTTAAGTTCTAACATTTATGTGGTAGCACTGAAGAGGCATGACCTAGTGAAGCAGAGGCAGCTTAACAGATGATATGAAGTGTAAATGCTGAAGATCTGCTTCAGAGTGCATGGTAAGTATATAAGTATGAATTATTCCCATTTTGTAGATGTGGAAGCAAATCAGAAAGATCATAACTAGATTTTGACCAGGACTCTGTTAGAGGCAGGACTAGACTTCAGGTATCAATTGCTATCATGTTTAGTTCATTAACCCAAACTGCTAGGTGTGCTGCTGGATACCTGGAGCTCTTGTGGCTGGTGGTGACACCAGTGCCCACCCAGCTCTGAAGGCAGCGTGTTTGGGCTCTGTGAACTGACTCAATCTGTTTCCAACTGTGGGTACTTGCTCCCGTGATTATGCCTTAGTCAAAGTGAGGAATGAATTCTTTCCACAGAAGTTCTCAAATTGAGCTGTTGCACCAAGGATATATTTTAGCATTGCATTTCCCCACTATCTATACATTCACATAAGGTGAACCCCCAAGACTTCCTTCAATAATGCCTGGCTGATCATATATAGATCCCCCCAAAATGAAATGTGTGAGGGAACAGGACTGACCTCTCCTTCGGGGGAAGAAAACAGTGCCACTATTTTACAGTCAAAGCGTAGAAATACTATTTTAACAAACCAACCTGTGAATGGACTGCATGAACTGTAAAATTTTTTGCCTGAAATGCAGAAGCACATCAATCTTCATGTTCTGTTGGTTCACTAGGAAGGACACTGAGCCACAGGGATGTCACAGTCATATCAAAATGCAGTAAGCAGAGTGTTTTAAGGCTCTTTCTTTTAAAAAAGCTAGAGAATCTAAATTTGTCTTTGCTTTGATCTTGGTGTGTGGAGACAAATGCCAGCCAGTAGAGGGAGTGCATGTCAACTGGAAGTCTATTCCCAGAGCTCTACTGACTCAACTAATTGCTGACAAATACAGCCATGTTGGCAAAATAAGGAAAGAAGATAAATCCGGGCTTGCCTTCTGGAAAAGGTCAAAGTTGACCAGAAAGGAACTGATAGATATGTAGGCCACTGAACCGCCCTAGCAGAAGTATTTCCATGTTTGAGAGTGGCTGGATTTGAGCCAGAAATATGCCAATCTTGTGCTTACATGTACATCACACAGCTCATGGGATCAACAGCAGGTTCCTTGCTGTGCCTCTCCTGCCTTCAGTTTGCACAGGGGTCACTTACCTATGTAGTAATTTCTTCCTTTAAATAGACCATGACCATTAAATGCTTTTCTCTTCTACTCTCTTCCTTCTTTTGCCCTCTTTTGGCATTGCTTTTCCTTATTTCTCCTGCTGCTCTGTTTGCCAGCTGTCCTTCTGCCCTCTGTTCCTCAAGCACTAGATTCCAAAGCAGATTGGAAGCTGCAGTGGTCTGGCTGCCAGTGGCACCCCTGCAGCTCTTGGGTCGCTCACCCTGCTCGGAGAGCAAGTACCAAGTGACTCCAGCCGTAGCTGGCTGCAGCTGGGTGTCTTGGCAGGAGCCCTTGGCTTGGGGAGCAGTAAGGTCTCCCTGCCACAGGACTCTTTCTGCCATCTTTTCCTGCTCCCTCTGACTCTGGACCGCAGCTCCAAATAGTTATTTTGGCATCAAGGCTGCACAGCCATTACCACAGGGTGACTCAGAGGGATTGCATGTGAGTAACTGGGAAGCACTGATTGATCCAATAGGGACTTACCATTCTTCCTTAAGTTTAGCATTCATTGGGATTCTTTTCCTCCCTTTTTAGCTTTCTCACTCTGCCATTATTTTATTTAGTTCTCTCTTTCTCCACCCCCACCCCTTGGCTTAATACACTGTTCCTCTGTCCCCACTGACTCTTATTTTCATTCTTCTCCATCACATTCTTTACCCTCCACTCTCTGTTTTCTATTGTTCTTTTTATTCTTGTTGTCATCCCCCCCCCTTTCCTTCTTCCTTGTTCTTGTCTCTGCCTCTTAATTCCTAATCCCATCTCCAAAGTGGCATCTCACATCTTCATCCTACCAGAAAATGATTCTGTTTGCAAACTCACATCTGTTTTTCTTTCTTCTGCTGGATATGCCACTTAAAACATCTTTGCTTCCTTGAAGGGCTCTGATGAAGGTTGCCAATAATTTTTTTTAAATGGTTAGAATGAAACAAGAGTTTGAGGAATGTTAATTCAACAAATTGTTTTCTCATTGCTGTTCAATATATTTGCTTCTCAAATAGTTATTGAATTATGTTATATTGCAGTCAATTAACATGTAAAAATAAGTTTTGAATCATTAAAATTGAATTGCAAAACTTTTTTGAAATCAGTTTTCCTGATCATATGTGCAAGTTGCATGCCTGTACATAGAAACTAAGATTTTAGGTTTAAATATTCATTATTTTCTTTTTTTAAGTCTTAGAGTGTGACTTTTTGCGAAAGATTATTAAAAGTATATAATTTTGCAAATTCTTATTTTTGGTTCATTACTGAACCAAAACCAGACGGCTTTTTCCTTTCTGTACTATTAAAAACAACAGAAGAGGTATAAGTGAGAGTTTTCTTTGTTTAATATAATGGGACAAGGGATAATTGGGCTTTACACGGTATGAAGTGACTAATATTATTCTTTTCCATCCTTTTCTTTCTTTCTTTCTGAGACACTGTGTGCTTGATCTTTCTAAGTGACGCTAGGTCAAGTCAGTTATCTAAGGAATAGTTTGCTAGAGAAAACAAAAAACCATTGGTGTCTGACAGTCTTCAAATGCACTTTGTACCTTGTTTTTTTAGTGTCAGCTATTGACAGATCTAGTTGGGGAAATTTCTGGTCCTATCAGCAACAACAATTCAATCTTCTATAGTACTTTTCACATCAGAGCACATTACAAATAGCATTATCATGCCTGTGTTGATAGCACAGGAGGTTGGGGTAGGAATAACTGACAGGTTATAGGTAAAGGAAAGACTTGACTGGAAGAAATAAATTTCCATCAGGAAACAAATACAAAGTTACGTCTTTCAGTGACATTTCTCCACCACCAGAGAAATGTTATGTGAAGAACTTTTCAAATCTTGCTGAAATTCCCCATGCTATGATCTGACTTTAGATATAGTTGCAAAAATAGTGCAATAAGAGTAACTCTTACTGACACTTAACTTTTACTGACACTGTTTTGGCTTAGTCAGGTCTTTCTTTTTTTTTTTTTCTAAAATACAAGTTTGGTCTCTGAGGAAACATTCCCTCTCTACCACACAAGTGGTAAATAAAATCCACAAATAAATTCTATTTCCCCAAATGTATAGGATACAAAAAAATGTATTCATTAGTGTGAGATATAAAAATGTAGACTCACACTTCTGAAATCTATGGCTGTTCCTTTCACACTTGTGCCAAAGGCAAACAAACATAATTCTCCCTGGCAGCTGGACGACATTCCAAACAGCCACCACATTAATTCACTCACCTCCATCAGCCTCCGCCTGCAACCTGCACAGCTTGCTGCCAGGAAGCCTGGCAATAAATTCCAACTTTAAATACCAAACAAGGTAGAAAATACCATACAATGCATTATTCCAAATGACAAAATGGGCTTGCTTGATAGGGATAGAGAGCAAGGGGCTCTTCTACTGCCTGCTGGAGTCCCCCTCACTGCCCTCATGGAGGTTGGCAGTTGTCACAGAAATGTAGGTTTAAACCGGCAGATTAAGTCTGGACTCTTTACTCAAACACTGAGTCATTTGCTAGTGCAGTCTATAGCTAGATGTTTAATTAAACCCAAGATTTTTTAGTTTGCAAACTAGTGATAACACCTGATGTGATTATGAGGGATCAAGCCTGGAATTTCTGTCTATTCAGCTGCTTCTGGAGAGGAGCGTTGTGGACATCATGTTGCAGCTCTGCAACATCTCTTGGTGTAGGGCTTCCTATTTTCTCTCCAACCAAATGTATGTGAAAATGCAGGTAAGTACTAAATAACAACACCATCTATCATTATAGATTATATTTATTTACTTTAGATATATATTAGTTTTTGTCTGGGGGAACTTTTTTTATATCTATGTATATACACAAGACCATTCCACTTTTCTCTCAGACTTCGTTTTTCTTTCAATTTCAAGATGAAAACCAAGAAATAAAAGTAATTCTGTTCTTGGAGGAAATGAAGTGCACCTTTCTTGCCTAATAGCAACTGCAAAGAAAATGGCCACTGTTTCAGGAGACAGATAATTTCTCATCAATTGAAAGGTGCAATACATGACAAAGGCATCACAAATTCAAATGTTTTCAAATGTCCCTGGTTTTGTGGCTTTTTTTCTGTTCACCTTCTTTGGGGAAGTTGTATATTCTGAAATGAAATTAACACAGTATGTTAATTTTGTTTTCCCTGAATTAATTTTCAGGAGCTCAGCCTGCAAAAACACACAGCAATCTTAAGTTTTTCAGGTTCTCAGGTTCTTATGAGTGTGAAGATCTGGGCTGGAAAACTTAAGGGAACAGCTGTTGAAAAAGGTTATGACTGGTTTGGCTTAACTGTTTTGCACTCAGCACACAAGTCAGCCATTCTGTACATTCCAGACAAAAGTAAGTGGAGTGAATGGGATAGTAAAGGACTAAAATCATTCTCAGAAGGGTAACAGGCATTTCGAGTCTCCGAAAAATTTTACTTTGTGTTTTGGGCAAAGTTGCTGACAATAACTTCATGCAAACTGCTTCCACTCACATTAGTTTTACTAACTTTGTGTTAGTTCACTGATTTAGGGATGGTAAAAAGCTCCCTCTGTTTGATTAGTCTTCTATCTCAACTTGATCTTCTTAGAGTTTTGCAAAGCTGATAAAAACACAGAAGTTCACACAGAGCAATGTATTTGGATTTCAGCCAAATCTTAGATAAAATGAGCTTCTGTATCATCAAAAGTAGCTCATTTTTGAACAATAGGATAAGTAGTTCTTTAAAATGTATTTTACACCTTGGAAAAGTGTTATAGTCAGGAAAACCTTATACCCTGTAGATCTATACATTTTTCATGTATTCTTTGAGTGAACACCTACTCCTCACTACACCAATGACTTATTTTGAGTGCTTTTTTTTGCAGGGGTAGAGAGGTCATTCGTATGATCTCCACTTTTCTTGTTCTTTTTGAAGTTGCACTAGGATCTCCACCTGTAGGCTGTTTACTGCGTCAAGTGGCTGTGGTTTCTGCATAATTAGAGCTACAATGAGCTTTTTAATAGAAATTGAATTCAACCCTGTTTACTCCTCCTGCCCAGTTGTAATTGCACTACATTTCCTGCCACTGGATGGAGTTTTGTTCCTTAGGTTGCAAACTGTGCAAATGTCTCAGTCTCCTTTTTTCTTTTTTTTTTTTTGACAGCATAGTTGTAAACTTTCCCTGCAAAAGTCTCATTTAATTCACTCTCCTCTAGGACTGATATTTTTCAGTTACATGCTCTTCTTCTTTAGAATTTTCTTCATTTCAGAATAATTTAAGCTGTTTCATGGGCTTCCTAAAATACCATTGTAGGGTAAGGAGCTGTAGGGTCAACAGGTCTTTCTGTAATGGCTAACTAGACAAGGACTAAGTGCTTTGGTCCTTTCACATTTAGTACTCCTGTTGACCTCAACAAACCATAAGGAGATAGTTGGTTTTAACTATCTTCAGCTCAAAAAGGGCATTTGCTGGGCAAAGAGAGATGGAGACGAAATTGGCTGAGGGCTACACTTCCAAGTCTACCAGTGCCTCAGGTTTTTTTCATACCAGCTGCTGAGCTTTAAGTGGCTTTGCTTTCAAGGTATTTCTAAAGCTAGTTTTTCTTTAAAGAAATGACACCACTGTGCTGTATTTTTGTTCTACCTTCTTAGTGGAGATCTACAATCTGATTTCCAGAGTAAGAGCTGCTTTTGGTTTGGGGGGATGGTGGTGCTCAGTTTTGAAAAGTCTCAAGATTTTATCTTAAGTTTCAATATTTGCTTCTTCCTTTATAACTGCCATTCTTGGACGTGAATGAACCCATGACCGTTTTAAGCTGCTTTTTCTTTGCAAGCATTTCTACCCCTCACATTTGTAACATCTGAAAATACAAACCCACGAATTTGATAAAAGATTAGAAGTTTAAAAATTCCATCTTATTTTTTCTGGAACTTAATATTTTTAAGACAGTCTCATTGTATTTGACACCTGTAGGATGCTAGTCCAGTTTTAGGGTTAACAAAACTTTTTGTTTCAACATGATTTGAAAGCAAGGGACTTAACAGAGCATTAAAGAACAGTTGACAATAAAAGCCACAAAAAAAAAAAAAAAGGAAAAGAAAAAACTACATGCATAACCCCCCCCTCCCCCGAAAGACATTTTTTTAAAATGTCTTTGTAATTTAGTTATTATTTAACAGGTCCAAAATGAAGATCCTTGTTTTTCATTTTCAATGACTTTCGTATTGTATTTGCTGAGTTTACAAGTCAGAAATCTTTTTTCCAGCTGCCAACCTGAAGCTTCCACATGAGATTTGAAATTAAAAAATATTCATTGTGCCTCATAGGTCATTGCTGGTAATAAAGATTCCACAAAGGAAATTAGCTGACAATTTGGTTGATGATGTACAAAACAGAATAGAAGCCAGCTCGCCCTTCCAGAGCTCCTTGGCTCTGCAGTGCTAACAATAGTAAAACCAGGCTTTTGGTCAGAAAAGTAAGCAGCTCTAACTCCAGGGTATGCAGGGAACAGCTCTGTTGAGTAGGAGTGTGTTCTTTAACATTGCTGCCCATAACTCTGCTTTTAGCCACAAGTGCTCAGCGCTGGGGCAGCTGAATCGTGTTCCAGCAGCAGCAGCACTGGCCCCAGTGTCACCAGGTTCAGCTCTTCTCTGCTGGAGGGAAAGAAAAAAAAAGAGAGATACAAGGTTTTGGGTGGTGAGGTCCTTCAAATCAAAATACCGGCAGGCATAAGATGTGCTCTGTTCAGTTGGAATTAGTCACTGGAGCAAACAGGACTCAGCTCTCCTGGGCTGCTGCGTGACAGCTGGGATTATCTCCGTCATGAGCAAGAGCTGGTGTTTTTCTTTCTTCCTGCACCTAATAAAGAAATTGCGGTCACTTTAAGAAAGAAGTCTTCTTCAACCCAGGATTATTTTTCTTAAATGATCTTTACATAAAACTTCACGTATATCAAATAATCTTCAGGGATTTTAAAACGGTTGTGGCTCTGTCTCTTACTCCTCCTTACAGATGAGGGAGAGGAAGGCATGAACTGGGACTATGAGGCTAAGTTTGTTCACAGTCTGTTCCTTGGGAAGAGCAACTACGTGCATGAGCAGCTTACAACCCCTTAGAAGGTTAAAATCTTGCCTGTGGCAAGGATTACTTTAGCGAAAATGCATTAATAACATGGGTTTGTCTGCAATGATATAGTCAGGTGTCTGACTCAGTATTATTACCAAGAATAATTAACTCAGCAACGGGGAAAACACACATGTACACAAATGAGGTGCTGATGTTCATGAGATAAATTTCATTTATCATCAACTGTCTCACCTGCCTTCTGCTCTATATGCCATCTAGGCCTCTGAGACTAATGTGAAACAGACTGTAACATGTTAAGAACCAAACAGCCAAAATTACCTATTCCCAAAGGTTTTCTTTCCTCTTCAGAGGTGGGACAAGCATAGATCTTGGGTAAAGTGTTATTTAGTGTTGCATCTCAGATAGCTTCAATGAGGGGAAGATTGCAAGAGAGGGAGAGCACTAGAGATAACAGGCTGCAAAATTATGGTATTATGAAATATGGAGCAGATATTTTGGGGTCATTTTAGAGGATTCTTAATTCATAAAGTGCTCTCTATTAAGATGTCTAATTTGACTCATGTAAAATCAGTAGCTTCATTTGGTGAATAATAATATGTAGTAATAATGAATAATAATATGAAAAATAATATGTAACATTCAGATGGCAGGGCTTCAGGACTATCATAACCCTCAGCCTTTTGGAACTAGTTTCATTTGTAAACCCAGTAAAAAATCACAGATGTCAGTCATTGAAAGAAATTAAGTTTATACAGTTTGTTTCTTCCCACAAAAGTAGACAACCATATCATTCCTTTTGGGCATTTGCCAAATCCTTTGGGATAATCGGATAGAGATGCCTTGGAGTGAACACTTGTAGTTCTGCTGTCAACCTACAGTAGCTCTGTTTTACTTTTTTTCCGCTGTGAACCTTGCATGATGAATGCCTGCTCTGTGGATTTTATTTTCTCCTTCCTAGTAGGATTATGAATACCATTCCATACTGTGTTGGCTTGCAATGCACTAGAGCCATATGAAGTGACATTACTGGCTGCAGGAGGATCCTTGCAGAGATCAGCACCTATCACCCTCAAATATCTTCTGAAGCAGCAGGAGACATTCTTATTGCAACAGGCAAGAAGAGAAGTGGTGTGGTGCAGGGCTTCTTATCAAATAGGCTGGAAAAGAGGAATCCCTCTCTCCTTTCAACAGAGGTGAGGGAAACCTTTGCTTCATTTCTGAAAAGATTTATGAAGGGGAGTAAAAAATGCTAGCTTCAGTAACATCTCCTGTTACAGAGCTACAGCTCTGAGTCAGGGACTCTTTTGATGTCAAATGACAACACCAGGAATTTTTCCTCTGGTAAGGCTACAGAATTTGGCCCATTTAAAGTGACTCGAATATCCTTCAATTTGGTTTTCCAAGCCAAATTCTTTTTCTTGTTTACATTCGTGCAAATCCATAGAGGAAGTGAGATGAATTCATTAGTCCCTAGGTTACACTGTTGTAAAACTTTGGTTTTCTAAATTCCATGACTCAGCTTTTAGGGCCTTATTTTGTTATCATTTCAGCAAACATTTTGAATCCCAGGGAAGTTCATCACCTGGCAGGTTTTTTGTTTTTTTTTCTAAAGGAGTTTAATACTGTAAAGGAATCAGAAACCACTTATGAGGTTTTACTTGAGACTACAAATATTGTGGAGGCACAAGTTTTGCTAAGTGGTTAGCTGGAGGCCAAATTCTGCAAATCCTAAAATCACATGAGTATTCCTCTCATTTGAAAAAGCTCACAGTTTGAAGGACTGATCATTTGAATAGGGATCTACAGGATTTGGCCTTTTATGGCAAGGCTGGAATCATAGGTTTGCTGTATGTAGTCAACCTGCATTTTGTTTGAAGGGATCAATCAGGAAAGTGGAAACAGATTTTTCTTAACTAAGTGCTTACAGTTGAATTTAAAAATGTTGCCCTTGTCAGAGGTTAAACTGTTCCCTGCCTCCTTTATAAGCATTTTAAACTATCCACATTAAAAACAGTAAATAGGAGATATAAGGAATGAGGGCACAATCTAAGTACAAGTAAATGTAAAACAAAGGGGCAGTTTCGTGGTCCCTGTTAAAATGTATTTAAAGTCCATGCAGCTGCTAGTGTTTAACCAACAAAAAGGATGGTTTCACACCAAAAGAACAGTCTGTTCTGTGAACTAAAGCATTCAGAAGGCCTTAGTAACAATGGTGAGCACTTATACACATGAGCAAGGTCAATGGCTGTATGCATATTAATGCAGATAATATTTCAAAACTGGGGTAAAATGGATATAGAATAGCTGGACATGGTTCTGGTTAGAAATTGATGCAAAAAGAGCCAAAATACCTGAAGGACTATGGTAAAATAAATAGAGGTGTGTAAGCACAGAAGTGGCATTCAAAAAACTAAGCCAAATTTCTAATTTCCATAGAATTCCTTTCTGTCCTGTTGGACAGGAATAAAAAATCTGGCAGCTTAGATCTACTCTATTGCTTACTTTCTCAAAGGTCTTGACTTGTTTTCTGCATGGAGAGAGCTGGAAATTTTTCCTGGGAGGGTGTAACTAGAAATGTTTATATACACATCAGTGAACCTATTGTGCCTCCTGTCCACTCTCTCTGAATGTCAATACACCCTACATAACATATCAGTAATGCAGCAGCCCAATTAGCTACAGAGACCTAACCGTGTGTTAATAAAAGGCCTAAGGAAAACAAAAATATGTCTTCCAACAGGAGTGCCTGTATAAACATTTGTTTCCCGCCTCTCAGGCTTTACATAAAAATATAGTGCATCTCTTCCCTGACAATACTTATAAATAAACAGACTCTGACCTCAGTGAGTTTTTACTCTTCAAAAAATTACTCACTGGTTTATTAATCTGCTTTTCTTCCACTCATTTTTTTCTACTTTTCTCTATTTTGCTGAACAGTTTCTTTTAGTTTCTTCAAACCATTCTAGATTTCTTGCACAGATTTTTTTACATTTCCTTTTCCCTACTAATTTTCTTCTTTTCCATTCTATTTTTGCTCAATTTTCAGTTTGCATGACACCTCATTTCCTCTACCTATCAAGTTTCTGTTCTATATTCTGCTTTTCTTTTGTTCCATTTTTTGTAGCCTCTCTCCTGACTGCCCTTGCTTTGTTTCGTTCACCTCCACATCCTTCTTCTGCCTGGCTCTTAACTCCCCTTTCCTAGCTTGTGCTCCCCTTCTCTGCACCCTTTCTGTTTATATCCTACCTGTACTTGGAAATCCTGACTAAATAGTATGGAACTATCTCGGGCAAGTCCAGGAGGGAAGATATTCTTATCATCTTTACCTGCAACTGAATTGACTACTCAAGAAATAGCTGAGAATTTCCAGTATTGTGGCAAAATCTATGAAACTTTTCAGAGATGGGATTCTCTTTTGGAAAGTAAATGGAGCAGTTGGAACAGCAGCCAGTAACAATGATGGTAGAAACAGGAAGAGCTAGAAAGAGCTACTAAAAAAAAAAAACAAAAACAACAACAACAAAAAAACCACCAAACAAACAAAAAATCCAAAGTGAAGTCATAAGAGAGGTAGCAAACAGCTGCGACTGACTGTCTCTGTAGTGCATTTTACACCAAAAAAGAAATAACCCTCGAGCAAAAACCCTAGAAAACTCCGAACTTACCAAAACTAATTTTAAAAACTGGCTTTATTTTATTTTTTAGCCTTGTATTACTTCTATCTCTTCACACCGCTTCTTTCCTTTCAAATTCCTATCTTCTTGTATTTTGAGATTTTTCCTTTTACAATGTGTAACAGTAGGTTTCCCCTACTTTTGTCCTCTGCCTCTTGTGTACTGTCCCTCTCTGTCTCTCTGTATCACTCCTACAGCTCCTTCTCCTTCCTGTGTTCTCACTCTGACTCTTCATGCCCTCTCTTTGTATTAATCTCTTAACCCAGGAGTTTCACCATACTTTCAACATCGGAGAGGTCTTCTGTGATAGGTTCTTCCCACGCTACAAATTATATATTCATGCTTTGCTGGCAGAGCTGGAGAAACTGACTCTCTTTCACTTGCACGCGCTCTCCTTCTCTCCTTTGCACACATATTGCACCAGCACTTCAAAAACTAAACCAAATATGTGGGTACATGAAGATTTTCCCCCATATGTGTTTGTCATGCAGGCTCAAACTCTGCTTTACAGGCTTTATGCCAGACCCAGTTTATGTGGGAATACAATCCTACTGAAACACGTTTAATTTCTCTTCAGCACATGTACCCCACTTTCTTCTAGCTCATTTTTCCACATGTACACAGAACCTCCTTCTCATGTCTTTTCTGCTTTCCAAATAGATCCATCCTCAGAAGACTTCTAAATAAAGATGTTCAGATTTTGAATTATAAGGTATCAGATAGACTGAAAGTAGTTGAGTGAGTGTTGTGAGGGACAGGTTTGTTCCTCTATTTTGGAAAAACTCTTCTGATTCTCTCAGGAGAGGGGTTTTTACCTTTTTAATCCTGAAAGAAGCAAGGAGCATTTTTATTTTGAAAAGTAGGGTTTTGGTAGCATGTTGCTGAATAACTGGGCTAGACCAGTATCCTTATTTGTTCTTAGGAGGAAGCCTATTTGACTTTCCAGAGGACAGTACTTATGGCATGCTTTTATCACACTTGGTTTTAGGCTTTTGTTCATGACCTCAGGCATGTCAGAGAAGAAGTTAAAAACTGAGGTAAGAGAGGTTTCATGACAGAAGTGAGATTCCTCAAAGCAGTGCAAGACAGGGCAACCAGAACTGTCAATTCTTATGAGACTAATGGCTGAGGTGTAAAACGTACAATGCTACCAACCCTTCTTCAGAGCTGGCAAAGTGGCACAGAAAGGCTCACACATTCCATAAAGAGTCTGATTTCATTAGGACTTGGGAAAAATCATTTTAGCTTTTCTGCAGGTAATCTCCCCTCCTCTTGCCCACCCAACTAAGGACAATAGGGAGATATGACTTCCAGCCTTTGTGCTGGAGCAGTTTTTTGCAGCCTGCCTAGTGTCCTGACGGTCAGCAGGACACGGTCAGCATTGCAGCTGCATTGAGGAAAGGAAAGCAAAGCACTGGGTCACAGTTCAGTCTAGCTGGGCCCTGAGCCTGTGTGACCCACAAGCCAGAGCCCCAGCACCAGGCAAACACTCAGTGAAGACACGATGGAAGTGTTTGAAAGAGCACTTTGCCAGCAGCCCCTCAGAATTGTGTCTCTTGGCCTCTGTACTCTTGCCCTCACCAACACCCTCTCAGTTCCCATGACACCTTCCCTTGCTGATCACTGAGGCACTTAAAAGCAGAATCTTGCCTATTGTTTATCAGCCCTGTCTGTTGCCCTGTGTCCTCCCTGTCCCACACCTCCACCACACAGCTAAGCTGTGTGATCCAATCCACACGTGCTGCCTTCAGCCCTCAACCTGTTCTCAGGCTCTCCACTCAACCTAATACAATCTAGCTTACTCCTCATCTTCACTAGGAAATTTTTACAAGGAAAAAGGAACTATTCAGCTCTTCTGACTGCAGTTAGACATACTGGTGGATGTGTGTTTGGTGTGTTCTAGGGTTTTTATTCCTCAGATCTAAATGGGATCTGGTTGAGATAGAAGGCAACTCTCTTCCGCACAGGGTGCTCAAGTTTCTTCATAATGGAAATTAAGGTACAATGCAGCTTAGGGGAAAAGTCATATGTACTGAGAGCCCAATGTAATATGGGATTCCTATGCAGATATGTTCCTTGCCTAGTTTCAGGACCTCCAAACTTTTTCCAGGGCCACCAGTTTAGAGGTAACCTCAGTTCATCATGCCAGCCAGGGAAGCTCTCAATGCCCATCAGCAAGCAATGTTGAAAAACTTGCACCTTATTTGCACCCCAGGAAAGTCAGTGTTTTCTGTCTTACAAATAAAGCAGGAGTAGGAAGCGGGATAGACTTGGACAGCAACTCTGAGACCCGGTGCTTGGCTTACAGCCATCTATGGCCAGTCTTTGGTACCAATTGGACAAAACTAACAATTAAATGTTTGTATTATTTCATAATGAAATACCAGTCACATTCTAAGCATTATTTGCATAAAACAATGTCACATTCTTTCTACAGTCACCTAATTAGTCTTATGGTAAGCAGTTTCCAGGCTGATTCACCTGTATGCCAGTTATGCCACAAAACAGACTCCTGTCCAGTAGGTTTTGTAGTGGGCTTGATACTGCTTTGGTTTAAAACCTGCGTAGTGGTAGCTTCCTCCTGTATTGTGTATGTGAAAAAGCAGGAACACACCATGTCACTAAAGTCTGAATGCACATATAGCCCCACAAGAGTGTTGTTTAATCTCATGCATCAAATAATGTCCAAGAGCCTAGGACCTGTCTACACTACCGATGAAGCAACTTCTGCCTGAGCTGGCATGGTTTGATAAGCGGTAGAACTGTGCCTGAACAAACGAGTTCTGCCTTACGCCATCCCGCTGCCAGCCCCTGTCTAGCTCATTTGCACAGCAGTGATCTGTGCCATGCCAGCTTGCTGATGTGGCTCACTGCGAGCTGAGGGATCACTGCTGGGCTCAGCGTGGAGACAATGCTAACGAGACCTGACTCCCAGGGAGTGCTGGCGGACAGGAGGAGGAGATGAAGAAGAGAGAAGGAGGGCTGACTGCTGTCTCATTTTTTCCATTACATTCTCATTTTATATTCTCATCATCTTATTTGCATGTATTTTAATTTCTTATCTTTATGCTTTTCCATACTATTTTGTATCCTTTCTCTTATTAGAGTATGGAAATTTATTGATGTTTCTTCCAAGAATCTTGAATGCATGGGAAACCCTTGTTGCAGCTACTGAAGAAGGATGCTGTAGGAAGAAAACGTCAGCATAGTGCTGCCACCACATCTATCAGGAAACATATCTCAGACCTTTAAACGTAATGAATGTAACAAATAGGTGAGTATATAATATGATGCCACTGAAATAGAACTGAGGCTTTGCAATGAAGACAGAAATATTCCATAGCTTTTAAGTCAAGGTCACTCTTAGCAACACAATTAAAACATGCACTGGGTAGAGTGTCTGGCAATACAGATGCATGTGTATGTTTGAAAGCAGAAAGTCATAAACAACTTTGAACAAAACCTTCTGACTCTGCAAAACAATTCTACTTTTGTAGCAGTCCTGCAGCACGAAAACAGTGAAAATGAACAAGTACTCTGGCAAATAGAAAATCCAGCGATATACCATTTTTGACCAGGGATTTAAAAAAAAAAAAAAAAAGAGAAAAAAGTGATCCTCTGCCCAATATATGTGTGAAGTGGATAGTTTCTCCTTTTTTTATTCTCATACAGATGGCTTCAAGGCAGGGATTTGGAAAATATCTGAAAAGAAACTTCACAAGACAAAGCTGTACAATTCCTTGTGCTTAGCTTTCTGATAGGGTAGCCAGACATCAGGGAAAAATTTTGCTTGCCTCTCAAAAATATTGGAGCTATCAAGATGAATTGGGCACAGAAGGTAGTGTATGTAAGGGCAGCTGCATGACTGAAAATAGAAACTCTTGAGAATAACTCAGAGCCATTTTGGAAGAGAATTCTGTATCTGGAGAGCCAGAGGCACAGCAAACTGGCCAAACTATATCAAGGATATCCAGGAACCTGGTGAGCAGATGTGGGACATGTGGGGAAATGTGGCCGAAACAGCAGAAGAGGCTATGAAAAACTACAGCATGCCTAGCGGGCCTTGGAGCATAGTAGGCATGGACCTTTTGAGAAAATGAACACAAGAAGTTACAATTTTGAGCTAGAAGATACTTACGCAATAGTATTGTACATCTCTTGCAAATGTGAAGTTAAAGCACTGTCACAGCTGAGTGTAAACTTAGCCCATATTACTTTGATTTTGAGTTGCATGTTGTGAATTGAGGCTGTTTCCCAACTGAGAAACAGTAACTTAACCCTGTATTTTCTTAGCTCGGGTGGTTGCAATGACCTGAACAGAGTATGAGACTCTATCTCTGCAACCGTTCCTGAATAAAGAAATACAGTAAAGATGCCTGAACAGCATCTTGAGGCTGCACACAGTGTTGTCTGTGTATTTCTACATCCATAGCCCCAGCATCACTGTCACTAGTGGTGGCAAGAGGATGAGGAAGAATGGTCCTTATAAAAAGCTGAGAACTCACTACCACAAAAACCCTGATTGCCTTCTAAACAGGTGACTTTGTAGTAACTGGGGATCTCCCCAAGGCAAACTTGAAAAAATTCAGAGCACTGAAGAAGTAAATTCTTATTGATGTAATACAGCAGTGGGCAAGCATGTGTTTGAGACATTATTGCAACACTAGGTCATTGGCATTGCTATGAAGAACAGTAAAATCTACCTCCACTGAGATATGATCAGAACTGCATAGAGAAATTACAGCCACCGGAAGGACTGACTGCGAGACAGCCTTTTGGCACTCTCAGAAGATAAACAGTCATTAATCTCCTACAGGGTATATCCAAGACCCTGTACTACAGCACAGTATGGAGCAACACATCTCCAAGCCCTGAGGAAAATATCTTAGATCCTACACACAGTTAAGAAAAGAGAAAGGGAGAGATGAGTGTCTTAAAATATGTATGATGTTAATGAATTTCAGACTTCAAGGGTGCATAACAGAATACTAAGCACATAAATTGTCTGTGGTATTTGCAATTAATTTTGGTATCTCAAATAAATATATTAAATGGGACATTAATACAAATATAGCCCCTGTGGGGACTGTATATAACAGAATAACCTACTATATAAAATACATCCATCTTTACTCTGTACTGTTTGCTGAAATCAGTAATATCTGTCAACTGAAGACCTATCCATGCTGCCACAGTAAACACAATACAAGTATCAGCAGCAATACCTGCACCAGCTTTTATCTAAAGATTTCATGCAGCAACAGGGACTATACACAGGAACAAGGTTTAGCACAAACTTCACTAATCTCCTGGGGTGACTGGTTTACATAGGTGCCTGTGCAACTCACAAATTACTGATGACTGTCTAAAGTGGTGTGAGAATGCTTACTCATTCTCCAAAATGAAGTGTAAAGTGACTTTGAGGAGGCACTGGTCAGAGAAGACAGCATGCAAGGCTGAAGGAATACTGCCAGGCTATTGAATTATCTTGCCTCTCTCTCTACCCCTACTTAAAAAACTGAATGATCCCATGCTTTGGCTGTCATGTAGATTTGGAGAAATCTACCTCCAGGCACCCCTTTGCCTCCCCATGTGCTCCTTCCATACAATCTTTTGGGACTGGTGATGCTCAGGGAGGGGATGCCAGAGGACATCCCTACCCCTGGCCCAGCTCCACAGAACTGTGGAGAGGTGGGAGTAAGTTCTGCTGTGGGTGGAGCCACCCACCACTTTTCCTCCTTGCTTCCTTTCATCAGTTGTGCTCTGGAGTGGAGCACCTGAAGCTCAATCCTTTTGCTTCAGTAAGTGCTAAAGCTGTTGCACACAACCACATACACAGAGTGTCAGTATGAGAGTCAGGCAGTGCTCAAGTCCAGCTTTGTTCAGCTTGGATATAATTTGGTCCTACATAAGGAAGCCAAAATCTCTTCTGAGATATGTATATATATATAACTTCTAAATTACTCAGTCCATTTCAAACTTTGACTTACACTCTGAATGATGATGGTCAGTAACCTGCTGAATGTAACCTCTCAATGGGCACTGCATCCAAGGGGGATCCAAAGGATACAAGAGATACAAGAGCATGTACAAAGAGTGAGGAAGGTGATGTTACTGCTACACTTGGCATTGGTAGACTGCAGTCTATTCCTGATGCTCACAATCCATAGAGGATGCTAAGAGATTACACAGACTATGAAGAAGAGCCATGGGACTGATTAAACCATGAGAAAACATGTTTTATAGCATTAGACTCTAAGAGTTTCATCTGTTGTTTTAAAAAAGAAGAGGCTAAGAGTTGAGATGGTCACAGACTGTGACCATCACAGATTGTCACAGACTGCGATCTATGGCAGAAATATGATTTTGATAAATAAGAATCTAGCAGACAAAGGCATAATAAGATTTAATTGCTGGAAGCTGAATTAAGGGAAATTCAAAATAAAAATAAGGGTCAAAAATGTAAGGGCAAAGATAGTTTTTCCTTGAAACAATTCACTAAGAGTTGCTGTGGGCTCTTCATCACTGGAAGTATTTTAATTGAGATTGGCTGCATCTCTAAACTTTGTGCTCCAGTTCAAACAGGAATTAATTCAGGGAAGTCCCATGGCTTGTATTATAAAAGAGGCCAAGCCAGATGATCACAGTGGTCCCTTCTGACTTTATAATTTATGAGCTCTGATATAATCAGACCCCTAGCACAATATAGCCATAGGCAAAAACACTTCCTATTCATCACAAATTACTCTGAGAAATGTTAACATCTCATTATTTCATCAGGATAAATCAGGCATTACAATTTATGGCTGTATTAAGCTGGTAAAACATAACTGCATTTTCATGTGTCTTTAACTCATTACCTTAAAAAACCTCAAAACATTTACCCAGCTCATCCTAACTATTCAGTGTAAAAAGCATTTAAGTGTCGAGAACAATGAGTTCAGGCTTCCATACCGCTGAGCTGTCCTTCAGTAAGAACACACAAAATGTATCCTAATAAATGAGCAACCCTAAAGTAAACCCTGCATCACTATCACCTGGATGTAACTACACCGAATGTCCCCTTGATCTTTGCACAGAACTCTCATTGCGTACACAGCAAGAGCAGTAAATGGCTCTAAGGAGGTAGATACTGTTTCACAAAAAGGTTTAAGACAAACACAGGCAGCAGAGAAGTGCTGATTTAGTAACAGAATATTTTACAGCAAAGAAGGTCACAAATTGGCAGCATTAGAGGTTTTATTTTGGTTAGTTGACAAGTGCGAATAAATGCTGTACAGAACAGGTAGTCAAGTGCCAGCAATATTTTTCTTTTGAAAATGTTATCTTCCCTTCAATCTTCAGTAGAATATCATCAGTCAATCATAAAGCTGGTTGTTCCAGCCAAATACTTTTCCCATTACACAATCCTGCGTGAATATTGGGTTCATGCAGTGGAGACATAATCCTGCAAACCCTGAAGAAGATAATGTTTTGTAATTCAAAAAGAGCCCGTTTCATCTTTATAGATAGGAAATTAATATTTTCAGAAAGTCATTTTAAAACAAGCTCAATTCCTGTCCCAATAGATTGGCTTAACTATATTTACAGAGTTGGACCTTTTGTTATTAGGCAAAAAGACAGACAAACAGCTTATCTCCAGCATGTTTTTCATGCACAGTCAAGGAGGTGTCTTGTGACCAGATTCACAGAACATGTCTTTTTAACTAATGTACAGTTTTCAGAAACCAGAATCTAGAAACAGGTTTTAGTAACTGCTTGTTTTAGAAGCAAGCAATGGACTTAACAGCAACTTAGAGCAGAAAACAGAAAGAAATTTGTTGGAATACCACATAGCCAGCTGTGTCACGTTAGCCACTGATTCACACCAGCTTAATTCACCCAAACTGTCCCAATCAGACTCTTTTGTTGCTTATTTTTTTCTAAAGTTCATCAGGAATTAGCATATTTTTAAAAATTATAATTCCATTTTTCATATTCAAAACAAAAGACATTTCAAAAGAGCTGTGGAGTCTCATTAATCACCTTTTCTTCAGAGCTAGATCATATTTTCAATGTCGGGAAGCAGTTGTCACATAATATTGCCACAAAACATTTACATGCTTATCATCAGCAGCAGAGGTGATTAAAAAAGCAAGTGGATTGACTTAATGAGCAGACAAGCAGCAACTTGTGGATGAAGTTTAAGTACGCTACAGAATTACCAGCAGAGCTCAAAGTGAGTAAGGTCTACTTTCTTTTTTTTTTTTTTTTTTTCATTTTGATCATCCTGACTACATCTTTACAGCAACTTACTCCAAATCTCATCCCACTTCTGGTTGCCTATGACACTTTCCCACTGGCCTCTCCTCTAGATATCCTCCTTCCATTCCTGACATTATCCCTTCTGTGTTAGGTCTTTTTCATTAGGTTGAATTATTTTCCTCTCACTTTGATGCTTACCTAATTTATACTACTTGAGTTCAGCTTAAAACCACTGAGAGCAAAGTCAACATTTTATCCTACCCTTCACAGCACACAAATGTCATGACTTCAGTTGTACTTTCTTGTTTTTCATCCCCCGAACTGGTACATAGACTAACAAAATGGACAGGAAGTACACTCCTGATAGACATAATGCAATAATTTCAGCGCAAGAAGACTAGATTAATGGCTTTGATTTGGGCATTGCTTTTTGATAAAGGACTTGACTTTGCAGTATAGCTTTTGATTGCCAGAAGTGCATGGATTGACTTCCATGCACCAATAACTAACACATGGCTGTGCACTATCAGGAGGAAAAAGAAATCCATTGGCTCAGAAAAGAAATGAAAGACCATGTATTTCAATCCCAAGGAAGAAGTAGCAAAGCAAATTACATGAAAGCAAAACCCCTAAAAAGAGCATTGCATCCCTCAGAAGATGAAAGGAGGGTGTCAGTGATATCTCATGATTTATAGTAGCTTTGCAGTTGCAGGCTGTGATGTGTGAATGTGATGTGTTTTCCCAATAAGAGGAATAAGTGCTCCAAGTTGATCCTTAAATAAATGTATAAAGTGCTGAAAAGCATGAGCACAGACTATGGCTTGAGAAGTGTAAATAGAGATATGAAATGACTGCCCTTGAGTGCTAGAGGCTGGGTGACAGAACAATGAGAATGAAAGTATATAGCGTTCCTTAAAAAGTTTACTGTTCAGTGAGAAGAAAATGAACATACTGTCTTCAGTCCTACACTCCCTCTTGCTTTCTGCCTTTTATCATCTTGCCAAAATTGTTTGCTTTTTTAAAATAATGAAGATTTTTTTTAAATAACAACCCTCCTTATATCTTAATACATTGTATCATTTGTTCAAAGCGCTCAACAAACATTACTAAGTCTTCCTAGCAACATAACTCTAAAGTATGACTATGAGATTGGGAAACTGAACCCTGGAGATGAAATTACGTAGCTGTGGTCTCATATTTAAAGCTTCTAAGCGACAGTGTTGTACAAATAATGATTATATTAATAAACAGTGCCATCAAATAGCTGATAGTGGAATCAAAGCTGGGACACAGGATTTCCTGCTTCTTCTTTTAACATTGTGGGCCACACAGCCTACTGCAGAAATTGATCTAATAAGTGTGTTCTTACTTTGCTATATGAGCCTCTTACCAATGAGTAATTGATTCCTGAACTATCTATTTAATAAGTTACATATTATACCTCACTTGCACATTTTGTCAAATGGGATCTATGATCCATTCTAAATACCTTGGAGTATGCACTTGGACTATGTTGGAAATCCAGTGTGATCTAAAGGGATCCAAATACTGCTGAAGGTTCCATGACTCCAGCAAAATGAACATTATGATCTCCACAGCTTTCTGATTAAGGGAATGTCCTTCTATCAGAAAAACTCCTTCCACAACTGACAAGTCAAACTGAAGGAAGTCTCCTAGTCCACTCAGGTAGTACCTCTTATTAATATCAAAGTTCCTTTCATGATCAAGCTCAAGCAAACTTAAGGGACAATGTGAGTCCATTTTGCTGTAACTGCCCACGCCTTACTTTTTCTTTAAGGAAACCTCCTAACCTGTGAGAAACTTGCAGAAAAAGGAAACTTACAACACCCTCTATCTCACTTATATAAATACCTGAGGTTTGGGTTTGCCTGGTATAGCAGTAATAGGCAAAAATATACAGTTTGTAAGAATATGTCAGAATATGATGAATACTATAGAATACAGTTGAATGAGTAGAGCTTTGTATTCCCCAGTGTGGGTAGCAAAGTTTTCTGAACTGGTGTTCTTCACCTGGGTCATTCTTGTACAGACAATCTCTTCTAAAGTTTTGTTTTGAAGGTCTTAGAAAGCTTTCCTAAAAAGTAATTTATAAAAAAGTCTGGTGGGAATAATTTTTATGTGTCTGCTCTGCACCTTTGATGACTTAATCAGAAATTTAGTCACTACTGGGCATATAGCTAATAGGAAGTCGTGTTTTTCTGCTAACTCACAGAAATACTAAATCCAGCATTCTGGATTTGGAACACTCCCTTGAGGACTTTGTGACCATAAACTAATAAATGGATTACATTCATTCCCATGTTTTTTTCCCCATCTGTGACAGATAATGCAGTATTCCACACTAAGGTGATATAGGATGGTCAAAATGAAGCTTCTTTCATGCCCTACAATTCACCAAAAAACATTGGGATAGATGCCAAGACTTTCAAAATCCTGAATCAAATGCAGAGGCTGAACCACAGAGGTTTAAATAAGGACACCGACATTTTTGAATATCTGGATGGGGACATCACTGTCACAGAGCAGGAATACTCACAGCCCAGCTGCAAATGGGTAAAAATTGCACTGAAAGCAATCAGCTTGGGAGTATGAGGCAAGAACTCCCACAGTTTCTTTCCTCCTCCCCAGGCCAGCAATAAAAATCCCACAGAACAGAAAAAGTTCCTTTTAGTTTGGGTTTTAGATGTTAAAAAATACGTATGTCACTTTCATACAGCACCTGATGGATTAAGTCTCAAATAACATGAGAATTCTTATATAACCCAGTAATCAGTGGACTCAATTGTTTATAGTATGCCAACAGTAAATGCAGGAGGAATTTATAATCATATTTTCATGGGGAGTAAGCCAAAACCCCTTCTGCAACTCAAACAAACTTCCTCACTTTTTCATTTTGGACAGGTTTAAAATGCGAAGAGGTATGACAACATGTCAGATAAATTTCTCTTGTGGCATTTTCCCCATGAGAGTGACGCAAAGAAAAGTTAGAAGATTAGCTTGTTATGTCCAGTGTATTTTATATTTACTGCACAGGTGGACGATTACAATAGTCTGACGACAAATTCTTTGTGGGAAAAGAAAATACCAAAAAATTGCTTCACTAGCTACATTTTATATTCTTTCTGTCATTTCTCTGCTTTTTCCGCATCCTCTCAAAATGTTCTTTTATTTCTCAACATATCTCTTCAGTAGACTTTGGGTTTTTTCTTTCTTTCCTGCCTATTTTAGACTCAGTCAACAATGGAAATTAAATGGGGTTGACTGAATTGGTTCAAACACAATAGAATACAGTTCCAGAGTTTGGAACTTAAAGACAGATTTCCCCTGACTGATGTCTGCTAGTCCTAAATGTTTTGAGACAGTATTTTCAAATTATTTCTCAGACCTTTCTTCTTCAAATGAAACGGTCCTCTTCTCAGCAGGGAAAGAGGCAATACCTTCCTCATTTTCTTGCTGTTGGCCATCAGCTGCTTTTTCTCATAGGTCTCTCTCCTTCTGTCCTCCACTCATTCCCATCTCTAACCTGAAGCTTCTCTTAAAAGAAGCTTCATCTAGAAATGTGCTTGAGCAGCCCAAAAGCCAATCCATGACCCTCTAAATGTCCCAGCACCAGGAGGGCACTGTTCTGGCATTGGCTTGTCTGCACTGGGATTTGTAACTTGGCAGCATTGCAAAAACCCTTCCCTCCTCTTCCTTTCAGCCTCGGTCATTTTTAGGCAGGAGCTGTTCTGGGGCTGGGAAGGAGAGGAAAGCAGCTCTCCCTGAAGCCAAACCAGGCCCTTTGCTGGTGGAGCAGGACAGGGGCAGAGGGGATGTCCCTCGAGCACACACTGGTGCAGTGAGGTAGGGGAGCATGAGGGATGATGATGCAGAAGGCGTTTTATCAAGGTGCAGCAGTTTCGCTAAGGAAAAGTAAAGAACTCAGTGGTAAACCAGATACTTGCAGAATGGTGGACATTTTGGCAGGTCCTCTGCTTGGTGCGGTCCCCTGATACCTCCCTGATCTACTTGTGAATGCTCAACCCTCGCACTCCTGCCTGGTTTTGTCTTTGCTCATCACAACGTGTTTTTTTCATTAGTCCTTTCTCCTCTGGGGAGATCTTGACACTTTGGTCAGCCCATTAGTACCCCAGCCAGGCCTGAGCCAAGACTAACAAAAGCTTCCCTCCTCTTCCATTAATTTCTGCTCAGAGGGAATGGAGAAAGGGTTGACACCCCAGGGAGGGAGGGAGGGGGTGGAA
This sequence comes from Dendrocincla tyrannina, assembly GCA_035047865.1. Taxonomy (NCBI): domain Eukaryota; kingdom Metazoa; phylum Chordata; class Aves; order Passeriformes; family Dendrocolaptidae; genus Dendrocincla; species Dendrocincla tyrannina. Next base: position 129,117,445 of record JAWWMP010000081.1, on the reverse strand, counting down.
ATAGCAATCAGATCAAGGCACAGCAATAATTTCAGTCTGTGAATGTGGGCTGTAATGGAGAAAATTAAGATGCTGTTTTTCCCAAGCCCTGCAGGCAGACCAGTCTAGGGACATACTGGGGAATGTTCTTTTCACCTGGAAACATTTCAGAGATTCCTACTGACACTGATTCCTCTTCCAAAGTCCAAGTCCTGCTTTGGTTCAACACCTACGTTTATGCCACAGCTTTAAAGGCCAAGATCTCGATTCGTAGTGGTGCAAAACTGCCAGTTTTTCGCTTGGATTCAAGGCAAAGCAACCTTTTCTGCATTTGGGCAAAGGCACTTGTCTTCAGTGGTGAGGCTGAGATTTGTGCTTGAAACATTCTTGGTAATACAATTTCAAGATGCTTGGCACGCCTGAGCTCCCGTGAAAGAATCTGCCGCAAGAAAACAGATGAAAGCTGCAACGTGGTTGAAGGGAATTTCAGAGATTGGATTGAGGACAGTATTTGGCCTCTACCACTGAACATTTGTGAGGCCAAACATGATATGGAAACTGTTTCAGTAAAGTACTCCACAGAGTCAACATGCCAGGGAGCCTGAACAGCTTCATTTATCACTGTTTCACTGCTGGTGCTTGTCTTTACACAGGGTTATAACTTTTTCCATTAAAACCCATGTATGACTCTAAGCCCCTATGGATTTCTCAAGATGCAGAAGGAAGATGTTTATAACTAAATCTGTACATAATTCTTCCTTTGAAAGAGAGGTACATGCTTAAAATCTTTCTGACCAGGAACATACCAGTTTGGATGTTGTTCTGAAGCCACTGAGAGTAAGTAGAAAATTAATTGCTACAGATAGATGTGGTGAAGAGGAATGCTAGATGTTGGAAAAGCTCTCTTAGTGTAGAAGAGTGTCTGTGGCAGTACTCTAGCTTTACGTATATGGAGACAAATATGGAAAACTTCAGATATTTTGATATCACAGAACAAAATTAATCAAGGATGCAGCTGTTTTTTCACCCTCCACCTCCATCTGATTCATTTATCCTTTGTGTATTCCTTTGAAGTAGCCCAAATGCCACTGGCGAGAAGAGCTTTCCACAGAACTTTTCCCACAGATTTATTGAAGGTTGTTCAAAAAAATGATTTCACACATACACACTTATTTTCATATGGAAATCTTTAACTCATGAAATGAAGATAATTCTTTGGACCCATATCCAATATTTGTTCTAGTTACACGTTTTAAAAGTGATGATAATGATTTGCACCACTAAACAAAGAGCACATTTGTATTGCAAGCAGTCATTTGCCATCCAGCTCAGCTTTCTTTGGAATGTAGCTGTCAATTTTTTCGTTCTTCAGACCCTGGAGGAAGTATCCACATTTATTCAAAATAAAGGATCCAAAATCTTGGACTCCTTAGAGCAAAATAAACCAGGACATGGAGTTGCAACTGTAATTATGATCTCTTTAGTGCCTGAGGACAATGTCTTTAGCTAACTAGATGCATTCCACTGCTACCAATGTAGTCTGTTCATGTTTAAAAATGTTTATTTTGCCCTATCTAGTCATAGCTTTCAATGCTATTGACAGATACAAGCAATGTGTGCATCCAGTAAACATATGAAACATATGAAAAGAATCACTGAAAACATCCCTTTCTTATGGGCCCAATATCAGGTTCAAAGAACCTCTTGCATAAACTATTAGTTATTCTCTTATTTGATGCAAATGTGATAAATGTAGTGCTTATCACACCCTACCAGTAGTTTTAAAACTGTTTTTGAATGGTGCATATGTACCTAAAATGGAATTAATCAGATCAGTTTTACATATGAAAATACACAAATTACAGAGATCAGGGAATTGTAGAGATCAGAGAAAAAGTGAGACTTTATGCACTTCAGGGTATAAGCAGTTTGTCCTGGGAAGAAAGTAAGAAAACACTGCAAAGCTACAACCCCATGAGAACATTTTCTTCCATCAGTTTTCCACTTTTTGTGCAGTGGGTTCTGATGAGAACCTGCTTTTAGCTTTACCTGCACTGATAACTATTCCAACATTCTTTGCTACAAGTGAATACTGAGAAAAGTTTTAAGACTCTGAGCTGAGAAATACAGCACAGTGTAACTATGCCTACCCATAGTCCCCACCTATTTAGTCTGACATGCTTGGGGAATTTTTTTCATGGAATGAAAAATCTCTTTCTGACAATATACCTTGCACCTTCCTATCAAAATGTGATTAATAGAGCTCAAGAGTGACTGGCTCGATACCATAAAAATTAGCACTTGTTTGAAACGTGAGAACATTGTCTTGTCACAGGCATTCAGAAATGATACTTAAATTGCCAGATTTTTTGCTATCATTTCCCTTCAACAAAAGTTCATGCCACAGATCTGAGGAAAGCTATTTGGTTGTAAAACTAGTGTAAAATCTGGCCTGCAATAAAGAAACCAAGAATTGTAAGTTATTTAGACAACTATGAAACAATTTTGTAGTTCTCTTATACTACAAGTTACTCACTCAGGTGTTCCAAAGGCTTGGAAGTTGTACATGTGTGCATGCAGGAGTGTGCCTGTGTGTGCGTGTGTGCATGTGGGTGGGATCTATATGGACTTCTCATGGCAGTGAGGTTTTTGAATCTATGGTCACATATCTCAGAAAAGCTACTGCATGTGTCTATCCTTCAAGCTAAAAGAAAAGAGCATTTCCACCTCTTCAGGAGCAGGAGGCTGGAGGCAGCAGGAGATACCACCCGAATCCTGCCAGAGCTCAATGAGAAGTAGGCTGAGCTTGGCCACAATGGGTTGTGGCAGGCAGAGGTTAGGAAGCCAGCTGGTTAGATGAGGGGAGGAGGGGGCACATGAAGGGGTGTGCATGTGTCACCTCAGTGTCCATTAGAAACACAGCGAGGGAAGCAGTCCTGAGAGGGGCCCAAGCTGGAGCAGCACAGCTTTATGGGGAGCAAGCTGCACTACAGGCTCAAGCGTGGAAACTTTGAGTAAGAAAAAGTGCCTGTTGTTTGTTTCTACTGCATTCAGAGAAACAAGATTCTGAGTACATGCTTTGTAAATAAACCAAAGACATTCCTGACTCCTATCATCAATTTCTCCTCTTAATGGAAAAAACCCAGCAACTTTCCACTCTGTGAATAGGGGCAATAATATAAGCACAAACACAGGGCCAAGTCAAGTCCTGTCCTCACTTATACTGTTACAGCCCCTCTCAGATCAGTGCAGGAAAAAGGGTCCCTCTATAGAAGAGTCAGAGAGATACTTTCTCTCGTGTTCAAATTTTTAAACTCAGAAAACACTGTGTAGAGGGATCAACTGTGCTCATTCCTCTGGCTATGAGCACAGTCATGCTTCCAGCAAAGTAAGCAGAATTTGATTTCCCTGAAAAGTTTTAATTTATGGACCAGCATTTTTCTAGCCCTGAACGTATGGGGTTAGTTTGCTCAAACCCCTTTGTCTTCAACCTTCCCAAACACAAAGCAGTTCTTATATTGCCATACTGGGCTGCTCCATGAAGAGCTGTGAGATCTGATTTTTTCAGACTCAAATGCTATGAAATCTTTTGTCTAACAGGTAGTGGGCACTCATTTTCTGATTGTCAAAAGTATTTTTCCATAAGTGCAGGTCTTTGGAAAATGCAATTATACATATTTATATTAAAGAGATATAATACATATTTTTATTATAAATAATGTAACTGAAGGGAGAGGCAAAACAGTTTTCCTCTGTGGTAATCTTGAGTCATGTGTACTTATGAATAGTAAGATTTAAAAAAAGCCCCCAGAATAAGTGTAACTTCTGGCCACACACATCCTATAGGATTGGAGTTCATTACCACTTGATAATGCAGCCTCCACATCAATGCCACATTACAGTTAAACACTAGCAGAAGCCTTGAAATTTTCTGCCATCTGTTTAAAAGCCACCTTTGAAAGATCACCCTTATTCCAATAAAAACACGCATTTGAAGGCTTCTAACTTTTCCTTCTGGGATATTGCAATGAAAAAGGTGAACATGGGGTTGAGTGCAGCCACTGACGTAAAGGGCATAACCGTGTCACACGCAGACAGGTCTGTACCCAGTGCGTTCATGCGAACAGCCTCATGCACTCGGATCTTGTCTTGCAGGAAGACAGGGAGGAGAGCATAGAGCAAAGATTTAGGGCTGAATCAAACAGTTTGTCCACAAAGACTTTCACTAATGTAACCCTCTCTGGTACAAGAGAAGTCCCAATGCAAGAGTGGGGCTCCTGATCACTGCAATAGCACAGATAAAATAGTCAAGCTCTTCTTAACACGACTTCGTGCCTGGGGTATCTTCCAGAAACAGAGCAGCAGCCAAGAAAACACAGTAGCCCAAGTGGTGTCAGAGAATGGCCAAGGGGGAATTTGTTGGTCATTGCCTCTTCAAAGCTGCAGAGGCTGAAAAGACACAAAAGATAAGTGGTGGCCCAGATTTAAGAAATGGGAAAGGATGGACTTTTTTCATATGAAAGCAGACAAAGTGAAAGGCAGGAGGGCACAGCAGAAGATGGACGATAGGTCTCTGACTTGTTAGCGCAATAATGAGTTCATCTGTTTATGGAGGAACCAGGTTGTTCAGCGATGAAGTGTAGAGAAACCAGGGAATGAGATCAAAGTCAGAAAGAGCCCTTCAAAAATTACTAGGGGAGCATAACAAGGAGTTTCCAGGGGACTTGTTAGAAGAATGATTACAGGGCTGGGAGAATCATAGGAAGACAGAAAAGACAAGAAACTAGACAACAGGATTGCAGGAAGGTACTCTCATTGCTGAGGAGAAGAGAGAGAAAGCATGAGGTTGGGAAGAACAGTCCAAAAAGAGTAGCACTCAAGCAAAGGAGGTGGGGATGAGGTCTGAAAATGCTTCCCATATACAGACCACACTTTATCATGGGCTGTTCGTACAACTGATGAAGTGCAAGTCCAGTGACACCTCTGCCTTAACACCTCCCAGCCAGCCAAGGGTTTCTCCCCTCAGCTGGACTGATAACCACTTCCCAGCAATGGAAACCCCATTGCCTGCTGGGTGCCCTAGTCCCTTTTCCTCCCACCCCAACTTCTCCTGGTCCCACTCTCTGCTGTGCACCAGCTCTGGTGCTTAACCAGCCCTGCATTAAGCCACAGTAGAACTAACCCAACAAAGCAAATAGTTTTCCACCAGCTTAGTGTACTATTAAGCAATACTTTAAATAGCAAAGAAAATACATGGGATGACATATGGAGACACTTTCCCACAGAAGCATTAAAGGGAGTTTAGCACAGTGCTTAGTTTCAAGATGTATGAGTATCTTTGATGTCTGTAGCCCCACCTTTAGTACTGCTTGCAGTCTCAGAATACCAGATGGAGAGCAGGATGGATATACAGAGGCCAATGTTTACTCTGAGCAACAAAATAAAAAGGCTACAATGTTTAAAAGATGCACGCAGAAGCACATGATTTCTGCATACCCTAAAAGCCACACAAATTGAAATGACAAGTTCTCTTCACACCATGAAACACCTTATATGTTTAACTGAAACTGCAGGTACATCAACCAGGTGTACTTGATCACAGCCATAACACAACACATCATTACTGTGGAAACAGAAGGTAAGAAGAGAGCTCTCTGTCAAGGCAGGTGAGAAGGACTATGCCAGGTAGTATTAATGCTGTATCACAAAAGACAGCAGCACAAGGCAACATCCCACTGCCTGGCAGACCCTGCAGCATTGAGCTTCTGTGAGATTTATGTTTGGCTTTGGACAGTATGCTGATGTAAAAAAAAATCCTATAAAATGTTAGAAAATGCTTCAACCTAACAGAAAAAATGGTGTTTGATCATACATGCATAAATTTAGATTGGGGGTGTAGAGCTATCTGTTCTAAATATGAAATTATTATTAGGTTCTATGGGAGTATAAGAGATTGTTAACAGTGCAAACTACTGATAGTATTAACAGGTAATGTAGTTAATTCCCATGAAATGAAATATAATGAATATAGGATGAAATTAATATAATGATGAAAGTGTATGTGTGGAGGCAGCTACACACGGCAATAGTACATTTACATACAGAGAGTGGCCTGGACACACAGGGACTCCATTTGCACAACATTATATGAGGAAGAAGGAATAAAAGTGTTCCACACTCTTGGCTCTGTTTCTGTGTTTGCTTACGGAGCAGTTGTTGACTTTAGTCGAATTCAGCTCACTGTTCAGCCTTGCCCTGATGCTTACTATCAGCACTCGCATTTTCAAGCCTTTGCAGCGTTGCCTGTTCATCACAAGCACGATAGGATACACACTTGAGCTCAAAAGGCCATAGTACATGTGTATCTACCAGAAGAAACTATTTATTTGGATAATTAGGTGACATTTGCCCCTCAGCTTTCTGCCAAGCGTTTGGGAAGGGCAGGCAGCCACGGTACACGTGCCAAGGGCAGCTCTATCATACCTGTGCCCGGGTTGGGAGGGCATGGCCATAACGTGGTGCTGACCCAGTCTGTTCAGGTTCACAGCATTTTTGTGGAGGAGGGGGACATGGGGAAGCTCTGGTCTCCCTGGGCTGCACAGCACATGCACCTGCAGCACATGTGAGCCCTGCCCACCTTGGTGCTGATGGTGTGAAGTGTACAGGCAACAGAGAGAAAGGTCCACAAGACCTGTGTGTTAGGAGAGACATCAGCCAGGCTGCAGCTGAGCAGAGGCAGGGAGGAAAGCAGGGAGCAGAGCTCCCTTTCATCAGAAAACCCTCTGGAAGTGCTGGCCAGCGATTCTGGGCAACAGTGTTGCATGCTGCTGCTGGTCCCTCACAGGGTTTGGGAAAGCAGACTGTTTATTCGTTGTAAATAAGCAGGATTGCATCAGAGTATTATTATCAATCTCGTATGCAAAGAGAACACCCAAAAAGGCCTTAGATACTGGCTCACATCTCAGACTACAACAATACAGCTGGTCCAGTTTCTAACATCCTGAAACACTTTCAGGAATACCAGTACTAGCTGGCATGGCCAGACACTGTCCCACTCTGCCTGCAAGGGGAAGGGGCTGTCCTTTCTACACATGCCTGGCTTGGCCTGGAGGCCCCACATGTGGGGTTAAATCCTCAGGCGAGTATCAAGGGTCCAGGAAATTCGGGGTAGGTCTGGTTGTACTACTCATCCCTTGGACAAAAATTGTACCGTCTCTTTAGTATCCCTTTATTTGAACACAGCTGGAGTCATAAAGCCAGGTGAAAGGTAAGACAAATCTCTTTTGAACAGCCTTACCTGGGAGAGAGAGGGGCTGGTCCCATCCCATAGGTACCTCATGCAAGTAGTCCTTAAAGACTTCTCCAGGGGTCAGATCAAGGTAAGCAGAATTTTGACAACAATAACCTTGTCTTTATGGGAAGCAAGAAATATTAAAAAAGTTCAAGTCTCTTCTGGCCTGACCAAAGATAAAAGTTACTTAAATGCAAAGGTACCCAAAGGCAGCCAAGGGTAGGAAAGGCAGAAGTCCCATCTTAGATCCAAACCTCAAATGGAAAGTGCATGGGCAAATTACAATCACTCATGCTTATCCATTCTTATTGGCATGCCGAACTCTTTGGAAAAATTATGTAGGATCTTTGTCATGAATGACAACGGCTGATTTCACATCTTATCCCAAAAGACTCCACTAAAGATCCTGAGGAATTTCTTAAGTAACCACATATGTTGAACTGTTACTTATCTTAATGAAAAAAAGATAGTCACTTAACAGAAAGATATCCAGAGATGAGTTCACGCTATGGATTATACAATATATATACACCCCCCCCCCCCAAGAAAAGAGACAATTTTAATTTATACAAGCACAAAATTTCCATCTGAAAATGGTGAATGTAATTGTTTCCCATGATTTGAAGGAAGTCCTGGCTCCACTGAAGTCATGGCAAAACTCCCATTGACTTAAAATAAATCAGAACTTAAACCTTTGCTTTTAAGAACATGCCGAATTATTTTTAAATTTTCTTTAAAAAAAAAAAAAATTGAAAGAAAAATCTGCTTGTATTTAAAAGTTTTGGTGCCAAGTTTTTCCCAGAGTGAATTACTTCAGCCTTGATATAAATCTATCAAAATAGGTTTAAAAATGTAAAGATGAACACACCCTTAAAGAACAGCCCTGCTCTCCTCTTCAGCTCAGGTCCATGCAACAGAATGTTGCACTGACAATAATGTGAATAAAGGAGGAAAGATAAAAATCCAAACTAAATAATATCCAACCTTGTGGATATAGTCTGCAATTTAGAAATGTGCAACATACTGCAGTCCTAAGTATTTAATAGTAAAAATATTGATTCCCTCAGCTTCAATTTCATTGAGATGCCCCATATTGAGGAAATAAAATTAATCTATTTAAATGACATCAAGTAAAATTAGCGAATTACAGATACTTAATGAAAAAGATACCTTTTCCATTTCATTTAATGTCTTGCATAATACAAGAAATTTGACAGACTAAAGGTCAACCTGTCACTGTATCCTGCTTTTGGCAATTTTAAGACCATTTAGGGACAAAGTATAAAGCCAGGACAAACTTAGAAGTATCAGGCAACATCTTCTAAAACACAGTGGATGCACAGTTCATTGAAAGATTTTATTCCTTCCACAAATTCAGTTGATATTTTCTAAATCTGTTCAATATCTGACCATATTGTCCCATGGAGGTCAATGAACTAATGCTGCAGTTTGGTGTTAGTGTAGATCCCATTGAAACTTCTGCTTAAATAAAATATTTGCATCCTTTCCATTGTAATCTCGATTCATTTGTAGTAACATCAATCAACAAAAATTTCTTCAGTACTTTTACATTTAAGCAGAGAAACAGCTTGTGTCTTTTGACTCCATCTGAAAATTAAACGAGTTCCTAAACTCAAAATAATACCCAAACAAGTTCTGCAGTTTTCCCAGATGCATTAGCATAGCTCACAGATCACTGCAATGATAGTATGATACTGTGATGATACAGTTTTGCTATATTAGTTACAGTGATACCAAAGGGGAAAATAAAAAAAAAAAAAAAGAAAGCAGCAGAATGTTGTAGAAACGATTGCTCTACTTTCTGATTATGATTAAATCTTGGTGTGCTTTGAAATCCCTAATGTGTAATGCAAACCAGGATTTGGGGTGTTAGGAATGCATCCCCACCCTTCTTCCAAAACGCTCAGTAAATTATCATCTGCAGACCCCAAATCCGTGAGTGGAGGGGGGAAGGAAAGAGAGGGAGGCAGGGAGCGGGAGAGGGAGAGGAGGGGGAGAGGAAGAGAGAGAGGAGAGAGATTAGAAGCACTTTTCACCTCTTGGTCCCGTCAGTGTGCTCAACGCCGAGAACTGTGCTTCAAATCCGGTGTTATCGTTAGGCCTGATTCAAAGGAAGTGAAATAGTCTACTGAGAAAACAGTGGAAAAAGTAAAGGTCCTGAAGAAGTAAGTGCTGCATGTTGAAACGTATGCATGTCACACCCCATTTGTCTTTCATATTGAAGAATAAAGCAGCCTGTCCCGCAGCAGTTATTATACACCATATTCTTTATTTTAAAAATGCAAGAAATTTGGCACAAAGAACAAAAAATCAACTGATGAAAAGCATTTATGTCATGGTTTAAATTAAGACCTTTGTAATGCAAGAATTACATCAGCATTGGGCTTAGCTTAATGAAAATAAGACAGTGTTTTTAAAGACCATGAGCGAGCAAATCCTCTCCGCTTTCTGAAAGAAAGAAAAAGCAGGTAGAGACAAACAGATATTTTAAGCTGAAATCAGAGCAAATCACGTTTTGCTACCTTTAGGAATTACTGAAGTTTCTATTCCACTGACAATTCTGGTCAACGGAGTCAAGCAAGAACTTATTTTATGTTCACATGTGGATTACAAATCAGGGGATGTTAGGTATTATAAAATCTCTTCAATATTGTCATTGATTGAAATTCTGGTTAAGATTAATTGAAATTTTAGATTTTCTTCTCTCTTGATGTTTTTTTTGTTTTGGGGTCCATGTAACAAGAACTAAAAGTTCAAATGTTCGACATTATCAAGTATTTAAAGGTATATTATTTTGATATAATGATAGTTAAGGATTTAATAAAAATCATTTTGAATGAGAAGAAATTAATTAATATGAGCCATTTGTGGTTACTTGCAATGATGTAGTAATGATTTGATTAATGTGAAAATACATGGGTGAAGGTAGCAAAAAGGAAATGGAGTCTCTCCTCTTTGATGTGCATTGTTTGATATAAACTTTTGTCCTCTATTCTTTGTGCACATTTTCATCTTTATCAGTCTGCTGAACGGTTTATGAGAATATAAGCAGTAATTTTTCTGATGAGAAAGGAACATTGTAAAGCAAGACAAAATAGTGGTTTCTAGTAGAGATGAGCATAGAGTTCAAAATCTAGACAGAAAATATTCTACCACAGTGTTGTGAGTATATATTATTTTAATATTCCTATACTGCATTTATGTGACTGAAAACTGTAAAGCAATTTGATTGGGTTGGTGTTTTGCTATTATTGATGACAAATGCAACTCATTTAGTCACAAAACATCGTATTATTTTTTTGGAGGGGGGAGAGGGCAGTGTTATTGTATATGTGTCCAAATATATATGTGTTATCTACTCCATATAAAACAACATAGACAACTAAATAAAGTTGATTTTAATAACGGGGGGGGGGGGGAAGTTCAACATGTGCACTCTTCTGTTCCTTTTTTT
>JAWWMP010000081.1:129093056-129103095 GCA_035047865.1 Dendrocincla tyrannina | reverse complement strand
TAATAATGCAGTTATCCAAATGTCAGTGAATTTGATCAAAGCTGATCTACAGAGCTCAGGTTTAGCATTAGGTGAGTCATTTTCTTTTATTAGTGATGCTTTTTCATTCAAATGGGTAAAAAGGTGAGAGTTTGGGTATGTTGAAGGTTTCATTGGCTTACAGTAGGGACAGACAAATGAGGCCCACCTAGTTTTACAATCTGGCCCACAGCTACTTTGGTTTTAATAAAATGCAGCATATTGAAAGGGCATGTCTCAACATGTCCTGACCCATCCAAACTGGATCAAGATGGAGAGTCCCATATTGAAAGCAGTCCACCCCTAGGACTGGGCCTATTGTCCTCAGGGAGTGGAAGTGTCTTTGCCTTGCTATGGGGCAGACACCAGCCAGCCTTGCTCCTATAAGCCACGCACCCAGCTCTCTCCTGGCTGCTTTGGAAGGAATATCATTTTCTGGCCTCAGTGCTGCAGGGAGTAATGGTAGTTCATTCAATCATCTTGACCACCAGCCTCTATACTATCACAGACTGTCTACATTACCAGTGAGAGCAGTGTGGAAACCGGAGTGGTGTTAAGTCCTCAGGGACAGTTTGCAAAGCCCACCCGATTTGGGAGCAGTGATTTTCTCCCCCCACAGCACTGCAAGCACCTGTATGAGAACAGTTCCTCGGACTCTTCAAGGAAAAGGAATAATGCACTGGCCAAAATCCTAATTTCTCCTCTCATGGCCCCAAACAGCAGCTGTCATTGCCTTGAGGAGCATTCCAGGGTGCCTCTTCTGCTGGCAGAAAAAACACCTCAAAACTAAGTTTTTTTTAAATAGAGTCACCTTCCTAACCATTTGTATTTTGGCTGGGATGCTCTAAAGTGCTTGGGGTATTTTTTGTGTGATGGTAGGATGTGGGTTTCTTGACCATCATTGGGATGTGGTTTACTACAGCAAGACCCTCATGCTCCACTGATCTCCATGCTATTAGAAAACCCAGTATTAATAACAGCATTAAAACTGAGAGCTCAGGGAGATGTTACTTTTCACAGCTTGAGACTGAAACTGTTTTAGTGCACTTTACAGGGCGTTCTCTCATCTGCAATTTCCTGTTGTTGAAACCTGAAGAATTTCAGTCAAACCAGGTTGCTGCCTACAAGTGGCTGTGAGGCAAGAGCCCATTGAGCATTCCCATGCCATTCCCTCACCTGAATCAGGACTATAAGCAGGGCTTTTTTTAGGGAAATTAACCTGTTGGGCCCAGAGTTTAGGGAGACAACCAACTAACTGCATGAGAAGGTGGCATCAACCTTTTTGCCTGCTCTGTGGTGGCAAAGGCCCACCTGCACTCTCTTACCCATAAAACCTTGTAGCAAAAGCAAGGTATCTCATCCCTTGTGGGAGAGAGGAAGTGAGATTGCATTTATAAAGGGTTAAAGAATACATAGGAGCAGCTTCTGAGCAGTAGCTGAGGTGCTGAACTTTCGTATCATCTGTTTTCCCTGCAGTGACTTGTTCATCTGCCTGCACCCTCACTTCCCAGTTGCAGCAGACAAACAAAAGCTGCCTATGTAAGGACAGACTTGGGCAAAGGCAGAAAGGTCCCCACCTACAGCACCCACTCCTTCACTGTAATCCCAGGTCATTTGGACTTCTTGGGTGATTTTAGGGGAACTGAGCCTGCTGTGCCCCCCAGGAAAGGACAGGACCACACAACTACACTGCAGTCTAATTTTTCATTTAAAACTTGCTGTGTGTAGAGTTTGATTTTTATTTTAATTAGGCAAATGAGACTCAGAAAAACTCGAGTTGCCCACAACTGAATTACTGAAAATCTGTTAGGTACTTTTTACGCTTTTTAATGGGAGTTTGAAAATATGAATCCTGACAAAGCTAAGGTTGTAGCTTGGAAAGAACATAAGATGCTATGAGCTGCCACATGCCTCTTAATGCAGCATTAATTTCAAGACCCACTTCTTGTGAAATAAAATTAGAGGATAACAGGCCCATGACAAAAACAGTCAGGGAGGATCTGACCCAGTCACACAGATTTCTTCTTCATATATGTAACTGAAATCCCCTTGAATACTTCCTTATTTTCCTAGCGTTTTTCTGTTGCCGTCCATGCCCATGATCAGGCCATTATTTCCACTGTGGAGTGGGAAGAGGAGGCCACAACATAGAAATGAGAGGCAAAGTCATGGGGTGCTTGTGTTGTTAAATGATTCATCCCAGCAGAACCAGCTCCTGGACTAAATCAGCACTGGGTTTACATTGTGCCCCAGCCAGGACTCTGGAGGCCGTGGCTCCCTGCAGGCAGGTGCACTGCATTTGCATTGCCCTCGCAGGCAGCCTGAGCACGCCTGGGGCTGGAGCTGCCCATGAATCCCATCTGCCATACCAGCTGGGCCTTGGGGCTTTCTAGAAGAGCCCCTGAGGGTTTGCCTTCCCGCCACCCTCCCTTCCAGCCCGGCATGGAGGCAGACAGGGCAGCGTGCAGCCACAGGGTTGCACTGGAAGTATTAATTAAGGCCGTCCCCAGGGCTGGCTTCAAGGGCACTCAGGCAGGCAGCCTGTGACCATAGCCGGTGTTGAGCTGCTCCCTTGCAGGCGCTTTGTCCTTTTCCTGGTAACACACCAAGCTTAGCAAGGGGGGCCCATGGGACCCAAGCAGGAGAGGGTGCCTCAGCAACCTGGGAGCATTCACTGTGCTTGCTGACTGCAAACCCCAAGATTAAGATAATCCAGCTGTCTGCCTATGTTTATCAAGCAAAAGAATTTACAAGGTTTAACTAAAGGAACCGCGATCCATCAGTGAAAACACTTAAAGCATGTAACTTGTGTGGAAGATATTGAGTGTGAAGCAGCCGTGCCCGTCTCACTCTGAGACCCTAGTATGAGCTCCCCGTGTGTGCTCAGCGCGGCACGTGGAGCTCAGGCTGCTTTGAACGCAGGCAAACTTGCATTAACACGATGGGAAGGAGCAGCCACATTCTAGCGCGCCAGTGATCCATGGAAAATGGGTCACGGGGAGATTTAGAAACTGTACCTTTCAATTGCAGCCAAAGAGATACATCAAGGCGCATTGACGTGAAGCACGACTGACACACCTTGAGGCATCTTCAGTGCACTGAGTGGTAGTGACGCCAAAGGATGTCAGCTGGCAGTAGCAGAGACAATGCCTCGTAAATAAAATCTCTGAGGAAAAAAGAAATAAAGGGTTTATTTCCTCTTACACTTGAAAACTAGAAAAGCAAGCAATCAGTCAATCTACTTCCCCCAGATGAAGAAATGGGTCTCCAAAACTCCCCAGCACGTAGGAGAGCCCTCACAAGCGCACGGTGAGGGAGCTGCAGGTCAATGTGCTGCCCGGGGGGAGTGGGAGTCTCGCAGCACTGCCTGTGGCAGGACACCAGCGGCGCCACCCGTGCCGGCAGCTTTCCTTCTCTGATCTGCAGGGAAGGTGAAGTTTCAAAGCCAGAAGTCTGGGGGATTTCTGCAGAAAGGGAAAGTCAAAAGAGCTGGGGTTTGTAATCTTCTCCCTGCCACAGCCCTCAGCCCTGTGAGGCGATGGAGCCACTCTCTGGATCCTACAAGAATTTCAGGGAAGCGAAAGTCCTGCTGTTCCCCTTCTCCTACTGAGAGAAGACTGGTGGCAAATGGACTCTGAAAGACTGGAGATTGACTCAGCTTCTCCTGATCATCCCAGGGACTGCCCAGCACCCTCCTTAACTTTCACTGGGGCCCTTTCACTGTGGCCCCAGTGCAGGAGAGCTTCTGGGAGTGCTCCTCAACTCTCAAAATCCAAACCAACCCTGTGATTGCTGCCAGGCCTGGCTGCTGGGACTGGTGGTCATCCGCAGCCAGGAGAAATGCTGCCTTCAAGCAGCATCATCAGATCTGAGAGGAGATGTCTGTCCATCCCCTGGGGCCACCGCATCTCCCAGCACAGCACATGGGGTCTCTGCTGAAGCCGTGCCCCCCACCCGTGCCCACCTGCATATGTTCCCCTGCCTGCGTGCTGGCTGGGAATGCAGGCAGTTTACACTCCCCGCTGGTACAGCCATGCCAGCAGGTCCCCACTGTGTAGACCACTTGCTCCAGGTTGAATTTGGTGTTTCTGCACATGAAAATTTTAAATTAAAATATTTAAGCCAATCTGCATCACAAAGTTTTGCCCCAGTGCTGACAGAGAAAGAAACCTTCCCAGGGATGGTGACCATGCACTGCTTCAGCTTGACTGTGTGAGGATGAAGGTGCAAGGCCACCATTTCTGGGTCCCATCCACCACTTTTGGGTCCTGCTCCACATACCATGAAGTCCCAAGTAGTGTCTGAAAGTTGCAACTGGGAGAGGGTGCTCAGGCATGCGAGGGAGGCTCAGAGGAGAGGAAGCAACCTACATTTCCATTGCCTTAATTCCACAGATTTAGGAAAGATATTTAGTGTTTTCAGTGTAGATATTTCTGTATCTTGTTTGATAAACTAGAAGTTTCTAGTAAAAGTTTCACAAACATCTCAGGTGGATTTTTGAAAGTAGATATTATAATTAATGTTTTATACAGATATGATGGCTTTATTTTGAATGTAAATAAGTATTTTTTCCATCTAAGTATTCCTCTTTTTAGTGTCTTCAGTAAAAAAACTTTTTGGCTGGCAGTTGCCCTATTTTTGTCATAATTGCACTGTTATAAGTTGGAGAAATAGTTAATACAAGTTTCCATACTTAGGAAGGGAGATGCTGTGAGAAGATAAATATAAGCTGTAAACAGTACAATTTTAAAATAAAAGCAACATATGCTTCATTCCTTGCGTAATGCAGTTTGGTAAACCAAGTGACTACGTATAAAGGAGTATCTACAGTTACAATATTAGGAGCATGGGATGATTAGAGGCTCTGATCCACCAGTGCAGCTTAGCTGGCTAACTACAAACTCAGTCTTGACATTTTGGGGCCAGTACATTGCACCTGAAACCACTGGCTTCTCTTGACCTTCACGAGGGCATTTGGGGGCTGCAGCGCTGCTACCAACAGTGCTTCCACTCAGAGCAGCCCAGGCTGCCACTGGTTGCATGTGACACCAATCCTGGAACTCCTGGGACCATGCTGCTGCTTTATGTCAGACACAGCATGCTTAAACTGGTCTGAGTACGTCTATGGCACCTGCACTGATGCTTCCCAAATGCCATGTGGACGTGGCATCGATTAATGGCGTCAGCAAGGAAGGACCAGCAGTGTGTGAGAAGTACCAGGGAGGGGAAGTGAGCTCTGGGGCAGGGAAGACAGAGAAGCTCATGTGGGCTGAAGGACAGAATGAGGCAACAAGTGAAGGTGAGAGAGTTCAAAAGAGGGAACAAAAAATCTGAGTGAAGGAAATTGTTCAGGCAAATAGATTCAAACACAGGGTGAGACATAGGAAGGCAAAGCTGAAAAACTATGTTTTGAAAATGTAGGGAAGGAGATGGAGGAGAGACTAGGCAGAAAGCAGAGCATAGTACAGGATGAGTTTGGGGTAAGAGAAGCAGCTCCTGAAGCAAACATGCAAAAGTAGAGTAGTGAGAAGGAGGGGGGGGGGGGGGAAGGTGAGGGCGGGCAGAGAGGGGTTCAATAAATAATGCTTTTTCACGTGTTTTACTCAAAGGGACCCTTGGCATCAGCCCTTAACTCCAGGGAGGAACAGCCACACTCCTGGATTGCTGCTGGGCGTCCGTCATTTAGATCTGGGCTGTGCATGTTCTTGAGATAGTACTTGTATAAAGTCGGGTTTTGCCAGCAAATCTGCACTGGCATCAGGAATAGTCTGGAATAACATGACATACTGTTGCTATGTAATAGATGACCTCACAGAAAAGCTTCATGCACACATAGCAGGGCTGAGCGGCTCTGCCATCAGCTGTGGACAGCATCTGTTTCACCAATTGATGTGCAAAGAGCTCAGTGTTCAAATGCAAACTAAAGGGTTTTAATTTACCCCTAGAAAAAGGAGATTTTTTTGACATTATATCTTATTATCTGCTGTATTTTCTCCCCAGTATGTAGCACAGCTAATTCTTTTCCCTGCTACCACACTGCAGCTGCTGCCTGTAACACAGCAAAAGGTGCAGAATGAACCATGGCAGTGTTGGCAAAAAAAAAGCAATACCGAAAAAGAAGGGGTAATAGGAGAGAGGAACATAGGGCAGCAGGAAGCAGGTGATTTAGGAAGCTCTGGAAAACTACAGAAGCATGGACTTGTGTGCTGTGTTCTGCAACTGAGCTCCAGAGGAAAAGGGAATACTTCACACAGACACAAACAGCAGTCACAGGGCTATTGCTATGTTTAGTGTTTGCATTGTGAAAGTCAGGATGGTACTTTATGGCTATAAAAACCCTGGCCCTGCCCAAAAGGTAGCTTTACAGAACTCGTATCTTTTCCCAACAGGTCTAAAACTAACAAACCATATGTGTATTTTAACATGTTCTTTATTGCTGTCTCTGAAACTTCCCAGGGAGAGAAAATCTTTTAAAAAGTGAATGGAGCGTGTCAGTGCCATAGGCAAGTGTATTGATAGTAAAGAGAAATACTAGATCATCCTCTGACGTTTTAAGATGATAGCTACTGGTTTAAATATAAAAACCGGTCCATGGACCAACCCTTAGAGATACATGTCTCTGATCCACTTCATTAATTTGTGTTTTTTCTCTGGGTTTTGAACTTTAGAAATCCTCAGAAGATAAATTTACAGTCTGCTCAGGGGGAAGATTATTAAACAAACAACCTCAAAAAATTAAGTAAAACCTTAGCAATATGCAATCATAATTTTGTCTTTTGATACTGTTCATCTGATTACGTTCTTTCCAAACAAACTTCACACAGAACTTGGCCTATGAGGAGCAGACTAAGCCCATATGTACCCTGACAGGGGTGTTTACTCAAATGGAGTTATCCCAGCCATGCTGTGCGTACTTGGGGATGTAAAAGGGCCTGGGGACAGGAACTCAGAGAACAATGAGGACAGAGAAATTTAGAGGAAATAACCTACTGGGAGAACAGGAATGCACTGGAAATAGAAGAATCATTCAGACAAGAAGAAATCAGATATTGGGAAGATGTCCATGAAGAGGGAGCAAGAGATGGCCATAGAGAGAGGTTTGGAGAGGAGCAGTATGGAGCAAGGAGCAGTTTGAAGAGGGAGGATAGGGACTGCCAGCATGGCAGGGTGAGGTGGGGGAGAAGACAATTCCAGGGGTGCAGCACCTGAGCAAAGGAAGGGGTTCAAGTCACAGGGGGTGAAGAGGAAGAGAGCAGATGTCACTCACATAAACTTTGACTAGGGAGGTTGCTCTTCAGCCAGCAGACCAGTATTTCTTGCCGCAGAAACGTTTTTCCCTTCCCCATCTTACTTGACAGGAGCATATGGAGAGAAAGGCTCTGCCCACATAAGAAATTCTGGCTGAGTCTGAGACTGCCATGTCTGCTGCATCAGTGGAAATTCCCCTGGCTGCCTACTCTGGGGCAGAGCAGGACTGGCTTGGGGGTCCCTGCCCTTGGCCCTGTGTGGGCATGGCAGCCCTCTGTGGGTGCAGCAGACAGGTAACAAGCAGGCACAGGCCGTGATGCAGCCCTTTCTGCACCGATGGCCTGAATGTGGCCCAGGTGCTGCTGGTTTCAGCTTGCTCCTCAATAGCAGGGTTCAGGCAGGGTGGTTCCCTGCCACAGGACCAGCAAGGGTTGGAGATGGAGACAGTGCAGCCCCCCAAGCCCTGTCAGCATCTGCTGCCCTTGGGTGTGCTAGGATCTGTGCCCCTCCTTGTGGATGGACCATCCTGGAGTTCTGGCATCCTGCTAGGTGGGGTCTACGAGTGAAGTTCTCTCTGCTGAGCTGGTGCAAGGGGGTTGCTCTCCCCTTGGACAGGGCCCCCTGAGCCGGGGAGAAAGATTTCTCCCTGCCATTCTAACCCAGTCCTTAGTTTGGCAAAGGAGTAGGGCAGGATGGGTGCCTTCAGGCAGAGAAAGAACAACTTTTGGGGCACCAAACTACTCAAAACACTGCAGGGAGGGTGCCAAAAGTGACAAGAGCAGTGGGTTGACAGATGTGGGGATCCATATCCAAGTGATCCCGAAGTACATAAGGGAAAATGCCTCAGCGTTAGAACCAGGCCTTTCCGCAGGGGCCCAGAGGCACTGGTGAGAGCTTGCAAGGGTGACAAGGGAGGGGAGCCCATGGTTCAGTGCCACCATCCTGCTAGCTGCGTACCCGGTGAAGCGCTGAGCCCATGGGGTGGGCGTGCTGAGTTGCCGAGAGTTACCCCGACGGGAGTAGCTGGAGGGGAGTGAGGATCTCCCGGGAAGGGGGAACAGCCCCTCTCCTCAGCGTCCCTCCGTGCGAACCCCCCGGGCGTGACCTGCGCCCGGCAGAGCAGATGGAGGAGGGGAACATTTGGGGGGGTCCCTGCTTTCAGCGGCGCGGCTCTGCCAAGGACCCGCGGATGAGTCCCGGGCAGAGGGCGGTATTGGCGCCTCGCTGTTTGCTTCCAGAGCTGTCGGGAAAGAATCGTCTTCTGCAGGATAAAGTCCCTGTCTACGTGGGTGTATTGCCCGTGTCCAAAGTCTACAGGCAGGAGGCTGCCTGCTGCAATCCCCGCGAGAGGGATGACTTTTACAATATATGGGCTGATTGCAAATAAGTTACTAATAAGCCGCTTTGGCATAAGAACGGCTCTATGCATTATTTCCTAAGATCTGTTTATTTGCAAATATTTCTTTTTCTTCTTAAAAAAAAAAAATCGTTCGGGAAAATAAAAAAAAAATAGTACAGAAGTTAATATTTAGACATTCATACTATTAAGTAATAGAGCTATAAACTCTCAAATAAGGCACTTTCATTTTACTTAACAATAGATAACACAACAGCGACAGTGAAACAGACCAAACAAAAGCGATCACCAAAATTGTTGTGACAGTACAATTACCCGGCTAGAAAATTTATTCAATATGCTTTACCATTGCATTGACACAGCAGGAAAAAAAAAGCCCAGATATTCAGAGAATAATACAACAAGGCAGGAGGTATTTGGAAAAAAAAAAAAAAGGATTTATTTTGAAATACACTTTTAAGAGATACTCTGCCTCCCCGATTTGTTATCGATGTGCATCTGACATGATACAAAACAAACCAACGAAGGAAAAAACACGTTCTGTACAGAGCTCTAAAATGAGCCGCGATTATCTACACGATGAGCTTTACGCTTGGGTGTGAGTTGGAGAGGGGCCCGATCCTGCAGTCCACACTCTCGAAACGAGTTTTCGCAGACATGTGGTAGGAAAGCTTGGCCCCGAGTCTGCGTGCGTGTCTCCGTGTGTGTGTGTGCGCGTCTGTGAGTTCCTACAATACAGTCCTTGGGTAAAGTGGGCAAGTTGGAGCTGCCGGAGCGGGCGCGGGTCCCTGGCTGCTCTAGAAGTCCTGCCGCGGGGTGTGAGTTAGACTGTGCCGCCGTAGATCACAGTTTCGCCTGAACACTTTGCCGCACTGCTCACAGTTGTAGGGCTTGATGTCTGTATGGGTAAGAAGGTGAGTTTTCAGGTTACTTCTTTGATTAAAGGTTCTTCCACATGTGGGGCATTTGTGTGGAGATTCCTGTTCAGATTTGAAGCAAGCAAAGGATTAATCCTTCACAAACCACCTGGTTTAACGTATCATTGCACTTTTTCTCATCGCAACGCACAACTTGAGATATTGGGGGTGGACACGAACAAGAGCAGCCCCGGGCTGGCAGGTGGCCGCCCACCCTACCCTGTCCAGCCCTAGAAGCCTTATTTTATGGTTCTCGAGTCGTGACATTTCGCGCCCCCGGCGTGCACGGATAAGCGGCCGGCGCGCCGCCGTCCTGCTGCGGTTCTCCCGCTGCGGTACACCCGTTGCGGTATTCCCGCTGCGGTACTCCCATTGCGGTATTCCCGCTGCGGTACTCCCGCTGCCCGCCCGGCCGCCACGGCGGTCCCCCCGCACTGCACCGCACCGCACCGCACCGCACCCCGCCGCCGGGCTGTCCCGCCACCGGCGCAGGGCTCAG
>JAWWMP010000081.1:129067594-129085837 GCA_035047865.1 Dendrocincla tyrannina | reverse complement strand
TCTCCGGCCCGGCCCGCGGGCGCCCTGGGTGCGTGTCCCGCTGCACCCCGCGCCGTGGGTGGGAGTCCCTGCGGACCCAGCGCGGAGCTCTCCCCGCACCGCCCGGAGGCGGCGGCGGCCGCGGGGCCCCGAGGAGGGCGCAGCCAGCACCGCGATCCGCGGGCACCCGAGGGCTTATCCCGCACCACCTTCTGCCACCCGCGCGTCCCGTCGGTGCTGACACCGCCGCGGTCACCTCAGCCTCCCCGGCTCTCTCGCCTCACACCCCCAAAAATATACATCCGGAGATGTATATACGTTCCGTCCAAGGAGCTAGGCAGTGCTTGCTCTCGCTGCGAGGAACAGATTAAAGCAGCTCCTCCGCGGCCATGAAACTTGGGGAAACCTTGACGGCTCGTCCCTTCCCGAGTACGGAGATGCGCTCGGGGGGCGGCAGTGAGGCCCCTGCGGAGGTGCCCGACGGAGCCTCCAGCTGCGGAGCGCGATGCGCGCACGGAGCGGCTCAGACCCCTGCTGTCGGCAGTGGGGCCGCAGCCGCTGGGGGCTCACCCCCGCGAAAATGAGTGGCGCAGAATCTTCAGAAGAGGCCGGGGGTGCGCCCGCAGCCGTCGCCGGGGGGAGAAGTGGCAGCGGGTGTCCGGGCCGGCTCCGGCTCATTTGCGAGGCTATGCTAAAGGAAGGGGAGCACAGTCCCCGGTGCAGGACACCCGGTTTGGGAGGTGCCCCGACGGCCCCCGAAGGCCGCTGTCTCAGGGAGCGCAGTCGGGGCGCGCAGGGCGGAGCGGCCGCTGGGCAGCGAGGGCACCGGCGGACCGGGCCCAGCCCCGGCTGCCACAGGCCGGAGACAGGCCCGTGCTGCGAGCGACGGGCTACGCACCGAGGGCTTCATTTTTTTATTTTGAGGGAAGCGGTGACCGCCCGTCGATCTGGCATCTTATTCCGTTGGTGTTCCTTGGTGACTAAATCATCACAGACTTAGCTCCGATTTATTGGGGTGGGATATTTTCTTTTGTTTCTAATGAACCAGTCAGGAAAGGCCAAGATTTGACAAACAGGCGTAGGCGGCCGGGGACGCGGAGTTTGGCAGGCTCCGGGGAACACCGCCGATGCAACTCCCTCTCAGCGTCCCCCTTTTCCCTCCGCGGGCTCAGATCCCCGGAGAACCTCGCCGCGATTAATTTCCATGAAAGAAGAAAGCAATTAAGCACGCAGCGACCTCAGCGCGCTGCATCCCGCCCGCGTCTCCCACGGGCGCACAAGCCCCGCGGCCCCTGCCGGCGGTCCCGGCCCCGGGGCTGCCTCTGGGCGGCAGCGAGCGGGCCCAGCCGCCCCACCCGCGGCCCGCCCCGACGTGCATCACCACCGCAGCCAGCCCCACGGGTGCCTGCTCCTCGCCTTCCCCTCGCTAGGGAGCACAGAAGGCCGGGGGCTCCTGCGCTCCGCCGCGGCCGTGCCCCGGCTCCCCGCAGCTCCCGGCCCCACGTCGGACACCGCGGGGCTCACGGGCATACGGGAGAAGTCCCGGACCGCCCTTGTTCAAGGCCGGCTTCGCCGTGTGCACGGCGGTGCGGGCCGCTCCTCCCGCGGAACTTGCGCGCTGTGCCGCACCTACTGTGGCGGTGCGACAGCGCGGAGCGGAGCGGAGCGGGCGGCGGAGGATGCGGAGAGGACGCCGCCCTCCCCGGTGTGACCGCCTGGCATCGGTGGCGGGCCTCGAGCCCTGATAAATCGACTTTTCTAGCCTAAAGTGTTCCTTTCCCCGCCATCAGCAATGAGAGGCTTTTGCGGTGCCTGAAGTGAGCAGTTGTCAAGATGTAAAGAAATACAACATGCCGTACCTTACTATAGTTTGGTTTAAGCAACCTTTTGGCTGAAGTCTTTCCTGCCGTCAGCACTGAAACACTGAGCAGGGCTGTGCTGTGGAGCACAGACACCAATCACACATGAGTGGGCCCCTTCCTTATTGCTCGTACCCCACTGTCCCCCCTCCACTCCCCCATGCTGAACCTGGGGACTGCAGAGGGTCCCTAGGATGGCAGGCTCTGCTTACTCTCTGGTGGTGGCATTTTACCTCTCTTGGCAGACGTGCCACAGGACAGCCTGCAAGGTGAAGGTCGGTAGAGCTTCAGGGCCGCCTGCCTGCTGTGTGACCGTGGGTTTGTACGCTCCACTCCTGCCTAAAGGGGGGTTTCAGGCTGTGATGAAGTTCTGCAGCTGCCTCAGGCTGAAAGGATCATGAAGTTTGCAATCTCAGAGCCAACTGTTAGGGGGGAAAACTAAAAGAAATATTGTGTGAAAGCAATAAATTGGTTTAAGAAATGCAGTTGTACGTTTGGTCGCATGCCTCGTAACTCACCTAGGACATGAGAACTCCAAGGCAGCAGAGAACGGGGCCCATACATCTTGTCCTGTGGCGTATATTAAATAACTCCATTTCCTTTTAAGAACTTGCTACATCCCAGTGAATAACTTAATTTCACAAATAAAATTAATATGGTAGTGTGTAAGTCAGCAAACAATAGAAAAGCTCAGAGAGTTTTTTCCAGTTGTAAACATGCAGAATCCATATGGTCATTAGATACGTCTGTGGGTTAAGCACTGATTTGTTTATGCAAGCCTGATGCTTATGATACTCTTAAACTGCGACTATTCTGTCGAAGGCATGCATACTATAATCCCCTTTTACCTACCCTCCACATATGTGTTTCCTGTTTTCAGCATGCACTCTCAATGTGTAAACTGTGGTGAAGGATATGTTATAAACCAGGATACTATGGAGCATTTCAGATATTTTCAGAGCATTACAAGCATGGCCCAAGCATATGCAAATCATCACTTACAGATGTGCACAATGTCTGTATTAATCTCTGTGTGGTTTTTTCAGTTGTTTGTGGCATCTAATTCAAAGAAAAGGACAATAATGGATATTACAAAAAAGCACCAATTGTTCCTGGGCAGACTGACCCCTGGATTGTCCAGGCAAACTTTACTGATGAAACCATATACTTCTTAATACAATCAAGGTTTTTTAAAGGCTAAGTTATGGACAAGGAAATCAAGGGAAATCTTACCAGGGTAAGGCACTTGAAAACTCTTAAAGACGCTGCCAAGGCTGAACATCACCCTGTATCTCTACTGGGTATGATCCAAAAAACATTTAAGCACATGCTGAAGTTCATTGCTACCCAAGGCAGTATCTAAGCAGGTGCTTCAATGTCTTTATGTGCCAAAGTCACCTGCTGAATTTGTGTTTTACTGCTGGTTTAAAATATTTACTGAATCAGGGATATTATTTTCAGATTGTCTCATAAAAATAAATGAAGAAATGAAAGTTTATAAAAAAATCCAAGAACAGTTACTGTTTTAGGCAAACATTTTCATCCTGCCTTCTTTTACGTCCTTTTCCATGAGTTATTGACACTGTCATCTATATGACTACCTTTTTTTGCCTCGAGTGCTGGTGTTCTCATCTGCTTGCTGCCACTTCATAGCAGCAATGTGTGCATCATCCTATTGGGTGAAAGGACAGTTGTTCCAGCACAGTGTTTGGATGTAATGCTGGTTGATACACCTTAGAGATTTTGCAGTGTGGAAGAGTTTGAATCTATCTTGTGGCATGGGAAAAAGAGCCCTTTTTCTTCATGAACTCTCCACAGCCACTGTGAGGAAAGATCAGGGCAAGATCACTCTGGAATACAGTCAAAGCAAAAGCTACAGATGAGTTCAAGATCAGAACTTAGCTGGGAACGGATCAGTCAGAAGACTTTCTTGTAAAGAATATTCTTCTAACTCCTTTCCCTTCCCTCCAAGCTGAGCCCTTAAGACGACAACATGCACACCCAGTGCATCATGGCAGACAGGCTCCGGTCTCTGGGTATGGTGAGTCAGACTGAAAGCAGGTGACACCAGAATGAATCAGAGTGAAGACCCAGCAGTGGGTTTCCACTCTCTTTGCTCATGGGCTTCAGTTTTCTGTTCCCCTGGTGGTACAGGTCCCTGCTCAGGGGACTGGCGTTCTGCTTGTTCTCCTTAGTTCCCCCTCACAGACCCACAGAAGTATTTGAGGGACCTACAAAGGATGGTGAAGGGTAGGATGAAGCCATTAAATGGCTCTTTTCCCTGTTCAGTTCATAGTAACATGGTCCATCTCATAAACAGTATCAGTGATTATTGCAGGTCTGCCTTGTTTGCATTAACTATTTCATTTATGTGTCTTGCTCAGCCATGATAGGCTGGTGAAAATTATTAGTTGCTACACTATTCTTTCAAATTTCCCTTTGGGAACTCTTTCCAGGAAAAATACAAAACCCATTCATTTCTGCACTAGAACTCGTTTTAGCACCAGAGGAGTGCTGAAAGCTGAGGACATGACACTGCAGCAGAGACAGAACTGACTTGAGGCCTCTTATGTTCAGCTTCAGTGAAGAGGGGAAAGAGATACTGTCAGCCACACTACAAACTTTCCAGCACAATATATATTCCCCTTTTCCACTTCATTTGTCCTGATGAGTACTTGGTGTTCAAATGCAACCAAGGGGTTTTGAATTTCACTGTTGTCATGAATCTGCCTGTTTCTGAGCTGCCAATGGAGCCTGCCTGTGAAGGTACAGCACTCTGCTGCTTCAGGAGGCTGCATGTGCGTGGAAGGGAGCAGCAGAGCCCCTGGGGAAAGGAATGTTTTGGAATGACAGCCTTCCTGGCTATGACTGAAGCAAGGATCTATGGCATCTGCTCAACCAGGGCCTTTCAGGGAGCCTAGGGGTAGTGCCTATGGAGAGTTGTGACGACATCTCCATCACTAACAGAAATGCTCAGGACAGAGAAATGAAAGCTGAGTATAGAAAGTGAAAAATTATTTTCTGAATCCAGGAATGGTCCCACAAGAAGACTCACAAAGCCATCTGAATGGATTTATGAACAAAATGTATCTTGTCCTTGAATTCTTTGTGAAACGTGAAAATAGAGGAGACTCAGTGATTTTGACCAGGGGGCTTTGACCACTGTAGCATGGTAAGAATTTCTATTGGGGAGAAGCATCAAGTAAGTATAACAGTGTGTTTATTTCAGTGGGAGCTGCCATGAAAGTCAGTTGGTGGCCACAGCAGCAATGCTGACACTCCTGAGATCTGAAAAAGAGACCACCAATACAGGTCATTAGCTAAGGTTAAGCAGGGTTAACCCTGACCTTTTCCAGTCTCCAAGCAGGCAGCTCTCGAGCAAATACAAATCACAGTTATTAAAGAGCTCTTAAACAACTACAATAACAATATAGACTGAAGTGGAGTCAAAACTGCAGATCTGTTTTATTCAAAGCATAATATTTATATATGACAGATACTGAAAGGCAGCAGAACTGGTTTTAAGAACCATCTCTGTACCTAGATAGGGAAGGCATGCTTGAAAGCGTTCTGTCTTTTGAACCACAGTAGGACATAAATTTAATTTTTCCAGAAAGAGTATTTTAATTCCTAGAGCTTGGAAATTCCTAAGTGCTTGGTAAAGAACCATATTAGAAATGCTCAACTTTATTTTAGAGTTACAGGTGGAGCCTGAAATTCTAAAAGGCTGTTCAAAGCATCACTGAAGTCTAATCTAGTTCAGCATTAGTCTCATGTTATCTTTTCCACCCTCAACTGTTTCAAGAAGATATATAAAACCAGACCAGAGCTGATGTTTACTTTTACAGCTAATGGTTCCTCAAATCTAAAGAACTTCTGAGGAATAGATAAAAGCAGCTGCAAAAGTGATCTAGAAATAAACATCCAGAAGAAAGCATAACTGCAGTCAAAGTTCCAGCTGTTCTCGTCTTAATTCTTATCAGTATTCTTTTTAATCAGGCACATTTTGAAGTCAAAGGCTTATTTCCAACAGCTTTTGTTCATATATATATATATACATATATATATGTAAGCCCCTTGAAATATTACAGAAGTTCTGTTTCACATCAAAATACTGTACATTGTCACTGAAATTATTAATTTTCTTTTCCTCATCCCCCATGTTCTCTCTGGGCCCCTCTTTTGCATCTGGCATGTGTACTGATACTCCAGATGACAAATACTGATAACTGCAAAGCTGCAACGCTGCATACTTCCACAAGGCAAAGCTTAGCCAAAGTTAGTCATTGATTTATGTCCCATATTCTGTTCAACAGCATAGGGTTTTTTTTCTAGTTCCCTACCTTTAATCCTTGCCACCTTCAACCTAGTGTGTGTCAAATTTCCATCTTATTGTTGCAGCTGTGGTTTCTTAAAATGAAAGTATGCTTCTTGAAGGCAGTGACACATTCTTCAGTCTATTCACACATTTAAATTCTGAGTTGTTCAAAAACGCCTGAACTCATCAAAATGTGATGGTGTGGGATTTTTGCTGTGCTAAATGATTGACTTGGTGATTTTAAAAAACAAATGAGGGATGTTGAGATGACTATTTTTATTTGCTCCAAATCTGTAGAAAGTGCAGTAACTTAGGCACAGATAATAACTCCAGGGTTCTCTTTAGCTAAAAGGTTATTTATGAAACACACAAGATAGAAAAAATTCCCTCACACAAAAAAAGCCTCGCACAGGTGTACTGATGAAAGGAAACAAACTGTGCACTGTCTAGGCACAGGATTATTTAGGATGACTTTATAACCCACAGTAGGAGACAGCCCACAGAGCAGATTGATTTCAGAAAAATCTAAATGATTAGAAAACAGAGTTGCAAAAGTTAAGTATTTTTATCATGACCTCCACTTCTTTTTAGAACCAAAAAACCTTCTCAACCCCTTAGACAGCTGTCTGTGCAGAATTACTCTGCCTGTAGGTGAGCTGGTGAAAAGGACCATACCTTTGCTTCAAGTCATTTCAGTCCAAAGTCCAGTGCAGTAACTCAAACCCACTTTTATCATCTTTAAATGCTAAGAGGTTAGTGTTTTCCACCAGAGCAGCTGAAACATGTCCAATTCCAGGAAAAGGCCAAGAAAATAGCTGAAAGCAGTTACAAAAAAATCTGCCAGAGGACATCTGTCAAAGTCCGAAGTGTTCCAGTTATGTATGATTTCATTTGATCCCAGAGGCTAAATAATGTACAGGAAAGATTTAATAATGTTATGCAGATTATGTGTGGAAATGTAAAAGGAACCAAATACAATGCCAGTTCGAAAAATCTTCATGTGCTCATAGCACTATTATTTCTGCACAGTTAGAAAACACAGCTTGAGCAATAGACTATGATAATAAAATTAAAAATTGGAATTGCTAGAATATTTACTCAGGTGAAGCTATTTGATTAAAAAAAGATGACTTAATATTTACTCTCTGCCAGGAAATTATCAGTGGAGAGAGCCCTGTCCTGTTTCCACTGCATCAGTTTCATTGCCATGTAAAAGTTTGATAGTGAAAGTGTGGTAACCAAGGGTCACTGCTCACAACATTTCCAAAAGCTGGTGCAAAGGAGACTTCAGCTACTAAACACAGAACAAAAATGAATGGCCTTCAGCTACATCTGAATGCGAGTTTGAATGACAGCATCTGGCTGAACAAGAATTGCTGAACTACAGGTAGGATCCCTTTTGCCAAGCCACTTTGAGAGACAGGAATTGCTGTCAGAGAGGGGAAAGAGGCACCTGGAAGGATGATTTGAATGGCCACCACAGGATCTGCCAAATAATATCAGTCAAATCTTCTGGTAGCATAATGCTCCAATACCATGTAACACAATTTAAATACTGGCAAAGGAGGGATTATTAACCAGGGTTCTTAGCCAGGAGGGCTGTGGGCTTCATCATTAAAATCCCCAAAAAACCAAACAACACCTGAAAGCAGAAACAAATGGATCCAGTCTGGCAACACCTAAACACTTTGGTGTAGACTCTCACACTGGAAACTAGTGTAATATTTTCTAGACTTCTTGAAGCTGGCACTTGTGGTGGTCTTGCTTTAGCCAGTGCTTTTATCTCCCTTGAGATAATGGTTATAGTTTTACCAGCTGAAAATTTATGCTCAACAGTTTTTCTTGCAGTGGAAGGATCTAAGAGTTTTCCTTCCAGGGTTAGGTCTTTATTTTCAGGGAGTTCTAGTATGTTTCTTAGGTTTCTCATTTCCTCTTGCTTTTTCTATTCTCATCTGTTTTGCAAATGGCCACCATAATGTTAAGCTTATCTAATGGCCAAGCCTCTGGCTGGAGGAATGCCAGCAGCATTTTGAAAATCAGTCATCTGAAAGCATTCAGAGGACATGGCCATCACCTTCTCCCTGAACCTCAAACATAAAACTTCCCTGATAAGCACACACTTGAACACTGCGAAAAGCAAGAGGTTAATCTGAAATTCAGATATCGCTCTAAGCAGCTTTCTTGGGTGACATTCAGAAACTCTGCTGAAGTTATTTCACTCTACAAATAATAATTCTTTTTTTCTTTTAGTGTTTGAAAAATTTACTGGTTGTACATGCACACAGCAAAGAGTGAGTGTCCCCATAATGGCTTCACTCTACAGTTCTTTCTGCTTATTTTGTTAATTTGGATACTTTTTTCTCTCCCTGACAGGGGAGAATATCCCAGTAGGTCCATCTGCTTCTGGCTTTTGAAATCAGGCATGGTCATGGCATTTCCTACCATCAGTGTGACTTAGTAGCTCTGTCGCAAGTCTCTTGAGAAAAGGGCAAGGGCAGAAAAATTTTCTTTTCCTTGGTAAGGAGAAGTCTGCAAAAATGCAAGACTTGTTGCAGGTCTTTATGTGCAGACATAGACAGAGATCAAAAATCTCATGGATTTTGCTATTGACTTAATTGAGTTCTGGATTTTATTCAGAAGGAGGAGTACTGGGAAATTTGAGAAAAAGCCTTAAAAACAGCCCAAGGTCTGCATAAGACACTCTGAGGACACAACATGTGTCCGTAAAGATTGATGAAACAGCTAAGAAGGTTAACCTTGCAAAAACAAAACAAGAATTTTGTCATAACTTTTATTGAGTTAAGATATGAGCTGAAAGCAACTCCTATACATCCTATAGAAGGATCATCTCTGTCTGGAAAAATCCTCCCCCATTTGGACTTCTGTTCCCTCAAAGAGAGGGAATTCTGAACTTGCAGGAGATAGGAAAAACAGGCTCAAAGGAGGAAAGTGCAGTATGAAGACACCTACACAACAAGAGACTACCATTTGGAATAACCTTATTTTGGCAAGAGGGCTGACAAGAGGAAGAGAAAGATCTGCTATCTGCTGCAATATCTGCCTCAAGGGCTGGTTCTGTCGGTGCTGACAGAGAGAGACATCCTGAGAGCTTGCTGGGAAAAGTCTTTCCTAGCTTCCAGGGATCCCACTGCCTCAGTCTGTGGGATCTGCTACTGACCACAGCGTGAAGGCTGCTGAGTGGCTGCTCAGCCACTGGACACCAGTCAAACAGTTTCCACTGAGATATACCAGAGGACACAGAAAGCAGAGACGCAGGAATGCACGATGGAACTAGAGGATGTATCAGAGTAGGCAAGTAAATGTCTTCCTAGGAAAGAAAAAAACAATCATACACTTACTACTGTTTTATTAGAGTACATAGTA
Organism: Dendrocincla tyrannina; assembly: GCA_035047865.1. Lineage (NCBI taxonomy): Eukaryota > Metazoa > Chordata > Aves > Passeriformes > Dendrocolaptidae > Dendrocincla > Dendrocincla tyrannina. Next base: position 129,076,297 of record JAWWMP010000081.1, on the reverse strand, counting down.
TAGACTAGCTTAGTTATTTTGAGTAAATAAGAACATATTTAGGAGGAAGCTACCTTTAAGTGACTTTAGTAAAAAATTAAGCTCAAAACAATAGCTATACAGGTTTAAACAGGCAAAGCTCTAGGGGTATCAGCTGGTGACTACATGGGCCGTGGGTCTGCCTTGGCATAGTCATTTGTTGATTAAACAAACCTTCTCAAGGCTGAGGAATCCAAATAACAGTAATGAGGCTCCCTCATTCTCCTAATTTGCAGGATAAGGTCTTGTACTAGCTTTCTTGTCCTAGGACTGGGACAAACAAACAAAAATAGAATTTCTGGAAACCATTGCATTTCTGAAGGGTATTTAAAAATTAGACCGCAAGAGATTATTATCACAGGCATACCGCTTTAGAATAGCTTTCCTAGAAGCAAAGCAAGACTGGGGGAAACCTCTCAAACAATCCCCCTTACTGTAAGGCACCTGTTCTCCTTAAAGCACTTTCTCAGTGGAAGTCACCCCAGCTGAATTAAATTTGTTTCCCTTGGGCCTGCATTTTCTTTAGCCAACACAACAGCTGCACCATGTGGAGATGAGCCACAACAAATGTAACAACACATGTTTGTGATTGCTGTATCAGCTTTGGCAGATTTAAGTGCAGAGGTCTTTAGCTGCTTTCTACTGCAGAGCCAGCTTTGCAATATATACAACATCTTGCAAAGTAGTAGCAATAATATATATAGTTCTGTATATTTCTTGTACATGCTGGTACAGTAAAACCAGAAAGGAACCGACTATTACTGATAGCTATAAATATTGTATTTAGCACAAACATCTTCTTTTGCATGTAAAAGTAGGAACAGAACAGAAGGATGGGTTCGCAACAGCAAAATCCCCTGAGACTCCTGTGCTAGCTGTTATCCAGTCCTGCAGAGACACTCAACCATTCACAATGTACAGTAACTCTGTTATTTCAAAGCTGCAGTAAATTTAATCTCGCCAAGAAATTGCTGAATTCCTGGAAAATAATGCATAATCTTGGTTTAGTGTGGTTCCGCCCCGCCCCCCCCCCCCTGTCAAGAACAGGTGCCAAAAACTGGTCTTGTGGAGCCTAATTCAATGTACTTTAGAACACAGGTTTAAAGTCTTTGAGGCCTTTAATTAAGAGCTTTTTAGTATCCCATGCCCATCTTGGCCTTGAAAGATCGTTTTGAAAGGTGAAGAAAAATGCCAATAACACAGTATAGAATCAAGCCTTTGTTTATAATGTGTTGTTCCTGTTACTTTATGTAAAACTGATGCTGTATGTATTTGTGGGTATACTAACACAGCTGTGTGACTTTAATCTACCTACGCATTTTCTCACTTAAAATTGCTATACCATTGCATATTGTATAATACATGATGCATGTTATATATAGATATTGTGATGCAATAGAAATTAATATGCAATGCATATTATGCAACTTTGCATGACTTGGAACAGCAGATTTTCCCGCTGTCTAAAATCTCAGATGCTTAGTATCTATTCCACAATAAGGTGACCACATCTATAATGTTTATCTTTTCTGACCGCCTAATTTCTAATCTAATGAATCAATGACACATTTTTAAGAGGTTATGTCAAAAAAATGGTACTGTGTAATGTGATCTGCCTTCAGTTTTGACTTTTCCTCCGTCCTCCTGGAAGATGAATTGGGCCAAGGATGGAAACACCAGTCAAGACAAAATCTGCTTTTATATTCACGCTCCCAAGAGGAAACTAGACAGGACTGTCCTTTGACAACTGATCCCCAAAGCAGTACATTTGAAAGAAGGACTGTTGATGTTAATAGATTTTGGATCAGGTCCTAGAGACATTCTCCCTAGTTTGAGCTGCATAGAGCAGTGATTTACTATCTATTAGTCTTACTGAAGGAGAGACACTGAATATACTAAAATGTAGCTTGGCTTTTTTATTCTGTTTCAGTTTTTCCTTGTTTAACCTAGTATTCAAATTAGCACAGTCATTTTAAAATCAGCTTTAAGGAATTCAAACTGCATATTGTTAATCTGGTAAGAGCAGCTTAATACCACCAGCGTAACCAATTAGATCATGGAACTACAGAAGAGCTCAAGGATGAAGCAATAAAAGTTGTGCACCGGCCAGTTCAAGGTTACACAAAAACATTAAGCTCCCACTTGTTTAGAAGACATTGAAATGTGATATATGAACATAAAAGAAGTAATGTCTTTAAATCTTTAAACGATTAGCAGTCTTACTCTGTAGGGATCTTTGGGAGGAGATGGAACTCCACCCTGAGGAAGATAAAAGACCTCAGTTTTCTCAACTGGAAGAAGTGATTCATGTTAGGTGGAAGTGGTATGCATGTGATATTCCTCATGTGGTAAATTAACTGTTTCTATTAAGAAAGCTTCTAGCATATGGGATTGCTCCATTTTCCTCAGCTCTGCAAAGAAAATTATGCCACCAAAACTTTTTTTTTTTTTGCTAAACCAAACCTGGGTAAAAATGGGCTCTGTAGTTGGCTGTTGATAAAATCTTTTTTGGTATTAGAGAAATCCCTTAGTCTTCCACTAAGAAAATTATTTTTAGTGAAGGAAGAGTGGAAAAAGCTTAGTTCTCAAATCTAATTGGCTTCATCAGCTCTCTAGATAGTAACTTGCTTTATGTTTTTTTGTGGTTTTATGGGCTGATCTATGTGCACTCGGTCACTTCACAGTTTTGTTTTCAGCAGAAAGTTCCCTTGTTTACTAGTGACAGCAGTTTAAGGACTCATCCCAGGTAGCTGTGAGGATGCCATAAAACTCTCCCCTATTGAACCAAACCAAAGCTGCTTAGAGGAGACTCAAACAAGTGCCCTGCATAAAGACAGTTCTGCAAAACTTTATTATTTGCTGATTTGCTGTTTCTTTAGCACGTGGGCTGCTCCGGGAAAGGTTTTCCACTGTTTTTAAGAGCAAAATGGGACTGTAAGTGTAAATCTGAATGTTTTTCTTGTTTTGAATATATTTCTACTTTCCACGGGACCTTGCCTTGTAATCAGACCCATTACTTCACAGTCAGTCATGAAAGGGCTGTTATGTCCCTGAACGTTTTTTCTTTTGGTGAAGTTTTAAGACTGGAATTGTATTGAAGTTTTGAGGTTTTTTTTAAAGTGTGACTGTACATTTTATACAAATAGCTTGTTTGGACTTGAGTTATGATCTTCTGGCATGTTTTGATTGGGAAAGTTGGAAAAAAATAAGAAACCGAAATTTTGTGGTTTCTGGATCGTAAAACACTCGGATGAGTGATTCTTCCTCATACAAAACACTTGCTTCGTAGTATTTATGAAGCAAGTTGGAGATGCGTTTCAGAAATAAATAGGAAGGATTCTACTTAAAAAACCCCAAACTCTATAGCTGAATAAACTGTAAGCGTTGCATGGCATTGCTTTTGCGGTGCTCAGTATTCACGATGTGTTTTCTGTTTGTATTGGATTCTCCTTATTTGTAATTTGTTATTCTGTAGTTTGGCTTCCCACCTTTTTATACTTCTCTGAGCACTTCTGTGAAAGGCCCACAAGGGCAAGGAAACTTCCCTCCTTTGAATCTGAAAGAATGGGTCTTGTTAGCCTCTTGAAAGCCATGTTCCTAAAAAACCAAAAAAAACCAAACAATTCCTAAAAATCCTAATCTTCCCTAAACATTTCTGTCATATACTCTTCAAACTCTCATCTCGGGAGCTAAAGGAAGATAGGGGAAAATCCAGCCATTGTGGAGGTGGAAGCCTTGGGCATAAGGCTGTGTGTGTTCAGGCAGCTGAAGTTCGTTTCATGTAGTACTTGTTTCATCAAGTAAGGATGAGTCAATCTTTCTTTAGTTATTGATACTACTTTCCACTCCTAGCACAGGCATCAAGGCTCGCTAGTTAAACGTTATTTATTTATTCTCCAGGGTGCGAGCACACTTCTTTGCAGACTGGAGCACAGATGGTTGCTCCAACAAAGAGGGGGAATATTTTTGTGCAGAAGGGAAGCCAGAGTAACCCCCAGTATTACCACAACAGCAGTAATTGTTTTACAAAGCAAAATGAGGGTTTTTTTCACGCTAATGGCAATCTGTAGATCCCACGAGCACAATCAATGCAGCTGTAGTACAGACTGGAATATCTTCTGTGGTCAGCTGTAAATAGCAACTCTGTATCCATGGTTTATTTTTACCATAGTGTGCTATAATAGGAAAAATAGCAAATGGTAAGTCTATATATAGCCTGTTACCAAGACTGTGAGCTAAATGGTTCGTCAACAGAAAAATCCTATCCTAATCAACAAATGTCTTTAGGTCTAGTAATAATATTTTGGATATCAAAATAATGCATACTAGGTAGTGAGAGAAATTGTAGCAGTGCAGCGAATATTTTATGGGGTTTACATCTCTTTTTAATGTCAAGTAGGAATTTTTTGAATGATGCTCATTTTAACAGAGTGAATATGGATGGCAGAATCTGTACCTATAATGCCTGACTATTTATTTTCTGCATCTTTCTTTTGTTGGACCAGCAAAAAATCAATTTCCTTTTAGGTGACAATTAACCATTAAAATGTGAATAGTTCAGGCAAAGAAAACCCTCCCTCCAATTGTTTTTTATTCCTAACCTTGATTAAAAACTCTCTACAAAAAAAAATACACATTTTATTCCAAACTTAAGAATATGTAGTTCTTTTATATTTTATTTATAACTATTTTATGACTGACAGGGTTAAGAAAGTATATAGCAAATTCTTAGATAAGCTTTCAAGGTTACTTCACATTAGACATGATAGGTAGGAAAAAAATACAGGCAGAAGTCAGTTTTTCTTATCTTCTGTATAAACAAGCTGGTATTTCATTCAAGGCCTTTTCTTTAACTTTCAGCATACCAGATCGCTATCAGGCAGTCACAGGGAGAGACATGCAAACATGTTGTTGTTGACTACTTGTCTACTGAATTTATGAATTGGATTCCAAGGAAAGCAGGCTCCTGCATTCATTCCATCTTTGTGTTTGCCTGCCATTCCCTGCCTTTCTCCCCTTCACAATCATTTGTGACTTATCTGACTAGTATTAACCATGTTTGATGAAAAGGTGGAAGTCTGTAATTATAGCAAGTCCCTATTTTTACAAAACTCTTGGATAGCGGAGGGAATGCTATTTTTGTGGGGCTGTCCACCCCAAGTCAAGGGAAAAATAAGGGAAACTCTGTCCTTAGGTAATGGGTTTGGGATGACACTGTGGACTGGCCAACAGCCTTATCCTGCGAGCCAAACCCCTTCTCCTGCAAGCCAACAGGCAGGTGTGACAAGGCACAGCATCCTTGTAACTCCATGGGGAAAAGCCAGAGTGGGCCACTGTTGGGATATCAGTGATGTGGAGGGGTTTTAAGGAGAACAAGGGTGGGGTCATGCATGGAGGTCTATGAGGGCAGGATGGGTACTGCAGGTTTTGGCATGGGAAGTGGGTGAATGGAGCTACTGTGGAATGATACAGGGGACATCGAGGGAGAGAGCACTGAGGACCCTGTGAAAGAACTGGGGGGTACCATGGTGAAAGGGTAGAAAGGACACAGGGAAAAGAGTGGGGCTGTGAAAAGCACCATAGATGTGATGAAGGACTAGGGGTATTTTGTTTGGGGAGTGTCAGGTGTTCATGACATTTATCTCTTGGAAAACATGTACTTTCAGTGTATTAATTCTGCTGTTTTCTAGTTGCATCATGGACTCGTTACAATGCACTTTGTTTAAATGAGCCTGATCGAATACCTTCTGAAGTAAATGCTGCTTTTATTTGCTACCAAAGGAACAAGATAAGGTCGCTACTACACCATACATAATTTATTTGCATCATGTTTATGCTTTGAAGTATAGATTTGTAATTTAAATTCTAACATTACTAATACCTGTTAGAAACTCAGACATGAACTTCTTGAGTAATTTTTATACTTCTTGGGTTTGTTATGAGCTATGTGCAAGTGAGGCAGGACTGACATCTTGGAACCTTTTTGTTCCTATATTTAGGGGCTTGGGGACTTTCTTAGTTTGTGATTATATAGCACCTAATATTTGTCGATGACATCATGATTCTGGATTTCATTGCAGTATAAGTAATTATAATATAAATTATTTTATCTGTTTACAAAACTACATTATAATATAAAATAATTATAGTACTCAAAAACTAAGTATGGTCTTCATCCATCCTTTAGTCTAAGGAACTATATTTGATGTTGATGCCAGTTCTGCAGAGAAGGTAGTCCTAATTCATGCTGATAAATTTGTGAAGTGGATGAAATACTTTAGAAGAAAAAGAGTAATTCAGTTAGTTTTCGTCTATATTTTAAAGATTGAGCTACATTAAGCCTTTTCTTACCCAGCTGCCTTCCTAGTAGTTAGATAGTTCCACTGTTGGAAGAAGTCATGGGAATACTCATGTAGATTGCCTGCAACTTCCTCATCTCCATCTTGTCTAGACACCAGTAGTATATTCATGCCTCCAGAACATCTAGAGTTCCCTTGACTGGAAAGCCTGAATGAGGTAGGAGAACAGAGGGAGTCTTTTCCCTTTCAAAGTTCCTTCTTTGCCAGTGGCTAGGTACAGTATTGTAATGAATACCAAATCAGTGTCATATTTCACAGCACGGATCCCAAATGAATGTCACAGGGGAAAGGTGAGATGGTGTTATTTATTCCAAAGTCATTGACTAAAAATACCATTTGAAATTATATGAGATGAATAAAGTTATCTTGCAAAACACTGTGGTGTATATATGTTATCTTACTGATGTTTTATTATCAGTTTAAATGTACTTAGAAAGCATTCTGGCAGTTGCATAAGACTGACATTTCTGTAAGAAAAGCATGGGATTAGTCCATAATTTTTGGCACTGTCTGCCTTACTAGGTTATAAAGCCAGGTTACCTAACTTTGTCTGTTTCAGTCATCTTGGGTTTTTTTACCCACTTTTCTTCAGTGGGGTGGATGTAGGACACTCCTACCACCTTCTTACTCAGCAAGTAGTCAGGGTATTTTTCAGAAGTGAGGATTGTGGTATTCAATAGTTTTGAATGAACAGAGCAAATATCTGCTATTTTTGGACAAATTTTCTTTAAACTTGGTCTTGTAAACTGTTGTTTAAGGGGAGGTAAGAGTGGCAGGTTAGACTGTTTAGACTAAATTTCTCCAGAGAAAGAAATATATCTGTGAATGGGAACAGGGAGCATTTCTTGGCTCCCTTTCTTTGTATTGCTGTTACAACTATGATGTAGTACCTGTATTTTTCCCTAAGAATACTTTTCCCTGCTTTAATGTATAGTTTGTGGCAGCTTTGGCTTGAGAGGGGAAAGCAAAACACGCCTCCTCTGAAATAACCTGGACGAAATATTGCCTAAAAGATTTGTGTTAAAGGATTTGGAGACAGCCTCTGCATCCAGGAGTATTACAGCCAACATGGGATGTCAGACCTGTTTCATTAGGGGAAACTGGTGAACTGTAAATAGTAACTGGTCAGTGGGTATAGCCAAATACCCAGTAAAACCAAGCTGGACACTAGCCACGTGGCATTTGCTATCTGCCTGACCTCACCTGTCCTAGAACTGGGAGATGGGAAGTTTTATGGGAGTTCCTCCCCACCACTTTCTGAGGCATCTGCTGGCTCCTTCTTCTGGGTGGTTTGTTTTTGGCACATCCTACAAACTGTTGTCTATGGTATGGGCACATCTGGCAGTACTGCTGGTGAGCCACTCTGGCTTGTGGGATGATACTTGGGAGAGCTCTGCATTAATTTGTTGTGCAAAGGAAGATGTTCTATTGCAGCTTTTCCATGACTCAGAAAAACAAAGAAACCTAAAAGGTCATATGGTGGTGTGTGATTTGTTTTATGGGTTCATTCAATATTGCCATTGTGCATTTGGCCCCACCACAGTGAGTCAACTGGGTCAGATTGACTCAGACAAAGTAGAAGACTTGCACAACAGTAGGACTTCAGTCATTCAAAATTCCCTTGCTAATACACATCAAAGAGATCAAATTAGGTATGGAGAGCAGATCTTTTTAAGGGGGAGTGTTGTAATACTTTTACATCTAAAATCAGTTTAAAGTGGAAATTGGGCATCTCAGTATTTTTAAGGAACTCGCCTAAGTGTTTTACTACCTCAAACTTCCATTAGTTAGGCAAATAAACCTACTGTCAGGAAAGGATACAGAGGTGGGCTTGAACATTTAATCTTTTCTTGTGTTGACTTGACTGGGTCTAGCTGGATCCAGCAGATCCAAGCACACGAAAGCAGAGAGCCAGGAGCTGTAAGGCGGTGCGACTGCAGGGACTGTCACAGGGTGCTCTGTGGACTCCGATCTGCCCCCAAACCACGGTGTGCCCCGGCCTTGTGGGGTGCCCCGTGTGCCCCGGTGCTTTCTACTCCTGAGCTGTGTGGTGTGCGGGGCGCGGGGAGCCCTCGGCAGGCCGTGGTGCCCACACACACACACACATACATACGTATATACACACACAGACATGTACACACACACACAGACACACACACATATATACATATACACACACACAGACACACACACACATATATACACACAGACACACACACATATACACACACACACATATATACATATATACACACAGACACACACACATATATACATATACACACACACAGACACACACACACATATATACACACAGACACACACA
>JAWWMP010000081.1:128904913-129067036 GCA_035047865.1 Dendrocincla tyrannina | reverse complement strand
GGCCCCTTGCCCGGCGCGGGCGGGGCGAGGCCTCGGTGCCGCGGGCGGTGCGGGGGCGGCGGGGCAGGGACGGTGCTGAGCCCGGCCCGGCGGGGCTGCGGCGCGCTGGGGAGGGTCTTCTGCAGGGGGGTGTCCTGAAATGCCCCCCCCCCAACCCCGGTAAAGGCCCAGGGGGAGGCGAAGCCTCGGGGGCTGGTTGAGCCACGGGAGGGACGTCCCCGGTGTGAGATGGGGAAGGTTTGTCACCCGGCAGAGCCTGCCGTGGCCCGGGGGTCGGAGCGCTCGGGGGTTCATTAATGCGGCCCGAGCCAGCGCCAGCTGCTGTCTGTCTGCAGGCTGGGAAGTGCCCCCTATCCTGGTGCTGCAGGGAGGGATGCTTGTGCGGGTGGGCAGTGCATAGTTGCAGTTGCAAATCAGGGAGTGGGAAGAGGCAAAAATCAGGAGTATTCCCATAGCAGAGGTATTTTCTGAAGTATGTAGGCTATCAGGTCCTATCAGCTACTATGCATGGGGGTTTTGTTTTTTCTTTGATGATTTATCTTTTGACTTCTTAGTACACAAAATAATTTTGCTTTAATCGTGTTAGGTTTCAGTTTCAAATATATTTCAATTGGAACAATCCTTTCTCGGGTATAGTTACAGACTACACAGTATGTAATCGTGTGGTATGCAGAATGTAGTTTCACAGTTTATGGATATACTTATTGCTTTAGAGCTCGAATTCTGCTTTAGTTTCCTGATAAATTAGTGAAAAATCTAGGGACTGCACAATATAAATTTGTGGTAGTACATAGTAAATAAATTTTTATGTTCTGCTTTAAAGCATTTACATTCTGTATTTGGAACCTTTAACATTCTTTTAAAGGAGCTTCCTGCAGAATGACAGGACTGGAGAAGAATGAAGTCTTGAACTTCCGATGATTTCTCCTCCAATAGTACATCAAGTGACAGTACCTACTGCAGAAAAATTTTGACCAAGAGTTGGTTTGTAGTTGCTGTGTAGAGTGGTTTTAGCAGGCAGCGGGATGAGGAGGGATAGGCCTACATTGTGGTTTCAGGTTGACAGTCCTGCATGTCTCAAATAAAGGAAGTAGGACGGGCACTAGCAAGCGTTTAGGAAAAGAAACAGAAACGTCTGAGGAGTAATAAATGTCACCAGTGGCAGTGTAAAGCTTGGGATCTGGTAATAAACATGAAAGGATTGAAAATCAAACTGCAAAGTTAGCATAACCTACAGGATGTTTTGGGGAAGATCTGGGATTTTCTGTAACCTTATTTTCTAGCAGGAGGTGTTGTGTCTGGCCTAATTGAAAGTAAGAAGCAGTTTAAATCCTTAGATTCAGTCAGGAAGAATTAGAAAATGATGAGGAAATGTCCAAAATCTGGTGCATTTATTATACTTCACATGCTTTTTGAAGCTTATTTTTGGGAGTTTGAAGGTGATGAGAACTTAATGGATTTGTTTCTTGAGTGGAAGGGAAGATTTGAATACAGTTTTTCATAAGAACTCAGGTTTGCATAAAATTTGAACAAAGGTTTTCATAAATGTGCACATATATCCCCTTTATCTGTTGTTTTTTGCAGTTTTCTGATTGTTGGCATTCCCAGCTATTCTTCTAGGCCACCTTCTTTTTCTGCTAGTCCAGAAGGAGTGCAGATTATTTTTTGTGGACTGAATTTTTAGATGCTGTCTTTGGATGCTGTAGTTGCTTGACATGGACTCACCATGTTTACTTGGCAAAACAGATGTGAATGCTGGAATTCTTTACATTAGTACCCATTGTCCACAGAAGAGTTACCAACAGGGATCTGTTGGGATCATACTCTTGGTGCAAGACATCCATTTAGAACTAGCAAGAATCCCAGCGCTTCAAACCTGCATGGATGTCCTAAAATCCCAGTCTTTTCCTTAGAGGTATAGGGCACTTTCATCCCCCCTTCCCTATAAGGAATACACAGTGTGCTTCCATATTGCATAAATTTTTACAACAGCCCTTCAGAAAGTAGCAGTGATGATGCCCAAGTGACAGTCTAGGCCATTGTGACTTTTCAGTGGGGATGCTGTGAAAATAAACTAGCTTTTCTTCTCTAACCAGTGTCCTGCAGCTGTAACACAGGACTTCTAAGGAGGAGTCCTTTTCAGAATAATTTTTTTTTACTCTAAAAAGTAATTTAGAGTAGGTGTTCTGATCTTATGCTGAAGAATTTGTGCAGTAGTTGACACTGTTTTCTTGCATCCGAATTTCTAACTGTAATTTGGATGTGCTCTACACTTTTTTATCACACTAAAAGGGACATTCTCTCTTGAAATAGTTACAAAATTTGTGTCAGCCTTGTAAGTCTCCTGTGTTATTATTGTTTTATTTTTCTCTATACATTGGCATGCTCATGTATGAGAAGATAGGTTGCATACAAAGGAAAAGCAAAGTAGAGACAGAATTCTCTCAAGTACATAGTTCTTAATCTTGCCCATTTCCTGCATGTTGCTGCCAAATAAAAGGCTGCTTAACAAGCATGGGGAACGTTAATTAAGGTTCTCCAGTCCTTTCTTTAAGCTTGGGCAGTTTAATTTTCACTGAAATATAACTTCAGGTTTTGTGGGAAGAGAAAAAACTTGTTCTTAGAATATGAACTGTCTGCGAAAAATACATAGTTTTTAATGCTTGTGTCAATGGACAGGTTGACAATTGTTAAGTTTGTCCTGAAAATGATGGGCCAAAAATGTAAGTTTGGTTGGGTTTTATTGGTAGAAAACTAAATGGAAATACAGTATACATTGGTCTAAAATGTCTTAATCTTGCTTCCACTTGTGTGAAGTGTTGTAAAGCAACGTCAATGTCTCAAGGCTTTCACATGCCACCTCTACTTCTGATGACTGCAGTGATTTCTATCACTACCTTCTCTTTTAATATATCAGTGTAATTGATCCCAGCCATTCTTTTTAAATGTTTCAGCGTGCTAGTTCTTCTGCAAAGTAAACCACATATATTCATGTTTCATGGAGCAGCTGTCCAGTTTTCCGTAACTCATGACAGTAATTGATGGTGTTCTGGTCTTTATTCCTGCTTTATATTTTTTTGTGAACCTTCAGGGGTTTTTTTAATGCCTACTTCTGTAGTGCATCACCACTTTATTTTGTAAAATCTATATATAATGACTGTAGGACACTAAACTCATACTTTGGTTTTTTTCATGTTCGGTGGGAAATCTCTTGCTCTTTCAGGTCCCAGTTCAGATTTTTTTGATCTTTATGCTGGGATTGGTAGTCTGATTTTTTTTTTTTTTTTTTTTTTACTATATGGTAGTTCTGATCTTTATGCTGGGATTGGGTACCTCTTACTGTTCCTAGGTTTTTCTGCATTTAGTTTTTTGGTGTTTTCCTGATGTACTCTATGACACAAAAAGTTTTGGTGAGACTAAGTATTCATGTTTACTCCTATCAGCTGGATTTATAAAGTAAATTTGAAGTAAAATTATTGGCTATGATGTCTTTTCCTTGTTAAGAGACTAGTTGTTATGCAGAAAGTCAAATCTCCTAGGAACAAGAAGATTTTTGACAGCTCTTGTCCCATAACTGTAGTTTAGTTAGTCCTTCTTATGTAAGGAATAGCTTGCTTTCTGGAAGACGTCTAAAATAGATCATACTCACTACCTAGAATGACTCTCTACCCTGGTTTTATCCTGAACTTCTGTGCATCTCGTTTAAACATTTTCATATGTACACGTGTATGTATATAAATATGTGGCATTTGTATGCTGTTGCCAGAATAAAACTCCCTGAATTTACTGATTTATTTGTTCTGATTTAAATGCTTGTGTTATGAAAGTAGAGGATGAACAAGGGAGAGAGGAGCGAGAACTCTTTCTTTCTCTGTGATTGTTCTTGAGCCCTTTGTCTCTTCATTTGTGTCTTCTGCCCCCTCCTCCTGCCCTCCCCCCCCCCCCATTAAGAAGCTGATTCTGAAGCGTTAGCTGATTTTCTCTGTCCCAAGTTTTAGTTGCTTGCTTTTAACCAACAAGATATTTCTAGTTGCTTCTTCTTGTATTATGCTTGGTGCTTCACAGCCAGTTACACCGGTCACCACCTCCTTCCTTATTTCTCATGACGTTTTCATAAACACTTTGCTTATTGCAACCCTTCGGGGTATATAGCATGCTGCTCTGTAGTTCAAGAGCTGAATATTCTATTAAGCATTTAGAAACTGGAATCATTAAGCAGCCTGAGTCATTAGGTTATTTCTGTGGCTTAAAGAACTGTGTTGTTAATACTATCACTTGAACACAACACAGTGTTTGGGAAGGAGTGTGAGGTACTTTGAGCATGTATTTGGTAATAACATTCCTAAAGTTGGCATACTTTTCTTACTGTAAATAGGTTTTGTATTTAGTTGTCATAGTGTTAAGTACAATTTGGTCTCATAAAATGTTTGTCAGAGTTGGATAATATGAAAATAATTTAAAAACTATTTATTTGTTTCCTGGTTGCCTCTTAGGTACTCCAGATAATGTTATTCAACAGTGATATTGGTTTTGATCAGTTTATCGCTGTTTGTGATTGTTTCTGTAACTTTTGTCAAGCATTCCCAGTGCCTTGGCATGAATGGTGCTGTTGGAATATTTTTGGTATGGATTTTTTATTTCTCTTTCTCATTTTAGCAAGCATTACTCTTTTGATGAGCAGGTGGAAGTGTTCTCTTTGTAGGCATCTTTGGTCAGGGTTACTTATGTTTTCCTTTTTCTTGCTGTTACTAAAAAGTTCAGTCCCTCTACAGTTCTTTTGGGTGCATCTGTTAAGCAGCTCTTTTTGATCAAGCGAGCGACTCAGCTAAAGGCAATGCTTTTTATTTTTTTGTATCTGCTTGTATCATCATACAATGTATGCTTTTTGTTGGTGGCAAGCAGAGGATGATTGCAGCAACTTATTCTTGAATGCTGCCTTTAAGGCTGCATATAACCTGTGGAGAGGGGAAAGAAATTTGAAACAAAGAAGGAACATTAATTACTTGTTACTTTAATACTTATCTGCAAAATATTTTTCCTCTTTTGTTTGTCTCAACTGACACTTGTTCAGTAATGAAATACGTGTTTCCCTGCAAGATTTAAATTCCATCTTTCTGCTTTCTATTGTCAAACTAGCAGAGTGAGAGAGTGAACAATAAATAGTTGTTTGATTTGTAGGCCACTTTTGCAGACTTTATTTAGCTGTTCTCATTTGAATTTTCTGCTGTTTTTCTTCATGTTCATGAGTTGTGCCTTTCTTCTGCTGTGAAGATTTTTATTTTCCCTAAATACACATGCTTTCCAGCTTCTTGCTTGTTTCCTGTAGCAAACTACATGGTCTTTACTGCAGCTTGAGCACCTTTCCTTACGAATTATGGATGCTTTTTGTAAACACGTGCACCTTTGTGCCGCCTCCTTGCTTTGCTTCCCTTGTTTAACACCAATCCATGTGACCTGTGTGCTTTCACAGTTACTTTAAAATGTTGTCGTCACTTAGATGGTTGGCAATTAGAGGTCTCTTCTGACTCAGGGATTCCTTCTTTGGTTCTTCCACTTTAATTTTTTTTTTAAATTCTGTATATCAAAGAATTGCCTCTCTTTATATGAAGGAGTTTGACTTTGATAGCTGTTCTTCCAGTATTTTGTCAATCTTTTCTGTCCATGCCCTCTTCCCTTCTTCTGTTGTGTATTAAATTCCAGGAAAGCATTGTGGAATAACGTTTTCCATAAGTTCTCAATATCTGCCATGCTTCAAAGTTTTTCTTTTTTTTTCTTTTCCTCCTCCTGCATATGGAATGCATTGTCTATATCTAACACTACAGCACCAGCTATTCTTCAGCTCATCTTTTGCTTTAATAGTACCCTTGGCTCTCATGTAGAGTTAACTTGTTATTTTGGTCTTACGGCACAATTGCCTATAACTTTTCAGCGAAGGATTTCCATGTTGCAGCCACCCGGCCTTGCTGCAATATGTGTGTGGTTCTGTATTCCTGTGCTGTGCTCAGCATTGGCTCCATTGGAAGCTTGCAGCCAAGCTGTGTCCTGACATTTGCCAGGGGTCTGGGGGACTGGATAGATGGGAATGCTGGAGACTGGCCATGGCTAGGTCTGCTTGTAAAGGACAATGAATAGGGGTAAGGGGGGGTTGAAGGTGCTGGAAGAAATCATTGGGTCTTACTGAGTGATTTGAGACTGTGTGAGAGAGAACTAAGGGCAAAATATGGTGGTGTTAGGTAATTAGAGATTTTGTTGCACCTGTCCCTCTGTACATTCACAAAGATGCAAGAGGGGCTGCCCCAACAGCTCTTGCAGGACTCAGCTGTTGGAATTCTGGTGTTCTGCTGCCACCTCTGAAGGTAAAGTCCTACCATATGCTCCCAGAATCATCTTGACTCAGAGTTCTGCTTTTAACAATGTCATTCACTGGCTTATGTGTGGTACAATTTAAAGAAGTGACTATTTCATATGGGGGAAGAATTGCTTTATACTTCCTTAGATACCATGGCATCCTCTAGGCAGTAATGGGCACGTTGTTTGCTGGCTGCTTTTAGATGGAAGGTGAGCTTTACTATATTCTTTCTTTCTGCTTCAGCAAAGGAAGTGGTTTGGACAGTGAACCCATCCCATGCTGCTTTGAATTGAACAAATATTAGTGTGAAAGTGATAATGATAGAAACTGTCATAACTTTATCCATCTTATATGACGGTTGATTAAAGCTTTATTGCTGCACGTCAATTAAGTATTTTATTATCATTGGAATATTTTTTCTTTGCAATATTTTTTCTCTGTCTGCTCAGTTGTGTGAAAATTTGCTTGAGTTTTGTGTCTTTTTCCCCCCCAAAAGTCAGTAACTTCTGTCTTTCTTTTAGCAAACTGAAAAAGCTGAGTGAAGACAGTTTAACCAAACAGCCTGAAGAAGTGTTTGATGTTCTGGAGAAACTTGGTGAAGGGTAAGTGCAGCTATTTATAAGGGGATGGGACCAGAGGGAAACAGTACATAAAGCATATGTTCGAATATTAAGTTACAGTGAGAGTGACTGTAAATGTCCCAAGGAATGCTTCTAAGGATGAGTTTTAATAATAGAGCAAATGCATGCATCACTAGATTTCCACAGTCTCCAAATACTTTATGTATTTTTGATGTCTGTTGTTTGTTAACACAGCAAAGGTGCTTGCATCAGTACTGGAATTAGGCACTCTAAATCTTGAGAAAGATGCATTCCTCAGAGGCACATCTTTCCTGAAGTCCCAGCAGAACTGATCTTTTTGTATCCTGAAAAAACCCTCAAACTTCTGCATGGACATATGACTTCTATGACTTTCCATGCATAATGGAAGCAAGGAGTAATTTATCTTGTTTTTATATAATGTTCCCTCTGTTATTTCTAGGTCTTATGGTAGTGTGTTTAAAGCAATACACAAAGAGTCTGGGCAAGTTGTAGCAATTAAACAGGTCCCTGTGGAGTCAGATCTTCAAGAAATAATTAAAGAAATCTCTATAATGCAACAATGTGACAGGTAGGCATAACATTTCTATTCCCTTTCTAAGAGTCTTTGTGAAAATGTATTTGTACTTGTGCATATGGCTGAAATATATGCAGCTGCAAACTTTTTTTAATGGAAAAGTAAATTGTACAACACAGACTTTTAATTAAAGGAACCATTTTGGAGACTTCCTCCTATCCTTAGTTTGAAGGAAGTACAAGTGTACATAACACTTGCACTGTCAAGCCTGAAGATCACTGTTTCCTTTAAATGTCTTTGTGAATTCTGAGTTAATCTGTTTCAGAAGATAAAGATGTTTCTAACACAAGATTAGTGGCTAGCAGTTAACTTCAAAAACAGTATTCTCTTGGTTGCCTTTTTCGTGCAGAAACGTGCCTTTTAAAAGGTGAACAGTCTTGTAATAGTTCTGGTAGACTGTTACCTTACGCTTGTTCACAAACAATATATCTTGTGATTGCCAGTCTTGTAGAAATGGAAGTGCTGACATGAAGTATCTTCAAGGATGCAGAAATTACTTTGCGTTTCCTGTCATCTGTGGAGTTTTGGGCTGCAAGTTCAAAATCAGATTTGCTAGTATTCGTTTTAATTCATGTCTGATCAGTAGTATGAGTCTGTTTTTGTGACCTGAAGTGCAACCAGGAAAGTTTTGCATTCTAGTAAGGCAAGACTTTCATTAAAACAGTGATTACTTTGGTCTTTAACTTGGTGAATTTTATTATAGCAAGTGGCGTGTTACTTCTCAATTTTGTTTTGCTATTGTGGTGTGTGTGTGAAGTTTTGTCTTTAACTGAAGAATCTGCTTTTGGTTTGCAGTGAGCAGTATTCATCTCAAAATTAAAGATAGTCTGAATTAATTCAGATTTGCTGCTGAGTGTTTTGCTCAGGTGTTGCATGAAGCTTGATTGTACTGCTGCACAACATCTTGTCTTTGGGGTCATGAAGAAAGAGAGAAGTTTCAAATATTTATCCTTAACTATAGGGATAGAGACCTCAGAGTACATTTTGTCTAGCACATGAGACTGCAGTTATTCTTTAGACGTTTTTAGAACTCCTTCCTGCACACCTGATCTGAGCATTTGTGACCAGTGAAAGCAGTAGCCCTTATAATCCATTCCCTTCTGGCATGGACTACTCTGAATGCTGGAAACTTGTTAAATGTGTAGGCAGAGGAATGGGAGGAAAAGGAAGAATTTGTGGCTTTTTTCCCCTCACGCACTCCACAAAAAGATATCTAGTGAGGTTATTTCAGGTGATACTAAAAGAATTTGGGACCCTTGCGTTTTTTGGGGAACTCTTCTTAATCCTCTTCAAACTGGTGAGACTATTTTGTCTGTCTGGCCAGTTGGAGTTTTGTAATGGGTACAGATGAAAAACAAAGCAGCAATCTTGTTTGCTTAACTGGGGACTAGGTTTGATTCCTAGAGTAGTTCCTCAACTCTTTCTGTATACTGGAAGAAGAGTTAAAATATGTTTACTTTGGTTCTTTTTGTTGCTGTGCTCTTAATTATTTTTACCCTGCTGCTTCATTGATTTCCACTGAGATGAAGGAAAACATAGGATAAGTTGGAAAATGGCACCTTACAGATTCTCAGGAAGACTTCTATCCTATCTCTGACCCCACAGCAGCCTTTAGTCGCTGCACAGGCTTGAGCCATGTGAGCTGACTGGATGCAGTGGTGAAGGTTGTATATGTCAGAGTACTAGACCAGGATTGAAACAGATACTTAAAACAGGTATCTGTGAAATATACTGACAGAGAAAAGAAGTGGTGACGCAGGAGAATTTTCTAAAATTTTCTCCTTTCTGTACTATGCTTCTTGTGACATTTTCATTCATGTCTTAGGTGGGCCTACTCAGCCTTATTTTTGTGTCCCCTGTCCTGTCCCTTTTTCTCTACCCTTGTTCTTTGTTTCCTGGTTTGCTTTGAACAAGGTACTTCATTTAGTATCTACTGGACATGTAGTGTTGTATAACTCTTTTCTTTTTAAGAGTTCAAAATTTTAGAACACAAATTCTTCCTTAACTGGAAAAGATGCAGCCATTCTCTGATTGAAAAGAAGATTTAGGCTGCAGCTCTGCCCCATGTTCTTGTATATGTGTCATGTGCCTTTGTGCAAACCAGTAAGTCTAGCTCTGTGCTTGAAATAAAACCAGGAAAACATGGATCAGTTTTCATGTTGTTCTGCTCAGGAGAGAAGAAAACAAGGTAGTCTTTTTAAGAA
Organism: Dendrocincla tyrannina; assembly: GCA_035047865.1. NCBI lineage: Eukaryota > Metazoa > Chordata > Aves > Passeriformes > Dendrocolaptidae > Dendrocincla > Dendrocincla tyrannina. The sequence continues at coordinate 129,057,307 of JAWWMP010000081.1, read as the reverse complement.
GGGAACCATTCAACAGCTTTGTGAGAAGACTTAAAAATTGAGAGGCCTTAGAGGAGGGAAAAACAAAGCTTTATATCAGAAGAGTAATGCTTGGGAAAACTATGTATTTGAACATCTCTGCTAACTTGTTATATATATGTATATATATATGTAGTAGTGCTTTTATAATTTTATTAAGTAGTCAGATTCTAACAGGGCATTGGTTAAGCTAATCACAATTTTAAAATGTGTATGCTTGTGCTTGCTCTTTAGCTGTATTACTGTATCAAACTGTAATTTCTAACAAGAGTTGTGTTAATGAATTTTTTTCTACTGCTAAATTTGTCTATTTATGTGACTTTTTTTTCGTCTAGTCCCTATGTTGTCAAGTATTATGGCAGCTATTTTAAGAACACAGATCTATGGATTGTTATGGAATATTGTGGAGCCGGCTCTGTTTCGGACATAATTAGACTGCGTAATAAAACGGTGAGTTTTTGTACATTACTTCGTAAAATTAAATTGTGAGTTAAGACTAGAAGCCAGAATGGAAGTTGGAGCTAGGAGACAAGATCTTGGCTGATGTCAAACGGCCTGTGTGTGCACCTTGGTTCCTCAGGAAACAAGCTCATGCAGTGACTGACTATCTTTGTGCATTCCTCCGTGGAGTGATCAGCAGCAGAATGCATTTTGAAATATGAAGATCTTGTGAGTTTCTTGAAAATTACTGCTTTGTTTAAAGCAAAACTGTGGCTTCTTCCCCTTACCCTTTACATTTCCCAGTCTGTCAGCAGACCACTCAGTGCATGCATGGTTTTGAAACAGGCATATAATTGTCGTGCTCTCACTCAGTAATGAGGGAGTATGAGAAGTAACTGGCATTACTCGAGGAATGAGAAGAAGAGATTTCCTTTAAGGGAACCAAAATGAGGATTGTATAGAAGTGTCTTAATGGACTTACAATAGCAGTAATTTAGGAAGTAGGCTTTGTTAGTACTAATTAAGAAACAGCTTCTCTTAAAACGGTTCTGTTGTAGGTGTCAAACAATCTTTAGTTCCTTTGAGTCCATTGTTTTCAGTAGTGGGCTATAAAATGAGGTATTCCTTTTACCAACAAGTACTCTGAGGTGACACTCTACTTGCTGAGCTTCCCATTTTGCACACACACCCTGAAATGTTCCTGGCACCATACATGAGAGCAGAGAGGGCAAATAGAGGAGAGAAAAACAATGTTTAGCTTAGAAAATAAGACAAAGGAAAATGGAGTTAGATTTGAAGTGGAGATGATGTGCAGCCTCTTTGGAAAAGGTGGCCTGTGTTAGGGCTGCTGTAGTGCTGAACTGATCACTGGGGAAAAGCCAAATCTGATGGGCAGTTGCTGGAGTTCTGCAGCCTTTAAAATTGATGTTTGTTTGTGCAGTTGTGTATTTTCCAAGGATCAGTAGCTCCAATAAGAAAGGTGCAAGCTAGTGTAGAATTAAAAAAAAGAGAAACATGGAAAACCCCAACAAACAACCCATTTAAAATAGGATTTAGGGAAAAAAAGCAAACCTTTGTGCATTGATAGAAAACGCTTGAATTTTAATTAAAAAAAAGTGCATATCTATGTTTGTATTTATATTAAATAAATCAGGCTATCTAGTTTCTCTTAGATGCATTTTGGGATATTGACATAGCAGATACCTTAATGATTTGAGGGGAAGAGATGTTTGAGTCTTGGAGCAAATGCATACTGATGATCAGACAGGCTTCATCTTTTACTGCTGTTTCTGGTTAAAGTTAATATGATTAAATAGCATGAATTCTAGTATAAGAAACAGAATAATCAGTAAATAAATAGATACATGTGATAAAGCCAACATGTCTTTTGTAAAGGGAAGCAATGCAGTGCATGGCTAATAGAGTTCTATAAAGTTGGTGGGGACACAATTAATGCTGGTTGGTGCCAAGTTGGTCTGGATGTGCTATGTACTGAAGGGTTTCTGGAAGACTGCCACACCTGTAATGGAGTAAATGGGGAGTTCTGTCACAGATGGGTAATTGTTTTAAATATAAAAAAGAGGGTGTAAGTGGTCATTTTGGGCCTACTACATGGGTCTGTGCTATCCTCTTTCGGGAAGAGGGCAGAAATACTGATGAGAGAGGTTATATTTCTAGTGGTTAAAACTGGGAAAAACTGAAAGGCTGTGTGGTACTGAGAAAATAAGCACAAATAAGTGCGAGGAAATACATTTGGCTTGATAAGGGAGGCAAATTCTTTATATTCACATTCATGAGCACCTCAGCTTAATGTTTTGAAATAGTTGAATAAGTGAAGTGGTTGTCAAAGATTGCAATAGTACTAAGAACATAGCAGAACTATGGAAGTTAGAGGAAAATGACAAAGGTGATCAGAAGCAAAGAATACTTCCATAGAAAGAAATACCAAATGAATTTGGATTCTTCTGTGCTGAGAAGAGGTACCTGGAGGGAGAAACATACTGAAAGGTTTTGAAAATGGTGAGTAACACGAAGAAAGTAAGATGTGGGTATTTTATTGTTTATTACAAAACAAGGGTTCACTTGTGATAGTAGATGCAAAGGAAAAATCTTTTCTTTGCACATGACTATGAGGTCCATTGTATAGTTGTAGAAATTCTTGTAGATACCAAGAGCTGGTTTTAAAAGGCAACTAAATAAGACCATGAAAAAATGACCGCACACAAATGTTTAATGGCTGAAACAGGAAAGCTGTGTGCTTCAGATCTCTGGGAAGAGGAAGTAGGCAGTTATCACAGTTTGACATGTGCTTACATTCAGACAGGCTAGCAGGCTCGACAGAATTTTTATTCTGGCTTAAGATATGGGGTGTTCTGGTGCCTATAACAAAAAAAAAAACAAGCTAGCTTCTCCATTTCGTGCTTGCAGTGCCTGTGTCTTGCAAGTTTTGGAAGAATTAGGCAGATGCTTTGAACGTGTTTGAATTCTCTTGCTCCTTGTGGAACAGTGGTCTGATCCCCCAGACTGCTGTGTGGTGGGAAGCTTGTGACTATGTTACTGGAATGAAGCTTCTTAAAGTACTTGAGCCGTTCTGTTGATGACCTCACATTTTATATATTTATTTATTTTTAAAATGGAAACAAGGAGTGGTTTCATAAGAAAAAAATAAATGTCTTCACTTTCAAACCAGGAGGAAATTGATTCTGTTTTTATCAGAATGTTTACTGAATGTGGCCACACACGTGATTATGCATTCTGTAACTTTCCTAAGTTGTTTTGTGAAGACTGTGGTTGGGCCAAGGAAAAGTTTATTTCCTGCTTCTTCATAGCTAAGGAGAAGAAACAAGGTCATTAGGATTATCATTTGGACTTGATGATCTTGATTAAAGTCTCTTCCAAACTAAATGATTCTATGATCATATCAAATTAAATCATAGGAAAAGGTGGATGTCTCCTCATATTTGGTGAGGAAACATTAATATGTAGTTGCTCTTGTTGCCTGTCTCTAGAACTAAGAATTTACTGATCTTTTTCTGTTCCCCTACTTAAGAAAAAGTTTTGTTTGTCTAGAAAGTGAACACCACTGGGCTTTGCTCTAATGGACCAAACGTTAGGGAAGCAGAATTCAAAGTTGGGGAAATTTTTGGTGACTGTTGGAGGCCTATTCATACAGAGAAGTTTTCAGCTTGACAGGAGCAGGTTCTTGTCCAAAAGGCTCAAGCCATTACTTTCAAGTTAAATGGGCCCCTGGAATTCTGCGTGGAGTCTTCTAGTGTGCCAGGCAGATCAGCAGCACTACAGCAAGTTTATGATTCCTGTTAGCTCATCTGAGGTGTGGTGTTCATCAGTCCAAGGCAACAAAGCTTAGATGTAGTTTTGTCTGCTTTTCTCAGAGACTGGTTTGGGAGGTACATGTATCTTATACAGTCAGATTCTGGGTTGCTGCCACCACAGGCAGTTCTGCTGTTATCATCCAACCTGACTGATGCCTTCCTGCCTTTTCCGTGCCTCAGATGCAGTGATTGTGTGTGGCTGCAGGATGATCTTGGATAAGCTTGATGATATGATTGCAGGAACTTCTTCGTCTCTGGTCTATCTTCTCCACCCCTTCGTGAGCTAACTCAGAACTTAGGGCAGCACAGTGGCTTGATCTGATGTAAGAGAGACCTTAGGAATGAGCAGTGGGGAAGGCGAAGGAAGAGAAGGTATGAGACTTTTTCAGTGGCAGCTTGCAATAGAAGGAGATAATTACAATGTGAAGCAACACTTACAGCTCCTGCTGGCTGCTCTTAACATAAGGGGAAATATTTACAGACTACCAACGATACCTCTCTAGTGATAATTTAGGATGCACTTGATCATCCACTGATTGCGATTAACTGAGTCATTCTAATCATGACTCTTTTGCAGACCAAATTCAAAAGTTGGCAGTAGCATACCATGTGGTGGCTGTACAGTAGGTTTATCAGACCAAACTGTCTTATTTGGGTCAGTATTGTAAGTGACAAGTGCAGCGTTTTGAATCTAAAATGACTTCCTTTACATGTCAGTTTATTTATCAGTTACATATACATTACCCCATGTTTTCTTAAGGATTATCTTCCTCCATGTTTTCTTAGATGATTACTTTTTTTCATGTGTTTAAGCTCCAGTAATTCAAATGAAGAGAGTATCCAAATCTCTAGATACTGTATTTGAATGTCCTGGTTTTACTTTCTCTTTATACTACCATGGGAATCCAGGGCAAATTTTTTGTCATCTCTCTGGGCCAAAGGCATTTTGCTCGTAAGGATGCTGTTTTGCAATTTTAAACAGTCCTGTTTCTCAGCAATGTCACAGTTAAAATAGTTTTAATTTGTAGGCTTTTGGTGCACTAAAGTACATGTGATTAACAGCTGTAAATTGTATTAAGGCCTAATAGCTCTTAAATTTTTTTGTTTAAATAGCATCTGTTGCACTATAACTTCCTCACTTGAGCCCATGTGCATTAATTGATAGCCAGACAGTCTATATACAAAGACTGAAATTCCTTCTATGCTGGCTAACTTACTTGCCTGCTCTTTGTGACCATGGATGGATATCCATCCTAGATATGCTGCTGCCCATGTTCTGTCAGTCAGCCTCTTCCAGGAGATGAAGCAGATTAGGGAGCTGGTCAACTATATTACTGGTCAGACATTGATCTTTAGGCTAGTACTCTTCAAGTACTTTTCTGCTCAGCCAGGCTGAGGAAGAGAAGGAAAGAAGTTGGTTGCAAGTGTCCTGGTTGCCTTATTCTGTGTCCAGCCTTACAAAGCAAAGTAGTTTATAATAGCTTCAGCAAAGCAACACAGAGATTATTCAGTGCTTGTCTAATAAAATCCTTACTATGGCTCTGAGTGATTGACCCTTATATAAATGCTGTGTGGAATTATCTTAATTTTGGGAAATTATTTTTCTTTATTCTTTAGGGGAGCATTGTAAGTTCCCTAAAAATGGGTGGTAGTGTCTGAATCTTGGAATCTTAGACCTTTTTTTCAACCTTGCAGTAAAACTATTCATCTGCTTGGAAATTAGCTCACAGAAGAAAATCAGTTTTCATGACAGAGGTAAAAAAGGTATTTGCTTGTGTGTCAGAGATAAAGGTGCACATTATGTGTTGGCTCATTTTCATGAAAGAAGAGGAAGTTCAAGCTACACTGTATTCATCTGTTTCAAAAAAACCTGTGTATATATACATGCAAATACAGTTGATCAGAAAGGCATTCAGAAGTTGGGAAGGTTCAGAATGGAGACTGGCTGTGCAGCATCCTCTGGTACATGTGCGGTGGGAAGACACTAACTGTCTACTCTTCCCCCTTGCTCTAGCAGATCATGCTCACTTAGAAGGAATAATATGGTAGTAAAATAATGCGTACTCTGAAGTCTATAATATGTTGAGGGGGAAGAGAATTTTCACTTTCTCTTCAGATCTGTGCAGACTATCTAGTTGCATATTCGACAGCTCTCCTTTCCCTCCCCACCCTCCCCCCAAGTTTCAGAAGAGAACTTTGTGGAACTTCTTAGGAGAATGGCAGAAGTGGTATCTGTGGTTCAAAGTCAGTTACTCTTTTTTCAGTTTGAGCTGCTAAAGATTTTTCAAATAAAAGATTTTTAGAATTACTTAATCTGAACAGTAGCTTTTTTCTTCTCGTGTAAATAAGTTTTAAGCTTGCCAGTTTTAAGTTGCTGAGACAATAAAGTAACCATGTAAACACAGACTATAAAGAAATCTATACTAAAATCTTCCAATAAGAGGTAGCTGTGTAAATTAATGTTTAATCATTTCAGTCATCTATTGGTGCTCTATACAGCTTGCATTGCAAAACACATGAAGTTTTATTTGTTATAATAAAGGGTGGAAGTTTATTGCCTCCCCCCACTGCTCTTTCCTCCTCAAAGAACCTCATCATTGTTTGCCTTGGAAAGCCAGAACTATCAGCTTAATTTTTTTAATGTGTTTCCTATTTGATTCAACCTCTCTGCATGTAAAGTTATAATCTGGGCAATAAAATTTGTCTCAATTCAAGGAATTAGGCCAAGTTTCATTAAAGTCTTCCATATGTATTTTATTTTACAATAAAAGAATCTATATTTAAAGTTGGGTAGGATTTATTGGTGTGTATTATTGTGGTGAGGTGGAGGAAACGTAGAAAACTACAGGTAGTTTCTTGAAATTGGATGTTTATTTTAGAGGTGTTGAGGAAAGAGGTGAACAGTGTGCCACAGGTTTGGAATAAGTGATAATTTTACTTCGGAAGGGACCTTTGAAAGTTACTGAGTTGAATCTACTGTTCCAAGGAACCAGACGAACTATGTTCTGTCAGCTTGGTACATCACATTTCTAGTCCTTGCTGCTGCACTCTCCAGTTTGTCAGCATTCTTTTATAGTGGCCTGGAACTGGGCACAGTGGTCCAGATTTGGCTTCACAAGTGCTGAATAATGGGGAATATTTACTTGACCTGACTTGCTGACTCTGCTTACCCAGTGAAGGCCAGTATACGGTTAGCGTATTATGCTGAGTCATGTTCAGCTTGTCTCCTGGAGCCACCCCAGAACCTTTCCTGCAGTAATTAATGCTACCTGTGGCATTGATCCTCAGTCCATACTGTTCACGATATGGGGTTCTTCTCTCCTGAGGGTGTGACTCTGCCTTTTTTGAACTACCAAAACCTAATGTTGTCAACCTAATTCCTTCTTCAGCTCATTGAGGTCCCTCTGTGTGCCAATCCAGCCCTACCTTTTAGTGTATGGACTGCTTCCCCCCTGTTTCGTGTTGCCCACAAACATGATAAGGGTGTGTCCTATCTTGCTGTTCCATCTTGCTGTCCTATCTTGCTTAATAAAGATGTTGGGAGTATTCACTCTAGTATCAGTCTCTGAGGAACATTGCTTAGAGCTGGCTGTTGGTTACATTTGAGCCACCATTGTGCCTGGCAGTCTAGCCAGTTGTTCTTCTGTATCTTCTTCAGGATTCCTCAGATTGGCTTGTTATTGGAGACTGCCAACAGCTTTTGTAAAGTCAAACTATACTGTATCCCCAGCTCTCTCTTCATCCTCATAGGAATCTGACCAGATGAATTTAGCACGATTTCCTTCTAGTCAACTTGTACTGGCTGTTTCCAATCACCTTTTTACCCCTTTGTGTGTCTAGAAACTAGTTTATCCAAGGATTCACCTACGAATATCCTGAGGACTGAGGATGAGCTGACCAGCCTGTAACTGCTTAGATCATTCTTCCCACGCTTTTTGAAGATGATGGTGTCATAAGGGACAACCTGATTGCTGTAACTTTTTAAGGCTGATAAGAAGTAGGCTTGAGTTGTCATTAGCCAACTCCTTGGCACCTTTGGATATGTCTCATCTGTTCCTGTGGACTTATATTTGTCCAGGTTACTAGGGTAATTCCTAACTTATTCCATTCTGCTAGTTGGCAGAGACAACTGAGAGCCAGAGAAACCCTACTGAAGACTGATACGAAGAAGATGTTTAGGAGATTTCTGCATAGTTGTCAATAGATTGACCACTCCATTTAGCAGTAGGACAAATTTTTTGTTTGGTTTTTTTTTTTCCTTTCTTTCTTTTTTTCCCCCCTGCATATAGACCAATATAGGCTCTTGTTCTTTTGCAACCCAGTTTGAAGTTCACCCCAGTCTTGGCCTTTTTAAGCCTGCTCCTTGGTAACCAGGCAGTGCTTCTTTGTCTTTAGTAATTGGTTCGTGCTCTTCATATGCTTTGGTTTTTGCACTTCACCTTGGTCAGGAGTTCTTAGTTCATTCAAGGTGGCCTCCTGCTGTGTTTAGTTGTTATCTTACATGGCAGGAAGGACTGTTTTCATACTTGGAGGAGATTGCCCTTTATGCTGGACCAGCTCTGCAAGGTTCCATTGCTCTTTAGGGCAGCTTGCCCTGGCATCCCACTTACTTGTTCTTTTAACAAGCTGAGATTTGCTGTCTGGAAATGTGATTCTGCTATTTTTTTGTCACTTTTCTCCGTAACTTAATATCCACCATCTCACAGTTACTTGCCAAGGCTACCTCTGTCATCCCTGTTAAATGTTTACTTGACTCATCAATAGCTGGTCTAGTGGAACACCTCTGTTTTTACTGCTCACTCCTCGTTTGTTATTTTTTTTTTTGTTTCTTTTCACCCTGCCATGTTGCTCTTCCAACAGATATTGAGGTGGTTAACAGCCTGTGATCAGAGGCCTCTCAGTGCTGAGGATGAATTCATCTACTTTGCCACTTTGAGTGGTTTGTAGCAGATTTCATGATGGCATCCCCCATTGGATGATGCCACCATTTGGTCTACTTTTCTGATTCTAACCTACAAACTTTCACCAAGTTAAAATTTTCTATAGCAGAGCTGCATGTTTGTAGTACTCAAGCCTGCCCATCCCTCCTGCTTGTTGCTTGTGAGGAGCCTGCATCCATCTCTCACAGCGTGCCAGTTATGTGATCCATCCTTTGTGTCTCTAATTCCAGTGACATCACAGCTGTGCAGTCTGGCAGTTCTTACTGTTTGCATCACAGGCTGTATACTTTTGTATAAGGGTTTCAGTTGTACCCCATCTGCCTGATTTCCTCTTAAAGGGAGTGAGAAAACCTTTGGAATCCTGTCTGATATGTGCTTCCTAATTCTCTGTTCCTCCACTTACCTGAAGGCTTTGCTTTCTGTTCCCCAGTGAACCTCCTTTAAAGCTCTTCTTACTAGGTTAGCAAAGATACCCTTGTCTTCCTTTGTCAGGTAGATCCTGTTTCTCCCCAGTAGTCCCTGTTCCTCTGAGGATTCCCTGTTATGAAAATCACCCTTTCTGGCTTTTAGCAGGCCTTCTGGAAGGTGGTGATCTGTAGATGCTTCTGCTTGAGGCTTTAATCTTGTCTGGCCCGATCAAGAAGGTTACCATGCTGATCCTTGTTCTTATCCAGGATGTGCAAGGTCTCTCTTGGTGATGCTGTCAGGACCAGTGGGGGTGGTATGATGAACAGGTGTGTAGTTTATGAGCCAACTGATCTATTTGCAAATGTGTTTTATATAATGGTAAAGTTGTTTTCAAACAGTGACAACAGGTGTTTCATTTTAGGAAGGTTGTAGTCTTTTAGTGGACCTGTGGTAAGTGAACCAGTGATGTTCTTGACCTTATTCACAGTATGTAGTCAGAAAAGGACTTTGAACAACCAACCTATCTAAATTGGTGCTGATCACAACTCTGTGTAGACATGCCAAATGCATGTTGTTGTGCTGCTGAATCATAGTTAAAATCTGTTTTCTCTTGTTAGCTACACTTGGTACAGTGCTGCAGAGGTTCTGTGCTACTGCATTACTTCGAAGGTTCTGCTCAACATCTGGTTCAGTACTTCATAGATGTCTTATAGCAAGCTGGAACTTGGTAAAGAATAAAGGTTGAGGAGTCTGACTTTCATATTCTGATCAGTTCTTGATCTCTCTATGTCTATGTATTAATGTTAGCTAATGTGAAGCACTGACCATGAGAGATGCCTTTTATTTCCTGAAATAGTTTTCCATATGAGCCGCTAGATATGTTTTAGATAATTTTATGTTGCTGCTAGGCTATAGTAATTTTCAAACTACAGGTAGAAGAGTCATGTGTTAGCACTGTTTTTAATTATCTAGTATAAAAATGCTAATTTAATGAGAAGATGGGATCTGTTGTGTATTATATTCAAGAAACATTACAAAAGTTACGTTACTCGGATTACGTAGTCAAAAACAAATCTGAAAAAATACCTACATTGATCATCACCTGTGCAGTGAATGTTTGTTGTTATGTTTATTGCAGCATGTTTTCTGTATGATTTTACGTGCAGCATGACTGGGGGTGCAGTAAGAAGAGTAATTCTTGTTGTTTCCCTTCATATGATTCTGTGCCTAAATTATTCTACTCAAGTAAAGCTGGTAATTTTCCTGTGATAGTGAGTTCTTATGCTGCCCATTACTGTAATATTGTGGTGTCTCCTTAGTTATAATATAGGAGTAAGTAAAGATTATCTGAAAGTCTTAAACCAAACCTTGTTATCATAAGTAATTTAGATGACATGATTTGGTATCTCTCCCAAGGACAGGCTGTGATTTTATTTGAAGAGCACTGTCTTAATACAGACCATGCAGATCTGCTTGAGAAATGGAGCTGAAATGTGGTTGCTCTGAAAGGGAGGCTGAAAGAAAGTATTTTAGGAGAGTCTTACTGAAGTTTGTAGCAGGCAGTGGGAACTAGAAGCTAACACTAACTTCAGGGTAGAACTGCAACCCTAACAACTCTTTTTCTCCCTGAAGCTTTCTGCCCTAATTCCCAAGTTGTATGCCAAATGTTACAAGCAGGAAGGGTATCATGGTAATTGTTATCTCTTCTCCTCTTGCTTATTTGCTCACATCTCCTGCATCTGAGTTTTTTAGTTTGTCCAGCCTTGTCTTCACGTAAATGAAGAATTAGAGAGCTTTGTGATTTTGATGAGATGGGTGATGTTCAAGCTTCATAACTTCAGCTGTAAGAATGACTCCTTTATTTGCCATGGGAGTAGACCTACCCAGTGCCCTCAGCCTGCTCAGGCTGTTTAGATGCAGTAATCTAATACATCGTGGAAGCATCAGGCTTAATGTGCATGTATTAGGTGTAAAAAGAGCAGCTGGGAATGGATTTAGGCAGTTAAAGCAGTTCAGCTTACCCAGACCCCTTTAGCAGGGCCCTCAGAAAAGAGAATGACTGTGAGCAGAGAACCTGTAGAGGAGTTGTCCCAACAGCTGCATGGATTAGGTAGTGTGTGATAGATTGTGTAAACTCACCTTAAAGTCTCCCTTGTGCATGGCATCCATAGCCAGTTAGACATAAATATGTGGGTTAGCTGGTCTCCTAATAGATGTGAAACACTTGAATTTGCTGCCATTTGCTTTCTTCCAGATTTTGATTTTAAATATTGGCTTCGTGCCTAATGTTTTTCGGTAGGCTGTAGAGTCGTTCACCTTTATCATTCACATTCCTTTTAATACATAACCTGCATGTGGTTTTGATGATGAAGGATTAGAAGTTGCTTCATGACTGACTCATATTTAGAGGGTAGCACCAGCCCATCAAGGGGACAGAGCGTACAGAATTAGAATTAGCCAATAATTAGAAGAAGCAGACAAACGTTCCACAATATTTTAAGTGTCTTAGCACAAATAGAAATCAGAAACAAAGCAGAAAGATTATGACTGTGAAATTATACTAAGGTGCAAGGTGCTGTGCTGATGGAGGAATGATGCTGTGTGTTTAAAAGCTCAGAATAAAATAAACCAAGTCTTTTACAGGAAACGTATCGCCCATACAGTTTGATCAGGAATAGTATTGTTTAAGAACAATACATCCAGATCAGGATAGCAACACTGACTGAAACATATTTCTAGTATTAAAATAATAAATAGTTTTGTTACTTCTAATTGTTCTGTGTGGTGGTTATCTATGGCATTACTTGTATGTCAATATCAAACTACTGCTAGAGCTAGAGAGTACTGGATATTGAGTAGTTGGCAAGTTGTGTGCTGTGACAAAGCATATTATGGGTTGATTCTCCACTTGCTTTTAAGTTGAAAAGTCACTTGCAGGGACACAGATGCTACACAACCCATGTAGTGACTTTTAACCATGCTTATGAGGAGAGCCTGTGATTTAAGGGAAAGGAGGGAGGAGACATAATTGTGAAGTATTTTAATGTATTTTTTGATTCATACATAGTATGTGTTCTGCAAAAAGTTTAAATTGCACAAGAATAATTAAAGTAGTAATTTTGAAAGATTTTTTTAAAAATGCTTGTGGTGATTGCATGGTAAAGTTCAATATGGCAGTACATTATTCTCTGAAAAGGTAATTTTGTCTGGGAGAGTTGAGTGTACTTTCTTGGCTTATTGAGTAAGGTTGGAAATTCGTTGCGTCCCTCTAAATATTATTAGTTATTAAACCCAAACATTTTGTCTGTATTATTGTGCACATACTTGGCTGTATTCATCAATAATATAAGCAGGAATGACTTCTGTGACTGCATCATGTTACCTGGATCACGACTATATGAAGCGCAAGGGGATGAATCTAGGACATCTGGAGTTGGGATTCATGTGTCTCTGAATGCTTATGGCAGAGTGTAAATCTGTTCTCACTTCTTTTTCTCTGTGCTTCCCTGTTACTGCTGTTCCTGATCAACACGGCTTGTGCTCTCTGTGATTTTTAGAGACGGCATGCATTTCTGTGGGCTTTTCTGGCCACTCTGTGTATTTTGATTTTTAAATACTTCTTTCTTTTGTAACACTTGGCCATACTAGAGCATTCCTTTGCTGAGGGTCCCCAGATGGTGCCTCAGGTTGCAGGACTCCAGAATTCTCTTCTGGTTTGCTGGATTCTCACTCCGTAGAGTCTTTGTCAGCCTTTTGGTTCTGGTGTTGTATTAGCCTCTCCTTTTTGAGAGCTACATTTTGCCATGTAACTACAAAATCACTTTTCCATCTAGAGATGCTCCAAAGATCTCCATGTGGTTTAACCATTAGTTTTTCAAGAATTAAGCTAGGGATTTATCTCCTTTGGATCACAACATACTGAAGAGAGATCTTGGTAATGTCCTCTAAACACAATTTCTCATAATACCTGTTTCCAGATGAAAATGGACAATAAGTTGTATGCCTGTCTTGCTACACATTTGTCAGTGCTCAGCATAATTTTTTGTTGCATGTTCAGGATTAACTGCATGAAAGTATTTGAAGATTCAGGGCAAATTGTCTTGTTTCTGAACTTGGGTGGATTTGGCAAAGCTCTGGCAGAAAGTGTGTACTCAGCACCTCTTAAACCATGCTGATGTGTTTTTTAATAGCCAGAATTTAAATTGCCTGTAGTATGAGTCTGCAGATGATCTGCAGATGATCCCAGTTTCAGTGATTCACCATAGAATTACTAGTTCTTGTAATGAGGATTGTCTCTTTCTCCAAATAGCCTTTGGACCATGCTTTGGTTTATCTTACAGTTGATTTAAAGTGCCTTCTTGCTTGACTCAAGATTAGGTAGATGGTTTTACTCCCCTGGCACAACGCCAGGAAGGCTGTCTTAGTTGAGCTGTGTCTAACAGTATTTGCAGGTCTTCTGGCCTACAGTCCTTTGAAGCAGTATAGCAGTCAGCATAAAGTAGCACAGATAAAGGCTTTGAGCAGTGTGCTGCTGAACAGAAACACTGGAAGGTTTCAGAGAGAAATGGCTGGCAAGGAATGCATAATGTTCAGCAGAGGTGGTAACTGCTTGGCTTGGAGCTTGGAGCTAATGTCACCATCAGTTTCATCCTCTGCTTACATAGGGAAAGGTTTATAAAAGTCGCTGGAACTTTTGGGGTATAGCAACACATGTACTTATTTGGAAAGCAATGCCAATTTGAGCAGCTTCTACTCTGCTTCCTTCTTGTTGACTGTGCCATGAGGTGAATCTGGGAACTACTTAGTTGAAAAAATAGTTAGGCAGACTTGTTTGTTTTTAACTAGGGTTTGCTACAGTTGTTCACTGGAAGGGCTGACACAGTGGGAATTACTGCTGAAGGTTGCAGTGAGAGGAGGGACTGGAGCTTGGCACTGCTGTTTAAATAAATGGATGTGTAACTGTGCCCTTGGACTCCACACCCAGATTTTATGAGACTGCATAGAAGCTGCAATAGGAAAGTGGTTCTGTTTGTTAAATAATTAAAACTTGTTATGAGCAGCTCAATTGCAGATAATCATGCTAATAATTTTTTTTTCTTTCTGTTGAGTCATTCTGTTGGCTTAGAGTGATCATGAGTGACTTTTTTGTTTCTTATGGACTTTTGGTGGTTGTTTTTTGGAGGGAGGTGTGAATGTGTACTAACACTTTAAAATCTGAAACTGGAAGGAATTCCTAGTGCTTAATTTAATTTTTGGGTAGGATTGGAAAAGTAGAGAAAGGGGAAAAATGCAACCCAGTGTTGAAGCCAAATTAGGGTATTCATCTTCAGTTTTGCAGTTTCTTGCATTTATAAGAATGTGTCGAGTTTACTTGCTTAGTTCTTATATTAAAGCATCAGTGTACTGTAATTAAATGGCATTTCAATTGTATGAATACATTCTTTGTATTTCCTTGAGAAGTTGCATCACATGGAATGAATTATGTGTGTGTGTTTTTGCTTTTAATTGAGAATAAATGTTGATGAAAATCTTAAGTGTTTTTGGGGGTCTGGTACCTGAAAAAGAGGCTCTTACTGTTTCTCCAATAATACTTGTTCAGAAGCTTTATGTGTCTCTGTTATATTGGTCTAAAGCAATGAGGATAAACAACTGCTAACTGATGACTTATTCAGTAGTGGTGTGTTTTTTATAAAGCAAATAAAGGAAAATATGTCTCAGTTTTTTTTTCACAGTGTTGTGTTTTCTTTGGTAATGAAATGTCTGTCTGGTTGTTGCCATTTGACTTGCAGCTTACTCTGTCATTTGTGATGGCATATGATTCTGCAACATATTAAAGTTAAGAGCAGCATTATGAATTGTCACATCTACACCACATCTCTTTTTTATGTATATAGTAGCTGCTTAATAATTGATGTTTGTAATTTTTTTAGCTTTAAAACTGAAGTTTTTCTGGTCTGCTTAAAAAAAAAAAGAAAGTAAAGCATTGTATTATCTATCTATCATAATCACTGTGAAATCATTATGTTTTTAAATAGTTCAAATATATAGACTTTATGTGTGTACCTGAAAATGGTTTTATGTTTTCTTGCAGCTAACAGAAGATGAAATTGCAACTATTCTGAAATCTACTCTTAAAGGACTTGAATACTTGCACTTTATGAGAAAAATACATAGAGATATAAAAGCTGGAAACATTCTTCTTAACACTGAGGGACATGCAAAATTAGCCGATTTTGGTGTGGCTGGCCAGTTAACAGTAAGTACCTGTAAAAAGACCATTTAAAAATGCTTTAGTGCTCCTAACCATGTTCTTTGTCTTCAGCCTTGAATTTTATGTCTGAGAAGTGACCAGTTGTAGTGGCAGAACTAACATTTTTTATCATGATGAACACTTAGTGTATTGCAGGGCTATTTAGCTTTTAGTTATTTTTATAACCCTGTGTATGTCAGGTGCCTGATGATCTCACTTTAAATTTTAGTTTGAGATTTATTATTATCATCACCTGTTTGGCCTCTGTAGGCTCATGGGCTGAATCTGTTTGGCCTTAATTGGAAGTCACTACCAGTTGACTTTTGGGTGGCTAATTGAACTTTTAAATATAGAATTGGTATCAAAATAATCTGAAAACAAGCATCTCTGTTTTAATTGCATAAAAAAATATAATTACAGGATACAATGGCAAAACGTAATACTGTTATAGGAACTCCATTTTGGATGGCTCCTGAAGTAATACAAGAGATTGGCTATAACTGTGTGGCAGACATCTGGTCCCTTGGTATCACTTCAATAGAAATGGCTGAAGGAAAGCCTCCATATGCTGATATTCACCCAATGAGGGTAAGTGTGTGTGGTGGCGTTTTTTTGTTTGTTGTATTTAAAAAACCCCACAAAGTGTTCAAAGAAACCTAATACTGGAATTGTGAAACTGTATGTTTATGAACGGACACTGACAATTTTTACTTTCTTTTTTGCTTCCTATTTACTCTAGTTTGCTTAGGTTATAAAATATTTTTGCAAGGTTTCAGAATGCCTTTATCTCCACTTGAGCAGGAGCTAAAGCAGTAAGCATTTAATTGGCTTGAAGGCAACATACGGAGTCTATTTCATACTATACCTGCAGTTGGAGAGTTCCATCACCGAGGGTCCATCCTCCTTTGAAAGGCAGCTTTGAAATAAAAGTGACCTAAAGAAGGATTCAGAATTGTCCTATGTGAGCAGTGCTAATATTAGTAACACCTGACAGCTTTTATTTATTAGTGACTCTTAAGGTCTCCTACTGAATTAGTTCAGTTATTGCTAAATAAAATGTAAATAGAATGAATCACCTTATGAGGAGTAGCAGTTACAGAGGAATTACTTGGAGAAGTTCATGGGGAACAGTGTTTATCTAGGAGTAACTTGCCACTGTTAGTCATACTTTTATTATTTTTGTAATGAGCTATAGAATAGCTGTGCTGATTGCACTGAGCATCAGTAAACACTCCATTCTAAATTTTTTGTATCTAAAGCCCGTTTTGGATTAATAAGGCACTTTCTATCACCTAAAGTATATTTATAAAAATCCTTCTAATTTGCTGCAAAAATGACATACATACTAGATTATTTTATTCAGTTTCCTTTTGATGGTGCCTCGTACAACAGGATCTTAATATAAAGTAGCTACCACTATCAAAAGAGAGGGTACTGTTCATATGTGATTCCTGTGAGGTGGTACACATATGAGTTCAAGTGTATTGAGTGATTTTGGGTTCTTGATTTTTATTTGTGAGTTCTTGGTTTTTGGTTGTGCGTCCTCTTTGGAGCAGAGATACTTCCTGGAATTTCATGGCAGTGTGCAGCTCTGTGAAAGCTAGTGAGTGTTCTGCAATTTAGAATCATAGCATAATTTTGGATGCAAATTTTAGTAGGTTTTCTGCACCATTTTTTTTCTGTATAATTAACTGTTTTAAATTACAATTCAAACTGCAAATACGCAGATGAAAGCTGTGAACAAAGTAAGTATCTCTGAAGCTTGTTTTTGATGGGAATTTAAGTTATGATGAAATAACATCTCAAAAATATTTTGAAAAAATTATATACATTTGGTCATGCTGTGATTTTTGGTTATACATCTAACGAAAATGTCTTAATTACATCTGAGTAACATAATTGTACATAGTTGCACTGGCTGTTGAAAGGTGAGGACTGCATTATCAAGAGGATTTTTATGTGCATGACAATAGCTGCTTATAAATCAAAGGTTGCTGAGTTTGCTTGTGGATCTGTTCAATTCTTGCAATCAAGTGAATGCTATCAAAGGCTAAAGCAATTTAACACAACAATTCTGGATTACATAGAACATGTGTTCTTGTTAATAAATTACGTTATGGTTTTTAAGGGCTTGTATGCAGTTAGTGCTCTTTTGTATATTTGATACCTACAGTTTTTCTTAATTTTTATTAGTGAGTTGTTACAGTGGTTAACAAGAAATACACAGATTTAAGTTGCAATAGTTTTCCTGGTGTCATATGATACAGCTTCACAGGACTTTTGGACATATGTAGGTACTTTCCAACTTTGTTTTAGTTATGACACAGAATTGATACAGGCAAGCATGAAAGCTTGGGCAAATTTTCATTGCTTTTTCTAGATGTTGTTGGAGTTCTGTGGTATTTATGCAAGGCACAATTTTGTTGCCTGGGAATGCACAGTGAAATTACTATGTGGACTATTTTGCTATAGGCAGGTTGGCACTGCCACAAAGGTAATGCACTGTCAGTAGGCCATTTCCTTGTCAACTGCGTTTACAGCTTAATAGAAATATTACATGACTTCTTTAAACAAGTGTTTTGGCAGAGAGGAAATAGCAGATTCCATGCAAACAAGCATAGCTTCCTCTGCTTAACCACATTCTAACTATTCCAAAGAATTGTACTAGTTTCAGCTGGGAAAGAAGAAGCGGGGGGTGCAACATGGAATTTCAGGGGTGGGAGGAAGAAAAAGCAGGATTTTTTCTCTTTAAGTGTTCCTGTGGTAGTATATTTGACTGTATAAGTGTCATCACTTGTTTCTGCTGAAAATCTGAGTTCAGCAGGACCTGTAGTTGTCATACTTGGTTTGAGGTTCAAAGGTTTGTTTTTTTTGTTTTGTTTTGTTTGGGGTTTTTTTTGTGGTTTCTTTTGGTCAAAGAAGGACTATTTCAAGTAGTTTTAAAGGAGGCAGAAATGCCGACATCCTTAAGGTTGTCCTAAAACGTGGTGATACAGCCACTAGAAATAGTAAGGACTTTGCTGATAAGTCAAAAAAATCACTCAAAACTAAATAATGTATCCCATCTGACAGGGCATGTTCATTGCAGTAGACTGCAGCAGCCAGGGTTAGTGTGTCTGACACTGTTTGCATCTGCCTTGGATTGGGATGAGCAGTTAGGAATTTATAGTGGAGCTAATGAAAGGGGGCTTTAGTGTGGTTCTAGAGCAAGACTGCATCTCCCATGTGGGGCTGCAGTGATTTTAACAGCTCTGCTTCCATATCCCCCATTGACTGCAGCATTGATGCTGTCTTGTAGTGATAAAGTCTTTATTTCCTACCGCTGTCAAAATTCAATTCAAACCATTAACTGTTTTGTTCAGTAACTCCTCATTGCATGACATCTGTCCTTTTTAATTTCTAAATTCCTTTTTTTTTTCAGTCTGTAATGAAAGCATAGAGATTGGCACTGTTTTGCTGTAGTACTTGATTTTGCTTTTTTGGTAAAAACTGGTAACATGCTTTTGAAATATTCTCAGTCTTTGCTAATCAAGCCACGATATCAAATTGTCATGTAACATTGTTCCTGGTGGAAGACCTTTTAAGAGTTTTTACTTGTGCAATCTGCTGCTGATAATTGGCTTTATTAACAAGTAGATAAATAACATTTTGCTATAAAGCTAATCTTAAACTTTAAGAATGGCTGTTTCTTGAGGTCCTTTCTCTAGGCCATCCTTACCAACATTTTTTCTTATGTCTGTGCAATGGCACAATCACTTATTTCTGTGAGGCTGAGATTTTGATGATCAAGTGTGGGTACTAGAGACAGCCTGTCCTTAGCCAGGAGTTCCTGACCTTTCTGTTACAAGCACTAGCATTTTTGTGGCCTCACATGGAGTTGGATAAAGGAATTAATGTTCTCCAAGTTAACCTGATAGAAACCTGCTAGAACTGAGCTGGAGAAGTTGTAGGAGCCTGTAGATGGACAGGGGAAATGGGATGCATGGAGTTACTGCCTTTTTGCTTTTTAGACCAACTTTAGTACTGCAATGTGTGTTTTATAAAATTTGCTCTTCTTTGCAAGGTCAGCCGTTAATGACAAGTTGGTGTGCTTCAAATAACTGCTGGTAGCTCTCTTAACAGGAGAAGGAAAAAAAAGCCAACACCCCCCAGCTCTTTTCTTTCATGCTTACCAGGCATCTGCAATAATTCACGTTGCTGTGGTGTGGAAGAAGGTCGTGGCAGATGTGTTTTTCAACACTTCACAGTATTGGTCTGTTTCTTTATGGTGAAGTTTGTTGGACATGTGGGCATCACATGTTCTTCAGTGAATTGGAGGAAGCCAATTTGAACTGCTTCCATTTGCCTAAAGTCCAATCATGGTATTTATTTTTCCATGGCACTTACCCAGATTATCCATGCCTCCTGCTTAGCCCATGTCATTTCCACCCTGGACTAATCTGTTTGTAATAACCTTTTATTCCTGATGTATCTTATAACAATTTACCATTTCTCAGTTTTATTAATCTCAACATACTGCATTAAAACTGGAGATTAAAGTGAGAATATTGCTCTGTAAAGCTGTAAGAAAAAAGGAGGTGTCATGCGTAGCATAGCAGTCAGATTGGAGTTCATAGCAGTTCAGCTTTTCAGCCATTGAGAAAATGGTTTCCTGTATGCCTTTTGTGCCAGAAGTTGAGGAAAAAAGTAAAAAACACTTCTGGTGATGTTGGATGCCTTTCTGTGTAGCCAGCCTTGCATTTCTTCTCTCCAACAGGTGGTGTTATCTCATCAGTTTATTATTTTCTTTGAGAGTTCACCTATCTTATCTCAGCATTACTGCTTTTGAGTAGGTTTGTAAAAGTATATTACATGGTTTTCTTATTTTAGTGCTTTTGCTTATCTTTAGAAAAAGACTTTGAATTAACTTTTAAAAGTCCTTCCCCTGTTAAGAACTTTCTATAAGATACTTTGTTAATTTGTAACTTGAGATCTTGCCTGCTGTATCAAGATAAAGTGAGCTAATATTTGAAGAGTTTAAAATATGGATATTTGATTGTACATTACTGTTCATTATTTTACTACTCTTCAAGATGTTGTGTAAGGATGACAGTGAGCTGTGATGATACCTGGGGCTTGTAATGTGTGTTTGCAGTGGGGACCTAAGACACTGATGTGATATGGTTGAGACAGCAGACTGGCATTGGAGAAGCATGTGTTTTGGCTGCAGGCTTTTCAAGGAGGTCTTGGAAGACCTTTGGACCTCTCTAGGCTTTAAATGGAATTTTTGCATTTGCTTTAAACAGATCTAAATGCAGGCGATAGCTGCAAAGGGCTGGAATTCCTACCTGTTTCCATGCATTTTCAACACCCATTTCTGCTGGAATGAACATTTAGGTGGCTGCATGATGAGCTGGATCAGGAAACGGATCCATCTGAAAACTAAACAAGTAACAAGAAGTAGCTTTCACTAATATTGGTAATATGGTGCTTGAGCTAGGTGGGCACAAAAATGTGTGGCTGGAACTGGTAGGAGAATTGGGTCATCTGTTTTTGGGCATCATCCAAGTTGCCTTAAGGTAATTGCAAAACCAGAGTCTCAGCTGGCCATTTTTAAATCTATTGTGATTAAAACTTACTAATTATTTAGGAAAACTGCTGTATACATAAGCACATCATAGGTCAGACTGTATCCAGGTACCTTTGTGTTTGGGTGCTATAGCTGTAGGTGCAGTGCTGCCGTGCTGGTTTTGCTGCTCTGGATTGCTTTACTATGTGAATGCAGAGAGTCTGAGGGAAAGTGAAGAGAACCGTCTTCCTTTTTCAGACTAGTAAGTGTCTGTGGACTGTGGAGCTTCTCTGAAAGTGGCCCTTAAAAGTGCTTGTTTTAAGAGTCAAACTGACATTTTTGTAGCTGTCCTGCATGTCCTGTCGGACTCTTTCTGGTTGGGCATATCAATAAAATTAGACAGGATACAGCAGAATTTCATGGGGGAAATTCCAGCAGCCTTCAGTTTGCATGCAGCTGAAGGCAGGTGCTGCTTCGTAACATATTTCCCTCTGTTATCCTATCTATAGCCAATATTTCAAATAGGTGTTACGACTTTATTGAAGGGAAAAGAATGAGCACAATTAATTCCAGACAGTATTTGTCTAATAGAAAACAAAGTATGTTCTCTATATAGATTGATGAAAAAAAATGGTAAAAAAATAAAAAAATCAGTGTCAAAGGAATTGCTTTCCACATAAATCACCACAAGAAATGCAAGTTCACATAGTAATAGGATTTTCTTCAAGTGAGTAGTAGTAGCATGTGGTTCAAACCAGTTGCACCTACACTAATAGGAGTGCTGATCTGGTTATTGTATCGGTGGGAGATTCCTTTTTTTAACAGCTTTCCAAGACTGAACTCTAAGGAAGTGTGACCTAGTTTATTTAAGGGTTCTTAAAAAAGGAAAACTTTAAATTTTCATTTAAATATGCTGCTACATCAAATTAGTAAGTAACCTGCCCACCTGCTCTGATCAAAATGTGACTGATTTTTGTATAATGTTTGTTGTATGAATAAAAACCCAAACCAGATGAGACAATACTAGGTGCAGTACATAAAAACAACAGGTGCCAAATGCATTCTCATTTAAGATTTATTTCACTTGTCAGAGGAAGATATTTATTTATTTTAAATGAACGCTCAATGCTGCTGGTGTTTGAACAGACCTCTTTACCAGCTGCTTCTGATGTGGTGAGTTGTTGGTGATGTGTGGATCAGTTCCCAAAACCCTGTTCAAGATTTGACTCCTTTCAACAAGCCTTCTGTAATGGAGAGATGACACATGTTGGGCAGTTTAAAATCAGTAATTATGTACATTTGAGCTTACATGTCTGTGCATGTTCCATTTTTTTTTTTTTTTGTGAGCAATGAACTGATGTGATACCTCAGTGAAATATTTTCATGGAGTTTGCTAAACCTTAATATTTAGATAATAGATCTACTGATCACCAGAATTGCTCTTTTTGTGATTTAAGATGCCAGTTAGTGCTTGCTGTAATTGTAATGAGAATTGGACTTGGACGCTTTTTTTTGTCAGCATTCTTTAATAGAATTCTTTAAAAGAATGTTTGCCATGTGTTGTTATATGTACCTTCACTCAAGAAAATACATTTCTAAATTTTTTGGAATACAATTAAGGCAACTGTTAACTATTGTAGTAGTGTCATTCATTTTTAGCAGGTGAAAAGAGACAATTTTTAGGTACTTGGTAATTTTGTCTATTTGACATTACTTTTCATTGTGATCGAGTTATTTTTAGCAGTGGATTGAAAAGTCAATACAGGACAAACTATGGTCTAGCAGAAGATCATGATTTGTCAAAGTTACCCTTGTGGCTCTTGGGCAACCTGCTTATAGAGGTGCAGAGATCCTGCTCTGTAAATTTTTTTTTTTCTTTTTCGTTTCAAGATAAATATGGTTCTCCAAACTGAAAGTTATGATTTATGATTTTAGTTAAAATGTGCTTGGTGTTCACTTGCATATATTTGCTGATTTCAAATGCTTTGTTTCCTTTGTGGAAATGCTGGTCACTACAGACATAGCACCCTTGGAATGTAACTTTTTTTTAGTATTTAATGGCTGCAGGATTAATGGAGACAGCAAATTTCAAAAGGCTTTAATTTATTTATTTATTTGATCAGCCCTTCTGTGGGCTTGCTGTAGAGAAGATGGGAATATTTTGATGAGTGAGAAGGTCAACCCAGGCAAGTGCACCCAGGGTATAGTCTAGTTTCTTGTGACACAGAAACATAATTTCTTGCAGTTTTTCAGCGTGACCAGCATAGAATTTTAAAGAAAATTCCTGTATACCAAGCCTGACTTAGCCAAGAAAGATAAATAGAATAAAAGAAATACTGTGTGAGCTGTGAATTGTCCTCAGATACTGCGAACAAGTTTAGTGGTATCTAGTTGCAGATATGAAATATAGCCTGTGATATTTTATTTATTTTCTTAAATTGCAGTTGATAGTTCGTTGCTTGACCTTACCGGATTAAGTTCCATCTATTGAGCCTCCTCAAGAATGATGTGCAAGGCTGGCAGCATCCGCTTTCCAAGACCTGACAGCTTGCTGTGCCAAGGGATAGTACGCTTAACATCAGCCCATTTCATGTGAAAGGAGGGGTTTTGTAATACCATTGTCACAGCAAGATAGGAAGAATACCACTTGTTCTCTGCCAAAGCTTACTGATGATAATTTTCTCCCTAATACCTCAAGGAAGTTTTCAAAGGGTTTTTTGCCACATGCCTTCCCTCAGGAAAAACTGACAGGTCTCCCTGGCTTATGGGACTTCTGAATGATGCAACATTAGCACTGATATATGCACTGTGAAAACATTAGATTATTTGAGATGTGTTCGATGTTTAAGTAGGAGGATAACAAGACCCTATTCTTGAAAAGTCTACAATCTAATGTATGTAATAATTGTCTTCCTGTGGGTATTGCTTTTTTTATCTAATCTTCTATTTTTTGCATCTCCCTGTCTTCTTTTCCCTTCAGTAAAGAGGTGTCTTGAAAGTTCACGTAGTAGAACTGTTGCAATGTAAATGAAGTGCAGTTGAAAGTATTTGTGGTTATAGAATCTAGCACAAATGTTCACTGTGGTTTAGAGAATGCATCTTCACTCCTTCAGATCACTAGAATTTTCTTCATACCACTAAAAGTTTTGAAAGTAGAATAAATGCTTATTACTGTTAAAAGTATAAATTCTTTCCATTTTTTAATGATATCAGGTTTGCTGGTTGCATATGTGTGCAAAAAGGAAATGTTAATCTGTCATGTGTAATGGAGTAGCACAAGCGGAGAATATTTGAAATTTGTACTGGAACTGGAGTTTAATTTGAATTAAATAGAAAACATTTATTTCATGCTTCTAAATGAGGATTTAATTAAAATTAAATTAGCTCATCTTTTTAGACTTATCCCTGAATAGGAAATTTGAAACATGCTTCAGTTGATGGTTGGTTTTCTCTGACTTTGATTAATCACTTTCAAAGTAAGTGGAGGATCGGTACAGTAATTTCATAATTACACACAAGTGAGTTAACTTGAAACTTTAACTAAAATAACTGTAAAGGAAGTTAGATCTTGTTTGGTTTCATGTAACGCTGTGCATCTTCTGTGAATGATTCAGATTCTTAGAAGTGCTAGTCTGAAAAAAGGACCATGCTATGACACTACCCATTCTTTAGAAGACAGTTCAGTGGGGAAGTGTTTGACCTGGGAATATTATTTTTCAAAGATGTTGGAAGAGTAAGCAGAGGTTGAATGAAGCCATGAAATTAATGGAAATGTTCTTGATGACTGGAGGGAGCACTGCATCAAGCCCTGTGTCCTTAGTGATTGTTAAAGATTATTTGATAGAACTGTTAATGCAGGTGAAGCCCTGAATGTATTCGACAGACGTGGCATGGCACAGGGTACCACAGCCCTCTGTGACTGAGCTGACTGCTTTCTCCCTGGACAAATGTTAAAAACAAGCAAGAAAACAAACCCACACTGGAAAGGTTATTTAGGAGTTTTAAATTACTACAGATTTGCTCGTTTATGATGGTAGTAATACTGTAAACATAGATCAGAGTGCAATGCAAAATGATTTTGCAACTTGAAGATCTCAAGAAAATTTTGTTTGAAATAGGCAATTTGTAGTAAGTGATTGTGGTGCATTAAAACTAGAATCATAATTTTAATAGCAAAAGACTTTTTAAATTAACTTTACAGTCACCGTTTGAAAAAAAAACCAAAAACCCAACCTTTCCCTCATTTGTACATGTCATTGTATGCTGAATTGATTTGGTTTCTTTTTAACTTGCACTAGGGGTGTGGAAAACTACTTAGGAAGCTTTTTATTCACAAATTTAGGAGAATTTTAATAAAAATTCTATAATATCTTGCAGGGTATTGTAAAAGATACCACAGATTTCAGAACTTGTAAATGGAGAACTGTATTACTAGAAGTGCTTCTGTTTCTTTTTATTTCTATTATCTTTCAAGTTCCAGGATTAACACAGAATATTCAAGGGAAGCTTTTGTTCCGAGGAGTGGCATCTAGCTTCATTGAAGAGGAGAGAATTTATGTATTGCTTTTAATTGAAATAGTTCTATTTGGATTCTTGTATATGACTAGTGTCTTGTTAAGCCAAAAAAGAACTTGGTAAAGAATTTTAAGACATTCTTGGAAGCTTGAATTAATGTTTATTTATTGAAATGTATGTTATTTTTTTTCTTAAACATGTTTTCTGTCAGTATAGCTAGTTGTACTGGAGGAAGTGCTTTAGAGACATGACTGCTATATTGCCAAATTCTTATTATTACGGTTTTTAAAAGCAAAAGTGTATTTACTTGGGTTTTAGTTAAAGGGATATTTGATTTTTTAATTGCATAGGAGAAAACCGCAATCAGATTAGGAGGAAAATATTAAGCTTCTGTTGCTACTTGCCATAAGATTTTTATAGTCTTTAAGTCTATACTGGTTGTTTACTTTGTTAAAAAAAAACCCCGGAAAAATTGCTTAGATCGAAAGGAAGGTAAAATTTGGACTGGAGAAAGCTTGTTAAGACTGTATGTACCCTGTTTCTGTCATGGTATTATATTGCCTTAAAATTTACACTAGGTAATTTTTAAAGAGGATGATGCATATTTAATGAAGAAATTTATTTATTTAAAAGGAAGGATTGCCAATCAGTCTAAATTTGTTTCAGTTAAAACTTGATGGTCTAAAGACAACTTATAATCCTTTTCTTGTTAAAAAGTATTGTCAAATTTGTAGTAGTATCAGTTAAGTTTATGGAAACTTTGTTTTAAGGTGGTTTAAAATAGAACTTAATCTTTATTTTGTGTTTGATGGCACCTGTTTTCATTTTGTTTCCCTGGCAACACCAGTGGTATCAAAAATTACCCGTAGACCACCCTGGTGGTAGAGAAGAATGAAACCAGCCTGGCTTTTTCATTTCAGCCTTTTATTTTGCTGACTAAATACTTGAACACACAGCTTTAACACACAGTCAGTACTTTGCAAACTAACTCAAATGATTTGGATATGCAATTTGTGTTTTTTTTAAGATTTTTTTCCAATTAGAATTTTCTGTACTAGTGCTGGTTTGTGTTGTTCTGCTGTTTTGAAAAGACATTGCAATATAGGAAGTCTTTGTGATACCCTGTGGCAGAAAAAGCTGTGTTTGAAAGCCTCAGTGACTACCTGCAGAAACATAGAATAAAAGTTCATCGTTTGTAGGTAACTGGGTCTGGTTTTAAAGCTTTATGGATGCAAATTTTTATTCCAGGTGTAAGTTCTCATTATTTGCATTGACATGGGAAAGAAGTAGAGCCAACATGAGTGTTACCTCAAGATTTTGCCTTTTTCTCTGCCTCTTTGCCGTGTCTGAGAATTCACATTGATTATGAAAATTACCTATACAGCATTCTGAACATCACAGATCTTCATGCATCATAAGTTTTTGTTTCAGAAAGCAAACACGATCATATTTCTTGCAAATACTGCTTGTAATACCTGCTTGCTGAAAAATTCTGCTTTACTGACAAAAGCCTCCTCTGCAATGTAAATTCCTGAATTCCATACTGTTGATGTTTAAAAATAAATTTGGTTTCTGCTGGAGCAAATCAGATTTATAGTGAGAATTATGAGTCTGGGAAGTTTCAGGTTTCTTACATTTTCTATCCTCCCTCAGAAATTTATAATAATTTTGCAAGATAATGAAGTAATCTGTTCTCAGAAAAGAGAGAACCTCTAATGGAATTCAAGGGAACCTATGATGAACACTGCAGTACTTCCCAGTGTCCTGGTGCTGTGACTGTAGGCTTGACAGTAGAGATGACAGCCCAGTATTCTCCCTGCTGCTGCTCCTTTGTCCATGCTATGAAAATGTAAAACAGGTAGCATCAGGAAGCACTAGATTTAGGGGAAAACAGACATGAATGTGTTGAAAAAGTCACCTGTTACAAGCAGGATGTTCCTTATGAATTATAATAATCATGAGCTCTAACCTTGGGACAGAGGGCATATCTACATGGGGTAGGTACATGCAAACACAAGTGAACTTTGCCTGTGTGGAGTTCCTCCAGAACAGCAGTGTGTGCACTCTAAATGTCCTGCTGTTTCTTTGTTTCTCTGAATAATATGACTATCTTGCGCAAACTGTATTTTTTGATGTTCAGAAGTGGCTAGCATTTGATTTTTGGGGGAGAAAATGAGCATGTGCATGTTCCTAACTTGTAAAACATGCTGTTGTTAAATGGTCAGATTAATTAAATTATTTAGAGAAGTTGGCACAAAGTTTCTTAGATGTTAGTCCTTTTGGCAGTGATGTGAATTGTCATGTATAAGTCGTGACTCTGGAGCAACTGGTTGCATTGCCACTTGCTCAGTGTGAAAATATGTGGAGGGCAAAGTAACTGAAGGTTTTCTAGACTGGAAATACTGTGGTAAGCCGATGTTGCTAGAGAAGGGTCTTACTGCCATAGCCCTGGGAGAACATACCTGGCCTCTGAGCCTGTTTACGTGTTTACCCCTCTCTGGAAAAGACACCTTCTGTTTCAGGTTGTAATTCATAACCTTTAATACTGGAGTCATTCACAGTGCCTGGACTGAGTGTATGCACAGAAGTGCATTTCTCTAAGCGGCTAAAGCATATGCTGCAGTATTTCTGCTGCTGGCTTGTTGACTTTATGCAAATTGAGGTTAGGTTAAGATTTGGTTCAGCATAAAGTTAGCTGATGCAAAGTTTAGCCAATTAAATGTCTCTTTTAAATTAATTTAGAGGAGGAGACAGTGTATTCTTTCACAGTGTTTCTGGCCGGGCATTAGGATTCCTAAAGCTGCTTTAGTGTTGTGTGAAAAGGGTTTTGATAAAAATCAGCTGGTTTAACATGCCCATAATACAAGAGTTTGTTCTTGATCCCTGAGTACTTTATCCTTTCCTTATAGATGAAGTCAGTGGGTGTAACGTTCATTTTTGTAAGCCACCAAGAGTCACACATGTCCTCCAGGTATTGTTTCATGCACTGAGTGCGTTCTTTTCCCGCTGCTGTTCAGTAGTCTAGTTAGGCTGTTACTTTACTTACCTATATTCAGAAAATAAAAACATGGCTGGCTCATCTTTCTTTCACCCCTCAAGGGAACTTCCTTTCCATAAAATTAACCTTTAGTGTTAACAGAACAAAAAGCTCTACCCTGAACGTCATAATTATATTTGTAACACAGTTAGCTGACACATGGTGATTACAAGGAGACTGGCAACCCTGGCATTGACGCAGGATATTTTTTTTTTTGCTTTTTATAACTTCACTTTGATCAAAATATTCTCTTGATGCATGTTGCCAAAATAAGTAATTTCACACTCCAGAATTTCAGCAATTGACAAAAGTCTCCACATTTTTTGGTTTCCTTTGACAGTTATACTTTTATAAATGGCCTTGTCTAGTGATTTTAAAGGCAGTAAACTGGACTACTGGGGGCCAAGATATCAAATCTGGAGCTAAAAACAAGCACTGACAGTGTCTTCCTTTCTATTTAAATTGGAGAATTGTTATCTAGGCTCTACTGCTGTAGTGTACAAGCCAGATGATGTGACTTCTGCATTATTCCCTTCTCTAGCTTCATTTTGCTTTTGTGGTATCAATAAAAAACACTATCATTTCATGATCACTGTGCCCAAGACAGTTTTTAATAACCAAAAAATTATTTATTTGTGTTTCACTATTCATGTATAAACATCCAGGGAATTTTAATATTCTGTTTATAAGAATTCTACTAGGCTTTTGACATTGAAATGGTAGCTTTTGGTTGCTGTTGAGACTTCAGAATTTATTAACAAATAAAGATTATCATCTGCAAGAGAAATTTGTTCTATGGAGTAAAACATTATGTTTTCAATGCCTTTGCATTTCAGATGGTGATGGTTTAAATTATGACACCAGTCCTGTGCCTTAGGGCTTGCGATTCTGTAACATTTTTCAGATGCATCAACTAAGCATTGCCTAATTTGTTATGAAATTGAAAGAAAAGTTGTTCAATAATTCTGACTAAGTTGTGCTGCTAACATCTGTTTCCAATAAAATACTGGTAATATGATAAGAATTGAAAGAATTGTGTGATTACTAGTTTCAAATAACATTTCCAGTGATGGTCAACCAAAGATGGCTTTTCTTTCCTTGAAAGTCCTTTATGTGTGTGGGGTGTTAAGTCCAAATAGCAGGGTAAGCTGATGCTGGGTGGCATGCAAAGGTAAGGTATGTTGCTTTTGGATGCTGTTCTTTACAGAACCTCTGGCAAATTTATGAGTTATATGTTTTCACGGCTTAAATTTATCATTAAGTAGTTATAATTTAACTGAGGAAATTGGTTGAAAATTCACTGAAAAAGAGTAGGTGAATACTTGTTACAGGCAGTTAAAATACATATGCTTGGCTCTTTTATTTTTAATAAGTATTTTTAATACATAAACGGTGATTCTCAAAAAACCCCCAAGATATTTTGTGTCACTTGGCAGGTGCGGGATGTGTTCTGGAAGTGGAGAGTGTTAGATGGCTCTGTTTTGAGCCAGAGTAATGGTTGGCTGGTCCCCCACTGTAAGTTAAAGCCAAGTTTTGATACTTAGTCTGTGTTGTTAAGGTCAGGCAAGATGTGCTCAGAGGTGTGGTCTTTCTGTCCTGATTTCCACATGATTTTTCATCTCCTCCTTTCTTATCCCTGGTGTTTTGCCTGGGCAAAGGGGAGCTCTCCAGCAGGCAAGAGAGACAAGGTAAGTCAAGCTGGAGAGGTGAAACTTGGCAAAGTCTCTATGAGAGACTGAAGTTCTGTCCTCTTTGAACTTGTGTTCTCTTTGATTTACATTTTTGGTCTTCATGTATGTGAAGTGTGCATATTAGAAGAAGAAGACATACTATACTTGACTCGTAATTCAGTATTTTTAAGGACTTATTTAGCTGCAGTGTGTTAGGAGTGTTAGTGAAGATGAGAACCCAGCCATGGTGATCCCTTCACTGGGGAAAGTTCTGCTTTCAGATTTTTCAGTAGTAGTTATTTCCACTGTATTTTGTTGTCTCTGCACACTACCTTCTTAAAGAGAAAAAGCAGTGGCTGTGAGCTCAGGGTGTGCATGTGAGTGGCTGATGGGATTCACCATTCCTTAACTGCTGTACATGGTGCTCATGAACTTTATGCTTCATCTCCAGTGCAGTCTTGCTATGGGAATGCATGCAAATCGTGTTCAGAGGCAGAGCAATGAGCTTAAAAACACTCACTCCAGAAGATAAATAGATAGGATTTTCATACAAAAATGAGCATTGTATTCTTCATATTTTCTTTCCCATGGTTTCAAGCTACTTCCAGATATGTGGAAACCTTCCTCCATTGAGTGAAGGTGAAAAAAACAATGAATTTTTATTTTACTGGGGAGTGTGTGTATACATGTACACATAGCTTTAGCTCTTTGAGAGGTATATATGTGTGTATATAAAATCCCTATACATATCTCAATATCTATAAATCAAAGAACTTGTGTGTGTATATATATAGTTGGAGTTAGTTTTTTAAATACAGGGTTCTTTAATTCTGTATATTTGCAAATAATATCCTAGTACAAATGGATATTTTCAGACAGGCAAAAAAGTGAGTCTTGAATTATTTTTTTAATCTCCATGTTTACCAACACTTAGAAGGCATTGTTTGTTTAATAACTTGTATGATGTCCTCTTAGTGACCACACAAGCATGAACTGTTGTTTTTTATATAGCTCTATAGAGAAATGTTTGTGTCTTAAATCTCCATCTGCTGCTAAACCAAGGTGCTCTCAGTTTTATTGCTAGGCATGGATGCCTCAGGAATGCTAAACTAGTGTGTAGAAAGTGTTTGAAGTTTATATGGGTCTTGCTATACATTTTCAACGTTAATTGGATGTCAGATATGTCCTTTGGAGTGGAATTAATCAGAGCATCTGGTAGATCATTTTGTATTTATCTGTACTGCTGGACAGATTCACATGAAAGCATTTTACCTTTTACTTTCGATCATTGGATGTTGTCATATGAAAAATGTAATTACAGACATTGTATCTCCAAAGGAATTTACCATGGATTTATTCTATCTAAAACTTCTACTGCTGTTTATAAGATCAACTTTTTAGTTTAATGTGTGCTTGAATTTCAACTGAAGCAGTGTGTTGCTCGTCTTTTCTCTTTACATGATCCGCTTCTAAATCATTGTCTGACATAGTAAGGCATTACAGCCCTGCAGTCTGTAACAGGCATATTCACACTCCCTCTCTTTAGTTTTCTGTGTGTGAAGGAATGGTGGAAGAATCCCACATCTCCCTTTCCTGTCAGGTGATTTAGGATTGTCTATGGAGTTTGCTACTGCTTAAAATAAAGGCCTGCTTAAAATAAGTGAATAACTTCTTCAAGTGAATGCTCTTTATAGTAATGCTCCTGGATGGTTTGTTTAATCATTTTTATGCCATTCCTAATTATGTTTTTATGTTCGCGTTAACTTGTGAAGGCTTATTCCCTTCTTCACGGGGCATATCTATTTATGAACATAGATGATAATTCATTGGACATGGGACTTGGTGGCCTTGGTTGTGTAGTGCCTGGGCTGTGCCACAGAAAAGACCCTTTGGAGTGTGCTGTGCTGGTTTTTGAAATATCACCCCACATAGCTCCTTGTAAGGAGCCAGGAGAAACTGCCAGAGGAATAATCACTGTATCTCTCTCTGTGCTTTCTGGTCTGTTCTGTGCTTTATTGCTTGCACTCAGTGCTCTCAGGCTGATGCCACATCTTCAGGCAGCATGCCCAGCCTTTCTCTACCTGAAGTTTAAGCCAGTAGTCTTCAGCAGCTTCCCAGCTCTTGCTGTCTTCCAATTCAGTTGCTCTCATTAATGATTTGAAATAGGTTTTGGTGCACTGTGCAGTCTGGTGTTAGGCTGCATGCGTAGGATTGCAAAAGGATGGCATAAGCTCTGAATACAGTGATAGAGGAAAGAGGGTTCCAGAAAAACATGGCACTCTTAATGCCAAATCTTATGGTGGCCCAGTTTGATATTAGCACATTGCTTTGACCTGGATGAGTGATCTGTCTGTCTGGAATTTGTGTCCACACTGCACTAGCTCATAGCTAATTGACACTGAGACTCGGGTTGCCTGATTTGGCTTCATTGTCGGCCTTTCCTAACACAACAATGGCATCTACCTCTCATTCACATCAGAAACTTCAGACATCAGAGCTCCTCTGTGCCCTGTGGGTGTTGTATGTACATGTGACCAAGAGCAGTGATCTAGTAAGAGGGACTGCTTTCTCCCAGTATTTGTGCAGACATTTATAGGAATTAGGTTATTATTTTCTTATGTTGGCAGTCTAACCAGCTGATACTTTTTCAAAATTGTGTGCATTCCTCAGCTAATATAGATGTAATTTGTGCTTGCTTATTCTATTTAGTTATGAATATCTTTTGCCTCTATTGTCTCTGCTATAATGGAGCTCTTCAAATGCTATTTTCTCAATCTGGATAGAGGCATTTCTGTGAAGCTGCTTGAGTGGAATGAATCCATACAATTAGAGGAAGAGAGAGGTGAGATCTTAATTGTTTTCAAGGTGTGCCTTTCTCAGATCTACAGAGCCTTCACTTGGTACTTCCATACATGTGCTGTAAAGTATTATGCCATCAAAGGCTGTTCAAGCAAGATGAGTCTTGAAGATGCTTTTTATGTGAACTATGAAGTTTACTCAGGGAATAGTTATCATATTGCTGAAGGAGCCAGCAGTATGAATGCTAACATATTATTTGAAGGAGAGGAAAGGCCATTTACATGTAACTGTATAGGGTTGCCATGTCTTGAAGAACCTTTGCATTCAGAAATTCTTTCCCCCTTCTGCCCTGAGGTATTTTTGTATAAACTGGGGACAAGCTGCTAGGAATTAAGAGTATGATATGGCCCATTTATACGATACCAGCATTTCTAGTCACTGCTTCAACTATTGCTATATTGTTTGCATACTTGAGTGATTGCAACAGCCACATTGCTAAGCTGTAATTTTTTCAGTAATGTAGGCTGTAAATTTTTGTGCCTTAAACTGTTTGTGAAGGAATGTTTTTTCTGTGCGTACCTATAGTAACAGGGCTCTGCCTTCACTGCATTTTTTCTCTGCAGTGTCAGTCATTGTAGGAAAGCAATGACACATGCCTTCGAATGGAGCAAAATACAGTAGGTTAAACTGGACCCTAAAAAAATTTAGAAAATATGATTAATAAGTAAATGTTGGGACAGGGCAGTACAACAAAAACCACAGACCCAAAACCTATAACATTTTGTAAAGTATTCCAGGCTAAATAATTTGAGAGTCATGATAGATGTTTGCAATTTCTTTTTAATCTTTTCCCCTCAGGTTTGTTTAAAATTTGGTTTAAGCAAAGGAATATAGATGCAAGGCCAGTTCACACCATTGTGGATCTTTTCTCTCAGTGTCTCTCTATCTTTCTGGCCTTCAAATGTTACATATTATGCTATGAACTTTTTTCTTAATTATGAAGAATTTTTCTTTTCTATGTCCTTGATCCTATAGAGTGATGTCATGTACATGCAACTAAGTAGTTTATCTGCATGATTTTTGTATATTTCCTATAGAGTGTGCCGTATTTGAAGATGATGGCCAAGTGTGAAGGACGTCTAATTAGCGTTGGATGCCATTAGTGTAGTGCATTTTAATTAGCCTGTGTTGGATTTTGCTCCTGTTTCCTGTGTTGGGTGAAATTTATTAAAAGATGAGCAGATCATGTTGAGAGGCATTAAGGATGGGTACAAAACATTGAGATGATACAAATAATAATAACTAACTTACATAATTCTAGAATGGAAAGCTAACAGGGCTCCTATTTTATAATATGTATTACATTTTACTTTAGCAGTTGATAATACTGTTTGAGAAGATGGATAACTTCTGGGGGGAAAAAAAAGGTGCCAAGTTCAGACATAGCTAGAAAGAATATAGTTCACAGATTTCCAGTCAGTCACACTAAGTCTAAACTGATGTTTTATTTAGTAGCAAAGATCTTAATTGCCATTTTATAACCAGTGTTTTTGTCAGAAGAGAATCAGCCCTCGATCACAACTAAGACATTAACAAAGGGATCTTGCTTATTTGTTTCTTGGAGATAAATTTGAGGGTTTTCCTACCCCTACTTTCCTAGTTTCTCTGCATTATCAGTATGGGTTATTGTATGGCTAATTACATGGAAGTTTGGGTTGATTTAAGAATACAAATGTTATTGCAGAAATAGAAGAGGCTTTAGTTTGTTATTATTTTTAGTGTTCACCAAATCTACAGTGCTATGTTTCTCTTTTTTCCTGTGGTATGTTCAAATGAGCAGGCTTGAAAATGTTAGTTGGCCACTAGGGATATTAAAAATGAAGTGGAAAGTAAATTGTTTGTACTTCCTAGAATATTAAAAATGTAGTTTTTTAAATTGAGAGGAGAAAGAGGAAACAACAAAAACTTCTTGTGAAACTGTTCATATCTATCTCCTCAGGGTGGGAAAGAGGTGGCTTTTAAATTAGTACATTTCAATATAAGAAATCTAGAAGGCATACAGGAAAAAGAGGTAGGTTTTAGCTTCAGTTTTGTGATTGATGTTAGTCAAAATGTAATTCAAGCAATTGTGTTCTGCAGCCACTGTATGACCTACCCAGCGGCAATCAGTCCCCCTCTTTTTTTTCAGGGGGAAAAAAAGCGCCAATTGGCCCATGTTTAGCTTACTAAATGTCATCTGGATTCAGTAAAAAGCAAGTGACCTGCATTGAATTACTGTAATTGTAATACAAACAGAACATCTCATAGTTTTGGTCTTATGCAGGAAAAGAGAAAGTTAGAGAGATTTTTCAGTCTGATAAATAAAACTGAAGATACAGAAAATCAACTTTAGCTGACAGTTCTACTCTCTTTTTAAAAAAATAATTGGCATTTGAATTTCGTATGTATGTTTTCTCTTTGGAACGTTTTCCCTTTTGGAAGAATCTTCCTTAGGATGTATGTCGTGTCAGTTATTAAATAATGAGCAATCATTAACAATTCTAGTTTTCTCAGACACAATGCCATTTGAGAGAGATAATTTTTTTATTGATCTAACTAGCTTGTCCAGAATTTGGTATATTGTTTTACCTCTGTCATTTGCTAGGATTGCTTTTGAATTCCATTATTCATGTATTTCACTTCCTGTTCCAAAGAGGAATGCTTACACCTACCAACTTAACAAAGTGCCATGAAGAATTGAAGTATCAGTTCCAGAAGTATATTTGAATTTTAACTTTTAACTTTGATCTTGTATTACTCAGTTTGGTTTAAAAGGGGTGTTAGTTTTTTAAAATGTAAGGTTAGTGTCATTGTATAAGTTATACTATGCCTTGGTTATACTTCTCCTTTCATTTGGTTCTTCAAGTGTCCAGATTTCCCTTTGTGGTACCTCCCACTGCATGTGTCTGCATCATGGCCTGTAGAGTAGGAAAAATAGTTTTGCTCTAGCAACTACATTTCCTTAAAGGAAAGGATATGGCTAACTATTACACTGATGTAACAATGG
Organism: Dendrocincla tyrannina; assembly: GCA_035047865.1. Lineage (NCBI taxonomy): Eukaryota > Metazoa > Chordata > Aves > Passeriformes > Dendrocolaptidae > Dendrocincla > Dendrocincla tyrannina. The sequence continues at coordinate 129,021,303 of JAWWMP010000081.1, read as the reverse complement.
AATATAAGGGGCTACAATATAAGTGGTATTTATTGGATGCTATTAGGGAGAACATTGGAAATGCTAGCTAGACAAGGACAGTGCAACACCATTGAGTCTTGTATTCTCTTGAGTATCAGTGGAACACGGACAGAAGTTTTCCTTCTTTGCTTGAAGGTAGACAGAGCTCTAAGATATAAGAACTCAGATACTCTTTCATAGACTACAAAATCTTCTGTAATTAATTGTTTCCATTATTTCATTGGGATGTTGCAATTTAAAATATGGAATTTTGTAATCTGTCAGTTTAATTTTAGTTCTTGGTTTGAACACTGTAAATGTGTGGGTTGGTTTTCTTTGTGCTGGTGGTTGGCTTTTGCTGTCACCTGTTTATCTGCTGCCATTGTAAATGGTGAAGTAGGAAGCAGCAAACGTTGTAAGCATTGTTCCTTTGTGTTTCATATTTCTTAGTCACTGTTTCTGTACCTAGGCTGACCAAACATGATAATTTTTTTTCTTTTTTTTTAAAGTCACTTACCAGCCACTAGATTTTTAAATTCATAGTGTGCAGATTATTTTTCTGGCAAGATTCTACTACAGTTGTGGCATGTCTAGATGAAATTCCCACTTTCTTCTGAGCAAACTGTAACCTCTGAAAGTATTGACTCTTTAAATGTAAGTCTTTCCATAATCCACATAAAATCAGTCAGGGGAGCTGTTGCAAAGGAGTGGGAGCAACCTGGGAAGGATGCACCTGGAGTTTAATTTAATTTCATTCCATCTTTGTGTAATGCACTCTTCCACTGAATTTTCAGGTTAAACATGAGGAAAATACCAAGTCTTCTGAGAAAGGATGATTTGTATGAGCACAGGGCAAATGGGTAGGTGGTCATGGGAAAAGATCTTTGAAACACATGCCCAGAATTTAATAATAAAATTCTGAAACTGTGCTTGTCTGTATTTTTTGTACAATAAAATGACAAGTTCTGAAACTCCTTAGGTAGTTTACTGGCAACTTTGCTAATAGGTAACCTGAATATTCTTTGTTAAAATTTAAATTCACAAGCTCTTCTTCTTTATAGAGTTTGTCCCTCTTTTAAGTGGCATTTAACGTGTTTGAGACTTCCCCCATGTTTCTCACGGTAGTTACCTCCTCTTTAGACTAAGCAATCTTAATTCATTCAGTCTTTCCCTGTACAGTGTGGTTTTTTTAAATATCTAAGTGTTATAGTTGCTCTGTTTTGAACCATCTTCAGTTGGTTCACATCACAGTACTGTTGCTGGAGGTCTAACCTAAATGAAGAATCACCACACATTTCTTGAATGCCTTCTATCATTACTACTTGTATGTGGTTATGTTGCAGGTTTCACATTTCTTGTCCAGTGAGTTTACTGCAGCTTTTTCTCACAAATGTAAATTATTCATTCCTTGACTCTTCTACTAGTAAATACCTTTGCAAATGCAGTTTTTCTACTTCATGTCTCATTAAATACTAGCGTATTTCTGGATGTATTCACTGCCTCATTTTCTCAGAAAGTGCTATGGGCAGAAGAGAAAATACTGTTATTAAAGTAAGCTCTATTACTAGAATTTTCTTGGAGGGAAAGTAAGTTTCATATTCTGGGTAAAAGCTTAGAACCTTGTACACATTACGAATTTTCAAAATGGTACTGAAGGAGTAAAACAAACTATGATGGAAGAAGACTAAATTAATTGTAAGAGTATTCCCTGGGTTCAGTCATACAATGTGCAGTTTCTGAACCATTTCCTTGTTTTATAACTGATAAGAAACTAGTTGTTCAAGTTCAGTGCCGAAAAAAAGAAAAAGTTGTTCAGGTTCAAGAACCATGTTCTTGATCTCTTGGATTCTGTGAAAGAGGTAATAACACAGTGATTAAGTGACAGCAGGATGCTTCTGTCTGAGAGAGGTATCAGCATTCATGAAGGCATCTCCTTGTGATTGCTGGACAACTGTGTGACTGGGAAATATTCTTTACACGGTGAATTGCCTAGCTCTTGAGCAAGGAGCTGTCATAACATGTAATTTGGTCTGAGAGACTCTTAAATGTTGAAGTTCTCTGAGTGTTAGGATAGAATTGGCTAATGGCCTCAAGTGGCCCCATCTCTCTTTTAAGGTGATTTCCTCCCGAAGAGGTGTTGCTCATCACTATCAAAAGGAGATTTTCTCCTTTACAAAAATGTTCAAAAATACCCTTTTTTCCAAGTGTGTTTCACTAAGTTTAAACCACTACAATGGATACTTCTTTCAGTCTGAAGACAGTTTAATGTTTTCCTCTCCACAAACACTTCCTTCCCTCAAAAACAAACTTTAAAAGCTCACATACACACACTGCATGCACCCTTCTTTCTCCTCCTGATTAAATGTATCTTGCTTAGCTAATGCTGAAATTGAGGGTACTTCCCAGAATAACAGTAGTGAATTAATTTGCATTTAGGTTTTTGTTTCGGGGAGTGAAATTAGTGGAAATACTGTCCTACATGGTGTCTGCAGTTCTTTTCAGCTGTTTGAAACTTTTTTGTAGTTAAGTAAGACTTTCTGACTTTCATTGTTGTTTTCTGGTAGCATTTGGGGTTTTCTTTAGTCATCATGTTTTTTTTGTTTGTTTGTTTTTTATGTCCCAGGTCACTAAAAATGTGTAGACTTCTAATTGTTGTGGATGTGAACTTTCAATAAAATATTAAGTACTTACACCATTTAGTACCTATTTTTTCCTCTAAAAATTCCTATATATGTCAGTTAAAAAAAAATTCAAAACCTTTAGCTGCCTGGGTAGTTTAAGCACAAAATCTTGAGTAGCCTGAAATTATTTTTGTTTTCAGTGAATGCCTTTCCTTGAAAAATGATGTCATTTCACTTATCTACAAGACTCTCCTGTCCCACTCAAAAAAACCCCAAACCAAAACACTAAACAAAAATAAACCAAAACCCCAAGGAAGTAACATAAAAAACCCAGTGAAGCCAAAGAACAGTTAAAGAACTGTCATGAGATTGTAGCAATGAAAAATAAAACAGACCTTAGAAAGGCATGTGTTGGCCTCCTTTAAAGGCTTGTGACCCAAGTTGAAGGAGGGGAGAATTTTGAGGATCAGGTTTCTGACTGTCTTCTGTTGAAAAGTCACTGACATCAGTGACTTCACAACCTTGAAGATGAAATGGAACTTGAATGTTACATCTCTAACCTAAAAGGAAATGGGAGGACAATGGTCAGTTGAATGGTAGAATTCAGGAATATTTTGTGATGAAGAGCTGGGTTCAGGCAATCAGAATAGCCCTACTGAATTGGATAGAAAAATTCAGACTATGCCATTTTAAAATAGAAGATGGAAAGTTGGGACAAGATAATGGTAGAAAACTACAGGCAAAAGTAATGAAGAGTTCCCCAAATTATAGGGAATTTAATAAATACTTTGGAAGAAAAATGGGAGAAATATTGATAAGTCTACTCGATTCTGAGGAAGAAGAAAGAATCAAACACAAGAAAGTCACTACAGAGAAACAACGTTGTTTCTTTGCATACAACTCCATGAAATCATTTGTTGAGTAGCTTCCAGATATCTTTGGATAATACAAGTGATGGCTTATGAGAGGTCAAGAAACTTTGAAAAATGAAACAAAGTAACAGATAAATTGTTAAAGGCAGCACGCTGAGGTGATATTCCTGGGAAAGATTTTGGTGGTAATACATAATTGTATTACTTATCTGACAAAAGGGTTTGGTAATGAGCAGGCATATATGCGGATGACATGATCCTTTTAGCTGAGTTAGCAGGGGGAACATACTCTGTCTTGATAATGGGGAAGCAGGTAGCGCAATGAATTCTGCATTTTAAATATATCTGCAGGATATGTTAGAGGTTCAAAGTTATGAAATGTAGTGGAATTGAAAGATCAGTTGTATAATTAAGCTTGTTTAAAACCAGTTATAAAAAACCCAAACTGATTGAATTTGTGGCCTTAGAATGCCAAATTCTTCAAGCTGTTGTCACAGAACAAATTATCTATAATATTCTTTTGAAATGTAATGCAGTTTTTTAGAATCAAAGATTATGCCAAGTTGGAAGGGACCCATAGGGATCATTGAGTCCAGCCTTTAGTAAAACAACTAATTCAGTGGTGAATCTTGAGGCACCCTTCTGTTGCATGATGGTGCTAACAAGGCAAGGGTTGATTCTTTTCAATAGATTTACAAGTGCACTTAGTATTGCAAAATGTTTGAGATTGGTATCTTTACATTCTTGACCTGTTGTAATGCTCTCCAAATGTTATGAGCTTACCAGCAATAATAAATATACAAGTCAGTGTATATGGCTTATCTTTCAGTAACTCCTCTCTGCTGTTAATCATGTGATTATTCTTTCCATTATGTATCTTTTCTCTGTGTTTATTACTTTATTACTTTACATTTTAAGCGAATCATACTTTGCTTTGATCAGCAAAGGTCATTATTCCAGAGGGAAGCTTATGACAGTGAATGACTTTTAAGCCACTAGCAACAGTTGTGGTTTGTTTGCTTTATTGTTGGGGTTTTTTTCCCCCCTGTGATGTTTTATTTTTTAAATGCTCCTAGTATTAATGTGTCCCTTTATAATAAAATAATTAAAATGTAATTTTTACTTAATGTAATATTTTGTACATGATTTAATCAGTGGTCGCTATTAAAAACTGCCAAGGTGAGCACCGTAGAGTTGCGTGTTAAATGTCACATACATTTTTCCTCATTAGGATTAAAAATTCTGTATCAGTTATTGTTTGTCCAGAAGTTCTCTGAACTAAATCTCCACTTATCCCTTTCTGCATTTAGTTCTGTGTTGATAATTCTAGTGGGAATCAGTTTGGGTCAGGTACTTGATAGATGTGTGATGGAACCAGACTGTTTGTAGTTCCGCACAAAAGATGTGAGTACACTGAATGGTCTTCATCAACGTCTATGTTTACAGATGGGAGGAGGAAGCTGGTGATTTTTAGGGTGGTTTTAACATTGAAATTTATTATTTACTAGAAGGCAGATTGTAAACGAACTTCCTTGACTTTAAACACATGAGGTGGTGTTCAGTAACTTTTATTTTCACTGTCGGTGTTGTTACGGTATTGTAGTTCTGAATTTAAAAACCAAACCAATAAATAAAAACACCCTAAAAGCCACAGCAAGAAAAAATGCTCAATAAAGAAAACCCAGTGTAGAACATGATAACATGATAATATCTCACCCTTCTCCATGCTGGTGTTTCATTTTTAGACAGCTGCTGAATTGTGTAACTGAACAATTAGGTGTGTTTCAGTAGCCTTTTTGAAGGCTGTTCAAGAAGGGAGGGAATTTCTATAAAGTGTATCACAAAGAGGAGAAAAATGTGTCTTTTAGCTGATTCTTTGTTTTTTAAAGTTAGTAAAATGTTACAGTATTCAGTATTTAGCTCCCTCGGCCTTAAATAGGCTTTTGTACTCTGTAATGTGTTACTGAGTTTAAATATATTTTGATGTTTGTTTCCTGCACTAGACTGATTAAGTAGTATAATTGTGGTACCAAAAACTGTGGAATCACAAACTGATGTCACATATCCTTACCCTGTTTCTAAAAGAGTTTCTCTCTGTAGATTCTAGCAATGGAACTTCACAGCATAAAGATTATAAAATTTTCACGATATAAAAATGTTTGTTGTCTCCTTCAGTATGGTACTGAACAAATAATGGTACTGGACAAATAATAATAGTAAAGGTTATACTTTTGATTTTCTGCTTTATCTTACGAGTAATTAATTTCAACTAAGCAATAGAGGTAAGTTATTCAAGGAGCTAAAACCCACAAGACACAGTACCTCTACCAAATTACTGTTGATCTCTTAATGTGTCTGTGGGCTGTGCAAAATACAGATGTATTACCCTGACTGACAGGAAGAATGAGCTGCAAGAATTTTCTGATTAGGAATTTCCAAGTATGGTATATGAGCGTCTCATTTTTCTTTTGGCGTTTCCTAATTCATCATCATCACTATAATTACATTTTCACGCCAATAAAATTGTCCGTAAAAGAACCTTCATGGAAAAAATCCCCTGTTTTCAGCCTGGACTTAATTTAAAATACTTGGCCCTTTAAGAATAATAAAAAGAAAATCATGCTGACTTACGCAGTTCTGCTCTCATTTAAGGCCTGGCCCTCAGTCTGGTATTCAGCCTGACTGTAACTGCTGGTGCTTGGGCAGGTAAGCACTGCCAGACAACAGGTATGGTAGAAACTGTGTTGGATTGTCTAATATCCAGTTCAGAAGTGGCCCCCAAAGCTGCTGTGAATGATCTTTCCCCCATCTTTTGTCATGCATGTATTATAATCTGCCTTGAATTGTGGTTTTACTGCAGTGTGTAGGATTTGCCTTGGACCAATGTGTGAAAGATGATTCAAAGCAGAAATGGGCTCAATGTTCAGAGGTGGAGGGGCCAGTTCAGTACAAATTTGGAATGGGCTCTTTATTATAGGCAGGTGAAGGCAAACACAGATTAAGTTACCAGATCCCTCAGGCCTAAATTCTGACATCTTGCAGCTTAGGGATTTTTTTTTTTTTAAAATATGGTTGAATGGTGAAAACTGACTCATAGAATCTAATTCCTTGGATGTATATTTGATGTGTTACTTGTCTAAGACTTGTCAGTCTGTCTCAGAAATGTAAGGAAAAATGGAAGGTGATGTTGAAGGTGGAAGAGAGAAAAGAATTAGCCCCAGTTCTTTCATGGTATGTCAGGGTCTGCCCCCTCTTGAACTATTCCATCCTAATATTTCCTGCAGTGGTTACTGCCAGTTCAGCCCATGTAATTGGGTGGATTGTAGCTTCTAGTTGGGTTTTCTTTTAAGCAACAGTTGCCTAACACTGGCTCTGTGAGCATTGTCATCGGCCCTACTGTGAGAGCTAAACCAATACCAATAGCTGTGAGAAACTTCTGAGAAGTTTCACAAGTGGAGGCCAAAAACCGCAAGTAATGGTTTGGGAAAACAAGGGCTGGGGAAATCCAGGGTGAGATGAAAGAAGCATGAAAAAACCCAAGTCCCTTAGGTTTCCCACTTCCATTGGCACCCATGGAACAGAGTGGCTGAAATAGTTCTGTTTTAAAAGAGTGTAGAGTTATTTTAGGATAGAAAAGATCTATTTGACAAGAAATGAAAGCAAAAAAAGACAAATAAGTTCCTTTCAGATAAATGTTTTGTTTTGCTTCTGGAGATTTGGGACTAGCTTTATAATTCTCCAGTGATTGCTTTCCAAGCTTCTTGGAAGGAAACAAAGTAGTTGAAAGCTAAATCATAGACTATTTTGAAAGAGAGAGGAAGCTTAACTTTTATGCAGAGAAATATGCAAGCCAAAATTACTTCATAGAGAAGGAAGATGGAACTGAAACCCAGCATTTTAGGCGGGTTGACAAAATGGAGCACTGAGAGCTGGAGGAAAAGGTACACGCTAGCAAGTGCATGACATAATAATCAAGTTGGACTAAACATTCAGAATAAGTAGTTTCTATATTTTTTCTTGTATTACAAAAAAGCATTTAATTATTCTTTTCAGCTAACACAGCTCATGACATAGCAAGATTTTAAAAAAGCCTACAGTTTAAGCATTACATAAATATACATGTTTCTGTAGTGGGTATTTTCAACAAATGTACAAAGCATAAATATGGATTTAGGAGTCTAACACTTGAGCATCTCCTTTTGTGAATTTTATTGCATGCCATAAAAGAATAATTCATGAATTCCATCTTTTTTCTCATTATCCTTTGTGAATTGCAAAGTCACTTTGTTGTAGTTCTTAACTGCTGTGTAGTTGATGAAAATAGTTGGCAAAGGCAAACCTTTTTCCTAGAACTGTGGAGTTGAGTAAGACTCTCTAACTAACCTTTGCTTACCTCTGGGAGAGAGGTTGGTGTTTATTATCAGATAGGAGGTACGCATTTTGACACCACAGAAACAGAAGTTCCTAGTCTCCTGTTACAACTGTGTGTTTTCAACAGCTACTGCAGAGTGAGCTGGTAAGAGTAGCTGAAGATAAGATCAGAAGTCATCCGTTCAAAGTTCAGAAGAGATCATTAATTTCAAGGACAGAAACAGCTCAATTTGTTAGCCACAGCTTTATGCCAGGAGCACTTCACTTGTACTGACAATTAATCTTGCATCATAAGTAAAGCAGATAAGGCCAGTTACTGAGTGCCACATTTCCTGTCTCAGTCCATCTACTAGTTTGGCATGGCTGCCCACTGAAAATATAAAAAACTATTGTAGCATACATCTTTATTAAACAAAATGGCTACGTTTCTTCTTGTATTCAGCAGATAATTGAGTTTTGTAAATGTTAAAGTATTTGAATTAAAGCAACTATGCAGTACTGAATTAATTTTTCATTAAAATGATAGAAAACAGTTTTTGCATCGTTTTGCATGGATTTTACTTTCCTTTGGAATGTAAGAAGAATTTTTGAATGAGGGTTTGAACGAGTTCAACCAATTTTCAAGGCCAGTCAGACTTCTTAAGAGAAGGTATGGATAAAAACTCATGAAGTTCCCTCTGCCTTTTTCCTGTGTTTCAAACACAGGCCGAAGCTTCTGGTGCCTCTACTATGTTAAAGTGTGCATAATCTCCCATTTCAGTTTTTTCCCCTTTTCTGAGTACATATTTCTGCCTATACTTGTAAGAAAACAAATGAAGAACTTTTACTACTTGTGACTTTGGAAAATGTGTCTGAATGGAACCTAGGTTTAGAAGAAAATAATAGCCTATTGTTTCTGTCAATAGACCTAGCTCTGAGTAGTATGTTGCTGCCACGTGTAAGTCTTAAGTGAAGATACAGAATTAATTTGGGATATTACATACAGAGGTTCAAAAATTTTCATTGTGTTACGGTAGTCTGTTAGAGTTGTATGGCTTTTTTTTTTATCACCTACAAGTGTAAATTTATAATTAGATGAAAACTTGGAAAGAATCATATGGAAAATGGAACAGTATTTGTAATCTTAAATAGGACAAGCTTTCTTTGTATAGCATGAATCTTGCTTCCTAGTTGAAAAATCTCTCTGCGTATGGTTCTTGACAGAAGAGATTTCTGTTATGTAGGTAAAATGTTGCCTTTTCAATTTCTTGCAAATTCTTAGTGAGCTTGGCTTTTCACAGCAACTTCATATGTGTCTGTTTAAACAAGCAGTGCTGTCATTTCTACTAGGAATTTCTGAAAGAATATAGTAATCTCTTGAGATTGATGAACAGCAGTAGATTAAAAATGAGTTGTGCTCAATGGGGTACAGTTTAAATAGAGAAAATCTAATGGGAAGTAGCTGCATTAGTAGCAGATGGATTTACTTCCTGAATCTTGATCTGAGTGGAAATCCTTGCTTACTTAAAATTTGTCTTCCAGATTCTTAGCCTGATAAGAAAGGTGGATAAAGCAATTTTTTTTCTTGGCTTCAGAACTGTGACGATGTATTTTGTTTAAACTTGCTATTGTTTGATTTTTATCTAGGCTATTTTTATGATTCCTACAAATCCTCCTCCAACGTTCCGGAAGCCAGAGCTCTGGTCTGATGAATTCACTGATTTTGTGAAGAAATGCTTAGTGAAAAATCCTGAACAAAGGGCTACAGCAACCCAGCTGCTACAGGTCAGTTTTTAAGTTACTGAGGAAAGGCAGGTTTTATGGCTTTTTTTTTTCTTCAAACCAGAACGATTCTGAAAATTTCCAATGCAGATTTTATTTTAACTATTATCATGCTTTATTTCTTTTCCAATTTGTGGTCTTTTCTCTGTCAGCTCCTGTATCTCTACCCCCATTTTATTTCTCCTTTGCTTCTTCTTAAAATTCATTGCCCTTTGTATAGTTTAAAGCTGGTTCTTGCTATTAAAATTGGATCCTTGCTTTGTGGTTAGAGGCCCTCCATAGATCTCAGAAATTTAGAGAAGTGTTAAGTCAAAGAACCGAGCCCAGGTTACCCCTCTATGTGGACCACCCATGGAGTACATTCAATCTTTCCTTCTGGCCCTGTCAAATTAGGCAGACAGTTGATCTGTGTCCTGGAAGGGTCTGATGCAGACGGGCAGTGTAACGGGTTTGGTTTTGGGCTGAGTTACATCAAGTGGGCACCTTTAAATGTGAGACACGGTTGGCAGTGTGGGCCTTTGGAGCGAGGGCAGGCTATGCCAGGCTTTCACTTGCTCAAAGACTCTCGTGCTGGATTTATTCGGTGTTGAGCTAGCAATAGCAGCCTTTAAATATAAATTCCAGTGAACTCCACTACAGGGAGAACATAAAAATTTTGCAAAATAGTTTTCAGTAATATACCCATCAAGTTCATAAGTCATGTTATGGATATTTAATTTTATACTTCTCAAAACATCAAAATGGAGACTACAGTTGAGTAAAAATTTGAAGTTAGAGGTTTCTGTGTGTGATGTATGAATCAGTACATCAAGATGTGAAGTTCGAATGATTAGCTTAATACCAACAGCTGGGCAGAGGAGACTTGTGTTAATGTGTGCAAGTAAGGAGAAACAAACCGATAAAGCTTTCGTGTGCAGTTGCTTTCCACATGCCTAGTGACCAACAAACCAAATACTGCATTCATCACAAGTCCATGTTGCCTTTTTCTCCAGCTGGAATATGGAGCTGGAGGTGCTGTGGGTATATGTGAATGGGAATGAAAGTACTGCTAGTGAGGAAAGATCGTGGAGGAAAAGGAGAGTAATTGAATTAATATATCAAGGGAGAGGTTAGCTAATAGATACAGGACACAAGGCTTCATCAATTCTGTTCTTCATGGAACAATTTTTTAATATCTAATAATATATTTCTGAGGTGCTTGGTTACATTTTGCCTAAATTGTATTTGGATATAATGATGCAAAAATCAGATTTAACAGCAGATGTCTATTAGACAGCAGAATGCATGTAAATGGTACAATGCACATGTTGTCTTAAAGGAAGAAGTGATGTTTTAAATGTCCTTGAATTAAAAAATTAATCTTCCTGCTAAAAGTAAGGTATTCTTCTGCTGGTTTCACATTTCAGTGTCATAGATCAAGAAATATTTTATGACACATAAAGCACGGGTTTGTTTAAGTGAGCAGCCATAGTTGTTCTGCTTAGAGACACTAATTTATGCTCTCAGTCTGTTAAGCTTAATCAAATTCTGTAACAATATCTGAGTAAGTTTCTTTTTCTATGTCAGACCATCACTAGTCTATTTACTATTTGCTTCACATTTCCTTTGGAAAATTTTATCCTTAATTATAAAGCATTTGTTATTTTATTGCCCAAAGCTTGCAGTAATTTAATATAGTTGAAGTAAAATTTTAGTTAAGAAGCAGCTAAAAGATACTGTATGTTGTGTTGGTGTGGGTTTTCATGATTGTGTAATGTATGTTACTGTTTCTGTGGTGTTGAATAATACTTTAGTTGCACTTCAGATGTAACTACATGTAGTCATATTACATATTTCAATGATTTTTTTCCCCCTCTAGCATACATTTATTAAGAATGCTAAGCCAGTTTCAATTTTAAGGGACCTGATCACCGAAGCTATGGAGATAAAGGCAAAGCGACATGAGGAACAGCAGAGAGAACTGGAGGAGGAGGAAGAAAATTCGGTGTGTACCCATTTTTCCTGTAACTATCTGTACTTTACACATAAGTTGCTGGTTTTCCCCTGCGTTGTTCAAATAATTTTCTTTACCAGTTTTCTGTGTGGTTTTAAGCCTACAAATTCTGAGTATTCCACTCTTAGTTATGAGTAATGCTGCTGCTGTGAGTAATGCTCTATGAGCCAGCTTTCAGCACTATTCTGTGAGATGTCTTAGTAAAAAGTTTTTTTAGGGAGAGAAGAAACCACATCAAACTTCAGCTGTTCAGACTAACATAAAAAAATCCCCAAACTCTTAAGGTTCCACTTTCACAGGTGGACTTCTAGACAAGTGGTTTAATTTTCAGTTCAGGGTGCATGGGTTTTTTTTGTTTGTGTGTTTGTTTTGGTTTTGGGGGGGATTGTTTTTATTTATTTTGTTTGTTCGTTTTGGTAGTGTCTAATGCACAGATTAGTTAGTCATGACACACAGCAAGTAGTGATTGCAATGTGGTTTGAATCAAGTTGCGCTTGTCATGTGAAAATGGTGATGGCACTTCATTATTCAGATGAAGTTGTCAGCATATGTTTGAGGAGAGAAGCAGGTCGTGTGATAAGTAGGTTGCATTTAAAATGTTTGGCAATGTTAGGAATAAGTCCATGTTCCTGGCATTATTACTCTTCCTTACATGGTTTATTTCAGGGCACTCTTGTGCAATGCAGCAGTATGTGCTTCAGAGAAGTGTGCTACCACACATACAATGAGAACCAAGGTTGTTCAGGAAATAGTACATGGAGAAGATGGAGACTGAAATGTTAGTAGAAAACTTACAGCTTTGAGCAAACGAAAAAGAGCACTCCAGTAATGCAGTTTGTCCTATAGCAAATTGTAGAATCTTTGTTACAGTGATCTATATATAGAAGTACTTTTCAAGCAGATTCTGTGGAGTGTTTTTTATCTCCAGCAGTCAATGTGATCTTTTGTTTGTTGCATGCCTCTCTCTTCTAAGAGTATGTTCTAAGAATATGGATAGCTTGTGTTTATAAAGATGTTTACTCCAGATTTTGCCTGCTTAGTCAGTAATAAAACAGGAAGGAACGGATGGGATTTTTTTTTCAGTTTTAGGATATTTTCTTATATGTCACTTGACATAGAGAGTTGATGTTTGTGATTTGACTTACTGAATAGAGGATCTCTGAAGAGACTCATGTGCTACTGACATAAAAACCTAATGTCTTTACTAGCTTGCTTTCATCCCTAATATTACCTTCTGAACTCAAGTGCTTGGGCACTGTTGATGTCTTTTGCATTAACCAAAATTAGGCATGACATCTAATTACTTAGTCTGAGGTTCAGATGGGGAATGAAATTGCCAGGCACAGTCCATGCCAGCTCAGTCTGTGGTGTACACCTCCCTCTCCCATTACTGGGTGGAAGGGTATAACACAAGTTTGGTTCACCTCATCTGAAGAAGCATTTAGTAATTCCCCACGCTTTTTGCATGAGTACACAAATCAGTGTAATTCCACACTCCTCACTCCAGCACCTGCTCACACTCCCTCCCTCCACACTTCCCCCCATTCAGTGTTTAGTATAAGGGAACCTGAAATCCAGGACTGGGTCAGGAATCTGTGATTTGTGTTACTGTTGCAGTAGCTGGGAATTCTGCCATGTACTACTGTGGTGCAGTCAGGGAACAACTTAAAAGTAGTAACAGGAGACCTGAGGAAAGAGTAGAGAGGTTTGAAAACTTACCAGGTGAGTAATGGAAGAGGCCAGTTTCAGGTGGTGCTGACTTCTCGCTACTGAATGTAGTGACCGAGTAGGTGAAAGCCAAGAAAGTGGTCATGTGGATGAAACAAGTTAGTTCAGAAAAGAGAGGCAGTAGAAAAACAGAAAGAAGACCATGATTCCAGCACAGTAAAAGACAAAAGGAGAGAAATTGGAAAATTAACCTTTGTAGTGTTCCCTCGAGTGGAAGCATCACTAGGTGAGACTAAGATGACAAAAAGAAAGGGATGAGAGAGTCTGGATAAAAACTTCAGCAATATGTTCTTTCAGAATGCCTTTATGATCCTTAGTAGTATGATGTTGTGTACTCCGTCATAGTTTTCCATGGTGATGCTGACTTTCAGGCTACCTTTGATTAAAATTAATAATTAATACCAAATTATGTTGTCCAGGGATGACATAAGAGAGGTGCAAAAATATGAGAATGTCACGATGTTTTTTGCTGTAAAGTTTATACTGAAGAGTTAAACTTTTTCAAAAGTTTCCCATTATAAAAAGATTAAGTGAAAGAGGATTTTTGTTCCTATTAGTAAAAATAATGTTATGTTCTCGTATACTGTTGAGATGTTTTTTGGTTCCCTAATTTTTAAAACAGTTTTATAATTCAGAAAAATAATCCGTGATCAGATTTGTAATTAGGATGAAATATTTAACAATAGTTAGAACTGTTACTGTGGTATTTGGTATTAAGTGTGACTTTTCCTATCAGTAAATGCATGTCTAACAATTTTGTATTGCTTGGTAATCCTTGAGTAAAAATGTTTGAAAATACTTAGTTTTAATAGAAAAGATGAGGGTACAAGGGATTGAAATGAAGAATACTGAAGATGAGGTGAGGAAAAGGAGGGATTTCGTTATTGGCAAATACAGTTCGTCAAAACTGTTTTTGGGCATGACGTATGAATAGCATTTGCATGCCACAATGCAGAACAAATCTTGTTTTGGACTGGTTTTAATAATTGTTTGATTGTAATACAGACTTGTGTGTCTTGCAACTGAGTTTCAGTGCAGTACATTGTTGCAAGAAATTCCAGAATCATTTGAGAGATGACACCAGAATCTAGTCCAGCTGCTGTCACTGAAGGTTCTGATCAGCTAGAAGCACAAAACCAGCCAAACTAGGAAGCAGCAGCATAAACCTGGGGAAGTCCTCTAAAGGTGGAGAAGGACTTTTTCCAAGGGCATCTAGTTGTGGAACAAGGAATTACAGCTTTAAACTGAAAGAAGGTAGATTTAAATTAGATAGTAGGAAGAAATTCTTTATAGAGAGGTTTTGTGACACGCTGGAACAGGTTGCCCAGAAAAGCTATAGATGCTCCATTCTTGAAATGTTGTAGGCCAGGTTGGATGGTGCTTTGAGCAACCTGGTGTAGTGGAAGATGTCCCTGTCTATGGCAGGGGTCTTAGAACTATGTGATCTTTAAGATCCCTTCAATCCAAACCATTTTATGATTCCCTGAAGCTGTTCCCATTTTCCTTTTAATCAGAGAAGTTTTCTGTAACATATTTCTTCAATGCATGTTGTTTGTATACTGCATAGTAGATAAACTTCTGAGCAACATGTAGGTGTGAGTGAAGCCTAAATTAAGTGGAATTCTGATTTTACTTTGTCCTTTTAGAAAAACAAAAAATCAATCCCCCCCAGGCTTCCACTTCAATTTGAAATAATGCATAATTTGAAAATAAGATCAAAGATTGTGTCTTTCATTTAATTTGGAACTTGTTTGTGGAACTGCCAGAAAAAGAATAAACCTAAACCAATTATTTCTGCACTTCTGAGTGTTTATTCTTTCCTTTCTGGAAAAAGAAAACATAATATGAGTGCCAGTTTGGTATACTTGGTATAGAGTTTGGTTGTGGATGAAGTCAGCAGTCCAGCATTCAAGTATAAAGATAAATAACCATTGCATATTCCTCCTTATGTATCAGTTTCATGGAACTCTGAAAAAGTACAGGGCTGCTTGTGTGCAGGTTGCATTACTACACAATCATACAGTTCAAGTGATAATACAGGTTTTGATAAGCTTGCAGAGATGGCAGCAGTCCTAGAAAGAGCTAATGACAGCTTCTATGTTACCTTGTGTAGTACTAGTGACAGTGAGTAATGCATATAATTTCTTCATATTTTAATATCTATAAATGTTTTCAAATTTTATATGGAATTGGTGTCACTGTTCAGTTGGAAAATATTAGCCACCCAGCACATAAACTTTGGAAAAGAGCACCTCAAAAATGGATTTTTTTCCCCCATTGATATCACTGTGAAATCCTCACTGAAGAATTGCAAAGGCAGACTCAAACTTAGAGAAATGCATATTTAACAACACCTAAAAGCAAGAACAAATATTGATGTTAGTGTTAAGTAGAGCCTGTTGATGTTAAAGGTCTCTCATGGGCAGTGAATACAGTCCATATACTATTGAAAAAGAAAGGTTTCAGTTTATTGATCTAACCTCCCAAAAATTTTCTATGGTAAAGCATGAGCCGTTCTGCTCGTTACTCACTGGTACATGATTTGGGACCCATCAAGAAGAAAGGTGTAAAATATTACAACTATGAAGTTTCTTATATTAGGACATGAGGTTTAACCTTAACAGTTACATTTGAATAAGACTTTTTAGCTTTAATTCTTCTTAAAACAGTATATTGTATAGTAATGGGCACTCAAATCAAAAGTGGCTTGCATAACTCCAAGAGGAGTGGGTGGTTTTTGAGAATTAATCAGATGCAAAAATTTCACAATTATGTACTTAATTTTCAGGGTCGATTCAGGTTGTTTTCCTTCACGTCAGGAAGAGTCACATCCCTACAACTGATTCTTGTTTTTCTTTTTTACCGCTACCTGTGAACATTTTATAGCATGCGAAGTAGTCAGTAGTAATGTAAATATCTTTTGCTGTTCAAAACTTCATATGATACAGCTGTAAATAAGTGGCCAGGTTGAATGCATTCTTCATGTCTGTATCCTTCCAGAGAGATACAATATCATTACAAATAGTGTACTCGGAATTGATTTTATGCCTGTTATGAGAACTGCTCGTGTGATGAGAATACCTTCTGACAAACTGACATGTTTTGATAGGTGCTGAGGTAGTCGTACAGATTTTTTTAATTAAGCAAGAATTGCAAGTGGTGTGTTCTACAGAAGGTTAATCCCAATATCGAAGTTTAAATGTTAGTTTAGGCATTACTAAACATGACCAATCTCTTCTTTCGTGCATTTTTTGAAGTGTGATGTGAGTTGGATGCTGAGGCTGGGCAGCTGTATTATGGGAATGTAAAGTAACTCGTTGCCTGGCAGCTCACAGAAAACATGTCTAAATATTTGTTTCTGTGGATCTTTAAAGGAATGAGCTAACAAGCAGCTCTCTATATGTTTTCTTTTACATTTTAATATCTCTATTATGTGAGAAATGCTTAATTCTTTTAGATCATTAAACCAAGGAATTACTGCTTTAGTACTCCTTTGTTTTTTCTTGGACACTTGTTTTTTTCTTGGTGGTTGGCAACTGTCAACACCGAAGCCAACTCTTGATAATCAGTTGTTGCTATATGTAAGATTATTCAGTCATACAGAGGTTTATTTAGTTAATCATATATTAATTATGAAAAGTTGGCATCTGTCTTTTGACACCTTAAGAAGTAATTACTGCAATTATTCCTTTATATTTTTACAATATTTATATAGTTGTTTTAAAGGAACTAGTGAATCGAGTTATTCCTTATTTTAAATCTGATACACTGAAGGTTTTTATATTTGCTTTCATGCTTTCTTCTTGTGTTTATGTATTTGATAGAGCTGTGTATCTGTCTCTGTATATGTGTGCCTTTGCATGTCAGCATTAAAACCTTCTCTTTTCATAGCATTTTTCTTTCAAGCCAAAGAACACTTTACGTGTGTCAATTATATTTGATTGTAGTCTTTTAAGTGTCCTGTAGTTAGAAATTCATAAAGATGGCATTGTTGAGTGAAATACAGCATGTTGTTAAAATCCACAGCAGTGTAGAGCCAGAAAGCAGGTACGGGAAGAGTAAATAAACATAAGGAGGTAAGAATGCACAGCAACTCGTTGGTACCGAGTGTATCACTTAGATGGAAGTATAAAACAAGCTTAACTGCTGTTTTGTGATATATGTCTGTTGAATTCGATGGGATTTGACTGTGTACTGAAAGTTAAGTTTTTACCTGTTTTACTGGTGGGTCTAAGCTTTGTGTGCTCAGTATTAATCATATACTCAGGTTGTAGTTTGGCTTTGTATGTGTCAGGAGCTTTACAAAATCCTTGTGCTTGATCAGACTGTGTTTATGTAGCTACTACAGTGCTTTAGAAAAGATAGCTGTGACTACAGCAACGTTTTTCAAAGGTGATGATGAGGTGTTAATAGTAAATGAAATTATTTTACAGGATACTAAATTTTGCCAGCATGTAAATCTTCATTTAATGCGTTGCAGCCGAGTCGGCCGTCTTTGCTGCCCTCTAGTGTTCTTCTTACATGCCAAACTGTAGGGTGAGAGATTTTAAAGGCAAACTGTTGCCGTGTTTCCTTCTCTTGTTTAGTTTCTTCTTTATCCATCTTCATCCCTTTTTCCTATCAGTGTTAAAAATGCAACAGAAAAATCCATTAATCTTTATCACCGTGGCTCATTCACTTCTATCATGATGCAGATTAAGGTATGATGTGCAAGGTCAACTTCTTGGAGAAAACCTGTGTGATGATGAGATCTTTTATTTTACAAGCATATAGTGAAGTCTTGCATGCAGTTTCTGCGAAAGTCTTTCTGAATTTTATATCCTGATAATCAAATCTCTGTGATTGCATTTTTATGCTTCTGAGGTTGGTTTTATTAATTATAACTTTTTTTTGGTAAATAAGATCCAGAGTTAGTCCTGTAGTGTTGCAGGATACTGTTAAGTGTTTAACTTGTACTGTACATTATGATGTTGTTCAGAGTTTCTGTAGTTTGTTGTCATTTCTGTAGCACGTCAAGAGGTTGAGTCCTCACTTGAGCACACCTTCTGTTGCTCTATAGTGGTGCAATGGCAACAGCTCCTGAACACAAGTTTGGTGCTCATTACTTGTACACAGGAGAACAGCAGACAGTTTAATTCCAGAGTTAGCTGTTTGTGTTGTATGATTCCTGGATCTGTTTTCATAAACAGTATGAGAACATGACACTTCAGCTTTAATACCTTATATTTTTTTCCTAGTTAAAATTCAGATTGTTTTTATTTAATTGGGGAGTTTACCTTTTTTAACAGCAGATCAGAAGTTCTACGTCAGTATTTATGAACTGTAAAGCATGAATCAGAATTTTTATGAAGGAATCACTTTCGTGTAAATATACACTTTCATAACTTGGATCCACTGAATATTTTTATAAAGTTATTTTTTCAGATCCAGTGTAATCTGCTGCCATATTACCTAAATCTCATATTTTTGAGAAATACTGGAATAACATTTCTGTAAAATTTGCTAACCCACAAAATTAATTATTCTGGGGTGTACCCAGGACACAAAAAATTTTGTATTGTTCTGTCTCAGTACCTCATTCCTGAACTGGGGAAAACACCGTTCATTGAAATTGTTGGGTACTTCCCTTACTGGGATAGCTGTTCTGTTAGTACCGAGGAGGACTTTTGTGATCTTTAGTCTCCTAGGTACTAAAAGATAACTGCTCTCTGTGCTGAGATACAATAGTAAGATAAAGGCTTCTGACATTCTTAGACTGGAAAAATTAAATGCTGTTTTTTAGAACAAGCTCAGATACTTGATTTGACTGAAGAAATAAAAGATAAATTTTTTTAAACTAATCAGAAATTATGAAAATGGTCACTTAGAACTCAACTTCATACTTGTTCACATTGTTAGGAATCACTTTTTTCCCCACCAACTTCTAAAGTAAAACTTTTGGGCTTCAGGAAAATGTTTGCTTAATTTCTGATTTCAGGTTAGGCAAATTTAGGACCATATGCACTGCAAGTGGACATTAATATTAGTCAAACAAATCTGCATATCAGATATGAAGATGCTTTAAAGTTAAGGGATTTGCCTGCCTGTATGTTAGAGATGCCGCATTTGTAGTGCTTAACAGGAGAAACAGCAGTATGTAGAGAGTTGGTTTTGCATTGCATTGCACTGCTGAAAGAAGTAGCTTAACTCTTCTGGCGCTTCTAAAATGCAACACAAACCCACTTGGTTTGCTGAGTACCCTTTTTAGAAGGGAAAGAATACTGTTTGCAGAAAACACTGGAGATAAGAAGAACATTTGGTGGGGAGAAGTAAAGAAAATGGAAGTTGCCACCAGGAGGAGCAGTACCAAAATATTCTCTTTTTTCCTGCTGGCACAGTTATCTAGTGCTGTAGCTGTAAGCTCTCTGTGTCTTTGGGGATATCATAATTTTTTTAAGGGTAGAGTACTAAAATAGAATGCAACTAAAAAAACCCGAGAAAGAATGCAAATGAACTTCAAGAGTTTTGCCAATTATAACCTGCAAAATAATGAGTCTTTTGACGTTTGGAATTTTAATCACGGATATAGGTCTCTGTCCTGGTTTCATTATCATATGCTGGCTTTCTGAATCAAAATTAAATCTGTATTTGTGTCACCTAGTTGGGATGTAATAGGATAAATTTCAGGAGCTGGTGTATTGGTATTACTGTTAACTGCAATTCGCTGTGTCTGCTCAGACCAACCCTTAGTGAAACAGGCAGTCTGACAATGTACCTGCTTGTGCTTGTGTGCCTGCATGAGAGACAAATTGTTTGCAGTGTCAGGGCATAAGGACGGAGTTCATTGAGAAATAGAAAGTGCCAGACCTTGCAGGCATTTGAATTTTGAATTTATTTTTTCTGTCTCCCCCAGTCCCTTCCCTTCCAAGTTGCTTCATAGTTAAAAATTTAAAATCTATAAAGCAACACAAAGATTTAGGAAAAAGAGGAATTTTTCTTTCCAATCTAAACAATTCTATGATTTTATGCAGCAACAAGCATGTTATTTGTAATGGGCAAATTAAAAACCCCCACAGTGTTGTCCAATAGTCTTTTGAGCTATGTAGCTAGGATATTTTGCTCATCAGGGATAGGGTTCATTTAAAAAGGAACTCAAATGAAGATTTGATACAATAGAGGAAATGCATGCATATATGGTTATAAAACTGGTGAAAATAGCATTTGTATTTAAAATTTAACATTTTAACATAAAGTAACTTCACAGTGATGCATATTATTTCTTACATGTGCTCAACAAAGGGGAATGTCTTAAGTTTTTTAAAAATCTTGAGTAATAGATGTTACTCATCTAGAAATAGTCACAGTCCATCACATTACTCCTGAAATGCTGTGGTGATGTGTGTAAAAACTAAATCTGATTTTGGAAAGCAGTGGGATTTCCCATTCATGTTTTCAACATATGAATTTTATGTTTCATTAACTGGATTGTCATTAGTTTTGTTTCACATTCTGGTCCATTATTGTTACCAATTCAAGATGCTACTGTGTATCTTCATGATATTACCCCCTACCTGCTTGGTGGGCAAGTATGTGCTCCACAGGTTTTTTTATCCATAGTATTAACAGGTTATTTACTCACGCTTGTAACAGAGGTTTTAAAAGGGACCTAAATACTTGAAGTAAGTCGATTTTCTGTTTCTGAGGGGGACTTTAAAAACTCTGTTGGGGGATTGTTTAATAGTTAAATTGAACAAGAGCCTTGTCATCTGGCTGCTGTGTGTAATGTCAGATGCTGGGCATGACACTTAGTTAAGGGTGGTCAGCACAAATCCTTGGTGACAGTCCCTTGCAAAACATCCAAGTTGCTTTCTGTAAATCATGGTACTGAGTTTTGGAACCCAGAGAGATAAAATGGGTGATGAAAATCAGAGATACTCAGAACTGGATGCTGATGCAGAGTGGGTGTGTGGGTCACATTATACTCACCCTGCCATGCATTTGTGAGAAAAAACAAAGTTTTTATTCTACCTTTGTATCGACCATTTTTTATATTTTAATTTCTTTTAAAGTTTTAAACCTGTAAGTCTAGCAGTACAACTAGGTAAAGATACAAAACTAGTCAATAAAGATCTAAGTGATTGCATGTTAACTTTTTTTCCTTAAATGATCTATTGCATTCTGACAAATGTTTCTCTGTAGGATGAAGATGAGTTGGACTCTCACACCATGGTAAAGACCAATTCAGAGAGCGCTGGTACCATGAGAGCCACAAGTACGATGAGTGAAGGTGCCCAGACAATGATTGAACACAACAGCACTATGTTAGAGTCAGACCTGGGGACCATGGTAATAAATAGTGATGACGATGAAGAGGAAGATGGGACCATGAAACGTATGTTCTCAATTTGCTTTCTTCCAAAAATGCAATATGTTTTCTCATGCTGCATGGCAACATTGTATTTTCAGGGGCTTTTAAGTGTCAAGTTCCGTGGTTAAAACAGAGGGAGAGGGCTATTTGTGTCCTAAGCAGTCTCCATAGTTTGTGGAGAAAAAGGTGATTATAGTGGAAGTTTCAGAGCAGAAGCCTGGTTTTGCTGCTTTGCTCCTTTCTCTGAAGGACTATCAAATTTGCCTTCTGTGAATTGTCCTTTTGACTGGTTTTTCTTGCTTTTTGTCTCTGGTCCCTCATTTGGACCAGTTCCTTGAAGCTAAACTGAAGTGATGTGATTGAGAGTCTGCTGTTTCAATGTCAGTGGTCCCGGGAACGCATCATGACTCCCCATGGGGTCAGCAATCTTGCTGCAAAATTGTGTTGTAACTCACAATCAATTAGCAGATATATATTTTATAAGTGAATTATTATTCAGACATTTGTTGGAATGTAATTCAGTAGTGCTTGATTTAGTGCAGTGATCCAAAGTTTGTTGAAACCTAGGTAAAAAGTTCTAATTGACTTTAGGGGCACATGAGGGAGTATGTAACAGAGAAAACAAATGCTGAATATTTTTGTGTGTAAAATTATAACTTATACTGAAATATGCATAAATACATATTTTTTAGATAGATACCTTACATACTTATGTACTGGTGTGGTCATTATTTGCCAGAAGACTACTGCAGATTGAGGCCCACTGAATTTAATAGAATTATTTGCATGAATGGGCAGCAGCAATAGATGAATCTAACTCATGCTGTAGCTGCCTGATTTCATGAGACACAATGTAATATTTAACTCCAGGCAATTGTCTGGGGGAGTGGGAAGTTGTGTGTGTAATATAGAAAGCTAATGTCTTAAGAGTGGAAATCAGTGCCAAATAAATAGCTTTGTAGAATGTTTCGTAGGAAACATAAAGCTGCATTTGTGTTTGCAAGTAGATACCTGATGTAATTTGTGCAAGATTAGTTGGAAGTGCAAAGCAGTAGTTTTTTTTTTTTCTAGTGTACAGCAGATTTGAAAGAAAAAGTGGTTTTGTTGATTTTGTTTCCTTGGCTTTTTTGTGGTTTTGTTTTGGTTTTTCTTTTGTTTTTCCTTTAGTGTTCTCAGCAATAAGCTAGCACACATGCCTGTTGACTAGCGATTAGCTTAAATATGATGATTCACCTCAGAATGTGCTTTAGTTTGTTTTCATACTGAAACAGAATATTGGCCTGTTAGACCATGCAGCTAATGAAAGGTTAGTCCAAGGGATCTCAAACCTATCAGTTTCAACAAGCTAAGGAAAAGATGAGTGATTAAAGGCGAAAAAAAAGAGGGGAAGATAGTACCAACAAATTTGGAGTAAAGTAATTCTTAGGGTGGAAGTATTATGAATTAAGGTGTAGTGCAGTTTCTATGCTGCCTGACAAATCACTTCAGGTTTTGTAAGTAGTGTTGCAAGTTGCACCACACTATCCATGTAGTTTTTATGTGAGCTGAGAGGAAATACCTGTTACTATGCCAAACAGATCAGAAAAGTGTCACTGCAATCTCTTATCTTGTCCTATTTGCCTGCTATGTTGCTGGAGAAATTGCTTTGAAACTGTACTGTTATTGACAATTTTTAGTTGGTTCCAGTAACAATTTGTAGGTATAAAGAGAATTACCTTTTGACACTTTGACATTTGGTCAGTATATTTCTTAATCC
Source organism: Dendrocincla tyrannina (assembly GCA_035047865.1). Classification (NCBI taxonomy): domain Eukaryota; kingdom Metazoa; phylum Chordata; class Aves; order Passeriformes; family Dendrocolaptidae; genus Dendrocincla; species Dendrocincla tyrannina. The sequence goes on along the minus strand of JAWWMP010000081.1, from coordinate 128,997,854 downwards.
TATTCTTCTTTCTTGTCAAACAAGAATATATAATCTTTGGTTCAGCAGGTTTCTTTCCCCTCCTCCTCTCCCGTAGCGCTTTGTAACTCCAGCGAAGCAAACCCAGCAAGATGGAGGTAGCCTGATGGCAAGTGATGGTTTCATCATTCAGCTGTCAGGCACCCATCATTTGCATTTTTTACATTAAAATCTAGAAATAATTCAAGAACAGGACCTCCATATCTCTCAGCTAAAAATAAATATAAATTATGTCCACCATAGGTGGCCCTCTTGTTCTGTGATTGTTGTACTCTTGGCTGAAACAGGAGCAATAGCAGTGTCCTAAATAAATGTTACCAGGAAGAGACATACAAATTCTTGCTGTCCCTGAGAGGCAGGCGGTGCTTCTTTATACTCGACAAAGACTTTGGAGGTTGTTTGCTTTTTTCAATCTACCTTTATAGGCCAAGTAGACATTTTCTAGGTATTTGTGTGATTGGATTGTAATAAATCAGAACAAGTAGCTTAAAAGTGCTCTTTGATACTTCTGAATAATAGAACATTGCAAGCAAGAAGCTTGGAGAAATAAACTTAGTAAACTAGGGAAGAGGGATTTCATTTCCTTCCTAGAGACACGAAATATTTGTGACAAACTTTTTATTTAATTGCTGTTGTGTTTAGTTTCATGTTTTGTTTCCTTCTGCCTTTTGTTTCCTTGCTCAAGGACAAAATAAGAAACAGTAATATGTTTTTATTTATAAGTACCCATGCTTAGAGGCCTCTGGGAGCCATGACAGAAAATAACTGAAACCATATTTTTTTTCACAAATAGGGAATTGTGCCCAGATAAAATTGGGATTTGGAACAAAAAGAGGCCTGTCATCCTACCCCAACATACATTATACAGTCTACATATAAACAACATTTATGCCATCTTGCTCAGTATTCCCCGTGCATGCTCTGAACAGAGACTCCGTGGTGTGTACCTGGAAGGAGGGGAGAAAGTGCAGAATACAGAAAGGCGGAAGGACAGAACTTAACTTTAGGAGGTTTAATGTGGAGTGGAAGAAAGGGGGAAAAGATGGAAATATTACTTCTTTTGTTCAGTTGCCTGGGTTGTACTTATTTTTGTGTAGAAGCTTTTTCATATGTCAGTGCAGAGACCACTGTTCAGACCAGCTTTCCCACATTCCCTTTGTGGTTTTTCAGCAAGGCTTAGTGTTAGGGCTTTCTGGTGCACCAAGAGTACTTCCGATTGTTCTTTTTCTCCTTTTCAGTAACGTTCCCCCTGCTTCTCTTTTTTTTTTTCCCTGTTAAATTTATATTTACCATCCGCTTTTTGCTGGAAAACAAGTTGTCTCTTAGTGCCATTTGGATTTATTCTGGATTTCTAACTGTTGCTTCAGATTTTGATGAAGCTTCTAGATAGTTCATGTTGCTAATGAATATATTAAAAGAAGAGGACAGTGAACTAATGAGGTGGCATTTGACAGCTAGAGTGTTACTTGTTGCCCTGTAATACCTGAACGTTTTAGGTTTAGTCAGTATAATTCTCAATCACATTTTCCTTCTTATCAAACAAGAATATAATCTTTGGGACAGCAGGTTTCTGTCCTCTCCCTCGTCCTCCATAGGTGACTGTCTTGAGCCCTGTAACTCCTCCAGCAAAGCAAAGCCAGCAAAGTGGAGGTAGCTTGATGGGACGTGATGGTTTCACCATTCAGCTGTCAGAGTACGGGTTTGATTACAGCACTTATTTGCTGAACTTTCTTGTCTTACTGTAAAATGGTGGTTTTGATTACATTGGGATATGCAAGATACCATAGAACCTACATTTTGATAGAAGGATTTGTGAGTTGGTTTATTCATTATTTTTTAGTGATTTCAGCCTTCAGTGCAAGGGTATATATGATGCTGTAAGTCAGTCTCCTCTGGGATATGAGATGGATGCTTGGATAGCTCTGGAGTGATGCTTCAAAACTCTTAGGAAGGCCTAAGTCCTACCGCTGTTTTTACAACTGAAAAGCAAAAGCTAGTGATATGTGTTTTATGACAACTGGAACCTAAGTCCGGTAGGAATTCGGCAAGGAAATTTAATTATGGGGTGGTTTTAGTGGCGCTGTAGCCTGGTTATTGATATTTCACTGAAAAAGTTTTGTTCAAGCATATTTACTGTGTTTGCAATAAGATGGTTTGCTTGATGCCATATGGAGGTATGCTAGTGCTTTGCTCCTCTATTTGTATATGTTTGCAAGCCTGTTTCAGTCCTCGCCTCTCCCGTGATTGGTAATAAAGTTGTTCATTTATGCTACTACTAGTGGTATATTTTAAAAATGGGATTTATTTTTTTATAACAATGATGATAGCAATTCTGCTTTAAGAGCTGTTGCAAAATGTTAGTTTAACACGGATTTTCTTTGTTTTGCTGAAAGCAGAAATAAAGTATAACTCATCTGGAATGGACTAATGAGTTTATAATAGTAATGTCATTGAATGTTTTTTTTCTTTTCTCTAGAAGCTGGAAAAATAGAATAAACGTTACTAAACCAGTTTTACAAGTTTTACTTTCAAGAAGCAAAGCAATGTTTTGTGCCGGAAACCTTTCCCCATGAAAAATTGTTTAAACTTGAGTTCCTAGTCCTTCAAAAAATCATTGAAGGCTTCAGCTGGTTGAAAAATACGTGGTTTTTCCATTTAAATGCCAGTTGCAGTTATTTCTGATAAATAGGTATATTATAAAACAAACAAACAAAAGACTGAATGAAGCCTGAAATTGAATGAAGACTTGGGTGTATAAGTCACTATGATGTGAAAACTGTGAGCTCAGTAACTGCTTTGTTACTCAGCTCTTTGTAGTCAGGCATTTCTAGATCCATCCTTTGGTAGGTTCTCAACTGCTCTGACCTAAGGATCTGGGGATCTAGTTTCTGCTGATGCTTCCTTGAGGTTCTGAGTAGGCTGACCTCTAATTCTCTGAGGTAATTGTCTAATAGGCATGTGTTAGCAGCAGAACTTGCCAACTCATAAAATGCAGTCACAATTTCTGCTTAAAATTTGGCTGAAAGAGATGGTGTGACAGCTTTTACATGTAATTCACTGCTAAGTGCATTTGACTGGGGACTGAGGCCAAAAGTCTAGGCTCCTGTCTCCAGTTTCTCAGGAGAATTACTGCCACTGTGTCGTAGGCCAGCTTGCATTGCCGAGGTGCAGCATGTATTTTCAGCATCCATGGTGGTCTCTGTGATTGATAGCTTGCCAGCAATTTCTGACTGCTGTTTTCTTATGGTTTTCTCCCCACAGCCATCTTGAAGTCCTGCAGTAGACAAGTGTAGGGATGATAAGAAACAGATAAACATTGAAACTGGTGCAAACATTTTTGAACACCATCTCATACAGCTTCCTCGTGGGGGGAAGAGGAGGGTCAGGCATGATCTCTTCTCTGTGGTGACCAGTGGCACGACCCAAGGGAATGGCCTGAAGTTGTGTCAGAGGAGATTTAGGTTAAATATTAGAAAAAAGTTCTTCACCCAAAGGGTGTTTGGGCACTGGAACAGGCTTCCCAGGGCAGTGGTCACAGCACCAAACCTGGCAGAGTTCAGGAGGTGTTTGGACACCACTCCTATGCATGTGGTCTGACTCTTGGGGATGGTCCTGTGCAGGGTTGGGAATTGGACTCCGTGATCCTTGTGGGTCCCTTCCAATTCAGCAGATTCTGTGATCACTTATTGAAGAGCAAAGAATAATTAGAAGAACTGAAAAATCCAGATCCTCCTAGAATGGAACAGGCTATTGCACAATAGGTTTTTAGTGCAAGTGTGGAGTGATACTGATTATGCTGCAGATTTTTTGTTGCAGATATATAGCTTGTGTAAAAAGTAACTTCCTGTAGAGATGAGTGAATTAAGTGTCCTTAAAGGAATGTTTATGTATTGTACTTCTAATTTTCTTGGTTCTTGAAAGACAGTTGAGAAAATAATGTTACTCTGTTGTTCATGAAAGTCAGAAAAAGTACTTTCAGACCAAAATGTTATTCTAATGACCTTACATTTTGCAAAGAGAAGTGCAACCTACTTCAATTTGCTCTGCCACAAAGAGCCTGTTTTTATAAAGTAAGTATAAAATAGGTAGGAGCCTTTACAGGACCTTTAAAGTGGTAGGTGCCAATCTATCCCATTTCCCCGTGAATTCGAACTAAACTTGTAAATGTTATCTAGAGATCTAAAAAGTGTCTCTTTATTAATTTTATTATTTATAAATGTAAAATAAAACCTTAGAAATAAATCTTCAAATAAATTCTTCATATTTTTTTATATATTGGAGGAATAAAACCCAAACAGACCTTGAAATACCTCTGGTCCCATCGTTTTGCAGTCATATTTCTGGTTTTGTGTGTGAGTTTTTACATTTGTAGTGGATGTTAGCAGCTCTTGTTCTTTTAAATGGGTTAACTAACTGTATGCTACATTGAAATCAGAAGCAAGTTCTAAAATCTTATTTACCAAAACAAACAAGTCCTCAAAGGATAAAATAAATGTACTTTGCTTCTTTTGGAGTGATTTTGGTCCTGTTGACCCACTCTCCATGATATGCATTTGATAGCAAGGAATGTGTAGGGGTTGGTTTGCTTTACATCTGTAAGCAGTCTTCTATTACATATATAAGGAAGATATTTATAAATAGTTTTAAAACCTAAGAGCAGTGCCTGGAAAATCTTTAGTGTTTTCTGTTACATGAGAGGAGGGAGCCTGTCTTACCTGTAATGTGCCAACATTTTGGTACTTAGAGGTCTGAACAGAGACACTGGTAATCTTTTTGTTTATGAGTATGTCTCAGGGATGAAATGTAAGTACAGTCATCTGAGCAGAAGGAAAAAATTGATTGTGAAAAGCCAGCAATGTGGTGTGTCCTATCTTTTTGGTATAAATAGTTTCAGGGGGTTTGGGCAGTGATCACCAAGTAATGAAAAGTTTGTACTAAGAAAATGCATTGTATTTCTGTTTTTAATTCCACCCCCTTCATACTATTACCTTTTCTTGGATCTGTTTTCCAAAAGTGTGCTTTTCTAAATGTTAGATTCTTCCATTTTCCTACTCTCTACTGAACTCTCATGAGACTGCACCTATAATACTGTGTTCAACCCTGGGGCCCCCAAAAATAAGACAGACATAGACCTTTTGGAGCAAATCCAGGGGAGGACCATGAAAATGATGAGAGGGATGGAGCACCTCTGATCTGAAAACTGGCTGAAAGAGTTGGCGTGGTTCAGCCTGAGAAGAGAGGCTATGGGGAGACCTTATGTACGTTGCAGTAGCTAAAAGAGAGCCTACAAGAGAGCTGGAGAGGAACGTTTGACAGTGGTCTCTAGAGAGGGTGATGGCTTTAAACTGAAAGAAAGCAAGTTTAGATTAGCTATTGGGAAGAAATTATTTATTATGGGGTGGTGAGATACTGGAACAGGTTGCCCAGAGGAGCTGTGGGTGCCCCAGCCCTGGAAGTGTTTAAGGCCAATTTGGATGGGACTTTCAGTAACCTGGTCTAGTGGAAGGTGTCCCTGCCCATGGCAGGGGATTTGTAATTAGATGGTTTCTAAAGGTCCCCTTTAAACCAAACCATCCTACGACTATGATTTTTGCCCTTTAGTGCTTATTTCTGAAGTTATTTGGCATCCTTTGCTGTTTACTTCTCATCCCTTCCTCAGTCCCAGACTCAAGTGGTCAAGAAACCTCCTTCAGGTGATCCTGCATTCAGTGGGGGCAAACTTGGAAGCTTCTGGAGAAGAGGTATATGCCATCTGGTCTCTTAAATTCAAAATGGAGTTTAGTTCACTGAGTTGTAATGAACATGGTTGTAATTAATTAAAACGTGGTGAGTAGTGATAACTATGATCTGGGATTAGAAACAATATTTGAAAAGAACATGGCAAAAACTGGCAGAAAAATCACCTAAAAAATTGCGAGGAGGAGAAGGTGTGTATGGAAATGAAGGAACTGCAGTGGAATTGAGGAAAAGCAGCTGGAGTCAAATGCAGTAAAGCCTAGAGCGAGACAGTAGAAGAACACATTTAAAAAAGCCAGAAGAAATCTTCCTAGAACAGAAAAATGTAGGAAAAGCAGAAAGAAAAGGAGCAGTAAAAATGCAATCTTTGCCTCTGTCAAGAATAGTGTGTCCAGCAGGATCAGGGCAGTAATTGTGCCCCTGTACTTGGCACTGGTGAGGCTGCACTTTGAGTTCTGTGTCCAGTTTTGGTCCCCTCACTACAGGAAGGACATTGAGGGGCTGGAGCAGGTCCGGGAAGGGCAGTGAGGCTGCTGAAGGTTCTGCAGCACAAGCCCTGTGAGGAGCAGCTGAGGCAGCCTGGGGAGAATGAGGCTCAGCAGAGACCATATTGCTCTGTACAGCTGCCTGAAAGGGGGTTGTAGCCAGGTGGGGGTTCAGTCTCTTCTGCCATGTCTCAAGTGAAAGGACAAGAGGAAATGACCTCAAGTTGCACCAGGGCAGGTTCAGATTAGATCTAGATTTTTTTTTTTTTCACTGAAAGAGTGATTAAACATTGGAATAAGTTGCCCGGCGAGGTGGTGGAGTCAATGTCTCTGGAAGTGTTCAAGAGGTGCCTGGATGTGGCTTTGTGGTGATGATGCTGATGCTAGGTCAATGGTTGGACTAGATGATCTTGAAGGCCTATTGCAACCTTTATGATTCTGTGAAAAATGGCAGTACAAAAATAAACATTAATGAATAAAAGTCATGTAGCAAAAGTTCGAATGAAAAAATCTTTACGCAAAGGGAATGGGAAGAGATAATGAAATAAGAGGTGAAAGAGAGGGGAAAAAATGAATGAATGAAAACAGTTGTAAAGCCAGATAAGGAGATTAGCGAGTCCTAGCAATCATTTTAAACACAAGCTCAAAAGTTAATTCTAGTTGTTTACCTTTCCACTTGTTAAAACAAGTAGATTAAATGAAATTTTATTATGCTTATAATTTCAAAGTATAGTTTTTTCTGGTTTTTGATGTTAGGCTTTTTTCCCTCCACCTTAGTTATTTCTCTCTTTCATCCTGTTTCATACTTTATTTGTGGAAATGTATTTCATATTTCTCTATGTAGAATGTGTTATGCTGCAAGTAAGTACATGTTTCATGTGTCAATGCTATGCAGAATATGGTCTGTGAGGTGACAGTTATGTTTATTTATTCAGCTATTTTGTAATTAATTTGCTTGGAAATCCCAGAAATGAAAACAAATTTCAGTAATTTAGGATAGAAGATAATTTATTTTTAAACATTTATTTTCATGAAAAGAATAATATAACAGGAGTTCATGCCGATCTTCATCTGCTTCATAAAGCCTTTGCAGCTACGTAGATGATGACAAAAATCCCCCAGGGTTTCCACACCATGGAGACGGGGTGCTTTGCAACCATCTGTAGAGTGTGACCCCATAATTTGCTGAGAGTCCTCATTGGCAATGAATTTCATTGTGCAGCGTCTAGACATGATTTGTGTTGTTGTTTTTTGCAAGTTCTTTTTCTAAATAATGTTTAAATCACACCTTTGGTGACACTCTGTTCCTTTCCTTAAAATGCCTGTGGACTAGGCCTTGAAGTTAAGGGCATTCTGCACCCAAAGGAATGCTTAGCACCTTGTGTTATTCAGTCTCTATAACAACAAATAGATACTGCATGAAGTAACTTCTAATATTATTTGTGTGTGCAACCCCGAAATGTCTTGAACATTTCTCCACTTTGTATTTTGCTACAAAAATATCATTCTTCGGCTATGAGCTTTCATGCCAAAGATTCTCAGGGGACAAACAGAGACTTGCATCACATACAGATGACTGTATTAGTTTCTGCAAAATCCAAGAAAATTAATAAGTGAAGCTTATTTTATAGTGAACTAAATCTTTAATCCTTAAATAGTTTTTACCTTTTTCTGTTTTCTTTCAACTAGGAAATGCTACTTCACCGCAAGTTCAAAGACCTTCTTTCATGGACTACTTTGATAAACAAGATTCTAAGAATAAAAGCCCTGAAAACTGTAATCAGAATATGCATGAACCTTACCACATATCCAAAAACGTTTTCCCTGATAACTGGAAGGTCCCTCAAGATGGAGACTTTGATTTCGTAAGTACCTTTTTATTGTTTAATTTCTTGCATGTTCTTTATTTTATTTATGCCTTAAATATTTAATCCCTTTCTGTAACTATGTTAATACAAGTAAAAGAAGTAAACTTTCCAAAATACTGTCCAGTTATCTGATCTTAATGCCTCATCATGATTGTTGAAATAAGTGCATTTGATTAACACAGGACCTTTCTAGTGAGGAATGGCATATGGTATTATACTCCTTTGTAACTACTCTTCTTATTTAAGTGCTTTTCGCTCCTTAAAATTTATGTGCTGCAACAACTTCAAAATTTGACTCAATTCTTTAAAAGAACCTAAAATTGCTACAGACATGGAATATTGCTGTCATGTTTGCTGCATAACTCAGTAACATGATAAGCATTTTAAATTGGATTGGAGCCATTTAATCAATCTCCTTGGAGATGTTTAAGATCACCTACTGCTTTGCGCAAGTCCTCTTCTTGGTACTACTCCAGTAGCACACATTTCACTGCACAGAATTATTCTAACAACTGTCTGTCTGTTCTAGGGTGGGGTTTTTCCCCCTCCAAAACGTGTAATTTATTTCTTTTTGCCTATATTGTACATTATAACAGGGGAAAGAAGAAAATGTTCCAAGTTATAGGTTGCACTTAAAATAGAATAGTTACTGGTTAGAGTCTTGTAGGTAGTTATACCTGGTTTTCACCTTCCTTAATTTTTTAACGTTTCAATGAAAAAATTTAGTTCATCTGTTGTGGATGAAATGTTCTTAATTACAGTGCAGTAGCTAAATATGATCACATGGCACCTTTTCGAGAGGACACTTGGGATGTGGAGAGAAACGTGTTTAATTTTAGGTGACAGCTGTAGGTGTGGAATTTTTTTCCCAGTTTTCACTTACTGCATTTCTACTTAAAGCTGACTCTTAAATTTGAACTACTGGAGTAAAACCAGTTAAATAGCACAGTACAAGCTGTGGCTGCTGGAGAGTTTTGATTTAGTTGGATTTTGGTTTGGGTGGAGTTTTTTTAGGCTTTTCCTGATAATTGACTAACAAATAGTTACACTATTCATTGGAAAATAACTGGCCATTATTTCAGTGAGGTTATTATAGTGGCAATAAAATTATCTTTAGAACAATTTAAAATTCATCCTTTCTTTTCTAGTACTTGTGAAGAAATGCAGGCAAAAATTACTTATTTTGTAAATGTTAAGATTTTGTAAACTCAAGTGCTTATTCATGAATATTTCACATATGGATAATCGTGTGGAACTTTTTGACAGTGCTTGTACATATGAGATTCCCCTTGAAATAGGAATTTGTGCTAGAATCAAACCCAAGTAGTTCTGATCTTCAGAAACTTAACTGCTCTCTGTAGGCAAACCTTGCTAGTGATAGACTTAGGCTGGCAAATCACAGACTTCAGAATCCTGGAATGGTTTGGGTTGGAAGGGTCCTTGAGAGATCATCTAGTTCATCTTCCCTGCCATGGGCAGGGTCATCTTTCACTAGTTGCTCAAAACTTTAGTCTTGAAAACTTCCAATGATGGGGCAGCCACAACTTGTCTGGGCAACCTCTTCCAGTGTCTCATGTAAGTTACGTGATGTGTGGTTCATCCTTGGCCTCCTGAAAGGGCAGTGTTGTAAGGCTTGTTGCTACAAAATTATTCTGATTGAAAACCAAATAGGATTTTTAAAAGAGTGAATGCTATTTGCATGGACAATGTACATGTGTATATGTGTGAGATGGTGCTTTGTTTCAAATATCATGAAAGCCAAATACTTCCATAGATAAACCAGGTTAGGAAAGAGTCTAGGAAAATTCTTCAGTAGTGGACTCAAAAACACATTTCTCTGAAGCTCTCTGGTACCAGCTGATATCACACAGGATACGGGTTATAACAGTCTGTCAATTTGAACCACAGGCAATTATTATTTATTTATATATGCTAGAAGCACTTCTATTTATATTTTAGACAGCAAGTGACAGTATTGGCAAGTGGCCTGCAAGAGACTTTCTGGAAGGATAAATTAGTGGGCAGCATGCATAATGTATTGTCTGCTCTTTGTGCGATCAACATGAATGTTGCCAGTTGCTGACATGAAGTCTTTAAATGATTCATGAAAGGGATAAATAATGGAAACTTTTTGTACTAAATAATTCCATTCTTTTTTGTTTGGAATTAGCCTTAATGGGATCTAAAAAGGAATCCTAACAGTAAATGGTGACAGTCATGATTTTATTTAAAGAACGGATTGGTATACTAGAACTAAAATATGAATTATCAAAATCTCGGTGTATTCCAATAGTACTGTAGCTTTCTGTGTAGAAGAGGAGGGATGCTCTGTAAGTCAGAGGTTGCCAAACTCCTTTGTTGAATGATACCATGATTCTTTCATACCCAGGTAAGCCAAACACATCATAGCAGTGCTGGCAGCCAGCAAGCACTTCACTTGTGAGCCAGGGGGAGTGACAGTGCCATGCTAAGAAGGGATATTCAGGTGTATTGATGGAAAGACTTAGAAGTTTATTAGTGTATGTGTCTGTTAAAGCATGAACTAGAGAACCAGAAATGCCATTGAGGTGGGAGAGAGAAGGGAAAAGGAACTAAAAACAAACTTTATAAATCACTGCAACTAATCAGTTTGCTTTTTTCTATATATATTTCTGTATAAGGTGAAACCTGCAGAACTGAGAGTTAATTCTTGTGTTCAAATAGTATATTTACTTTAGGTCACTGATATTTTATCCTATTCCTAGTCTCTTAGTGTTTGATAAAACAGTTATTGTTTGATAAGTGATAGTTATTTCATTTGTTTAAATGCACAAATACATGTAATGCAGATACAGAAGTTAATCACTTGGTGATGTTTTTAGATAATGTAAATAAATCATACAGGAAACTCGTCTCATAGCATGGATAAATGAATATATAGAATAATGCAAACGAACTTAGCGCAAGGTCTGGTTTGAAAGCTTTTGTGTGAGAATAGTTTTCTGCCCTGACGTAAATGTTTTAAAAACTCCTTGCCAATGAAAATAGAACTAGAAGACTTTTCCAAGAAAATAAGATGCTTTAGTCATCAATCTGAGCCTTAAAAAAAAAGGCAATTTTAGCAGCGTATTTTGCTCTTTAAGTACATATTTATGTTTTGTTTTTTCACTATTGAAGTACATCTGGTTTGAAATTCGAAAGCTGATCTTATTTCTTTTTCACTGATGCCATATGGGAATTGGAGTTCTATCTCTGACTGTTGGTCCTGCGGGCCTTCAGTTGTATGACCAGTCAGTGCTGGTTATTGATGGCATGTTCCATGAATCGATAAGAAAAAATTGCCGCTGCAGATCTTCAAGGTTTATATTGTATTGAATCAGGTATATTGCAAATAACTTAACTAGACTTAGTTCTGGTACTGTATACTCACCTTGAATAATACATTATTTCAGTATAAACTGTAATGCATGCTTCAGGACTTAAGGTGCTGGGTTTTGTGTGTAAGAGGTATTTGGGGTTTTTATACTACATATCTTCTTGCTTTCTAAAAAGAAACCACCACCAAAGACATTCAACCCCAAACACTTTTGAATGTTGTCTTTTCTGTTACTACGAATTTATCTGGAGTTGCTGGTTTTAATATTTGCTTTCACTTACTCTATTATCTAGTTTTTATGTCTTGTGATAAATTCTCAAAACTGAAAGTGTGGGTCTTTAATATCAGTGAATCTTATGGAAATGTGTTTCTGGGGAAGTACTTGTAAATGCTTTGTTTTGTTTTTTCCTGTTCACCCTTTGAAATGGAAGTGGTGAAACTGATCTGATATAGATCTCTTTCAAAAACGCCAAACTAATGTTTATTCAAACTTCAGCTTTTATATTGTTAATGTGTATTTCACACTCAGGGATCCTTCTGGGCTTTTGTTTTCAATGAATTCTGTCTGTCTATAGGCAATTCTTTTACACGTTTTAATAATTTTTAAGGGGCATGCAGCGGATGGCAAAATGAAACCAGTATTTTTTTATCCTAATTCTGTCCATTTTACTTGGGGTTAACTGGTGTTTTATTCGGGACAAACCTTGATGCCGGTAAATGTAATGAACAAGATACTACTCATTGTGAGTAAAAGTGGCACAATGTCAAGTAAAAATGCAGTAATGCTCTGTAGTGTATGGGTATGAGATTCCTAGAAGTGTTAATGTTGTATGGTATAAACAGCTTTTCATAATGAGGCTTAACTCTTTAATGGGCCAAGTCTTAGCTCAGAAATCAGCAATTTGGGTCAGAGTGCTGAATTAGAGCAAATGATGTGTTTTTTCACCCATCTGACTGACCAGTCCTTTTAAGAAGAGTTGTTTATACCTACATATTCATATGATCATGTTTCTATTATAGTAGCTTTGTTCTTTCCATGGGGAATGTTTCATGTGAGATATGTACGTGCTGGAGAGAGCTGTGTATTAAATGAGCAGTATAACAGCAAGGTGGTGTTGCAGCAGCTTGCTCAAATTTTTCATTGCCTTTCACAGTTGAAGATTTTGTGATACATTGTGATACATTTATCACATTTTTATGGGCATTATAAAAATTAATTTTCACCAAAAGAGGTGCACTTTTAATAAGCAAGAAGTGCTCAAGGTTTTTATTATGTGGAGATACCCAGATAAATCTAAGCTTGCTGGACTGTTGTGTGCGTGTTGTTAAATAACCTGCTGCATTTCAGATCTCAGTGTGATGTAAAATTGCTCTGTAATTCCTTCTGCCCAGAGTAATGTATGTCAGTGTGAGACACGATATTAAACAAGATTTACATGAGCTGCAGTGAAGTGATACCTGATTGATGATAAACTGTGAATTAACAGTAGTCGGAGTGAGTTGCTAGACTTCATTTGCACTGATCGAATGTATTATTTCATTTTAAATGAGTCATGCACGTTTTGTTATGAGATGATAAAATGTAAAAAGGCAAATCTATTTATTATAGCAATGCTAGGGTAATGATTTCTGTCTCTAGCAGAATTATTTCCAAACAAGAATGGTATCCAGATTGTTAAATATTAAACAGTGAGCATGTAGATCATGTTTTGCAGTAACTGCAGTATCACGTTTAAGTAGATGCATTTTGGGTGACTTAAAGATTCTGGAATAGCAACAAAAAATTACAAAGCCATCTGTTACCCTAGGCAGAATATTTCCCTGGGTTTCCAAAGGAACAAATACATTACAGTACAATAATTGTGAAATGATAGTATAGCATTTCAGTTAACATTTATAAATGCATAATGTGATGATTTGGTAAAAAAGTAAACACCATAAAATGACTAAAGACCATCTAGGATTTAATTAAAACTTCAGTAATAAACCTAGCCTGAGTTAGCTTCACTGAAAATATGTCTTGGTCCAAAACCTTGGCTGGGTTTATTCTGATTTTATTTAAGCAGCGGATGAGTTCTTTTGGAACAGTCTTCTTTTAATTAGTGGAAATGAACATATTTCATCTATTTTCAATCATTTCAGATTATTTTCTAAGTAATTTGAAAATTTTAAATTAACATCATTTCATTTTGCTTTGTTTATAATTAGTTGCTTGAAAATTATGAAGCATTTCCAGATGCTGCCAGGAAGAATATTTTGTTAACTAAGCAAATATGAAACTTAAGTTTCTGGGTTTGCATAGGCCGTATGCATATGAGATGAACACATTCATTGTTGGTGTTGACAGTTTCCATGCAGAATTTCATTCATTTCAGTTCCAACATGGCTGAAAGGGGAGAGACTGCAAAATGAATAAAATGAGTAAAATAGGCTTTATCTGGGTAATTTTGTGAGGACAGTGTGAACCTCAGCAGTGGAGATTTTCTGTACATTTCATAATGCGTGGCTGTTACGAAAACTGGGTGTTGAGTGATTATTTAAAAAAAATAAAAAGTATGTGTGTGGGTAATTCAGTGGGAGAGATATTTGTATTAGGAGTCCACAGTGGATGGTCGTGGCCATGGTTTGTTATTCTGATCATGCAGCTGTTCAGGCAGGCGGTAGTGGAGGTTGTTGCAGCCTGACATGTAAACTAAAAATGTAATATTGGTTGCTGAGGTTTCCCCCCCAGCTCCCCACTATGCAAAGAGAACAGACCTATTGCACTTTTTTTAACTCTCTAAGTCAAATACTGACTGATTTAAGTAAATCCTGTTTATATATTCTGAGCACAAAAGGAGAATTATTTTTCATGCAGAGAGCGAGGGAATACAATACCTGAGCAGAGTGTTTCTTCAACTGGTATTGAATATAGGATCCTTTTCCTTTGAGTATGTCCCTTCTTCTGTTAGTATATAAGTAAATAATTGAAAATCAAACCTAGTAATTCTTTAGGCTGTAAACAGAATCAATACTTTGTTTATCTTAAATTGTGGGACTGTTACAAAGCTGTTACTTTGATCATTGAGTTGTTCATGCCAAAGTGCCCGTGCTGTATTTTGACAGTTTTGGAAGGTGAATTGTGCTGTCTGACGAAGATTACATGAACGTTTGTATCTTAAAAGAGCACAGAAAACACCCTTCTAGACCAGAAAACTTTTTGCATCCCTACAAATTTTTACATCCTTAAAAAGAGGATGAAAGGTTTTTCCTTATCCTTAATATGTACTCTGAAGACAGGCAAGAACTCGGGCTTGAATTGCAGCAGTTTATTGGAAGTTAGATAGTAAGGCTGGATAACAATGTACAATGGCAGATTGCCCCAGAGGGTCACTGAATTGGCCAGTATTTTAAGTGTTGAAGACCTGGTTAGATAAACACATCAGGAACTGTTTTGAAGGATTTAATCCCACTTGGAGCAGAGAATTGTTGTAGGTGACCTTCTCCTGTAAATGTTTCCGATGGCCTTATTTTCTATGGCATTTTAAGCTACTGCTGGTGCCTGATGTTTGTAATCATAAGAGATGTTCAGAACAATTAAGTCTTTCAACCTCTCAGAAATAGTGACATACTTAATTTGTTTATTAGGAGCATCAGTATTTTGGAGGAGCTAGGCCTTGGGTAACCTTGACAATTTTTGCAATTAGCAGTCAACTGTTACTTCCAAACATGAGTCTGCCTCTGGAAAATTCTAGCCAAGATGTAGTCAATAGAACTTAACCATGTTTTCTCTCCCAAAAGTTTAAATTATCCCTGCCATCTTATTTTATCAAGTCAATTAGATTCAATGTGCCATGTGGGTTTTTTATTATAAAATAGTTTCTAGTGAGAAAACACTTTAAAACTTATTTTTCAGCCAACTTTCAAATTTTTAGCATAGGGTTAAGGATGAAACTTCTTCACATCGAAGAGTTGAAATGCTTGCATCATCTAATGCCCTTTTTTTTTTTAGTATCTTGAATGGAAAAGACTGAAGCATAGCTCTAGTGTATACATCCACTTATACAACAAGTCTGTAATTTGTGCATAGTTTAAGGAGAGCACAGGAAAGAAATGAGTGAAGCTGACAAGCTGGGACAGTGCTGCTGGTTTAAAGTAGCATCTTGTTACCTTAGTAACTAGTTGTCTGTACTAATATACCTCCTTAGGATCATTGTGTAATAGCTCAGTAATGTGCATAGCCTAGAAAGAGCTTTGAAATGCTTGGAAAAAAGCAGTTGTGGCTGGACAAGTTTTAGATATTCCTATTTTTGTCCATCAGACCAATTCAGTTTCGGGTCTCTATTCTGTTTTCTCTTCCAAAAAAAAGAGGGAGCATACTTAATCCAAAGAGTTTCCATGTTCCATGAATCACTGTGAATGTCAGGACAGTGTACCACACCTTCATGTGTAATGTCTGATCCCCAAACTGAGTGCTCACACCAAGGGGTGCGAGTTCCACTTCAGGCTTTCAGCAGAACTCTTTGAAATCATCTCTATGACAGTATCATGCAAATTCACCACTGGGAAACAAAATCTGCTCTCCTACTCTTTGCTATGATGATTAATGCTAATGAAAAGGAATAAAAATAAAACTTGCCTCAGGAGAGTGGGCGACTGGAATTTTGCAAGATTATTTTAACTTAATTTTTGTATCTTAAGGAAGTTTCAAGGAGGATTTCCTTATTTTATGGTTTGGTAAAGAACATAGTGTGTTTTTATCAGTTTAGGGTTCTTTTACACCCCCTTCCCCCCCTCTTTTTTTTAATTGGACTCGAGGAGTTGTCAGATAGGATTCTAGCACTTAAACAGAAAAAAATTTGGATGAGTTTAGTGTCTGTGTGGCTAATTCTCAATAATTGCAAAGCTTGTATTAGATTTCTGTGCTTCATGTTTTGATCATCAGCCAATGAGTACCATGTGTAGACTATATATTAAGCATAGATGTTAACAATATTTCATAAACAAAATACTGGAAATTAAATGGCTGACATTTAATCCTATTGAGCTTTATGAAGAATGGAAAAAAATCTGGGTGCCTTTTGTTTGAAAATGTCATGTAGAATTTGAAGAAAGAGACTTTTTCGTCAAGGCATTGACTTCAGAGGGCTCTTAATACTTGAAGTTCTTTGTTATTTTGAATTGATATCTTCAGATATCTGATTAGATTGGACTTAGAACATGTATACCAAAACCAGGGATTGCCCAAAATATTTTGGTTTACATGTAAATTTTATTTCCTTTTCTTAGAACTTGCATAACTCAGACATAAAAGGCAACTTTTATGAAACATGAAAGCAAAATCTGTATTTCTATAAGAATACACTTATTATTCTCATTTACTTGTATTATAGTAATGTGTAAAATATATGTGTTAAAATTATCCACATGTCATTCTTTTACATTAGAGCTCTGACTATGAATGCTTTATATCCCACATTTACTCTTGTTTATTGGGAGTTGTAGCATTGCTGTGCACTAGTCATTTTTGTTTTAGTAAAAAAGGTGAGATGTGTGCAGTGTAAATCTGCAATCTGACTGTTTGGAGGCATTATTTGTGCCTGGATAGAAACGTGCCTCATGGACAGCACCGGTACCTGAAAAGGCAAAAAACCCTATGTAAGATCACCCAGGATGTGGAGGGTAGACACATACAACAAACCCAACAAAACAATCAGTTAGACAAGCTTTTGTACCTCCTTTATATTTTTATATGAGTAACAATTTTAAAATAAAACTATATATAAAAATAAAGGCTGTAGCTGCTGACATAGTCTTTATAGAAGACTTAATTTCATACTTGTTAAGGTCAGTGGCAAAACTCCTACTTTATGTCAATGTTATATTTTGTTGCTCAGACTGTTAAAGAAACCACTTTCATTAGTGTGCCTCAGCGTGAAACTGCATTTAGATTTAGGGTTAGAAATTTCACAGCTTAGGCTGTTTCTCTCAGCATGCCTTAGTTTATGGCAAGTACATCTAATTCCTAAGAAAGGAACGCTTAAGGAATTTACACTTCCCTAGCATCTACTTAAAGATCATGGTATTGCTTACATTTATGTTTGACATTAGAAGTTGTACAGATAGAAGAATACTAGTCAGAAAATCCAGTTTCTTAATGTAAATAAGATGTTCCAAGACAAAATGGCTCAGTAGGAAAGCTCTAAATGTACAGTAGAATGGTTATAGCTATTTCAAGCAGCTGCTTGATGCACAGCTGAGAACCTGGACTTTGAAGATTATGTTTTTTGGCATAGGGAATTAATTGAAGAAGTGTGTAAATGGAAGAGGAGGCTTTTTTACTGGGAGCTTCTTTGGCATTGTTTCTACTGGAAACTGGAGAAGATGCTTATTTTTTATTCTTTTTTTTTAAGGTTGTGCTTCAAGTGCAAATGTTTGGGTTACTTTAAGATTGCCATTAATTATAGTCACATGTTCTAAATACCATCCACACGCAAGAAGAATGTGCGCTCTACAGAGATGGATAACCACCTCAAGATGAGAACTATTATCCTGATAATGTTCATAGAGATAGAAATGTGATATTTCCATGGTGCTTGTGATGTGTGTGTATAGGACAGAATGGGCTTTTTGTTTTTCTTTTCCGAAGTTGTGAATTTTGCCACTATTTTTCTAAAGAGTTGCCATTAACTATTAGAATACAACTGTGAGGCATGATAAAGAGACCAGTGTAAACAAGCCTCCATTCAGGCAGCTTCAATTAAAGTAACGAAGTCATTAAGTTACAAAATGAAACCTATGCTTGTCCTTTGGGATTTTGTCTGTGACTTGATTGGGCAGGATGTGAGCACCTCTGTGCAGTCCATCTTCAATGCTCCTTCAGAGGAACAGAGAAGGAACTGTTAGGAATATGTTGCTCGTGGTGCAGCTTGATGTGTACATGCTCAGCTGTTTCATTTGTATTGTCAAGCTGGTTAACTTCCTTGTCATGGGTTTTAGAGACCTGCTTTACAATGGTTGTTTTTCCTTACATGAAGTTTTGAATGTAACTGTTAACACAGAGCCTTTTGGAGTAATGATGTTTGGGCCAAATAATGCACTTTTCACTTACACTCAGCGGTTAACAGGATTTAACTCCAGAATTTTGCAATGCCTTTTTATTTAAAAACAAAACTAAAAATCTTGGGCTCCAAACAGTTTTCAGAGTAAAGAATATTTGCAGAGAAAAAGAGATGGAAAAGAGCTGATGCCTTTGAAGGGGATTTTTGAAGGATTTGGGGGAAAGAGCAGTGAGTGGAGGGAGGCCAAACTCGTTGTTACTTAGGCATCCCTGTGGCCTGTGAAACTCAAGAGCCTTGTTTTCTTCTCTCAGCTGGCTGATGACTCTATGGCAACAGCCCTTCTTAGAGGTGGGCTTATGCAAAACTACAGGGGAAAACAGTGACATCGGAAACAGTGATTAGTTGGAAACTACCTGACCTGTTTTCCCATGTTTTAAAGAGCGGTTGCTATGGTGACAGCAGCTCACCGAGGACCCAGCACTGCTGAGTTTCAAAGGTTCAGCAGTCATGTGTGCATGGAGGGGCTGGATCACTTCCACCATCACACTGGGTTCCCTGCACCCACCATTTTTACGGATACCCATGCTACCCTAGAATTAACACAGATGCTTTAGAAAACATATTGTCCAAATCCTACTGGCAGTGTTTACTGATTTAACTTGATTTCAACTAATTTCTTCCTTTGTTCATCTTCTCGTCTCATTGCAGCTTCCCAAAACAAAACACCTCCAAATAACAATAGTACCTATATCCTGTGGTCCTGTCACAAAACACAATGATAATTTCTTCTGCAATTTCATATCCCGTGTTGTGGCAGTCAGCAAACAGGCTGTTGGACCATGGGTTAGGGAGAAATTAATTCCAGAGCTGAGATGCATTCATTGAAAAATAACCTGACAGTTTTAATCAGTGGATTGCTATCTGACATATCTCTGTAGCTGGCAGTTGCCATTATAACATATAGGGGAGAGAGGATTTTGCAGATGGCCAATTCAAGAAACTATTTTATAGCTTTAAATTGAAAATCAGTGCAGTGAACTTCACCTGGCATCTGGAGTGTACTGTGCTTCTTGTGAAAACTGTCACTTAGTAGGTGGACAGCAGTATAGTAGTATAATGGAAAGGTTTGGTTAGTAGAGCTGTAATACAGTTTTCAATGTGGTGCCCTTTTCACATAATAGAGTTAGTGGTTGCAGTGTTGTCTGTGTCTGAAAGGAAAACACATTCTTGCCAAGCACAGATTTCAAGAGAAGACCCTGTTTTAGCTGATCCTCAGATTCACAGGAGCAGCTGGGACCCCAGCAAACCACCTTAGTTACAGTAATACTGGAGCCTCTGCCTTACAGTGGGGACTGTAACTGAATAGAATACTCTTTGAGCCGTAGATTGAAAGCCTTCCTCCATCTCTAACAAGCAGATTATTAGATCAAGTATGAAGCAGAATGTTCCCCTGTGATCTTTAATTGGTTGGTTATGTGGAGAAAAGTGATGATTGTGAAGGGTTCTCAACTAATCAAATTAAATGCAAAGAAGAGTTAAAAAACTATGTTCAGGTGTGGAAATCAAATGGTCAGAAGTTAAGGAGTGTGATGCATTTCTTGTCGCTTGACCCATTTTGGGCCCATTATTTAACCGAGTTTTAACCCATAGTCATGTAATAAAAGGATGTGCTACAGTGTTATAATTAGAAACAAAAGCCAAATTAAGATGGCTTAGGGAATTGTGAGATGTTTTTCCCTAAAGTCTTTCAGCCATTTGACTTTATGCTCCTTCAAAGAGTTTTAAACATAGAATCACTGAATGTAATTTCGTATCAGTTTAAAAGGGGGGAAGAAAAGCAATGCTTATTCCCATACATGCACAACAACCCTTCATTGCACAACATCAGTGAGGTCTGAATGCTGAATTGTTAACCACTGGTATCCAGATGACAGTGTCTTCAATTGTTAGAATGAGTGTGCTGACTGGTAGAGAGAGGAAATCCAAAGGAAGAATAGACTACTGGGAACCTGGATGGAGGGAACAGAGAATGGAAGGAAACAAGGAAGATCACCTTAGACTTTCTGCTGGTCATGGGATAGGATTAATATGAGCAGATGCATCATCACTCTGAACAAGACACAAGTGGCTTTGACCACCAGTCTTTGTGGCAGGGAGTCTGGCCAGCCTGGCCTTCATGTAGTAGTGCGTTTGTGACGGAATTGCCCAGTAGGTGCATGCTGACAGATGAGAATGGGGACTGATAAAATAAGACTTGAGAGGTCATGTATCAAGTATTTCTACTTCCATGAAAAGTGGAAGTACCTTTAAAATGCTTTTTAAAAAGGGAGTTGGACTATATGATCTTTAAAGATCCCTTCCAACCCAAACCATTAAATGATTCAGTGAATATGCACTTGCAGCTCAGAAGGCCATTTGCAGCTGCATAAAAAGAAGCATGGGCAGCAGGTCCAAAGAGTTGATTCTTCCTCTATTCGGCTCTCATGAGTCCCCACCTGGGGTACTGCATGCAGCTTCAGAATCCCCGGTGCAAGAAGGTCACTGACTTGCTGGAGTGGGTCCAGATGAAGGACACACAAATGATCAGAGGGATGGAGCACCTCTGCTGTGAGAAAAGGCTGAAACAGGTAAGGTGGTTCAGCCTGGGGAAAAGATGGCTCTGAAGGCACCTTACTGTGGCCTTTCAATATATATAATAGGGTTCTAAAAGAAGGTGGAGAGAGCCTTTTTACCAGGGCCTATAGTGATAGGACAAGGTGCAATGACTTTAAACTGATTCAGTGTACTGCAAGTGTGTATTCAAACTGAAAGAGAATGGTTTAGATTGGATATAAGGAAGAAATTTTTTATAAGGTTGAGGAGTATATTTTGCCCATGATGATAATTGGTAAGCAATCTTCCTGTCTTTATCTGGAGACATGAGGTTTCTCATCCTATTTTCTTCCCCTGTCCTGATAAGAAAGGCAAGGGAGTGAGCAGCTTGGTGGGCATTTGGTATTTGGCTGTTACCACCACCATTGGGCTTAATCCACCACACCTGGTAAGACTCATTTCAGCAGTCTTCTATAGCTAGAAGTTCATCTCTGTCTTTGACACAAAGAGAAGTTTTCATGAGTTTTCTGTGTCAGCTCTTCTCTGTCTTTTCCTGATGCAGCACTTCTGTCGTGCAGCCATAGCTCTGTAACTAAGAAGCACCATTGCAGATGCTTGCTTTATTGGAAACAGCACCAGGTCTGGTTCTCCCTCAGTGATCTAAAGCACAAATACCATCTGTCCTACAGTTAAGATCACTTCAGTGAGTTTCTACATAACTGCTCACACTTGCCAGATAGAGAGAATCAGTCTAGCTGCTTTCTCATTTCTTTTTTCGGAACTGTCCTCGTATTGCCCCATATCACATGTACAGAAGTATTGCTTCCAAATTCCTACTCGTTAAAGTCGTCATCTTTCTCTGGAACTTCTCAGAAGAAGGCCTTTTCTGCAGTACAGGAGCTTCAGGGTGGCCTGAATGCATTTCTTGGCTGTTTTAGTGGAGTGACTCGCTATCCTCAGAATTGTGATCAAGTCAGACCTGGCTCGGAGCCTTCTTGGTGTTTTGCAACAGCTAGATGATTGGCAAGTAGGCACACTAGTGAATGTTTCAGTCTTATAGCTGGTGAAGTTCATTGGGCAGGCACAGGATTTGTTCTGATACACCTGAGACAGTCGTGGCTGAAGCAGTTGATCCCACTTGGTCCATCCTACCATGTTCCCCACTCTGGCAATTGAGTATTAGGAACAATCTAAGCCTCCATATGCCAAGAACACCAAGAGTATACCAGAACAATAATTTGTGTGAACAAACAAGGAGATGTGAGATCTTTATGCTCTGTAGAAAACATGATCTTATATGGAATTGATATATTTAGTATCAGACTTGTATTGACTGTCTTTCTTGAGAACCCTCATAATACTGAGTAATGGAGACTGGAGAACTGTAAGTAGGCTTCAGAAAGATACTCAAGCCAGTCTTGTGGGAACTGAAGAGTCTAAAACAGTGGGCCTGTTTTTCCTGATAAGAAGAAAGATTTTTTATTAAGTGAATGAATATTTTTGGTCTTGTCTTGGTTTATTCCGCAGAGTTCCATTTGGATACGTCTTCAATCCACTAGTCACAGTCATTAAACACATTTTTTTCATGCAAATCCTCAGAAAGTTATGGTAGTCAAAAGACCTCAGTTTTTCCTAACTTCACGAGGGCAGTTTTTATTCTAGAATCTCTTCCACTTCTCCATAACAATTAGTTTGGGGTTTACAGGCTCACTGTGGCAGGACTGTCTGATGCTTGGGTGTTAGTCTAGATTGTTGAAAGTCTGCTGATCCTCAGAGCACACCCATATGAAAAAGCCTTACAAAGTTCAGTGTATGTCCACACAGAGCCACGTCAGTTTCTGTGAGTGGTGACCTCTATGTTTTGAGCAGGAATTCTCCTTCCCCTTGATTGGAATAATTTTTTGAAAATAAAAATAGTGGTTTTGCTTTAGGAACTCTTTAGGAGTACACCTTGGTCCTGGAACTGGTTTCATTGTATTCTTCAGCAAAATTTCCACAGTGCTTAATGGTGTTCTGACTGATCTGATGAACCAGTGTTTTATTGAGACTTTAATGCTTCATTAGTCTCAATACATCCCCTTGTGGATCATCTCTATAACATTATGACTGCATGTTCTCTCCTTCAAGTTTTGAATTCTTTTACTAAAATAGTAATTTCTAGTGATTACCATATATCTGGGAAATTATATTTTGAGTAATACTGGCCTTCTTTACATTGGAAAAAACACATAACCATTTTATGTGGTTCCTGTAGAGTGTGAATCAAGCCAGGAAGTCACCCTGTGCCTGTGTTCTTACCAAAGTCACACGTGGCCTGGGCTGAGGCATCAGGTTTTTTCTTTTCCTAAACAGATGGCAAAAACGCCTGTGTAATGATTTCCCCCCAAGGAAATAGTGCAGTAGTGTGCTGGGTCAGGATCTACTGCAAGCGGTCTAGCGGTGTGACTCATGTATCCACATGAGCACAAACATTCTTTGACATGTGAGAAATGTGTCCATCCCTGAAACTTGCACATTTGTCCCAGTAAATTCCATATGTGCTTTTTGTAAGCACGGTGCCATCACTGAGGGCTTCTGTGCCTGATTCAGCTTGAGTGGTTCTAAAGTCACTCTTTTCCTCAAAGTTTTACAGTTCTTCATCAGTCAACTGATGGGTTCAGCTTGTAACAGAACTTCAAGAAATTACATTTATGTGCATATTCCTAACACCACATGAAGTCCCATTAAAAGTTACTGGGGATTCTGGATCTGAGGAACCAAGGATGCACATTTACCAGCTGGTACCTCACATATGCAATTTCCACAACATGGCTTTGAATGTATATGCCTAGAGCATCACATTTCAAAGATGTTCCAGTTACTGCTCAATAACTTACTTTAGGTGGTGGTGTGTGTTCTTACTTATAAAAAAGAAAAAAGCTTTTTGCAAATTAAACAGCAAATTTCAGGAAGGATACTTCTACATCCACTATTTTAATGAAGTAAGAGGAATTAAGAGACAAGAAAACATAAAATCAGAAGGAACTTCTACCTGAAGAATCCTGGATCTCTATGTGTGGTTCTTTACATAATAACCACTCAGTTAAGTTTTGGGGCTGTTAATTTCACACACTATTGCAAGAAAATGAAAATAATGAAACCACCATGAGGCTGCAAGTCTTTTGGTAACATTGGAAACTGTAGTGCTTGTTCTTTTTCACTGCCAGGTTTATGGTTTTGATTTCCTATCTGGGCATTTAGAAGAACAGGGTTTTCTGTTCAGCAGTAAGGCATTCTGGGACAAAGATGAAGGGCAAAACTTCAGCAGCATTCAAAATTAGAGGACTGCAGTTATTCTCCATGGGAATACAACCTAATTGTAACCATATTAGAGAAGCAGAGTTGTGTGGAGGTAAATAGTTGGTGTAATATATTGAGTTATATTTCTACATGTTAATACAACTATAGAAAACATTCACATTCTCTTATTTCAGCAGCTCTTGGTATTTTGGTTAAAGCTAAAATTCTTTGGATGTCCGTACAATATTAAAAAAGAATGAATAGAAAGAAGATTTCTCTTGAAATTGGGTAGAAGGTGGGTG
This sequence comes from Dendrocincla tyrannina, assembly GCA_035047865.1. Taxonomy (NCBI): domain Eukaryota; kingdom Metazoa; phylum Chordata; class Aves; order Passeriformes; family Dendrocolaptidae; genus Dendrocincla; species Dendrocincla tyrannina. The sequence goes on along the minus strand of JAWWMP010000081.1, from coordinate 128,973,179 downwards.
GAGTTTTTTTGAGACTCTACTTTGTTTCTGTTGTAATAGGTGTCAAATCTCCGTCACCTGGTAACTCCATAAGGAAAAACCCGAGCCAAAACTTGTTTTAGACTTTCCTGTGTAAGACTAATGATCACATTTGCAACTCTTGTTTGAAGTGTTTTTTCTTGTTTTTTAATTGTTTCCTCTTGTTAGTATAGAAACAGATTCACTTTCTTTGGTCTTTTCATTCCACTTTTCCATCAGGACAACGCTGTGTGATAACAGTTAATAAATGAATGGTAAGGTCAAATATTTTGCATTAAATTAAGCTGTGTCAACTGTGATTTATTGTCTTTTTTTGTATGGACTCTGAAGATGTGTAGACTTAATTCTAATACAAGATTTTTTCTGCCAATAATTTGTACCTATCAACTACTTAAACTTTCTTATTTCTGTAAGGTATCTGCTGGTCTGGCTTTGCCTCCCTGAAAATCTGTGCTGGCATTCTTTGACCCTCTCATCCTTCTTTCAAAAGACCCGGTTTCTACCTCTAATTCAGCAAGGCATTAAGTTGGCTTGTCTGCGTTATTCAGCTGTAATTTACAACTTGTGTTTATAATAGCACTTACTTAGTCAAGAGTCTATCTTCAGTTATGTGAAAAACTCTGCAGGATCTCAAGAGTAGTTCACATCTGCTGCTAAGTTGTGAGTAGACAGGGTTATGTTGAAAATGTTTTGTATTTGAGGGACACTTGCTTCTGCTGCTAACTTGTGGGCAGGCAGAATTTCTCCAAAGACACGTACCTAAACACACTGCTACTTGAGGATCATTGGTTTGACTTTTTAAGTGATTGGGAAAGAATTGTGCAAGTTATTTTTCTCCTTCAAATCAAAAGCAGAGAGGTCCAGAAATACTGTGAATAGATGGTTTCCTTGCAAAGGATGTAAAAGAGGACAAGTAGAATGTCACGGTTTTTTGTGGTCTTTCAAAATTTTTATTTCAGATAAACTTGAGCTTCGCTTTCCCATTATGGTTTAAATGAAACATAATGTAAAGAAAATATAGAGTCACAAACCTGCCCAAGTCCACTGGTAATATCCATTGCAGTATCCAAATCTGTGAAAACAGTGCTTTACTCTTTCAGTGCTTTTTGAGCTTCTTATGCTTGAGTTGTGTTGACATGATAATTCAAATATGAGTGCATGTAGGAGGTTGTTCTAAAGTAAATTAGCAACTGAATATTGATTCCAGTAGTTTCTTTCTTTGTGAGCTACTATATTATTTTTATTTACTAAGGTAATTCTTGTCCAAACGACTATTAATCTGAAAAATAAGAGATTAAAATTATTTACCAAATGATCTTTTCTGTATCCCTACTAAAGTAAACGTGCTACTAAATGCTTTTTCCAGACTTGCTTAACATGTCTGAACTGAAGGTACTTCCATCACTTTCCTTGGAGCCCTGTCACAGTTTTATAGATCTGAAAGCTAAACAATATTTTTTTATCTTCAGTTTAAAATTTTATGATATTGTGCCTACTTACAGCTCTTTGAACAATCCTCAACAATTCTTACTCATCCAAGGAGGAATAACTTACTCAAGTTATATAGGTTATTAAATCTTCCCTTACATGTTTGTCTTAAGGAGAATATTGCACAACTAAACCAGTATATACGTGGCTGTATAAATACCCACCCCAGAAGTTATTGAAGAGATTTGGTGTTCATGTCTACTCTGAAGGTCCCTGGAGGATAACCAAGCTGTCAGTAGCTGCCAAGTATATGATCCGTTCCCCCATGTGTCAATTCTGTACTTGCATCATGAGCATTCACAGGTGGGAATTTCTGCCTCTCCAGGAATAGGACACCTGTCATCAGGCCACTAATTTTTAGCTGTGATAAGTCATCCCTTGTTCTGTAACTGTAACACAGGAAAGCCTTGTAAAAATCCTTGTAAACTCCCTGACAGCAGCCAGAGGAGATCAGCTGGTCTGTGTGTCATCTTCTCGAGGGGGCTACATTCTCTCCCTACACATTAAATGAATTCTAGACAGACCCAGAGTAAAGAATTTTGAAGTCAAAGTCTTTCTTTTTGGACACAAAGACAAAATACTGCAGAGTTAAAAACCAAACAAAACCCCTTTGTTGTTACATGTGTGAACTGTTTAAAGATACCATGTAAATAAATTATTGGTCTCACAGAAGGAAGAGGCTAACAACTGGCAGATAGCAAGGAATTTATCCTCACGGATGCTGCCAGGGTTATTAAAATAGTTGTGTAGTGCAGGAAGCATGGATGGAGCCACTATCTTCAGTCTCAGTGTTTCATTCGTGTAATTCAGTGGTTTGGAGGAATGCATTTTTATAGTGCATGATTTTCTGCTTGGACTATATTGTGATGTCTTAGGGCTGATATTAAGGGCTTGAAAGAAGAGAGTGCTTTGTACTGTACATATATTGAGAGAGGTTAATTAAATTCACTACTGTAAATATGAATGACAACCTAAGGAAACAGTCTTTGAAACTTATCTTTTGTTTCTAGTACAAAAGAAGAAAGACAATAGACATGAATTTGCACTGATTTTTAGGATTGTGTTCTTATTTTCACTGTAGATTTGCCTTACAATATTTTTGATGAGTATGTTGTGCTGTGGTTCTAGCTATAAAATAATTAACTATGTGTTTTGAACTGTTCAGAGACTAAATAATGTCAGATTTAATTGAACAAAAAGATTATCTTAATTTGCCAGTGTTGTGCTAGTGAAATGGTGATTTTGATTCTTAATTTATTTTCCTATTTAGGGAAATTGTCTTCAGGAAAAACTATTACAGTTTTCAACTTGCAAATGAACTGCATCTTAACTCTTTGTTGCCCATTCTTTTCAGAATTTGTGAAAATTCAGCTATAGAGCATTTTTTTCTGCATAGTGTTAAGGCTTTTTCTGCAGATTACCTTTTTAATTGCTGGTGCTGGTTTTATTTCTTGATGCTAATGTAATATGCCTATTTTGCTCCAGATTATGTTGTTTATGTCACTAACATTGTTTGATGGACAGGATTATTTGAATTTCAAAGTAGCATAGCCATGCCAGATCTGAAGAGAATGAAATACTATGGACCTATGACACCCTATTTTTGTGGTGTGTTAGTGGGTGCCATATTTGTGTGTTTGGCATATCCTGAGTTGTGAGAACGGGGTTTTGTGGTAGAGCTAAAACAAATTTAATTGCAGTGACAGAGACCTTTTGGTTCATTGAACACAGTGAGGATTCAGATCTGAGTGTTTATTCAAGGCTTTCCTAATTATAGCCTTGTAATGGAAAAAATGAATAAATGCTGTTATCAGGAGAATGGTGGCAGAGACACACAGGAAGTGTGTGATTTCACAAGGAGTTCACAGCAGAGCTGGAATAAGATTCAGGAGTCCTGCCATCAGGTCTCCTCTGAAGTGTAAATTCGGCTCACTCCCATATAGCTCATCTTCACTTTCTAATGATTTACTACTTTGTGACAAATCTCGTTTAGATCAACTCCCCTCCTGGGCAGTTTGGACTGTGTATGTGTCAGGCACGGGAGGCTTGGTTTGAATGCTAAATAATAAGGGCTTGGTTTGAATGCTAAATAATAATTCAGTTAAATAATAAGTGACATATATAATTGTTCAGTTACCATCTATTACAGATATGTCTTATGTTGTAAAATCTTTTTAACTCTTTCTTATATTTTAATATATTTATTGATTTCTGTCTCTTGGATTTTAAAAGTTTGGGATTCTTTTCTCCTTTAGACAATAAAAGTTGTTCTTATTTTGCTAACCACGTAAATTAAGGGATAGATGTTTGTCAGCATTCATGATAACCTGGAATAGATTTCCTTATCTATATAGAATACTTTCATATGAACTTCTTTAATCTATTGATGGATGAAGAATTATTTTTCTCAACAAGCATCAGCCCATTCAGACTTCGCATGCTTGCAAAACTCTGACTTTCTTGTCATCTGTGTTCAAAACATTGGCTGTGTCAGCAGAGACAGCAATCTGTTTTCATGCTGAAACATTGTCAAAATTTCCAGTAACCAAGTTCTCTACCCCGGTGCACTGGAGTGTTCTCTTTTAGACGTATGCTGTGGTCGGCAATACGGAGCACAGACAAGTATTTTGGAAGTGCATCTTTCAAAGGCAGCTTTTTGTGAATTAGCCAGTAGTTTGGGAGATCTCTGCTGAGCATGCTCAGGGTTTAATTCCTGTCTTTCCTTAATGCTGTTATTGACATTGTTTACCTCGAATGCACTGTTCATTTGCTGTTCTGGCATGTGGAGGTGGGAAGCTCTAGGGCTGTAATGATGACCAAAATCACAAGTACAACAAAATTACTAGAAATCTTTTGAGGAGAATGTATACTTAAGTTATTCCCATACTAAAATGAATTTGCAAGGTCAAAAAGGTATATAACGTAAAATTATATGTGCTCTGGTTGTATGACAGAAATTTTAGGCTTTATTGAGTTTTGTGTAGGCATTGCATTCTGTTGATTTTAAATCCCAGATGCTTTATTAAATATACTTCTTAGCATTACTTGGTCACAAATAGGAATAAAAAAACTCTATCAGATATATGAAGACCATTCACGATTATATTGAAGCATTCTTCTAAACCCAATCTGCCACTGAAATTCTTCAACAAAACTGAGGAAGGAATTTAAGCACATACTCAGTTTAAAGCAGGCAAGTAGCCATCTTCCAGCAGTAGAGTATCTAATGTACTTATTTAAATTTCTGGTATCAAAGTCCTTTGTTGCCTCTTTTGCAGCATGTCATCATTACTATAGCTTCGTGTGGCCTTTGTTCCTCATTGCAGTACTCATACAAAATCACTAAGTTTCTGAAAAAAAGTTGCTTCAGCTTCAACAGGCTGCTGCTTGTCAAATCTAGAATTAGTATAGTCTAACACATTAAACGTATCAGTAGTGTGAACTTGGTATTTACCTATGGAACTGTTTATAGCACTATTGAAATATAAGAGGGATTTGCATTAATAATGAGGAAGGCCATAAAGGGTGTGTACAGATGTTTCCTAATGCAGTAAGTCTGTTGCTCTAAAGGCGTATGATCACATTTGGAAAATTGCTATTGCATGTCTTGGCAGTTTGTTAAAAACTGAAAACTTAAAGTTAACTGTTATTTTGGTAGACTAAGTTCAAGGTCACCCTTTGTTTAAATGATGTTTTGTTTTCTGTAATTAGACCATGCCAGGTGTATTAAGTTTGTAATTAAAACCACAAGGTTTGCCTAATTCAGAGTAAATGAGAATGAAATACAAGGTCATTGTTCATCTCTAGTGAGACTCCAGATGAACAGTGCACATGGAACTATTTATAAAACATTTTGCATGGTCAAAAATTGCTTTAGGTTGCTGTCCATGGCTTTTAAATTAACTACTCACAGATTTTTACAAAAGTACCTGTAGCATAGAAATACATTCCCATGCCTACTGTTGAATTTGAATAGAAATAAAATATATATGATGTACAACTTTATGGCATAGATTTAAGAAAGAAAAAAAGTAGTTAGCCTAGGAGGCAATCTATTATTAAGGTGAATTTCCACTGACAGCCACTGTACCGAGCAAAGGTTCAAAGCATCAGAAATAATATGTGAAAGGGAATGGACTACTTTTGTACTAGTGGATTGAATTTCTTGCTCTGGAAATTCTTCGTGTAGTATGGTGGCAGCAAATTTCCTCCACTGTACACAGTAATGGAAGTTTAATGGATGCAGAATTCATTCTCTTATTCATGGTTCTGCACCTCTGACCTGTCCTGAGGCCCCTGCCATTCTCCCACAATGGAGCAGGAGTGGATTGTAAACCATGGATCTGAACGGTCCAGGGCAGAGTCTGGGGAAGTTGGTTGAATCACGGAGATTTCCGTGGTTTTCTGTCTCCCAAATTAGCATCCTTTTTATTCACACCATGTGTATTTTTTGGGAAGACTTAAGTTGAAAAGAACTGCAGTAAAGTGTGCTGCTTTGATTTCATATTTTCAAGTGAAATCCTTTCGACTTGTCTTCAAAAATTAAAGTAGTCCAAAGCTACAGGGGTACATAAAATTTAAGCTAGTACTTTCAAAAGTGATACCTGATTGACTCTTGGTGTTTTTTGAGGGGTTATGTAGAGTTTAGTTTTTTGAGTTGTTTTCTTTTGGGGATTGGGGTGTTTTTTGGTTTGGTTTAGTTTTTTTGGGGGGGTGGGTTTTTTCCTGTTGTTGTTTTGAGTTGTTTGATTATGGGTTTTGGTTTGGGGTTTTTTTTTAAAGAAAATAGGTCAGTGCTCTAAAATCAGTCCCTTTGTAATACTGTAAATTTACCTCGCTGAATTCACGTGAAACAAGGAATATCTATACTTTGGTATTTCAAATATTTCTATGTAGTTGAAATGTAAAGAACTAGATTGTTTAGTTATACATTTTCTGTAGAGTACAATGTACTTGGAAATGCTTTTTGGTGAGAGTATCATCATCTTCACTCTGTTCAGAAGTGACAGGGAATTGAAGAGAGATGCCTTAGCAAGCCTGCAAAGATAGGCAGTCATATAAAAATGCAGTCACTGGAAGCAAGTTGCTGAGCTTTGTGCTCATGCCGTATTTCCTCAGGGAGAAATTTCAGAATGCTAACACAGAAGAACTGGGTAATTCCTTTTGCCATTTGATTTTCTGTAGAGGAAGGACAAGAATTTCAGCAAGCCCAGAAACTCTTGACAAGTGAATCAGCTTGAGGGAATAATTCTTAATCTTCTGTTTATATCCCATTATCTGTTTTAGAAGTTAGGCTTGTTAAATTCCTAGATGAGGAAGAAGTATTACCATGGCGTTGCTGGGCTGGTTTGGTTGTAGTTATGGGAATGTGATAATGTTTGAAATTACTTTCATGTCAGATTGCTGCTTATTTTTTAAAAGATGTCCTTACTTCTTTTCATGGTTTTGCATTCCCCTTGTTTACTGCTACATAACTAATCCTTATTCCTATTGTCTGTATTTTTGTTCCTTAATCTTATTTTCTACTGTAAATGCCTTCATTATTTGTGTAGTTTATCCTGATAACCTTGGATCCACAAAAGTATTCATTTCTTGGAACCTCCTTCCAAACAACTCCACTGCTCGCTTACTACATGGTAATCCTTCTGTTAATTTGGAAAATAAAGCAAGAGGTCCAAGCTGTACATTGTAAGGCCATCTCAAAAAGCAGGTGAAGATGGTGGAATGTTCCTGGGCCACGTGGCACTGGAGCTGCTGCAGTCGATGGTGACCTGCAGCAGCTGCCCACTCGGCCTGCACATGTCCATCCTGGAGCTGGAACATCCATACACTGCTGGGATTTAGCCAGCCCTGGAAGAGAGAGGGTTCACATGCAGACAGCAGCAGCCATATGAGCAGGGTCTTGAAGTGTAACTGGGAATATGCAGTCCCCTTTGAAAAATGGGTGTTGGTGCCAGAGCCGTGGGAATGCCCGTATTCCCAGACCATGATTTATGGAATGCGTACTAGAGTTTTCCAGCTAAAAATTAAAATGAGTGCCTGATGTATGAAATTACTGAGTCAGGAGCCTGGTGATCCTGCTAGCTGCTTTTGCGGGACTGACTGCATTAAAAACATTAAAAAAAAAACCCCTGAAAACCAAACCCAAACTAAAAAGAAAAAAAATCAAATGGAAAACCCCACAAAAACAAGTAGCTATCAATTTGGAATGCAGCATTCCTGAGAATATATAAACATATAGCATAAATCATAATTTAAGTAAGATCTGGTTTACCTCTTTTTATCAACAATACAAGTTTCTTCAGCTGAGTAAAAGTGAAAGATTAAAATACAACGCATTCCATTTCTGAAGTTAAATGAAGGCATTTTTGTGCTTGATGTGATGGGAAATAGCTTGAAGAATATTCTTTAACAAAAAAAAAAAAAAGGAAGAAAGAAAAAAATTGTTTTAAAGCTGCCAAGAACTTTGTATGCAGGTGGTTATCAACTGAGTAAGTGTGAGGTATTTAAGTGAAAGCATGCTGGCTTATCCATATGGGGTTTTTTAGGAGTAGTTTTGGGGTTTTTTTAATCTTACTATGCCATCAAGATTCATGCTTTGTTTCTCCTTGTACAAATCTAAGTCCATGGTATTTGGTGCCAAGCAGTCCATGATCACAGCTCAATTGCTCTGTTCAATGCATCCATGAACATGTAATCTGTTTTTATGTAGGAATGATCTTTTACATGCTTGATATATTCTTTAAGGGAGTTTTTCTCCTTGCTGTGGTGGTTGCTGTTGACTGTTCGCTACATACGTATGTAAAAAACCCCATGTATTGATTTAAGAGGAGGAAAGTGCAGAGTCAAAATTATGTTTTTATTACTTTTGTTAGTAGCAGCTGTGTCTGCTCGTGAAGCCAGCAAGAGATAGAATTTTGCTGTAAATACAGCAGGACTTTTTATCAGTTTAGTAAGATCTACAGGAGACATTCAGGAGTTCGGTAAATGTCCTGGGAAGATTGGTTTTCGTTTACCAAAGGCTCATGCTGACACTGGTGCTTTAGGATCTAGATGGACAGTCATCGAAATAATTAATGGAGAGTTTCCTGACTCTTTCTTGCCAAAATTTCCTTTCCAGTTCTTCCTTATTCAGTTGATGTACAAGGCAACTTCATCTTTTAAGTAGAGAAGAGGTTCTGGTTTTGGTCTGTGGGTGTTTTATGTTAAGAAGCGATATCTTACTTTTGGAGTATAAATATTTAAAGGTTAAACTGAGCCATGCTCAGTCAGAGCCTTGTCACTGACAGTAGCTGTCAGAGACTTGTTCTGATTTTGAAGTTTTTGAAGCAGTCACCTGAAATTAGCTGAATCCTTTAAATTAGCACGTATGTCGTGACAGTATGATACAGGGAATCTAAATACAATTTGACTGCTCATCAGACTTTGCTGTGTGAGAAGCCATCTGCCTTACAGGGTAAGTACTGTGATAACAAATTGTATGGTCCTGGACCAGTGCATGACAGTGAGTGAAAACCTCCCTTTCCCCAGTGCCTTTGTTTTGCCAGTTCAGGTTGAGAATAATCTTAGCCTGTCATTTTAGTAACACATTTTTGACCTCAGTGTTACATGTTGCATAGCATGAAGTATAACTCAATGAAGAGGTGTAGTCCTTAACAGTAAAATTATCATTACTTCAGGAGTAAGATAGATTTTTCTTGCAGTGTTGCAGAATCTCATTATTTGGAGAATTTAGCAGGCTATGTGGTATCTTACTTTGCAATACCTGCAGATTTTTCCCCCCATTTTTTATATTAATTAGATCCAGAGATGCCTTTTGGTTAATAGGACAGAGAATTTCCTAATAAATATTCATTTTCTGGTGAAATGTTTCCTAGTGAGACTGTAATTGTGACTTAAGCTGTTATTGTAATTAGTTGTGTTGTTTTCAATGATACTCAAAAGCCATGGTAAAAAGTGAATTAGCAATTGCCTCACATTTTAATTAAAACATTTTTGTTGAAGTGTTAAGATTGTTGTAACATTTTCATTGGTGCTATCGCAACGGTGATAGTCCACTGTTGTGGACTCTGCTATTCATGTACTGCTTTTAAATTTCTCATGGTTTTGGTAAAATAAAATTTTGCACAATGGTGAGAAGATGTGATGCCAAGTTTCTGGAGGCTTTTCTGAGAGAGTTTTTGAATGCTTCCAAGGGCAGTTAATTAAGCACAGGTCAGAACCTCAGTAGTAACACTGAAGCAAGATAAAGCCAGGGCTGCAGGAGACACCTGGAGCTTTTCCTCCAAAACCAGTGTTTCTTCCTCTTCAAGGGTGTACAGGCATTTCAGAACTACAATTGATGAGTATGATTGTGCTTTAAAATTCATTGTTGTATAACTGAAGTATTTGAGTAGGTCCCCATCTATATCCAGTTAGGCCTAATTCACATTCTTTTTCATAAATGTGAGAAGATCAAATTTATAGGGAGAATGAAAGAATCTGTGGTACTAGATTCTTGTTTTATTGCTTTTATTCCCTTTTAATTTCTCTCATAATATTTTTCATTTATATTAGGAAGAGATATAAGAGCTCCAGAAAATATTTCAATAGTTTATATTGTAAAATAGCTTTATAAAAAGTTTTTTCAAAAGCATGTATTGTGTAGCCTACTGATAGTAACTGATGATCATAACAAAACATTTGCTGCGGGCATTTGGCATTTAAAAAAATACTGTAAGGGAAGAAAAAAGCTTACAATTGCATTTTCCAAGTTTCCTGTTCCTAAACCCACAAGAAATAACTGATGCAAGAGTTTTGCTTGCTGGTATTAAATTTTCACTTTGAGCTTGTTGGGTTTTCAAATGCCCTGTCATTTTTTGGTATAGGTATTGGTATTCGTCTTGTTATTTCACCGTCAAATATATCATGAATCCTAAAATGTGCTGAGGTTGCACCGTCTCTGTATTTCTTCTAAAGTGCCATGAATACCAGGGAAAGAAAAACTGCTGGGTTGGTTGACCCCAGCCCTGCAGAATCCCCCACTGTTGTATTTAAATTGTTTACAGTTCTGCACGCAGACTGAATTTGAAGGAAACTACTAATCCTGTTGCCAGAGCTTTGGGGGAAATATTTTAGACGATTTAGTAGTTGTACTGTATAAAATCAATTTTATTCACTTTGTCATGAAAGCACGGCCATCTCTCATAGATTTTTATGATCTGCCCCCAACCTATACTCATCCAGAATGGAATACTCAGTTTTTACTGTGTACTTTCTGTTAACATTTAATCATATTGGTGGTTTCAATTTGTAAAAATATTATTTTTGTAACATCTAGCTGCATTTTACCTTTTGTCCATTTCTTGAGGAAATTAAGCTTATGTGATTGTGCAGTTTGTCCTGATAACTTTTGAGTCCTATTGTCCAAATTCAGCAAAGGTGGAGGCTTCAAAGGGATCAGTTTGCTCCAAGTTTCAATACTGCCACTGCAAATTTGCTTCTGGGAGGAGGGATCCAGATAACACCTATGCTGAAGTATGGGTTCTAGCCTGAGGGCCAGGATCAGCTGTTGTCTTTGGCCTGCTAAAGGTTGATCGTGGCCTCTGTAACTTGGAACCAGGGACAGGTGGGGGACGTATCCCAGGTTCATTCAGGAGATGGGAGCTGTGGAAAGAGAGAGGCATGGCAGAATAGGGCACTGGCTCATTTCTGTTTCTCTCCATGTATCAGACATACAGTAACGTGGTAAGCAGAGCTGAGTCAATTAGAAAATATTTGACACCCCCTTGTCCTCCTCTTCCATCTCTCCCAGCTCACCCTGCAGTTGCAGAACTGGTGGATTTCATGCAGGGAAGTGGCCAGGAGCCTGAGGGTTTCACACAGCAGGACTGACCCTTCTGACTACCTCCTGTCATTAGATTAAGATTTAGTGTACAATGAAGCTACTTCCTTAGTCTCTATAATTTTCTATGCTGCTCCCAAGAGTCTAGTCTTTCGTTAAGTTGCATCTCACCTGAACGGTTTTATGCAACAATTCCCTTCTTTATATAATGGTTTCCATATGTCTGCTGAATCAAATCTAAATATACCATCTTTGGTTTGAGCTCCATTTTAATCCCATCTGCTTTTTTGTCCTTCTTTGAAACAAGAGAGATTTGAAAAGAAAGTGTTTCTCTTTGATTATGCCCTCAATGTGAGGCAGTGGATAACATCCAAAATGAAGTTTTACTAGAGAGAGGTTTGATTTTGACTTTATTAGTTCTGTAAATGTATTATTTCTTCTACTGTACGCAAGACTTTGCTTTTGACTGGCCTATATGTAGATTCTAGCTTTGATATAGAGATCTCTGTGTAACATTTATTTTTATTTTAGGAGAAATAAATGCATTAAAGATGTTTTGCTCATAGGTAGGAATGTCATATTACCCAGCCTGTATGACTTCCATGTTAAACAAAATTCATGCTCCAGGATGTTTCCTCTGAAAGGTCGTTGGAAAGGTGAGGAGCAGAGATGAAGTGATATCATCTCATGTTTTCATTTATTATACAGTGCAGTAGTGGGTTGACCTGCAGGAAAACAGATCCCTACATTTGAATTCCTTCATAACTTCCTAAGTCAATTGTTAGTTCCTTCTGCTGGAGGGAATTGTAGAAAACCGTGTAGAACTGGCAGCAATTTAGCTATTACAGTGTTCAGGTTTTGAGGGCTTTTGACTATTTATATTGTGCAACACTGCAGCAGTATTGTTATAAGCAGGAGATTTAAAAAAACAAAGCAAAACAAGTCTCTGACATAATCTCTGCTGAATTTTTGTCTAATGTGTTTTAGTTTTCTTAGCGGTTTCAACTAATCTGCATGTAATCTCTGTTGGAGAACATTGGCACTATGCCATACAATTACGTTTTTGATTTCTCAACATTCACTGCCCTTTTTTATTTCTCCACCTTTTTATAATTCTATCCATGAGCTTTTCTGGTCCTAAAATTTTCCTTACGGCTAGTACTGACACTTGTTCTATTCTTATCTGTTTCTATGGCATTTCATCCTTTATTGCTTGGTATTTTCTTACACAATTTTCTATGGTTGTTATGGCAACATTAAATAGCAAATTTGTCAATTTTCAAATTATATTGCTTTCAAAATTTTGCATTATATTGCTGAGAAAGAGGTGAAATCTTTTCATCATAATTAACCAAATTATTATGATTAATTTAAATTACCTTGTAGTTTTGCAATGTTGCTGCTTCTAGGAGACTTACTATGCACTGTGATTCTACTTAGGATAGTATAAATAGAATACATTTGTTGAAGTAGGAGAAATTGTTAAATTACGGAAAATACCCCTTGGCTATTATTATTCCAATGGCCAGGTAAATATGACTGGCATTCTAGCAACATCATCATCAACCACATTAGCAGGCATTTAATTCATAATTACTAGGATTCCCTCTGCAATACAGACCATCAGGTGGCATAAATACAAACTCCCAGAATGGAAGATGTTTGGAGATATTAATGTAAAAAACCAGAAGAATGAGGTATTTCTCTGAGGTTGTATTTAAATCAGCTAGACATACTGATGGAGGAAAGAGGGAAGTGTCTGAGGTTGAAATGGGTGAGGACTGCAAGAATGAGAGTATGAAGTCAGAATTGGTAATGAAAGTGATGGACCAGTCCCATTGGGGTTTTTGTATGCAGTGTGATTATGTTACTAGTTTAAAATACCTCTTCATAACAGGGATTTTAAAATATTTTGAAGTCATTATGTGCATGCATTGTGCCTTTTAATGGGACCTTTGGTGAACTTGACATTCATTGTAACAAAATAGTTTGCTTACATTAATTTTTGTTTTCTCTAATGTGTTTGATTTTACAGCATTGTGAATGAATTCTGGTAGCTTATACAACATTTGGAATTTCAACTTTGTGCACGCATGTGTGTGTGAGTTGAAATAGGAGCATTATAATGAAAGCCTTACCTTTTCAGTGCTGTCAAAAAAACCAATAAAACATTGCCTTTTTCATGTCTATAGCATTTTTAAATTGCTAGTGTAACTTCTGTGATGATAGGATTCTGGGACATCTAGTCTTTGATTGCACTCTGATTTCAGACCATAAGAATGCAAGGTCTCTAGCTGTGTCAGCAGCAATGCAATTCTCAAAGACATTAAGCAGAAAAAGAAATATATTTTTTTCCCCATCCAAACCTGAGCTGGCAGTTTGTTTATTCTGGGGGAAAAGAATTGGCTAGTCAGTCCACTACTCAATATTTGTGATAGTTCAGCAAGGCAGTTTGTTTTCAAAGCTGTGACAGCTTTTCAGAAGATGGTGGCTTAAAGCCAAAAGCCACTTCTCTGTCACCAGTAGAATCTACCTAGAAAATCATTTGAGTTTGCAAGTGAAAATAGATCTCTCTGTTTGGGGTGAAAAGGAGAGAGGAGACTAGTACTGGGGACTCTAAATTATTACATTTTTTAGGTTCTTGGGATTCGTTGCTGAATGTTAATACCAGGTTTTAAACTATTTGATGTGGTGCGGTTTTCTGCTTGTGACAGGATGTAGATGTTGTAAAGATACTCATGATTCCTCCCCTCCCCTCACCCCCTAGTCCTGCATCCTTCTGCCACATAAGGTGAGTTTCATTTGCATAAATTCAGGAGTGTGTGCTATATATTTACATGGCTTTCTGGGAGTAGTTTTTCTTTGGCAGTGAACCCTAGTGCCCACTTCCAGACATGCAGTAATTGGATCAAGAACTAATCCGTGTGCATTGTGAAATTAAAATTTAAGGTCCAGGACAGATATGCAGTTTTTTTGACACTAAACCTATGTTTTCCTGCATCATCTGTTTATGCTCATGCATATCCATCAGGTCTGTCAGTGATGTGGGATATTCACAAGCTCTCTATTCTTACAAACTGAACAATGACAATATGTGACCAGTCCTATTAATTTGTACTTTGTCTCTCTTCAGTGTCTTTGAGTGCAGGATACCATTCAAACTGAGGAACAGATATTCTGTGAGCAGAAATCACAATGTTGTATTCTAAATAAATTGGGATAGCATTTAATAACCTCAACATTTATATTTTCATCTTTGCTTTGGAAAAGCACTGCTATGAAGATGGTTAAAGCAATGGAATTGCTTTTACAAGACACTGTGACAAAAAATAAAATTTTCTAGGCTTTTAATTGTTTCTGAAAGTGCAGTTGTGAAATACATAATTTTATTTAAAGCTGAGCCTGTTAAGTATATAGCAGCTGACTGTGTTGAGCATGATTTTTGTTTGAGTTCTGACACCTTGCATTTGAGGAATGCATTTGTCTGGCTCACATTTTCCTTATGTTTTTATTGTGGGCTAGGAATGTGCTGGATGGGAACTCACATTATTTCCTGCCCTGGTAGTTAGGTTTGGAAATAATATAGATGAGGCCCTTGGTTCTACTTCAGTTTCCAAATCATGAACACAAAATTAATTTTAAAAGCTGGATTAAATTTCCAACAGTTTTTTCTGGAGAGGGTTTTAGATTTGAAGTTACAGACACTTGAATGTTATCCATATTCTGCACTGGAACGTTGACCTTAACCAATGTTCAAGTGCAGTGTGGGTAGCCTTTTTATTGTTGATATACTATGCAATCGATAAGATTTTATAATTATTTTCCTTTTCTTTGCGTATTTTTAAGTCTAGAAAATTGAAGCATAATTGAACCTTACAGAGTCACTTGAGATGAATCAGAAAACCAGCAGAGAGGCCAGAAAGATTCTGCTGAGATTTGGGTCACATCATAAGGGTTTGCAGAGCTTGCAGCATTCCTGAGTTGTGGGCTGGGTAATTGACGTCATTTACTCCAGAAGTGCAGAAAGGTAATAGTGAGCACTCTAAATTTGGATGGGGATTAATTAACAGAATTGGCACAAAGGCTTGTACAGTACCTGTTTCCATTGAGTAATAAATCAAAACTGTATCTGCAGATTATGATCTGAAAAACCTAATTGAGTAAATTAGTGTCATTCTGTCCTCTGTGAGAAAGCAAATAGATCAAATGCTGTAGACCTTCCTAGGAGATAATACTGTGAAGGTAAGAAAGAATTGTGCTCATTTTTGTCTTGATTGCACTGTTGTTTGAGTCATAGACAAAATGTTTGATAAAATATTTATTTGGCAAATGATTTGGGCAGTTCTGGACTCAATAAGTGAATATGCCACTGAATCATTAAATCTTGTTCAATGAATAAATGTAGTTCCTAAGCTAATGCAGAGTGAGCATCACACTTTTCACAAGGTAGATTGTATTTGAGAGACTACATTTAGGTTATGGTTAAGTGTACTGCTCGGTGTTGATACACCCTGGATTTCTTCTTCATTAAGATGCAAGTGGTCAGGTTTTTTTAATTTAGTGTTGCTTTTAGTTGTATGTTGGCACATGGAATTCTTGTTTAATATGTTTTGACATGACAGATTATCAGTGATTATCTTGTTCTGTATTTTCAGGATATTCCTTAGTATATTATTTGTAGTGACAGTGGTCTACTACACGTTTATAGTATATTATTTAAAAGCTGCTAGCTAAGTGACGTTATTTGATAGATTGTCCCTTTCTGTATTTGTTCATTTATTTTAGATCTAATTTATTCTGGATTAAAAGCAAGACAGTAGCTATCTACTAGATTTAGTCCATCATACAGTGCATTTCATGAGGTTCATTAAATCTTATTTGATAGTCAGTGTTTATTTGTTTCCCAAATGTGCATTTTGACAAAAAACCCACTAAATCCACTTTAATGAACCAGCTGAAACTCTTCAGTAGGTCTGGTTAGTATGATTTATTGATAAGACTTCAATAAAAGGCAGCATTAGGAAGAGTTAATAAACTATTGTTTAAGGTGTAGAGAGATTTTAAAAAAATCTGTTCAGTTCTTGAGGGCAAGAGAAGAGTTTCCTAAACAATTGTAATCAGTTTTCATAATACTAAGCGAATGAAATCTCCAGCCCCTGGGACTGATGATGAGCTGCTGAACACCTGCAGGAGTGGAACAGTAGCCTTGTGTCATCTGGGGACACCGTGGGCTGTCCTCTGCTCTTGGGAGCCAAATCTTTTAGCAAGCTGAATTCTTCCAGTGCTTGGGAAGACTGTGAACCACATCAACCTGAACAGGTAGTCCAGCAGTTGTGTGTGGGCAAAAATTATTGAGGAAATAATAAAGAATTTTTGAGGAACTACAGACAGAGACACGTTCTTTAAAAGCTGACAGTCCTTCTCTAAGATCTTTAAAGGTCCAGAAAAGAAAATTTGGTGCTGTGTGGCAAAGATGCCAGTCTCTTTAGGCTAAGAGCTCAGTTAAATCTCTTGGCTTAGCCCAGTCTTCATTCAGTTGCTGCGTGTTCAGATGCTACAATTTTACATGTTTTTCAGGCCCCTTTCATCTGATGTCTCAGTTTTCCTGTAGTTTTTTTGCTGCCTTTGCTATATTTTCTTCCTTCTCCCAATGATTAATAAACCTGGCATTTGTTGCCTATGAATTGCCCTGAGTTTCTGGACTATAGGATTTTTTTTTATCTTATCAAAAGCGGTTGATACCCATCCTCTCTCATATGTGACTACCAAAATGCTTTCTGCATGAAATAAACCCCAGCAAACAGTATGTCTGTCATTTTCCCATATATTAAAGATGATTTGTTATTTTCCTTTCTGAACTGGTTGTTTTAAACTGAGCTGAATTTTCTTCTTAATAAAGAATATAACAAAGTCAAGGCTTCCCAGCAAATAGGATAGAAATTTGCATGTGCATTTTGAGTTTGGGGAGTGTGTAGTTTTGTTGTTCTAGTTTTGAGTATCAACGTTTTATGCTTCTAAGGGAATTGAGATTCACTTGTCCCTCACTAGGACACTAAGGTTTGAGGTTTAAAATTCTTTTAGCCTCTTGCATTGCTCTTCAGGTTAAATGCTTTTCTGGGTCTGGTTTTGACTTCTAGGTTACTGCTGTGCATGCACATTGCAGTGTTATAACTCCTTATTAAATGAGCTTCCATTTTTCTTCCTACTTTAAAAATCGTCTTAAATGGAACTGTTGAGGAAAAATACCTTTAAATTGTATCATTATGTATCTAGTGAATTTGTAGATTTTAATACAACTTTATTTTTAACCTCAGGGTTTCTGTTTTGTGTTACTTTTGTCTTCAACTTTACATTATAGATTTGCACTTACAAAATACTTTAGCAAAACCAGGAACATCTTTCATTTTTTATTTTATCATTAGGATGTTTGGGTGTCCTAACAGTGTTTTTATTTTTTGAAATGTTTCTCATCCCTAATAGCTTAAATCTTTGCTCTTAATTCAGCTTGCGTTTACAGGAAGGTTAGTAGAGTTTTACAAAAATGTAATGCTATTATTTTCTGACTATTTTTAAAATGCTCTTCTCATGGAAGAATCAGGTGTCAGGGAGGCAGCGCCTTAACTTGAGAAAACTTTTGGATATGAAGGTAAGATTTGTGTTTATGTAGCTAAATGATGACTGCAGTTCCTGAAATGTGATATGGTGGATTCAAGGGCACTGTAATGTATCTGCTGATAGCTGAGCTCAGTATGAAAGACAATTTAAAAGCACTTGCCCTAGAGACCTGTAGATTAACAGAGATAAAATGCTGACTTTTTGATTCCACTTACTTAGTACACTAAGAGCTCTTGCTTAAGAATTCATTTTCCTTTAAAAGCTATATAGCTTTGATTGGTACTTGAAAAAAATGTTTTGGGGATTATTTTGTTTGTTTTTTCTTCCCATGCTTTTTTTCTTTTTCTCCAAAAGCAGAAAGGGCTTGGGTGGGTAAATCCTGTATATTTTTAGATCAGGTAGAGTGGTAGCTACTTTGCCGTCAGCACTGTGTGGGTATATTTGCAATGAAATTTAAACATCACGATGAGTATCCAGATGGAATGGTTTTCCTAAGGTTTAGCTTATTTACTCTATTGGGAGCTCCAGTAAATATTTATAGTATTCTTTAGGACAAACTGTACCATTAAGCTTGACATTCCTGGTACAGAAAATCACAGTATATAAAAAACCACGGCGATCTTCTCTAAGGGATTGAAAACTGTGATTTTTTGCCTCTGATGCTCTAAAAATGATTTTTAAAAATGTCTGTGATGGATGATGCAATTCTAAAGAGAAGGTGATAGCAAATTAAAGTGTCATGCTTCAGAAGACTCAAGCATGTAGTGTAACAATATACATTGTGTAAATGACAGGAAAAGAGAAAATGATGGGATTTTTTCCTTCTGTACACTTAGATTGAATTTATTTTTTATGCTTATCAATCAAATACTAAAGAATTGATCTCAAAGGTACTTATTAATGGATGTTTACAGGCTGCCAGGTTTTCGAGATACATTGATTCAATTTATTTCCTCATGTTCGGACTCTGTGTCGCTTTACTTATTTTAGTGAAAATTATGTACCTAACAGCTACTTCAGCACCAGGTGCTGTAATAGGTAGAGACAATGTAAAATATATTTGAACTGCTTAGGATCTGTTGAAGCATTAATGCTCACTATTTTACTGGTTTTGTTAGGAACTCGGTAAAACAGCAACACGCAAAGATGACGTTATTGCTAATTTTACATTGCTTTTCACGATAATCTATGCTTTTCTTTAGATTTCAGTTCCCATAGTCAGGATTGCTTGTTAAAATTTTTGACTACTAGATTTTTTTCCCTGTGAGTTTTTTTAGCCTTTTTAGTTGCAGAAATATTTATATTCTACCTGCCTCCTGGTGACTTAGAAATGAAAAGGGAAATAAAAAGACACTTTCCATCTAGTAAAAACACTTTAGCTTAGGAATCCAATTTTTAAGGGTAACTTAATGAAGGTAAAGGACCTTCATTTTGGTACTGGCAGTATTTAATGAGCTCAAAGGAGAGCCCTGGGCAGTATTCAGAAAAGGTATGCAAAGGATAATATGCAGTAATGCTATAGAAAACCATTTTTCTCCCCTTGGTGGTTTCTGTTGAAATGTCACTTTGTATGAAGCTGAGCAAATTCTTCTAGAGATGAAAAATGTTGATGGTAGTCACTAAGATTTAGCTTTGTGTTGCCAAAATTATGTTCCGTTTTAGTGGTAGAGCAGAAAGAATTCTACTAGCGAAAATAGGAATTAATTATGGAGTATTTATGTGCAATTTTATTCCTAGAAAAACATTTTAAAATTGCATTAATTTATCCATCTTTAATTTTCTCTTAGTGCTATGTGCTTAGTTTACCCCCCAAAATGCTTCAGATAACTGCAGTCCTGTGGAATAGGCTTTGGCTTTTGAAAGTTATCAGTCCTTTTCCCCCATAAATTGTCAAAAACAATTACAGTAAATGAGGTCTTTTTTACCTTTGTATAACATTGTGCATTGCAACAAGGATACTCGCTCTTCAGACAACCTGAAATAAATGCTCTGGCTCCATTCCCCATCGGAGTTTGTTTTCTTGGGACTGAATTTGCACACTGCAGTGAGAGCAGGGGTGGGATGGCAGCAAGTCACAGCTGATGTGTGGCCAGTGGGTGTCCAAGACAGCTCCTCATCACATGGCATTGCTTGTCCAAGGTCAGCAGGATTTGCCATATAAGCCAGCATAAAGCAGTTCTCCCCCTGTTGCTGCACGGGAACTGCTGAACAGACAGCAGGAGCCATGGAGGATTTCCTTGCACATGAGTGGGAGACAACTTCTTCATTCACAGGTTCTGGGTGTGAACTTACAGCAAAGATAAATTGGTCAGAAAGGCCCACCTTGTACCTTTCAGATTCTGACTCAAATCTAACTTTTTATACCAGTAAAAAAAAGTTTGAAGCCATCAGTGGAGCTCATTCTGCTAGAGAAAAGAAAACTCTACTCAGCAGAGGGAAGTGAACAGCTGGAAGAAAAGTTTCTCTTACCTGAGACCACTGACACACAACACAATCCAAGACACACACTGGTTAAATCTTAGGGTGTTGCCCATAGCACTTTTCTTTTGCAATTGCCGTTGTTGCAATTGTTGTTAGCCATTCTGTTGATAGTCCATATTGTAGGAATTACTAGCAGATGGGAAAATAGATGACTCATAATATAGTATTAACAATCCATATTTTTTTAATCAAAGGCCCTGAATAAGGCATGTTGCATCTGTAAGATTCAGTTAAGCAGTTGCTAGGAAGAATTTGTTTTTTCAAGTAAATACAACAAACTTGATACAGATTATGTTTTGATTATCTATTTTCTTAACCCTGAAAAAACATTTGTTTGTTTTCGTTGCACCAGCTTAATAGTAGTATTCCATAATTTAGTTTGATAGACTGAAGGCTTGCAATGCTAACTCAAGCATTATGGAATCACTAATGAAATCTAATTTTATCATATTGAAATCATTGGCCTAGAAGTTTTATTTACCTCTGTTGCTGTCAAATGTGGATTAAGATTATAGTGTGCTACATCCACCAAAACTTTGGCTTTCACCCCTTGAAAAGTTTGGATGGCTCCAGGTATGTGCTGGCCAAGTGTGGCTAATGAGTTCCAGACGCCTTCACCTAAATCCGTGGACTGCAAGCACCACTGAGTATCTCAGATACAAGTCCTTCCTCCTGTCTGTGCTGGACACACATGGAAGCCAGGAGTCAGGATTAACATTGCACCCTTTGACTTCATGACTTCTGAGAGTCCATATTTGCTTGTACTTAATCTCCTCCCTTCTCAGCTTATTGCTGCAGAACTCAGGTCTGTAGATAGGAATGCGTATCTATTTTCCTAGTGCCTGCTTTGGCCAGGATTTTCATCAGTCTGATTTGACTAGGGTTGTAAACAGGATACCTAAGGTACGGTGTTGGTGCTTCTGCAGGTAGAAGTAGTATTGACTGCAAGTAACTCTTCTTTGGTTTGCTGAAAATACTGATCCAAAGGAACCTGGTCCATATGGGATGCAAGAATTTAGACCAAAAGACAAAGTAAAAGCTGTTGTGCTTCCCTTGCAGAAGTTTGGGAGGCAACTGCATCGGTACTTTTAAAGACATACAAAAAAGCAATCAACCTGAAGCCAGTATTGAGCAGAATAGAGTAAAAATGTTTTCTGTGTAGGTGTATTGGGTTTGTGTGGCCAGGTTTTGGTAGCAGGGGTGCTACAGGGGTGGCTTCTGTGAGAAGCTGCCAGAAGTTTCCCCCATGTCCAGCAGAGCCCATGCCAGGTGGCTCCAGGACAGACTCACCTTTGGCCAGGGCTGGGCCATTCGGGATGAGAGTAATGCCTCTGTGATTACATATTTAAGAAGAAAAAAAAAATATTGCACAGCTGTAATTGCAGCCAAAGAAGTGCAGATAATATGGGAGAGGAACAACTCTGCAGATACCCAGGTCAGACAAGAAGGAGGGGGAGGAGGTACTCCACGTACCGGAGCTGAGGTTTCCCTGTGGCTCATGATGCAGAGCATGGAGAAATAGCTTTGCCTGGCAGCCCCTGGAGGACCACAGGGGTGCAGAAATCCACCTGCAGCCCGTGGAGGAGACCCGTGCTGGAGCAGGTGGATGCCTGAGAGAGGGCTGTGAACCTGTGGGAAACCCATGCTGAAACATGCTCCTGGCATGGACCTGCAGACCCATGGAGAGAGTAGCCCATGCTAGAGCAGGTTTCCTGGTAGGACTTGTGGCCCTGTGAGGGACCCACACTGGAGTATCCTGTGACTGAAGGAGCACATGCTGTGGAAGAGTGACCAGTGTTGCAGCGGTTCATGGAGATCTGTTGCCCGTGGGGTAACAGGTTGGAGAAGTTCATGGAGAACTGTCTCCCATGAGAGGGACCCCATGCTGGAGCAGGGGGAAGACTCTTTTCCCTGAGCAGCGACAGGAGCAACATGTGATAAACCGACCATAACGCCCATTCCCCATCTCCCTCTGCTGCTGGCAGGGAGGAGATAGAGCCCAGGAAGGAGGAGAGAGGTGAGGGGACGGTGTTTCAAGATTTATTTTAGTTCTCCTTATTCTGCTCTGATTTTGTTAGTAATAAATTTAATTAATATCCCAAATTCTTTTTGTCTCTGATAGTATTTGGTGAGTGATCTCTCCCGGACCTTAACTTATGAACCTTTTTTGTATTTTCTCTCTGCTGTCCAGTTGCGGAGGGAAGTGATAAGAGTGGCTTTGGTGGGTGCCTGGAAGCCAGCCAGGGTCAACCCACTGCAGTAGGAAATATTTTTCTGATGAAATGGTAATCTGCACTGCATTCAACCATCCTTGCATGATCATGCTGGATTGTTTTAAACCCCCAGAGTGATGAGCAGTGGTTCCTGCCACCTTCAGACAAGGGCAGCGTGCTGTCTCTGGAGCGCTGGTAGCTCTGACCTGTGCTCTGATCGCAGCTGAACACTGCATGCCTGGAGCTGCCTCAGCATTTGGGTTTTTCCTGTATCCCAGCTTAATGAGGACAGTCACAGTAAGAAAAGCTTGCTAACGGTTCTTGATCTGTTCTGCTGCTTTTCAAGTTCTTTGTGTTGCCTTTCCTGGAAAACTCTCTAACCCTTTTACAAATAAGTTGAAAAATGAGCAAGGAGGGGTTCAGTGATTGGTGTCCCATTTGCTAAAAGTTTGAGATAAGGTGCACCAGGTTGCCAGACTTAGTGGTCTCCAAGTGTGTGGCTGAGTTGCCTTTTCCTGTGAATATAAGTGACAATTATAGTTCTGTTAGAAGGTTAGTTATGCTTTTATTTTGTGCTATTTGTCCCAGCTCAGGTTTGTGCTGCTGGAAGCTACTTCTGCCACTGGAACCTTGGGTTGATGGAGCTCCTTTCTGCATAGTTGCCTTTTTTCCACTAGGATTTCTCTCTGCATGATACAGGCAGGAGCTGCTGGCACTCGGCTTGCATCACTGGGAGTTTGTCCCACAAGGATGACTGTTGGTTGGTCTCTTTGTGGGCAAAGTTGATTTCCTGTGCTCTAGCAAAGCACAGCAGAGAATTTCAGGGAGGCTTCTTTGAGTGCAGCTGTGTCCTGAGAATCCGTCAGCTTTTAGAAGAAATTAGTCAAAGTCGTCTGGCTCTGGAGGTGGTTTTGCTTTTGTTTTTTGCCTTGCTTCTCTTATACATTGTAACTCTCTTTAGTGGTTAGGTTAACAAATATACCTTTGAGGAGAAAAGGTTTTTCTGTATACGCCTAACTTTTGTTCTGGAAAACTGGGTATGTGTAGTCATTCTAAAAGGCTGTGTCTCTGTGTGGCATTGTAAGTTGAAATTTGGACTGCTGATTTCCCATGTGATTGTAAAGTGTCCCAGTGAAGGTAAACACTTTTACCAGAAACCCCATTCACTGAAGACCTCTGTCTTGGGGGTGGCCCATCTTGACACTAATTGTTGTCTCTTATGTGGTTATGGGTGTTCGATCTGTGAAAGGACATGACAGATTCTGTAATTTGAAAAAGTGGCAGAAATGGAACTATCTATCATTGTCACACAAATACTATCCCAACTACTGAATTTTTACAGTTCACAGCTTTTGAAAAGCCACTGAAATATATTTTAAAGCCTTTTTGAAATCCTATAGCTTGCACCACTGAATGCTCTCCTCTCCCTAACCATTAATGCCAGTAGCCCCAGTAGTTGCAACAAACTACATGGTGAATTATTTATGGCAGTTTAAATTTCAAACTGTTTGCAACTGAAAGTAAATGAATGCTGACCTCCGTCGTATTAAGAATTTGAACCAAAATATTTATCATGAAGGGAAATAAATTGCATAGGAGTAATTAAATATCTTGAGTTATTTCTGCACATCTTTTTTGATATATTTGCTGTTTCATTCAGTGTTTGGACTTTTGCAGGGTTTGTGAGGTAATATCTATAGCACAGACAGAAGTCCAGAAAAATTATTTTTAAATTTGCCAAGGAGATGTATATGTGCACAGATGTGCACAGACCCCAGATTCAGCTGTGGCTGATGAAGTGGCTTTCTTATCTGATGTCAGATAGATGAGACCTTCTTAACTCCTGTTTTCAGTTTCATAATGCCCCTGTTTTCTGCCTCTTCCTTTCTTTAAATATCCTAAGCCTCAGCCATTCATACAGATGAGTAATGTGGCTCCCTGGGTCCCCTGGGTGACATGTCTGAGATGATTCTGAAAGATTCTTAGTCTCTGGCTTGAAAAATTCATTTTCTTTATATTTTAATATCCATCTCGGCTGTCTGTAATCTTTCAAGAATAGTTAATTCTGTTTGCTGGCTCTGTTTCTTGATTGAAATTTAAATAAAAACTCACCCACCACATTCTTCTCTGATAATTTATGGAAAAATGGTTTTCAGTGCAGAATAATTATGTGATTGCATCAGTTGAAGTCTATTCTGTGCAGTTTGAGCTTGATGTCTACAGTGGCAACTGAGAGGGAATAAGTGGCTGTCCAGGCTGGTCCAGAGTGGGTAGGAGAGTTCATCAGTGACAGTTCTCACAAAACACACACACATGAGATTATTCAGTGCCTGCCTTAATCCATTTGCTGATCTGTGGAGCCCCAAATAGATAATAAATACTCAAATAAATAACCCCTCCTGCCACACATGCTAAAAGACGTGGGTTTATTGCTCCTCTCATCTGTGTTGTGTTGGGATCAGTTAAACAGGGAAATCAGCACTGTCATCTCTTCTCATTTTACTTCAAATCTCTGACACTGAACTCCCCTAAAAGAGTATTTTCACTGAAAAGGATGTAATGTGCCAGTTACATTTACCAATGGGCTAAAACGTAAAGAGTGTTGCAGGTTTTTAATCTTTTTTCCCCCTAAAAATGAAAAGGTCTTTTTCTGCAAGTCCTGGTGACTGAGGAATTCCTTTCCCCATCCTTTTTTCCATATATCAAATGGAAGAAGTACAGCAAACTGGATGATACTTGATTCCTTGGGAGGCAATTCTTTCCCCCATAAGAAACAAAAGGTGTCATTTGTCCTTGAGAGAGACCAAAGGAGGACAATGGAGATGGTGAAGGGCCTTGAGGGAGCAGCTGAGGGCATTTCATCTGTTCAGCCTGGAGAAGAGGAGGCTGAGGGCAGACCTCATTGCAGTTACAGCTTCCTTGTTGAGGGGAAGAGGAGCAGGGGCAGGCACTGATCTCTTCTCTATGGCGACCACTGACAGGACCTGAGGGAAGGGCCTGAAGTTGTGTCAGGGGAGGTTTAGGTTGGATATTAGAAAAAGGTTCTTCACCCAGAGGGTGGTTGGGCACTGGAACAGGCTTCCCAGGGCAGTGGTCACAGCACCAAGCCTGGACAGGAGCATTTGGGCAATGCTCTCGAGCACGTGATTTGATTCTGGGGAATGTCCTGTGCAGGGCTGAGTTGGGCTCAGTTGGACTTGTGAGTCTCTTCCACCTCAGCAGACTGTGAGATCAACATTGCAGATGAGCTGTTGAGCACATCTGAGGTCTCTGAAACTCATACAGGTCTCGGCTCTATAGTCCTCAAAGATATTTTGACATCTGGGGTTTCATTTTCATCCTCACTAGGAATCTTATGGTTAAAATGATGGTGCATGAAATTGTGCATCTTTTTCATATGCTCTGATATGCCCTGTCTTGATTATGACTTTCAGTTATTTGTTTACTATGTACAATGTGGTCTTAGTAGAAGTCATAATGCTGGGGTTTGGACTGTATGTAGCAATATGGATTGCTAATTTATATGCCTCAACTGCTGATAAAGATCAGAAGTAGCATTTCATTCCTTGGGGAAAACAGGTCAGACTGTGTTGATGGAAGCCTGCCCTAGACTCACAAACGAAGTTTTGACTCATTAGTAGTTGATTCAGAAAATTAATTTTTTTTACGCATTAGTGTGCTTGTTTACAATGTCAGAATATTTGCAAACAAAATTAACTTTCCCTTTTCTAGGAAGAAATTAGTTGTGCTATTTGAAATTTGTTGATATTTTTCACACTCAGTGAAGAATAATTGGCACATAGGCAATTCTGACAAGAGAGAAATGCAAAAAGGCCCTAAGCTACCTGAGGGGAAAAAATAGATAGACCAGACAAGGGAACACATTTCAAATGTAGATTCTTCCCTGCAATAGTAGGTGCCTGACGTGCCCCAGTACCTGACAAGACTCCAACCTTTTTTGGCAGCAGCCAGCAAGACAGCAAAGTGATTTACTTGTTATATGACCCATCGGTTTTAATGAATGAAATGTAACTAAGTGTTAAACATTGTGAAAAAAATATTTTTAGAAAGAAAAGAACTTGGTCAAAGGTAACGCTCCCATGAATTCAGGAAATTATTTCATGTACTGTTTAAACACTCCGCTAGCAATTTGCTTTGACTAGTTCTGGCAGCAGTCTGTTGAGGAAAGCAGGTGCCTTGTCATTCTTATCAGAAAGTGCCTCTGAATATCTGTTAGACTATTACTTACAGCAGCTGTCTATTTTTCAGGTTTCTGTAGGAGAGTGATGTTCAGTAAGAAGTATTTGATTAGGCAATATAATTTATATACATGAATGTAATTGTGCATGCTGTGGCAGTCTAATTAGTTAAATTCAGCCCTGTATTTTTTTGCAATTTATTTGCAAGGTTTACAAAGTGATTTTTTTTTTTTTATTAAATGTGCTATGTATGTGTGTTTTCATATGCTGTGAAATTCTTTACTGTGGAGAATACTAAGGCTTTTGGTTGTATCAACAGTTAAATATATGTATACATACACTCAAAGTGTGTAAAAGCACTGCAGCTGTAAATTAAAGGATTATGAATGGTAGTGGTTTTCATTTTCATTGTAAACAGTTTCTAATATTTTTTGTGTGGTTGTTCTTTTGTTTGGTTGTTTTACAGTTAAAGAATCTGAGTTTAGAAGAATTACAGATGAGATTAAAGGCTTTGGATCCTATGATGGAAAGAGAAATCGAGGAGCTTCGTCAGAGGTACACTGCGAAGAGGCAACCTATCCTAGATGCAATGGATGCAAAGAAACGGAGGCAACAAAATTTCTGAGTTTGTTTTACTTTCAGACATAGTACTATTAGTCATTGTGGACACTGGTAACTTTGTAAGTCTGAAGGACTTCCATTATGAGAGTTTTCAAAAACCCAGTCTGTTGAAATTTCCTTCACAAGCAATGACAATTGGAGCAGTGAAAGAATATACATACAGTGTTCTGCAAAGGCAGAGAAACACATCACCACTTGTTGGCATTTTCAAATGTTTAATGTAAGACAAATTTAATCTGTTATTCCCAGTCTTTTTCAGGTGTATAGTGGTAACTTGGTGTTGTACATTGGGAATTGTGTTTTGGAACACCTGGAATGATTTCTTGATTGTGCAACACTACCGAGCCTTATATTGCAATGTATTTTTCTCCTACTTAGTAGCATATTTATTATGTAATCTTTGGTTATCCTATTTATTTTATGCCTGTTTCCTTTTATGTTGGGAAGTATTAGGATAATATTGTGGAGAGCAGCATCAGATTAGGTAAAATTGGTATTGTAGTATAATGAAAAGTTGCTCCCCACTGTATTATCTTTTAAAATTCCAATTTCAGCAAGCATCCCACTTCAGGACAGCACCTGAACATGTATCCTGCCCACTTGTATCAGTAGGACTTAAGCAGAAAGTAAGTACCAGGCACATGTTTTTCTGCTCTCCTGAATCAGGGACTGTGGTTGTAGTTGAGCAGAACAGTTGTTACACTACAGAGCATTTTTAGAGAGTGTTCCTGTCATTTCTACGCACACTGAGTCAGCTGTCATTAAACAAGAAAACAAGTGCCTAATCAGTTTTGATTTTTGTTATTCAGGAGAAGCAGTACTTGCAGTCAACTCCTTCAGTGTAAACTTCCAATTGCTATTGCAATTCTGACCAGTATAAACCTCTATTTTGCACCGTAGTTTTATAATGAAGTAACAGCTACACTTTGTGGATGTTTTTTCATTTGTTTGGGTTTCTTTATCACTGTTTTGAGGGGAGAGGGTGTTATTAGTAGTTTGGGTTTGTTTTGTTTTCACATAGATACAAAGGGATAGTAATTTAAAAGCCAAAGAAAATAAAATGAATACTTATATTTAATAAGTACAGAAAAGAAGCAACATTTTACAGTCCTCTGAGGGTTTTGTCCTGCAGTCACTAAACATTCAAAATTCCTCTAGTCTTCTGGTGGTAGA
The DNA here is from genome assembly GCA_035047865.1 of Dendrocincla tyrannina. NCBI lineage: Eukaryota > Metazoa > Chordata > Aves > Passeriformes > Dendrocolaptidae > Dendrocincla > Dendrocincla tyrannina. Next base: position 128,944,548 of record JAWWMP010000081.1, on the reverse strand, counting down.
TTTTGGGAAATCAGAAATGCAGGACCAAGCTCTTAATAGCTTTTTACAAGTTATTCTATCTGGTTTATATTGTGGAATACCTAGAAGGTAGAATTTACAACACTGCAAGAAATATTTCATACTTCGCAGAAAACATGATCCACTTTCTGAACAATCCACTGTGTTCTCTGTTGAAATATTTACTATTGTTGCCTTTTATGTAAATAACTTCACTGTGACAGTCATACTTCTTTAAACAATACAGCTGAAAAGATCTTTACATTCAGCCTTTAGCTGTTAAACTTTTAATGGTGACTACTGTATGGGCATCTTGTGTTAAATGTTTTCTGGAAGTTAGTAATCATCTCATACCTCTTAACATTTACTGTCATCATATGTGGACCATTTAGATGGAACAGTGCAGATTTTGGAAATGGTGCATTCTATCACAAAGCTTATGCAAAAGGATACCAAAAGTTTTCACAAAATCAGCATTCTGCAGCCGTGCTGGGACCAGGACTTGGGTTTGAGCCGTATACATCACTGGCATTGTCATTCTCTATGTGTTTGCATGCACACCATGCTCTGACATGTAAACCCTAGAGTCAAATAAATCTTGATTGTGATTCTTAGAACATCCTTACCCTCAATTCTCTTCATATTTCCTACAGCAATGACCATTCCTTGTGAAAACGCAAGAACACAGAAGATCCATAAAAATTACTTTAGACAAGATAAAATGCACCTGGTAGTCTTATGCCTCACATTTATCCAATGAAATGATGTAAAGTAAAAAATGGTGTAATCATGTCACTGTGTCATTAGATTATAATCACAACACAGGAAAAAATATCAGTACCAACTTCCCCCTATCAATATAATTCTTATTTATTTGAAATTAATTTCTGCTTCCTGAACTTTCTGTTCTCAAAAACTCAAAGGTGTGTATGCATACATAGATTTGTGTGGGTATACACACATATACATGCATATCTATATATGTAAGAAAAAATATAAAACAGATTTAAACCATCAGGAGAGGAATCTAGTTTGCCTTTTCTTGGTGTGCCTTTTAAGCAAAATATCGTTGTCCCAGAAGCTCTTACCTGCTTGCTTAGCAGCTGGATTTTCCCCTTCTCTATCTTTAACTTTTCACACCAAAAATAAGACTTTTTGAATAATGTGACTTCACAGTGTAATAGGCAATCTAACAAAACAATTGCAAATCTCCTATTTTGTGTGTTCTGAAAACTGTGGTAATGTGACACCCTAAAAATGAATTGCCAGTCCTGAGGGACTCCAGTATAAAAGGCTGTTTTAGACTAAGAGCTGTTGCAGTCTGACATCTGGAAGCTATCAGAAGGTAAAGGACATCCTTTCTTCAATCCTGATGCATCTGCATAGAAACAACTCAAATTTTGTGCACAGGCATGCATACAGGAATGGATTATACATATGGAGAAAAAACCTGAACACCATGGAATAAAACAAATGTAAACAAGCTACTTAAAATGGCTGAAAAATAGTATCTGATGTACTGTAAACTGGGTAGATACAGGATGTTTGTGACCAAAGAATACTTTCACCAATTAATATGAAATCAGTAATGTTTCCATTCTGGTATGGTGCACACTGCAGTCAGTGAGAGCTGCCTTTGGCTTTAGCAGCCAGAGTATGGAGCTCTACATTATGTGCAAATGTAACACAGAGAAATAAGTTTTATATGCAGAGATAGGCACAACTTGTTTTTTCTTTCTTCTGTTTATACAAATGAATCAAATCATCCATGTTGGTGACTGCACGTCTCTGCTGGAGGATGAGCATCTCTGCTAAGGAACGCCAATAGTACAATAAATAAGATACTTTAAAAGCAAGCCTTGCAGAAAACCCGATAGAACTACTGACAAGTTAACCTTCAGTAAGATTTTAACCAAGCAATTTCTTGTTTGCTTCTGACTTTGTATGTTTAGGTTTAGTAAGTTAAAAAAAATGAAAAATCATTGCTTATTACTAAACATTTGTAATAAAAGCTAATTTTTCATGGATAATTGTTGAATTGTTGTTCATTCTAACTGAAACAAAATTATCTTAATAGTAACCACTAATGGTCATTTCCAGAGTCATCCCTCATGCTTTTGTTTCCTTTCTGTAACACTGCGGGCCCAGTCGTGCGTACAGAAACTTCTCCCCATCTCTCAAGGTCAGCTCTGGAAAGGATTTTTTTGGATCACAACACTGCTACAAGGTCTAGAAGTCTGAGGATCTCAGTGAAAGCATATCAGGCCTCAGAACAGAAATTCTCAGTACTCGGTGGAAGTCTCTCTCTCTGGAAACTGATTTTGCTAAAGGCCTAATCTTGAGAGAACTGAGCACCACCCAAATATCTTGGAAGTCTTCCTACATATCTGTACTTGGAAGTACTAGCAGGCGTAAGTGGCTTGTGTTACTCCTTTGTTGTTCTCATTACATTAGAAATCAGTAGGCAATGGATGGGCTTAAGTAGGAAAAGTGAATACATTTACTGTCTCGAATTTGATTCCATTACCCATTTATTTTCTGTTTTTTAAAAATTACTCCCTTAAGAATTTGCCCACAAAGACATTTTCATGAAAGGAGCTCATGAGCAAAACTCCTTAGTGATCTGCAGTATGTTTGAAGTGACAAAATTCTACTGCTAATCTGAATTAATCTGACAATTAGTGGATGTAATATTTATTTCCTGTTTATTTGTGGTAAATAACAGGTTCTCGGCATTTGCACAGTGTATTCCGATGAGAGTGCACAGTGTCTCAGGCTGCTTCTCCATCCAGTGTGTTGAACTTCCAGATATAAATATGGCTGATAACGAGTGAACCCCTGCACAAATACGTGAAGTAATCTGACTCACCATTAGTAGGCACTGGTGCTTCCAGGCAGAGTGTGTACAAGCAACTTCTGTAAAGCACTTCGTGTGCCTGCTGCTCTAGCAGTGTGATATGACAAGGGTTACTTTTTCTTGAATGCACACATGGTTATAAAGTTAATTAAAAAGACCTCACGGTGTGAGGAAGTCTTTATTTCTTTGCATACTTAAATACTTAAAGAAGGACTCCAGCTTAGCTGTGGCATTTCTTTCTATTTCCAAAGATGATGATGCTTTTATATAGTCATACCACAGAATCAGTTAGGTAAGAAAATACCTCTGGAATTACGGAGCCCAACCTCTGACCAAACAAAACCATGTCAACTAGATTTATGCCAATAAGTGCCACCTCCAGTCTTTTCTTAAACATCTCCATGGCCTGTGACTCCACTCGTTCATGGAAGTTCATTTTCAAATTCATTTAGATTGGAAAAGACCTCTAAGATCATTGAGTCCAACTGTTAAACCAGCACTGCCAAATCCATACTAAACCCTAAGTGTCATATCCACACATCTTCTTGAATACCTCTAGGCATGGTGACACCACCACTTCCCTTGGGCAGCCTGTTCCAGTGCTCAACAATCTTTTTGGTGAAGAAATTTTTCCTAATAGATGATTAAAACCTGCCCTGGTGCAACTTGAGGCAGTGTCATGCAGTTGGCTGGGAAATGTGCTTGGGGATATTTGTATACCTGGCTGTGACGCAGCAGCTTTATGTCCACTGTTGCCACTGAAAGCCTAGGAGAAGACAAATCCTGGGTAGTGCATGTTGTTTCTACCATTGTGTCGTGCCAGGTGAACCAATAGCTTAAGCTTTTTGGGGAAAGGCAGATTACATTGGTGGTTCAGTCTGAAGTCGTTAAGTTGCACTTGGAGATTTGCCCTGTTAAAATTGTTTTGAAATACCTTTTCACAAAATGTATTTGTCCTCTTTGTTTGTTGTATTCATTATGGAAAGGGCTTATGTTTACATGGTGTGCTCTCATCCATTTTGGTTTGTTTTAATTTGTTAGGGTTTTAAAGCAATACTTGAAAATTCCCCATGTTTTCCTTCTCTTCTCTCTGCTCAGGAAGATGTGAATGTGGGCATTACTTTTAAGAGCATCCCCTGAGCCAAGTGTCCTTGGGACATTGTTCCCAAATACAAATGTCAGTAACAGCTTTTATTCTCTTCTTCTATTCAGAGATCACTGGAGTTAAGTCTCAGCTATCCTGTTTTCCCTTCTTTTGAAAAGATCGATTTCAGATTCTAAGCAAATCTTTCAGAATATTTGTTAGTCCAAGACCACCAGATACTGGATACTTTTTTCCATTGTTTGCTTCACAGATTCCTCAGAATACCTTCATGCTTAGTTTCACTAGGCCTTAGAGGTCTTCTGGACTGCAGAAGAGTTATATTTGTCACAGAAACAGGAAGAAAGAAACAATTCTTTAATTTTTAACTTGGGGAGAAAAGAAAAAGCATATGGCACTTGCACCTGGCCAGGCTGCTTATGAGGCTAAATATGGATGTGAGGAAAAAAGTGTTGGCTGACAAAAGCAAATCAGGTAGTCATCTACGTAACTTACTGTTCTGTGTTGCTGCTTCACATCTGATTTTCTTCCATTCATGTTTATTGTCTTCTGTGTTCATGCTTCATTTATTTTATTGCCATTTTCTAAGATAGAAGTTTTAATTTTTTTAAACTTTATAAACGGAAACATACCATACCAGTGCCAGGTAAGTAAACATGGAAAAAATCCCAATCAAAATCACTGAAGCAGTGGTGTTTTCTCCTCCTGTTCTCCCCCACCCCTCTGGGGTACTGGTGGCTTTTGACAGCAGATGTTGCTTGTCTCTGCATGGAGAGACTTTTGATGCTCTGACCCTGGGCAGACATGGATGGAGGTAGTTTTATCAGAAGGGCTGAATGAGCTGTGCACTTGCTTAGGATGTCATGTAAGTGTTGTGCCCTGCTGGGAATTGCTGTCGTCCTCCTGCTCCTCTGCCTCTCCAGGCACTGAAACTCCTGCAAAGTGTGAGGCACCAGCATGAAGCAGTGAGAACTGCTTTGCCAAGAGACTCAGCTGGATCTGGAAGCTGTTGCTCCACATCAGGGCTAGCTGATGTGCTGATGTGCTCAAACCAATGCCTGTGGTCTAGGAAGCCTCGCAGGAACCAGCTCTTGCCTCAGGGACAAAGCCATGCTGTGGTGACAATCAGATTTTAATGCCACTTGACTTTGTTGGCAGGGCTGCAGCATGGCCATAGCACCTGATAAGGCATGCCCACACCAAAGAATCTGAGAATCACATGTAACCCTTGGCAAGAATAAAAGTTCCCTGTGTTGTTTTTTTGTTGTTTTTTGTTTGTTTGTTTGTTTGTTTGTTTGTTTTTTAATATACAAAAATTATTGAGTGTCCCTTAGGAAATTGTATCAGTGCAGTGGAAGAGTTTATGTGATGGCATCAGCTAAGGATCACTCCATGCCCCGTGCCAGGGCATTTCTTAGTCTAATAGCACTATTTCTCAGCCTCTTGAGTCCTTACTGTGAGTGCTGGGTTCAGCTTTGCTAGGAGTCATGGTGGGAACAGGAAGTTTTCATGTGCTGTAGGCAAGCAGCCAGAGTTCTGGTGCTGATACTTCTTCAGTGCAAACAGGCTTTTCTAAAGGCCACAGAAAATTCAGGGGGGATAAACTGGGCAGTAAGCAGGGACCTGCCCAGGGCCAGGCAGTGGGAAGGCATTAGAAGGAATTAAAACTAATTTGATTCTGGGCTCAAATGCTGGTTTTCTGTCTGTCACAATGAGTAAAAACATTAATGATATTTACCATGGCACTGCAAACTCCAGCAATCTTCAAAATTATTTTTTTTTAGGTGTCACAGCTTCAGCAGTTAAGTTTGTAAATATCCATGACCACATGCTAATGTACGTGGATATATTTTTCTCTGTCAAATTGTATGTTGTTTACTAAAGACCTGGTCTCTTCTCACTGTGGATATTTCTTCTGAGGACAGGTATTTTACATTACAGCATCTCTCTGTAGCCAGCTCCCAGAGAAAAATGTAGTTCTCTTAGTCCTGTTTCCTCCTTCTGGGACAATATTTGGAGCTGACCAGTTCTTTCACTGCACCCAGGTGTGCCCAGAAACACATGCAAGCACCTTGCCCCCATTTGTCCTTTCATTCCCTTGGTGTCACTGAAAGGATCAATGCATGGAAGGTGGCTGTGGCCCTCACATGTTTCTAACACTACTTTTTCCCCTCTTCAGATCTTTCTCCTGCTTTTCACTTCGGGGCTCCCAAGGCCTGTGTGGTTGCTGTTAAGGAAAGCCTTGCAGCCAGTACATCAAAGAGGCAGACCAAAGGGTTTTGAGTTGATTTATCTGACACTAAGCCTTTTGTGTGATGCATCAATTGATATTTCATTTTTATGACAGTACAATGGGGTATATGGACTTAACAGCAAGAGGTGTCCTTTTGATCTCTCATTGCACATGGAAACAGGTGTCATAGTCCAGAGATTATGAAGGTCAGAGATTATTTGAGGAAGGATTAAGTAGAGTTACCATTTTTCTTAGCAACCATATCCAAAAGCATGAGATTCTTTTTAAAGTGCAGGTGTTATTTCAGTCTCTAGATAAGTTTTATTCATTTGTCATATACCAATGTTGCTTGCTAAAACTATGGAAGAAGGCTAGAATTTTTCAGTGTTTCATATTAAAAATGCAGAAACAAGGAAAACACTGTACTTACAATTAATAACTTTTTCTGAGTCTCCTAATATCCAGGAGAAATTTTGGGTTGCTTTTCCTGTTAGTTGTTCTTTACAGAGGATGATCATGAGACCATTCAGCAAATAATGAGGTGACTATTAATGTACATATACACATACAATTGCTTAATCCAAATCCTATTTGCCTCAGAAAGTGAACAGAATTCTGTGATGCAGTGAGTACTGGCTCAGTAGCTCAGTAAATACGCTCAAATATTGCTCTGACTGATTCCAAGAGTCTCTCTCATCCCATTAGAAACTGTAAAACAACCAAAAGTAGTTTGGTACCCCCCTATGGGTATGTTGGTATCTCTCCTGCTAAGGGAGCATATCCACCACTGTTTGCTCAGCTTTTATAGAAACACATTACCTTTTGGGGCTGTTTGTATTCAACAGTGTATTGTGGCTCAAATTGAGGGCAATAATGTTGTAGTAGATTCAACAAACCTGTTTCTCCTGGTTAGTGTAATTATAACTTTTGTTGGCAACCAGATGTTTAAACAGCCCCCAAATATGTAATAATTTGAATAAATAAGGAATTGAGGATTTCTAGGATTATAGGACCAGCAATACAGTAGCCCCCCATCCCAACAATTAATGCAAATTTATTCCATGAGTGGGTTTAAGTTTGAAGCCTTTTAAATGTAGTTACCGTTGATTTATTCAGCCCATCAACTGACACGAATTGTATGCATCTCATAGCACTTATCTTCAATTACTGCCTCCGCAAAAAGCTTGACAGTTCAGTCCTATCTTGCAGCTAAAGTAGGAGGACGTCTTATTTGCAAAGTGTTTGACCAACATGAACTTAAGTGTTCGGTTTAGCTCTTTGCTCTAGAACGAGGAACGATTCAGGTATTTTTGAGGAGACATCACTGCTGCGTTTGAGGCATCTTCCAGCTCCTGTCCTGATCGAGGAAACGAGGCTGCCAGGGGCTGAATGGGCCCTGTACTGCAGAGCCAAACAACTGCTGAGTCCCCTCATCACAACAAGGGACAGAAGCCACATAGCCTTGCTGTCCCAAAATACCATGAGGCTGCCAAACCTCATGTTTAGACCGCCCTGTTGCTGACCCAAGTGAAGGGAGGGTGTGTTTAACAGCCCTGTCCGTGCTTAGAAATCTGGAAATCTAAACTGGGGGAAGCTGGTCTCTGATGTTTGGTCCAGAACTCTAAATGAAGCCCTCCATGCAAGACATGGCTGTCCTGTGCATATTGCAAGGGGGAAATTGAAACACTACACAGCTGCAGCTTTGTTTTCCATTCAGGTTTGTTCTTTTCTGGGCTGCATTGGATTAACATTTTATTTTGAAAGCTCAGAACCCAAGGAGACTAACCTTTCATTCACTGTAGCTTTTTACTCACCTTCTCCGGCAGGATGGAGAAACACATTTTGCTTTTTCAGTAGTGCTTTCTCAGGGTGGGAAATTGTCAGGTATCTTGTTTCAGCAATCATTAACTGCCTATCAAAGCCTTTTTCTTCTATATTCTTGGTGTATCTAGACTAACCTATCTGTGAATGTAAAGGGGTTCTGAAGGAAATCAAATGGACCCAGAAACACCTGCCACCTCCTGTTTGTGGCATGACTGCTGTCTCCTGGCATGTTGAAAGGTTTGGGTGCTTTGAGGCTCCTGCTGAGTGTGAGGAAGCCCATCTGTGTTTTTGTGTGCTGGTGGATGGGCCAGGGTAACCACTGATGTGAAGCAGAATCCTGCGTGCTCTCAGCACTGCCCTGGCTGCACTGGTGAGAGCTCCGGTACAGGTCCAGTTTGTTGTGCTTGGGCAACATGAGAGCTGGGAGTGGGACTGCCCTCACCAATGTATAAGGAAGCCTCGGTGCAATTTTACCACCAAAACACAAGCAAAATTTCCCTATATTTATAAAACATTTTCATTACTACAGCTGAGATGCCCCATGCAAAAATCAGCTGTCAGATCAAGTTCCCTTGTTAGGCTGAATATGAAAGGATCAGAGAAGGAGCAGCATCCTGACTTTGGCTGGTTGAGATGTCCCTGCTGTGGGGCCTGCCTTGCCTGTCTGCTGGCCGTGCAAGAGAGGGGGAGATGCATGAGGGGGAACAGGATGGCTATTCTGCAAGGTGCTTGCAAGTGGCACCAGCCTCTTCCCTGGTTTCAGCTGTCTTCTTTGGAGCATGCTCCCACAGGGAATGCTGAGAGCCAATTCCCCAAAGCAAAATAGATCCAGGGCTTCTTCCTTTGGGTTTTCAGGGAAGGGATCAAAAGGTTAAAAAAGGATCATACTAACAGTGACAGTTGGAAGCTGTGCCTTAGTATGGAAAGAGGAAAGAAAGAAACATAGAGAATGGATTTTTCCCAAAAGTGACCTACATTTTTGACGTTATCTTTTGCCATACTTGGAAAGCCTAACATACGGAGATGTTAGCCCATGGTCTGACATGCCTAGGCACTAGTACAATAGAAATTAATTATAATTTACCTGGTAATTAAATGGATGGTCATTAAAGAGGCTATGCTAGGGTGTCAGTATTCAGAACACTTCCTAGAATGGGACAGAAGGTGAATTTCAAAATAAGCGAAGTAATTTTAAAGGATAATTTCCACTGAAAGTCGGTGGGATTGATGTTTCTAAGTCAGGAATTCCAAATGCTCATTTTGCTGTGTTTCAATCCCACCACATCACCCATTCCTCATGTGTCATGGGGGCTGCAGGAGTAGCCACATCAGGATATGGCAGAAAGATGAAGCAAGAGGTACAGGACTTGAGATGGGCAGCGCAGCAGCTGCTGGTAAGCAAACTGTGCTGTGTGAGTACCCCTAATCTTACAAATGTGGTTAAGAGTTTTCTTTGAAAGTCTACAGTGTAATCAGTGGAATAATCTGCTCAGAGCTACACAGACTTGTGCACTACACAGAGCACCTGTGCATTGGGTGACAAAAGCAGCTGTTGGACTGTGTGTCTGAACGTGGGCAGCTCTCTTAGGCTGCTTTAGGTATACAGAAGAAATTGTCAGATTTACGACAGACTTTATCCAATTCCCAAAAAACATAGCCCTGTTTATTTCTGAACAGGGATCTGTGAGAGGCCAAAGCCCATTAGTACCCTGAAACAAAAAAAGCAAGAGTGGGAGGTGCTGATGTTTCTTCTGCACTTGTGTGAAGCTGAAATGTTGGATTTGTGCCACTGCCTCCTATGGCAAATGCCTGTGTTTATCCAAGTGAGGACTTACATGATTTAGGGTTGTGTGTAAAGGGCGAGGTGATGTCAGGCAAACAAATTTCTGCAGTGTCCAGTGGGAGGTCAGTTTGAGTTTCAACACCTGTGAGATGATTCTCCATCCTCTGTGCTAGCAGGAGAAATAAATTCCAGAGCCAGGCCTTTGCCAGTAGAGTCATGTGATCTTGGGAAACACTTTCTAGACTGTTTGGAGGTTGCTTCCTTCAGTTGACAACCCCTAATTTTATATATGAGAGGTGAAGAGATCCGCAATCTTTAATGAGGGTGATGTTTCTTAGCAGCTTCAGTGATTGCTCTGTAGAACTGTTGTTTTGGGTAATGTATTGACCATTGCTCCATTGTTAACCCAGTAAATTATTCTCAGATGATAAGCATTTTTTTTTTAAGGAAAAACGCAGAATCAATAAAAGATGCTTCCTAAACTGGGTGGGAGCTTTCTTCTACCTTGCTTGGATAGTGGGCAACTTGAAAATTAGTTACAGGAGATCAAATTAATTTCTGGTTCTACTTAATGGGAAGCCAGGTGCATAAATTGGAAAAGAAATTAAGAATGACATGATGAGAAAAGAATAGTTCTGGTACAACACCTCACCAAGGGATATGAGTGGTGACTTGAGTTGAATGTTATTTGAAAGTACCATCAAAGGTAGATTAAAGTCAGGAGTACTGTGAGGGGAAATGGATAACTAGCACAGCAAGAGCAGCTACTCCAGGGGCTTTCTGCTGCTTATATGTGCACAGCTGGGGCCTCTAAGGATGGGGGTTGTTTTGTAAGTGATGAAAGGTCATGTCGAGTTGATTTAGTGCCTACAAGGCACTGTTCAGTCCCTAATCTGTCAGGTAGAGAGCAAGGAGCTTGCACTGTTTGTTCAACTGAAAAATGTGGGTTCTCCAACGCAACCACCAATTAAGAGCATTTCCAAAAAAAGAAACCTGGCTTGATATATGTGTATTGATGTGTTATCTTCACAATGAGACCCACACTTCTCTTTGATTATAATATATACTCAGAATATCTTGAAACCTAAGTCAGTTCTTAATCCCTGGTGAAATATAATTTTTTATGCATTTAATTTCCATTTTGTGGCACAAAGCTGAGTTTTTGAGTGCACTATACACTACTGGGACAAGACACACACAGCACAAAGAGCACCAGATACAGTAGTTCCCTGCAGTCTCATAAAGATCTATACAAAAAGGTACAAATACTGGAGGTATTAAAGTTGGAAAATTAAATGCAAAGTTCTTTCTTTTTAAGTTTGCCATGTGAAGTAGCTCATGCTCTATAATATGAGGAGAAAACAGTCTGCTTTCAAAATGGACAGTCTGCAGGGAAAGAGAGAATTAGCAACTGATGAAAGTAAATGAATAATAAACCAGGCAATAACACAAAATATGAACATACATAAAAAGCTTAATCACAACCTATATATAGATTTTGCATCTCAGGAAAAATAGTGTAACATATTGCTTCTCAAGGGCATATCCAACTCTCATTATAGCCTAGATTTGTACTAGAAATCCAGATTCTCTAACAGTTTATTCCTGGCAATAAAGTAAGTTGCCTCATTTGAATCGTTACCACAATCCTAATTTAAACAATATAAAGCTCTCAGACAAAAATGAGTAGGCACAGCACTTTCACTAGTGCCAGGAAGGTGACTGTCACAGGCAGGAGGAGCACATGCCAATGTTCTTCAGTAAACTGCACATCCATAGTAAGGAGATTTCTGACCACAACAATTTTCAGGTTTCAAACTCTGGAGAAAGCAGCCAATCAGTCCTCTCATCCTTCATTTCTGACCCACTGGTTCATGGAACTGCAGATGCCCTGCTCTTACACGACAGTGAGTGAAGAAGTACCGACTACTCAAAAAGTATACTGCCTCTTCTCCCCTGTGAGGCTTTGGAGAGACTGAATTTTTCCTTCAAAATATAAAGTTTTTTCTGTGGCTTTTATTTAATACGAGATAAGGTTTCTCAGCACTTACTGCACTGAGCCCTAAAATAGAGGTTACTTCATAAAATGGCAGGAAAGGTGTGCCTTATTCTTCCTTATCTAGATATTTTGGGGGAGCTAAGACAGCAACATTACTTAAATCATTGAATTGTTATCCTGCTCACTGAAAAATTCTGTTTGTCATAAGCAAATATTAAAACTGCTGTACGATACTGTACGATGCCAGCTCAAACATAATAAATCTAGGCAGAAGTAATGCAGAAAAAAAGGCTACATCCCCTAGGATGGTCAGGGGAACACAGCTTGCAGAAACAAAACTAAAAGGAAGCTTGACAGGTATAATCCTGTGACAATAAGCATGTAGGGCATATGGCTGCTGTCTATAAGTACACCATGCATACATGAAGAGGAAAATGAAATATTTGAGCTAAAGAACAGTGTTGGCATAACAATAAAAAGTGGTATAAAGCAGCCATTAATAAAATTATGCTAAAAGTTGTGCAAGCCCTGTAGAGCAGATCTGGAATCGTCTTCAGGAGGAGGGGGGAGCAAAAATGTGACTGCTCTTAACATGGAGTTAGTTAAGTTTATGAAAGGAATTCCTGTGCACTGTGTAAAGTCACTGTCATGATAATAAGAACATATTAAATTTCAGTACTTTATTTACTTAGTGTCTTTGATCCAAAGCACTTTTATAAAAATGCAATAATGCAAATTCCTTTCAACCAGTACAATAAAAGTCAGAATTCCTTGGGGTATTTCATTTTCTTTAGTAAAATGCAATTTGGACACGTTCCATTCAATATTGGCAGAAATGACAGAGAATCAGCCCTACAAATAATAATAAATTTAGAACATAAGATAGGCTATAGGTTATTGAAATGATGTGTTGTAAAGTTTGGATCCAACATTTGCAACGTTAAACTAGCAACAGCTGAGGAAATTTGTGATTCTTTGGCAAGTCTACAGGTTTCATCAAATAACTGCCCAGAAGTCACTAGTATTCAGCTCTGTGAATCTACTGTTTCTGAAACAGATAAAACCACTGCTTGGAGCTGCTTTCTCTGAAGGCCCCCAGCCAACAGAATTAGTGAGAGCTTGCAGTGTCCTGTGAATCAGAGGGAGAGCTTGCCACCCTTGCAGCATGTAACCTTACCAGAATGTATGTGCTGCACATGCCCACCTCTTCCCTCACTTATTTCTTGCTTGGTATTTCAATCCAACAGGTGACCTCAGGCTGGTCGGTGTTTTGGGTGGCTGTTTGTAGGTGTGTGATAGTTTACGCACATGCAATGTGAGTCAGGAACAGGAGTATTGAATTTATGCCTGTCCTCCAGCAGAGAACTGGAACCAGCCCTCCAGAGGTGAACACCTGAGTGAAACGGTTCAAGTTTGGACATCAAATTCAGGCTGTCTACCTTTGGGACCACACATGGTTCTTTGATTTTCAGGGGCAGCAAGCAATGGCTTGCCAGTGGGCTTCATAACTTGTGCAGGCTGCGTTGAGAGCTTTGGTGAGGCTGAAAAGGGCACATTTCCCTCACACTTCATGGCCTGAATCAGGCACTTACTGACGTGAGGAGAGGGTGTTCAAAGGAAATGGGGTGAGGGGGAAGTTATTTCACACCGTGTATTCTGTGATAGATCACTGGGCATACAGGACTCTTGGGTGCTCGGCTTTCTGGTTTTTAGGTGGAGCTGTTACAGCAAAGCATCAGAAGATCCAGATCAGGCAGTCACCTCTAACAGCCTAAAGGAGGCAATTACCTATTCATTCCATGTTTCCTTTATTCTGTAAGTTGGGCCACCCTTTGTAGTGGTATACAAAAACAGTTTTCCAAACATGAAAATTTAGCTTTAGTATTTTAATTTCTCTTCTGGCTGGTTTAAATTTAATTTCTGAACCTCTCTAGTTTTCCCAAGTAAAACAAACAAACAAACAAAATATAATTGGAACATTATATGTAATAAATGGGATGGGAAAGCAGCAGGATCTGAAGAGACATGCTGTTCTGCTCACTGAGCACCAGTAGTTTGTTTTCTAGCACAGATCCCAAGAAGCTGAAAGAGGGAAGCATCAGCTTCTGACTGGTGACTACAAGTGTTTGATCTCTGTAAAATTGTGTAAGGGAAGAGACCAAGCACTCGTGAAACAACTTTATGCAGATCCATGTTTACTCTTGAAATCCCAGATGACCTGTCCTTTCACATCTTTTTTGGTTTTGTTTTGTTTGTTTGTTTGTTTTTAAATAAGTACATGCCAGCCTTTGAAAGGATTTACATTGACTACATCACAGAAGTAGGTAGGAGGATCTGCCCACAGTTGGTGCAGTATTAAGCTCTTTTTCTTTATCTGTTCCCTTCTTAGGCCCTTATACTCTCTCTTAACTGTAAATTGTAAGTTTCTTTCTGAGGGAAAATGTGACTTACAGGGTGGGTTTTTTTCTTTAGAGTTTCCTTGGCAGAAATCTTAATGGAATTGTCTGTCATCAACACCTGCTTTCAAGCTTTTCTGATAAAATTAGATTTTATATCTCAGCATCACATATGGCATCTTTATAATTAGTCTTTTTGCAGTATATGAATGTCAGTTCCTAAAATGCTCCTTGTACAGTTCATGTGGGAATATTTCACTTCATTATACAAATCCAAATTTTTTCATTGGAGCTTCTGATTGTTAAAAGCCCACATCGTCGCGTGTCTAAGCTCAGAACCATTTTAACAGACTGATACAGCATATCTGCAGCCACCCTGGGACCCAGCTGTGAGCAGATCACTTCTGGAAATGTGATCCTGAGAGGTCTATGTGGGTCTCCATACCTAGAGTCAGTTGTGGAAATGCAGTATTTGAATATGTAGCTATCTGAAAATGAGGGGTGGTCTTCTTCAGAGGGCTCATTATTGACCTAATCTTGGAAACTGAGGATGGTTTATGCTTAGGAGATTCTAAAAAATATTACTATACATAACATTTCAGAACAAGAACACCCAGATTTTAACACACAAGAGTAAGCAAACTCAGAGGAGTTTTCAGACAAGGGGCGATCAGAATTACTGGTCAGCAATACGGGTAAGTGTTCCTGTATCTGTGATTCACAGGTAATTGTTTTAAGCTCTTGTAAAATGCATGGAAGTCCTACACTAGCACAGATACCAGTATAGGTGATAGGTGATGTTTTCATTACTCATGTCACAGCTGAAAATTTTTATTCCACTTGTGTACGTTCATTTCTCTGCTCAGATGAGAAAATGCACAAACAGATCATCACTATACCACTAGCACTAATGTCATGGAAATGATAACATTTGTACGGAAAAGACAGCATTTCGTACCTTATGCAACAGGATGAAAATGTGCAAACTATCAACTTGTAATAGAAATGTCTTTAGTTTCTCAAGTGCAAAGTGCAGTGTCAGCAACACTATCCTTTAGGAGAAAAAAAAATAAAAAAGACAAATAGGAAAACATTTATAAACATAGCTCTTGATAGTTCTCATGCAAACTGCTGTCAGACTTGTACACTAATGCAGTGAATCATTCAAGCTCAGCTCACTGGGGGTACTCCTGCTCATATTGGTCAGACTGGCCATAAGGGATTTAACTTTATAAGCATAGTAGTCCCTTAAGTTGATGGATGGAACTTCTTTCATGCCATCACCAAAATCACAGCTTCTCATGGCACTCTCTAACTGCTTCTGACGCCTATAAAAGTGGGAGAATTTATTGAAGATCAGTGTAATGGGAAGCACTACCACTAGGATACCAGCTAGGATGCATGCAGATGCCGTCAACTTGCCAGCAGTGCTCCCTGGCACAACATCTCCGTAGCCAACTGTGGTCATGCTAACAGTAGCCCACCACCAACAAGCAGGGATGGTGGCTAACCCCTCATTCTCTTCTTTCTCAATGGTGTAAGCCACTACGGAGAAAATGGAGATGCCAACAGAGAGATAAAGTAAAAGAAGCCCCACCTCTCTGTAGCTGTACTTCAGGGTGGCTCCAAGAGACCTGAGACCTGTGGAGTGTCTAGCAAGCTTTAAGATACGAAAGATCCTCATGAGTCTCAGGACTTGTGCAACTCTGCCTAAATTTGCTAAAGTTGGACTACTTTCCACCACCAAGTTGACAATTAATGTAATATAAAATGGAAGGATAGACATTAGGTCAATCAAATTCAGGGCATGCTTGAAAAATTTTAAAAAGTCGGGAGCTACTGCAAATCTTGCCACCAGTTCAAAAGTGAACCATGCAATACCAAAATGTTCCACGATTTCAAAGCGAGGGTCTTCCTCGGGGTTCCCATTACTGTCAACAATCTGAAAGTCTGGGAGGCTGTTCAGGCACATGGTCACGATGGAGCCCAGCACCACCACTATTGAAAGGACACTGAAGATGCGGCTTAAGACTGAGTACCCAGGGTTATCCAAAGCAAGCCAGAGCTGCCTCCTGATATTTCCAAAGGGTTGTTTATCAAATTTAGAGGCATCGTTGTAGAATGCCAAAATCTCATCAAAAGAAGATGTGGTACTTTCCTGGTCACTTTGTTCCTCCCATTTCTCTTGGTCTGGCTCCATTTTCCTCCCATGGTAGCTATAACTGCAGCAGGAGTCTATAAAGAATTCATTGATTCCCCAGTATTCAATCTCCTGGCTGAAAGAAAACACGCAGAGTTCGCCCATCACATGGAGCTTGCCGGTGTTATAAAAATGTAGCACGTAAGGAAAGAGCTCGGGGTTCCTGTCAAAATAGAATTCATTCTTGGTATCATCATAGTCATCACAAAGCTCCAGTATTGACTCCTTTGAGTGGCAGCTCAGCAATTTGCCCAGCCTGGTCTCAGGGAACCTTAATAATGTGTTGGATCTCATCTTTTTCTTAAAGCCTCCAACGTTGATGCTGATCTCATTGTCTTCAAAATTCGCTTCAGATAAAGCATTCAGACTCTGCCCTGTCATAGTGAGCTCCTTCCAAAGGTGTGTAAGGAATGAAAACCTAGGATGCAATTGCACAGAAAGTTGGCAGAATGAGTAAATGTACAGCATGTTCACCTATTGATGCTTGCTTTCTATTCTTTCTTTCCTTCTTTCTTTCCCTCTTTCCTTCTCTCCTCTTTCCCATTCTTTCTTTTCTTCTTTCCCTCTCCCTCCATTCCCCGTTTTTCTCCCTTTTCCCTCTGTTCACCTGCTTTCCCCTCTTTTTCACCCTCTGCTCCGTATCTCCCCTTTTTCCCTTTTCTTTTCTCCCACTGAAGACCCTGAGGGAGGCTTCTTTGTTCCCGCTGCAGGCTCCTGTCCCTCCCCGCGTCCTTCACCCGGACCTGTCGCCCCCCGATACTCACGGCCTTTGTTCCACCGGCTCCGCGCCGACCCTTCCCTCCTTCCCTCCCTCCCTCCCTCTCTGCTGTCGCTCCCGGTCCCCTCCAGACAAGGAGCCCCCCCGGCCGCTCCCTGTCCCCACCGCGCCTCAGGGACCGGACCCCGCGCTGTGAGCCCGGGTGCGGCGCTGCCCCCCGGCCGGCCCCCGGCGCCCCCCGGCCCTGCTCGGTGTCGCCCCCGCCGGGGCCCCGCGCCCTGGAGCCCCGCTGAGCGCAGCCCCGCAGCCCCGCGCAGCCAGGATGGCCTCGTCGTCCGGCAACGACGACGACCTCACCATCCCCAGGGCTGCCATCAACAAGATGATCAAAGAGACGCTGCCCAACGTCCGCGTGGCGAACGACGCCCGGGAGCTGGTGGTCAACTGCTGCACTGAATTCATCCACCTCATCTCCTCCGAGGCCAACGAGATCTGCAATAAATCGGAGAAGAAAACCATCTCCCCGGAGCACGTCATACAAGGTGAGTGTCCGCAGGCGCTGTGCCGGTCGGGCACCTGCCGGCCGGCCCTGCCCTGTGCTGCCTTTGGCTCCCCGGTTGAGCGGAGCCGTGTAGAAGACAAAAGGCAGGATCTCGTGAGGGTCTGGAGGACAAGCGTGTGTTACCCGGCTTGCCAGTCGCACTGCGAGGGAGGTTGTCTTTGTGTGGTCAGAGCAGCTGCTGCGTGTGCTCGGGACCACCTCTGTTTTTGTGGTTCAGAGCAGTCGGTGATGCTCTGAGCAAAGTCACCAGTCTCTTCCCCTTTTTCGTACCTGTGAAACGAGGTCTGCTTTTTCGAATGGATATGCAGCCTGCTTTAATGTATTAAGGGTCTTTCTGATTGGAGATTGATTGAGTATGTGGGGCCCAGGCTTTAACCCATGGTAGTCCTGTCTGGAACCTGTGAGGAGTGTAATGTTTCTCTAGGGCAGCCCTTACAGTCCAATTGTTTAATACTGAGTCTCTGTATCTGTTGCAGAAAGCATTTAAACTTGACCTATGCCCTTGTATCTTTTTCTGCTGTTGACTTTCACGCCCTTTTGCTTGAATAAAAGGCGAGTTCTGTCTCAGTGTCTCATTTGGTTTTTCTTAAATTCTACCACAAATAGGGAGTTTTTTTGCCTCATCGTGGAGTCTGCATCAGTCATCTTTTGTCAGGACTTAGTCACTTTGCCTTAAGACAAGGTTGTTGATACCCTTGTCTGCTGCAACCAAATTTATAGCAGCAGTAGTGAAGGAGTACTTTGCTGCCTAGTAGAGATGTTAACAGTAGCATTTGTAGTAAAGCTGTTTTCAGGACTGTGATGCTATCAAGTTAATTAAAAAAATGTTTGGTGGTTTTTTAGTAATGATTTGCTGTATGAAACAAAAAACTTGATTTTTTTGAGTTGTATCTTCTTGCTCACAAGAAGAGGTTCAAGTACTTGACTGGATTGTGATCAGTAAAATAAAATATGTAGCGTGTATGAGCTTTAATATTAAATATTGTAAACTTGAAAGTTTAGGAAAATAGCTCCATCACAGAAGCTTAGCATGTAAAGAGTAAAACCTGTGCTTGCACATGGAAGCACTCTGGGTGTAATGCTCTCTTAATACATGGATAGTTCCTTCAAGTCACCACAACAGCATCTGAGCTTAGTTCCTAACACAGGAATAGACATGATCTTTAACTCTGAGGACAGTAGAGAATTCATGTATGAGTGTATTTTATGCCCAGTAGTGCTGGTCCTTAGAAAAGATTTCACCTATTGTTGTCCTAGGGTTAAGTCTGAGTTTTTTGGAAGACAAATTGAAACTGTGTATGCATATCATCAGGAGGTGGTCCCATGACAGGTGATTCACTGGGTTCTGTGTCTTTATGTTACCACATTTTAGAGTCAGGAAAAGTTATTTTCTAATTAAATCTGTACTTTTTAATCAAATATTGCAAAGAAAGAGTTTGGAGATGTATCCATTTTTGTGATGCTCTAGAGTTGGAAAGAGTTGTTCTTGGATTTTCTCTGCTGTTCCTGTCTTTAGGGAGGTGTATGTGCTCTTAGCTCTTTTCAGATGCTTGTGAGTTGGCAGATGATCCTTCTGTGAGGTATGAGGTCTAGATTGCCAGTTTTGGAAACAGTGATTATGTGTATATAAGTAGAGTATTTCAGCATTTTCATCCATCTTCATACATTCTAAATACTTGCTATTTTGACTGCCTCTTAATGTAGCTTCATGACAGTGATGTTAACAAATTAGATAATTGAAATGTGTTTGTCGTGGTCATCATATACCTTGTTCCTTTTGAAGGCTTAGAAGTAAAATGAGGCCAGTGGCCATTTTATCACCCCTGGTCTGGTCTAAGCACCAGGTGCTGCCAAGAGGAATCTTTTTGTACTTTCCCTGGAGCTGGATCTGGTAATTGCAGATACAGCTGACCCTGTGGCTTTTGAGAATTTGCAGGGGAGCACGGTTTCCTTTCAGATGAGTTTGGTGGTCTGACTGGGGCTGTAAACAAAAAGTTACTAGATTGGAAATAAGAAGCAGAAAGGGCATTTCACTGGGAAGGAAGAAGGGGAAACAGGCACTCTGCAGCTGGTGACACTCTCTCTTTGGACGGTGTGAGAGGTAATGTGGAACTGCAGCAGTGGTGCCTAAGACACCCCTTCCTCTGCTGCACTATTAAAATAATTGTATGGCCATGTCCTGTGCAAGAACTCTGTCCCCCTACCCTTGGGTTATGCTTCAGATAGGGGAAGTCCCTGCTGTGTTTTATTGTGTGGTAGGATAAACACTTGGCTGGCACAGTGCTGTTAACAGCACAGGGAAAGGAGAGGCTTCTTGCATCCCATGAGAGATGGATTTGATAGATGTACTCAGACCATGCCAAGCACTCACTACTAGTAATAAAACGCAAAACAGCTTCCTTGGAGAGTACCCAAGGCATCAAGGCTATGTAATATTGTAAGTGGAGATAGTCTCCGCATTTATTGTTGAATCCCACCATCAGGAACCCAGCTGTGAGTCTGTGACTTTAGTAAGCAACTGAGTATTCTTTCATCCTGGAACAGAAAATAGACTCACTTAATAGTTATGTGAGTTGTGACAAAGCAGGCTTTTTACAAAAAATTAAACTTTCATTGAATTCTGAAAATGGTGACTTGTCAAATCACTGTTTTCATGCAGTTGGTTACTTTGATTACCTCGTCTACATAGAACTGTTGTGCAGTAAGGTAGGCAGTGGATTGATGAAATCCCACAGAACTGTTCATGTTTAGGATTTTAATTTTAAAGTTATTTTTTCTTGGAAAGGAGCATAAAAATTAAATCTCATATATGAATGACCTGAGTGTATAAAAAATGGTGCAATATTGCCTAGATGTCACTGATTAATCAGAGATCTGCACCTTCATGCAGTCTTACAGAGTGGGATGAAACTGGGGAAAGGATTGTTGTGATCTGGTGCTTGTAATGTGAGTTGTTGTATCATTGCCCCCCAGATGCTGTGGTTTGGGATTCAGCTGTTTACATTTGGTGTGATGATCCAACCTCAGTAAGATACTGAACTTTCAGCGATCTGGGTAGACCGGTGGGTTTCAGACTCAAAAATTAGAAAGTTTCTTGAGTTTTGATGGAACAGCAGCTTTGATAAGGTAGCAATCACTTGTCCGACATTCTAACACCATGCTGGTATAAAGGGATCCGTATCATTCCATGTATGTGTTCCATAAAGCCTTGATGTGCTTCAAGAAGATAGTAAATTTGGTAAGTCATTTCACAACCAGCAGAATTTTGGCACAGTAGACCTGTGATGTGCGTGTGGTTGGTTCTTCATAGCTGTGTTACATTGAGCAGTTGTACAAATCTGTCTTGGTTATATCACATGGATTTTTTTAGTGTGTGTGTGTGTGCATGCTACAATCAATACACAACTGTAAGCTCTTTACATTAATTTATTTTCTTTTAAAGGCCATTTAAAGTTTTTGTGAAAACACATCTTGCTGTTAACTTTGGACCAGACAGTTGTTCGTATTCTGATGCAGCAGATTGCCAGCCCTGATCCCTGTGAATATTCTTTTGGCAAACACCTTCGGCTTTGCCATGATGGTTTGTCTTAGTGATGTTAGATTTGTAGATTTCTTAAAATTTATAGCTGGATTAAAAAAATTATATTGCTTTATATAGTCTACAGTATATACTGTTTACATTTTAAAATTGAACAAGTTCTTAAATATTTGTAGTTTGTTTAGATAATCAGTTCTAGACCATGAGACATGGATTTGCCTCCTATCTGCTGAGGCTGGATTAAACAAGTTTCTGATGCTTTTTTGGTAATTCTCCTAGAAACTAGGGGCTAATTAGAAAAAGTGTTTCCAGTGTCTCTGTGTGTGGGCTGAGGCTGAACAGGCATACTGTCTCTGAAGCAATTTGATTGTCTCTAAATCAGTTTGTCTCTTATTTTTTTAAGAAATAAGTATTATGTAAATTCATTTGCCAAGTGTTATCTCTTAAAGGGATGGCAGTGCAGCATGACTAGGCAGCTGCACTGAGCCCTTTTGAAGACAGAGTGTGAATTCTTTCCTTCAATACAGGTTGGAAGCTGAAAACTTGGAGAAACACTTCTGGATTGTTGTTTAGGTTATGACACAATGACATGCTGCTGTAATTATGGGTAGGAGAATGTTGCTTATTGGTGTTAGAATGTAGTCCGAGTTACTGTAACTAAGAGCTTGTTTGTAACAAATTGTTGATTGCTTCTGTGCAGTTTACTTTAGTGCTGTTTCTTGAATAACTTGTCGCATAAAGTAATATAAATAAAGTAAGAGAAAGGTTAAAACAACTATTGTACTGTAAACTCTGACTTGTGTAAATACTGGAAATGAACTAGGTATTTTATTAACTGATACTTGTTTCTAGTGTAATTGGTGTTTATGTAATGTTGCTAGCATATTCTGTAATAGGTTCAGGTTGGGGGTGTGTGGAGGTATGTCATAGTAAATGGTGCATCAGGAAATAGTGTGCCTTTTTTCACATGTTTACCTGGGGTTTTTATAATCCTTCCTGCTACCTTTGCATTCTTCAACAAAAGTGCTGTTGCAATATATAGCTGCGTTCTAGATTCCTTTGGCAGATAAAAGGGCAAGGGTTTAGTTTCTGAATACCTTTGAAATGTGAAGATAAGTAAAAGGGTCTGTGCTGAGAAATAAACAATAAAGAGCTTTTATGTGACTTTATATGTGTGAACTATGCATTTTATGTATAGGATTTTAGATATTGTAAGACCAAAGCTAAAATTCAGTAATCTAAGCTAATATTATTTCTACCTAAATAAAAGATCAGTGATAACTTTGCATGCATCGCTTTTGCTCTGTTGCAGGTTGCTAATTTACTTTTTACTGAAGACTTGCAACAGAACTGGAAAGACAGAGTCCCTGAGAGATTAAATATTAACAATCCAGATGGGAAGGACTTCTTAGCTGTATAAGTTTTCTTGATTTTGATATACAGAAGATGGGGAAAAGATGTCTTGAAGAATAATGCCCATCCCTAGAAAAGTGTATTTGAAAGCCCTGAATCCTCTGCCTGTGCAGACTTCTTGGGGTTGTACTTGCCTAACATTAGTTTTTTTAGCCTGAAAACATGTACTCTTGAGTGGCATAGGAGAAGAGACAGGGAAAATAGCTGTCAGATATTTTTTCTAAACATATTTTTGTCACCAGATGATAGAAAAGTGATCAAATGTTTTAATTTTATTTTCTTTTAAATAAACAAATCAATATTATCAAAAGCTTTGTGAAAGATAAACAATGTGTTTTCTTTCTTTCCTTCTAGCACTAGAAAGTTTGGGGTTTGGCTCCTATATCAGTGAAGTAAAAGAAGTCTTACAAGAATGCAAAACAGTAGCACTAAAGAGAAGAAAGGCCAGTTCACGCTTGGAGAACCTCGGCATTCCGGAAGAAGAGCTACTAAGGCAGCAACAGGAATTATTTGCACAAGTAAGTGAAGCAATACTTGTACTGATGTTACTGGAATAATTAATGCTGCAGGTCTAGGGCCACAAAAGCAGGTGCACACCTCAAGAAGTATCCCCTTGTGAACTGCTGTGGCATCTAAGATGCTATTGTTGTCCTGTTTGATGTGGGGAATGTGAAGTCAGCAAATCGTAGTGCTACTTGTTCTATGAATTGACATATAGGACTTCTTATACAAACAAATTTTATACTATAGGTTTAAAAAGCATGGAATTTTGCTGCTACTTAGGTATTTCCATTCTGCTGTTAGAGAATACATTAAGAAATACTTGTCTGAGGAAATAAAAGAATGACAGCTGGTGTTCTAGGAAATTACCAGTTTTGAAGCATTAAAAAGTGAAAATAGCTTTTCTGTTTCTGACCGTCAGTGCACAAATGTTATTTCTTATCCTTTGAAAGAGACTTTACTCTTGGCAAGACTCTAATTGGGTGAATTCATGCATAAATTTTTAAAGAGGCAATTGAGGCATGGGAAAAGCATTTCCTTGCAAATACTACACACACACACGCATTCTCCTTCATCCCAGTTTTATCCTCTTCCCACATAGTTCATGAACATCTCTCAGTTTAAATGACTAAACCCCAATTTTATTTATTTATCTTCCTAGACCATCTTTGTTCTCTTCCCTTAGTTTGACAGGACCATTCTCTAAATTAAGAGATGGGAAAGTTATCTGGGATTTCTCTTTCCTCTTAACCAAGGCACGAGTCTTATTTTCTCAATGTGCTTGCTCTAATTTCCTCTGATGAAAATGCTTATTCAGTTAATGTCTGATTGCTGCAACCTTCTCTCCCCTTTGCTATACTTATATCTTGCTGAAACTGTTGTTTTTCATATTACAACATGCCAACTACTTTAATCTTAATTACATGATGAATGTTAGACATTTAAAGTTTCAGCATACTACGTAGCTCTTGCCAGCATGCAGTGAACTAGTTATGATTGAGTCATATGTGCCTAACTTTTGTTTGACTGTACTAACATTAGAAAGACCAATATGGCTGCTTCTGAATTTTGGGGAAGATTTACAAATAATAGTCAGTTGGAAACATTTTACTTGTTATTTCATTCAAATTTCTCAGTAGGATGTACAAAATAAAAAAGCAGCAAAAGCAAGGTGTGTTAAGGGAGTATTAACTCCTGAGTATCATTAAAAAAAAAAAAGAAAAATTAAAAAATGCTGAAACCATGGCCACCTTATGCAAGCCCTGCTTTGTCTGAGAAATGACAAGTTGAAGTGTGTTCTTTTAAAATTCTGTTACTATGCCTTAGTGTCAAAGTTTGACAAGATTGTATGAGTGATTTTTAAAGAGTCTTTGGTAATATGGAAAATGTTTGCTTAGATACAAAGATGGGAGTCTTATTTTTCAAAAATAGTAGCAGTGATATGCTGTTGGAGGTAGTGTAATTGTTTTTTGAAATAGTTATACAAATGCATGTTTATTTATTTGTGTTAATCTTGTTAATGTTCTAGAGCATGACCCTAATGCTGCGTCATTGCTGTAGTTTTAAAATACCTGCATGTTAGTGTTATGAATGTTTGACACCTGAGCCTTGGATGATTGTAAATATTTAAAGTCAGGGGAATGGCTTATCCCGATATTCATGGCTGTCTGTAAGTTTCTGTGCAAGATGAGGGTCTTCATGGATTTGGGTTTTTTTTGTTTTTTGAGGTTTCCTTGCTGATGATGTGTGGTAAATAAGTGAAGTTTGCCAGATGCTTATACAGCTTTTTTATTAAGCTTCTTGGTTAATAAACTCAATGGAATTTTTGTTTGGGTTGTTTTATTTTTGTTTTCCATTTTCAAAATGGCCAAGTGTTACCATTATAAATCTGGCAGTGAGGGTGGGCACTGACAACATGATCCATCAGAAGCGAGGTGCTGAGCCCCTGTTTCCTGTGCATGGATGTGTCACCTCGTGGAGTGCGCAGTGAAATCCATTGTAGCAGGGTCAGTAGTTACAACAGGCCTGTTGTTATCTCGTGCATGATAAATGTTTATGCCTCTCCTGTGTGCACAGATGCTGCTGTCTTTTTAGAATTTTACGATGTCTTGAATTGTTTTCCAACCCTTGTAACTGAGCTACCACTTGAAGTTTGAAATACTGGAAAGTCTTCATTAAGAAGAGATTTCTCCTTCTGTAGAAGTATTCTTTTACTGCTAGAACAGACTGAGGAACTGTGACAATTATAATAAGGGAAGACTCCCCTTTTTTTCACATTGCTAAGTAAACAAACTGGGTTTGGCCATTTTCCAGAACATCACTTTTTGGCATCTTAAAGTTTGCAAAACTGTAAAAAACATTGATGCTTTGGAAAAAAATAGGAAAATTCAGCGAGTGCAATAGGATTAGAAAGAAAATTATTACAGTCTTAGTGGTGACTTGTAAAAGTAGAAAAGTAAAAAAACTGATTTTTATTTTTAATGTTAAGAACTATTTCCTAATGTTCACTCAAAATAGAAATTAAAGTTTTAACTTCAACACAATTGATTAGTATACCTTTGAAATCAACAGGAGTTGCTGAAAAACAAGTGAAAACCCTGGATTGAAACACAAGGGCTTGTCAGTTGAACTATTTGAAATGTTTTGTTAGAATGTATTTTAGGTTACTGAAAAAGACTGTACCTTTCTGTAGTAAAGCCATCCTCAGTCTGCATACCTGAATTTGAGAAGACTTTACCTAGCTCTGTTTTCCAAAGATTGCTTAGCAAAGCAAGATAATGGCTTTCTTTATGCTTGTGTAGTAATGTGTGCCTCTGTGGTACAACTGGATCATTTCATAATTGGAAGTTCTAGTATTTGTAATCAACAAAGTAAAGCTGTTCTCATCTCTGAACTGTGATTAAATGTTAAGTTCCCTTGAAACTGAAGTCTGAAGTTTCCATTGCTTTGCCTCACTTAAATTTTCATTAGGAAATGGTTCAACAGAGTCCTTACAGTGGAGCTTAAGTACACCATCTTATGTCTGTTGTTTTTGTAACTGTAAGGCTTCCAAATGGCAATGTCTTCAGAGGAAGACAGAATATAGCCAAGCATCTTGGTACCGACAATTAAGGTCCGTGTAGATTTGGTTTTCCATGTAAAATTAATAAAACACAATACAGAAGAAATCTGCAGGTACAGATAAAAATGCTTTTAAAAATAATGTATTCTAGAGATTCTTCACAAGCTGTGTATGGCCTTAACAATTAAATTAATGTCTCTAGGCTAGACAACAGCAAGCAGAACTGGCGCAGCAGGAATGGCTACAGATGCAACAAGCAGCTCAACAGGCACAGCTCGCTGCTGCCTCAGCCAGTGCATCCAATCAGGCAGGATCCTCTCAGGATGAAGATGATGAAGATGATATCTGAAAATCACCAGCTGAGTTGTCTTACTAAGAAATACTTCTCCTGCACAACAAAAACAGTGAAATGAATGCTTACCTGTAAGTTTGTATGCATTGTGGACTGGCAGTTGGTATTCTAGGGGTGTCTGCTGTTGTGTGCTGTACATGTATAAACTGTCTTTTTTTGAACTCTTGAAGAATTAAGGTTCAGTATCATATCAACTTTGGATTTTTAATGGTGTATATGGAAATTTTAGATAGCAGTGCGTCATTTATTTGATCAATAAACAGTGTTACAATAAACAACAAATTTATAAAATATAGTGAGATTTATACAAAAAGCTCTAAATCCACATTTGCATTTCTTCCCTTTTAACTAAACTATAAAATCTTACTTAGAATTTTTAATTGTTTTTTGGGGGAGTGGTACAGTAGACATAATCTGTTAATGGGAAAAAGCAGAATTCAGCGTAGAAGAGTCTGAATTCTTAGTTCTTTTTAAAATGGCAATAAACATTATCTATATGCTTGAATACCACACTGGTTAAAATTTGAAAATGGTACATTTTCACCAAGCTAGGAAAAGGTATGTTTAATAGGAGTTGTACAAATTCAATCATTTTTTTGTATAGGGGTGAAAATACTATAAACCCGTGGTTTTATTATGACATCCTTTGACAGTCCTAACTGAATATTTCTCTTCAAAGACTGCCTGGTTTGAAGAACTAACTCTTCTATTATTTCACTCCAGTTTAATGTTAACTGTTGTTGATGGTATTTCATAGTCCAGATTTATTCGTATTGTTGAAATATAAAGCTGGAACTTAATGAAACAGAACTGTTTGTTCCACTGATGTGACTGGGAGTGATTAAGTATTCAAGCCTAAGAGGGCAAAAGCTGACCTTAAGAGCATGCTTATCATAAAAGAGGGAATTTATTTAACCTTGATTAGTCCTTGTTGTCAGCATAATGCTAACATTCTCCAGACTAGGTTGCCACTGGATTACTAAGATACCTTGTTGAAAGACAGCAGTTTCTTCACTCAGATTGGTTTGTAGGTAAGTCCAGGTTTTTGATAAACTATTCCCCAAGAGTGATCAGCAATACATGAAACAGAAATGATGTACTTGTCCTTTTGATAGTTCTGTTGATTTAATGGATGAGCAGCTGTCCTTTGTGTTGAAATAAAGCACAGTAGTGTCCATTGCTGAGTTTCAATGTGTTACTTGAAGTAATACTGGCATATCTTCTGGTACACTAATCTGAGCAGACTAGAAAAGCCACTTGCATGCTACTGTAGATGATCTCTAGCTCTCTAACAATGTGGATTGTTCTATTAACTTATGTCCTGAGCAAGTTGGTCTAGTTAGAATTCCTGAGGGCTGCAGCAGTCTGTTTACATAAGGATGCAAACAGAAAATGGTGGGCCCGTTTTTACATAAAGATCTGGACAAGATGTAATTGGCATAAATTCAGATCTCAGTCACACAGTGACTTTTGATTTAAATTTGGGATGTGTTAAGTTGCATATTGAATAAATGCATTAGTGCAGTGAAAACTCAGAAAAGTATTTGTTTGAATGTTTAAGTTTAAAAAGAAAAACAAAACAAAAAACTTTTGTGGATACTATATGAAAGATGTTAGGGAAGGTTTGACCGAGGAAGTGGTTTTCTGTAAAGGTTTAAGTACCAAAGGTAGAAAATCTAGTCTAGTGATACAATGTTAATGTGCAGTGTTGGCTTTTCTAATTTGTACTGTAACACCTTCACACTTTCTATTTTAAATGAGTCTTTTCCTTCTAAATAATGTTAGGTATATTTTCACACCTTTCTTTTCTGATGCAGGAATCAGGTTAACATTTTACTGCATCTGGTATGTATGGTGTAATATGTTTGGATTCTTGTGACCATTCTTTTTGGACATTCTTGTGCTTTTTCATATGCTGTATTCTTCAAGCAATAAAATTCTGATGTGTTTTTATAAAATTGCTTTTATATTTAATGAATAGTCTGTCTGCTTCATTGCATTTATAAAAAAAAAGTTAAGAATACTTAAACCCTGATGTTATTTTGTCCCACTAAACACTCTTTGTGACCCAAAGTTTTTACAACCTGAGTGCTGTTGGATGGCTCTGCTGCTCACTGGGGTTGTTAATGCTTGCAAACAGTATTTCCGGGCTTGACCTGCTCTTTCCTTTTGGGAATTGTATTTTGTATATATGTATTTTTATAATCTGACATTCTTCACCTGAGAAGTTGAACAAAACCCCTGTAGATTGTGTATCACCTACTGAAATACTTTCATAAAGTGAAAGGCCACAGGCAGAGGCTGAAGAAATTAGAATTTTATTTAATATAGATAGTTGTGTTTAGAGACTACTTATTCAGCCATTCCACCTCAAGTATGAAAAATAAACTCTGGCACTTACAGGGGAAGAATCTTCACTGATCTTTCAACAAAGGAAGAATTTTTGTATTACTTTGCTATTGTGCTTCCATGCACTAGATGATCAGTGAAGACATGTTTCTGAATTTGTGGTACCCCTGATGTTTTTAGTACACCAGATACATAAAGTTTGTTTAGTGAACTGTATTGTTACTCTGTCTCATAAGAAACATGTATAAGGATGTGTCTGTTTCTTAAACATTGAGTTGGTGAGATTATCTGTGGATTTTCCAAAATTATTCTGACAGCCTGTTTCAGAGTGCTTTCACTAAGTGACTTCTTACAAAATCTTTCTTTCTGTTACTTCAATAAAGTGTATGTCTGCATGACATTGTGGATAATGAATATAGTTGTATTTACTACACTGAGGTACTTTTAAAAAGTGTCTTAAGGATTCTAAACATCAAGTGCTTAAAATGGTATTTGAATTTCAGTATTTACATGTGGCTAGTTGAGTTTGGTTTTGAAACACTTGTATTTCTGCAAGAATGGAAAAAGTCTGAGAAAGCCACAAATACAAATTACACTCTTCAGATTTTGTAGAAGTGCCTCCACTAAGGACTTTTGTAATAATGTCTGGTTGATCACTTTGTATGGAAAGATTGTTTTCATTTGAAAAAATGCCAAGTCAAGTGACTTAATGATTGTTGTGGATTAGCAAAACCCTTACTCTGAAATGTGTACCTCATTTTAGTCTTTTACTGTTGCATTGTGATCTTGTGTAAACCATGCACAAAACAACGTGGAAGGAGGAGGAGGAGAAGTGGAAGATGAAAGGTAAAATGTGCTGGGGTTAGATTTACTTTGGTATTGTACTAATAACCTGTCTAAGATGGGACTTTCACTTTGCAGCTTACACAGTGAGAGCACATCAGTGGGATGCTGGCCAGTGGTAAGATGGATTTTGCTTACAGTCAGTACTAGACAGTCTGGCTCTTTGAGCCGTTGGACTTGTTAAAAGTTCACTTGATGCATGTGCCAGCTGCAACTAAAGTTTGCTGTGTTGGTGTAACTGATGCAAAGGAGTGTAGGCCAGTCAAGGTTTGCTGGCAATTGGAAGTGATAGGTTCCTTTACAAAACGTATATGTGCTTAATTCAAATTTTTTTTTTTCTGATTGAAATGAGTGCTTTTCTTTCTGATTCCATGCAAATGTAGCTACAGAAATGAGTAATTAAAAATTTAACAATGGCATTGGAAACACTCACTTATAGGGGAAGTGAGGCACTAACAAGTACACTAGAGCTGTGCATTCCTGGAAAGAGACAAATTGAGTGAATGCTGTGCTGTTCTGTAACTGAGGCCAGTCCCTGGAGAGGGATCGCAGCAAAGTGATTAGACAGTGACTCAAATCGATGCACCTAATTCCATACATCAGTTGTTGATAAATCCAATAAGGACAGGTTTTGCTGTGTGGATAAGTGTAGCATAAACTTCAATAACCTAGGGTAGAAATCTCTAACAAATGATGCTCCTCTATATGTTAGGAAAAGGGACATTTGATTTTAATTCTTCGTGGCCATGATTTATTGTTACATCAACTGCTGGAATGCATTAAGACCTCTAATCCCCAGCCTGAACCAAAAGTTCAGGTAAGGATGGACAATACTCTGCTTTACATCTAGGATAAAGATTTATAAGAGGCATATTAAACTATGTAGAGATTACATGTAATTTTAAGGCTGAATGTTCATGTGGTTAATTTTTGTAGTACTTCAGAGATTTATTTTTTTTCTTGTTTCAAAGGAAGTCATTGATTTCTTCCTCGGCCCCCACCCAGGGTAACTAATGTTGGAGTAGTAGTGTTGTGTGGTGTAACTTTGAAAGATTTTCGCACTCATTTCAGTACTAATTAGTCCAGTTTTGGTATTAGTTCAAAATTTAGTAATCATAAACTTTTGCATCTTCAAAGCATTAGACAAGTATTAATTAGGAATGGGCCATGCTACACTGCTTTGAAGTTAGCACTCACATGCTACAGAACTAAAAGGTGGGGTGCTATGTAGAGGGAAATGATGTTATCTTCATGGTGGGGTGACTCATCTAGAGAGCAAGTATTTGGGAAAACAAAGAGATTTGTAAAAGTCATTGTTAGAGATGAAAGTGTTTATTTGTAATAGTACAGTGCTTGGGATTGCTAGTTATAGGCCAGGACTTGGTTTCAGTAATGTGTTCAAGTTTTGTTCTGTCACCTCAGAGTGAAAAACCACAGCTGAATTAGAAATCAAATTCAATGTTGTTTTGGTTTCAGATAGAGTTTGTATTCCTAGTTAGGCAGCAGTGTAACCCATAAAAGAGAACTAAAGTTATCAGGGCAATGGCAGTGTTTGTAGTGCATAATTGGAAAGTTTTCTCCATCCCAGCCTGCAGTAAAGGAGACTTCACTCTCTAAAAATGTTAGAAAATATGTATGAAGGAGTAATGTGAGCAACAAAGATACATTTTTTTTTTCTCAGCTGTAATGAAAATATCTAACTGGTACATTTTTCACATGCAGATAATTAATATTCAAACAGTAAAATTCAAAACTTAAATACAATTGCTTCTTCACTATGTACATCTTCCATATTTTATGGTGGTCTTAGGTATCCTATACCTGTGGTAATTTGTCTAGGATTACTAGGCAAGTTGTATTCAACTAAACTCATTGCCTTTAAATTACAAGTAACTTGTTCTTTTCTTGTTTTGAATATGGTCTGATGGTGGAAACAATCATGTTTTCATTTGTACAAAAATTATACAGGTTTTGAGATGCTTCAAAAGGTGTTTTTAAAAATATAGTTCTAAATTTAAACAAAACTAAAGCTTTATAAACAAAATAGATTATCATAATATATAATTAAAATGAAAGGGACAGTTTTGACTGAGTGTGACAAAGGTATTTATCCTGTTTGCAGGATGTGAAAACACAGGTCTAAACTGTCTTGTCACTACTGTTAGTGAGTTGTTTTCCAAAATGTGTTAAAAAAGAGTTCTTTTACCTTTTTTAGTAGTGTTGATGTTCTGAGACAAAAGTCACCCCTCAGACCTTCCTCTCAGGAAGATGGTAACTGGCATGCATCCCTTGCTGGATGGAAAGGATCTAGGGCATGAATCTCACAGCCCTGCAGGAAGAACTATAGTAGCAGATGAGCCTGAAGGGAGGACATTTCGTTGATTGCTTCAACTGTGTTTTTGCTTTAATCATGTGAAAAGAGGGCTGAGAATTGGATGTTTCCCTAAAATGAAATCTGTGATACTGACTGTGTTACAATAGCGTATCTTAAAAGTCTTTCTCCTTTATGAACACAGAATGAAGCTTCTGAATGCTGGAATAC
Organism: Dendrocincla tyrannina; assembly: GCA_035047865.1. Lineage (NCBI taxonomy): Eukaryota > Metazoa > Chordata > Aves > Passeriformes > Dendrocolaptidae > Dendrocincla > Dendrocincla tyrannina. Next base: position 128,912,278 of record JAWWMP010000081.1, on the reverse strand, counting down.
AGTTTCATATATTTATCTGGTTTGGAATATATTTTTGTAACCTGCCTCAGTGGTCTGTGTATTCCAACTCAGAGGGGCAGTTTATTCCTCAAATTTAGTAAAATTTTTTATTTGGTGCTGAAAATGATGTAATTTCCTAATGTTAAAAATGGTCATAGGACATAGTAACATGGTAACTTCTTTTTGTGGATTAGCTATTAAGGCCACAAAGGTGGTAGCAACACAACTCAACCCTCATGTTCTGTGTATTTCATTTTCAAAAGTTCATCAGCTGATGAGATTTGAACATAAGGGGAGTGCCCATGGTAGTGGTAAATCCAAAGGGGAAGACCTTGGCTCCTGGAAGATGATTGTGTTAGGGAGAGAAAAGAATAGTCTTAGTAAACAAATAAATGTTCTTCCCTTTGCATCTCACCTTGTTTCAGAGGGAAGGGGAAGAATGTACAAAGATAAAGGGTTGTGGAGGACAAGACTCTTTCACTAGGATGCAATTGGCTACTTTTTGGATTTGATGTGCCCTTTCAGTCCAAAGAGTAGGCATTGGTCTTTGAATTTAGTTAGAGATTCCAAAATGTAACATCACAAACCCAAAGTTCCTTCATAAACAAGTGATTTCTTTACTTTTGGTTTTGTTTCTTTGGGATTATTTGACAACTTCTCCAGTTAGTCTTTGATCAGAATCTCCCTCAGGATAAATAGAAATGATACACTCTGTTGTAGGTATTTTTATTAATGTGAGACAGAGGCATAGAAAGGTAAATGATTTGCTCAGTGGGATATCTATTCTATGCACAGCGTGCTCTGTTCTCATTCTTGTTGATTTATTTACTGATTCTTGTTCTTCTAAAGCGATTTAATAGTGGGAGGGAGTTAGTTTTCTTGGATACGTGAATTACTGTTGAGTTTCCTTCCAGACTGTGATTCTCCTGAAGTTTTTCATGCATCAGTCTAACTTGGTATTATGCAAAGTGGACATCAACTTTCTCATGAGAAGGGGAGGAGCCACTATGGAAGTAAAATAAGGGAAGGACACCTGAAATCAAACGCTGGCTACTGAAATGAAATCCTGTAAAGGCGAGAAGTCAAGACCCGCAGCTGCATGGAAGGTGGGCAGTGCGGGGATCGCTGTCCCGCAGTTTCCAGCGCAGTCCCCGGTCCGGGCGCTGCGGGCTGTCCCGGCCGGCCGGCAGGCGGCTGTCGAGCTCCGGCAATGCCAGGCAGTCACTCAGCTGCGTGCGGCCAAACTACTGGGGCTGTGAACTCAGCCGGCCGGCCCGTCTCTGGTGAACCAGTTCTAAATTAAAACTCCTTTAGGGAGATTAAACAGTACCCTAGGATACTGATTACATTCAGTGTTAAGGCAGATTTTGCATAGTTGCATATACATTTCTGTTTCTGATCATAACTCAGATTGATAGTATTTTAGCAAATCTGAAAATGGGTGGTGCTGATCCTTTGCTACACCTTCATCCACTGTTTTGTTTTCTACAGCTTGAATTAGTGCCATGAGAGAGTCTCCATCTTTCACTACTGATGCAGTATGTCCATCCATACTCTGCTGGAAAGTGGCTATTGATGTCAGTAGCAGTGACTATTCAAGCCTTTGGTTATTATCTCAAAACTAATAATCTTTATGCCTGTAAATAATACGGTAACAACAAAAAATTACTATCAGAATTCACTATAGCCATACCTAACTCTGCACATTGGATACAGAATGATGTTCTAAATGAAGGAAACGTGCATGGAAGGGATTGATGGGGGAATGGAGCAGGCATGGGCTAGGCGAACTGGAGGTAAGAGAAATTAAGGTAACAAAGCCCTGGCATTTATCGTTATGTTTTGATATAATTCTGAAGGCATGTGCAACAGAAGCAAATGGGTTTATTGTATTCAAGCAGGTAATGCAAGCATTAGAGAGTTGAAAACAATATTTTAAAGTAATGATTTATGGGTAACAGTAATGACTAGGCTTTGCGAACAAAGATTTGGGAAGAGCTCTACCCACACTTGCTGCAGTCACCTGGTGGCTAAAAAGCCCAATGAGGGATAGACCTGAAATATCTCAGCTTTGGCCGTATTGACCACCATCAATGGTCCACTGTGGCCTCCAATCGGGAGACATGGAGACACACCATCCATAACACTGCTGCTTCCTTTGAGGTCACACGCAGAATCAGCCTGGAGGAGAAAAGACAACGCAGGAAGAACCGCGCTGTGCCTTTTGCAACTGGACTTGATTATGGGTGCTACCTGATATTTTGTAACTGTCCAGCCTCCAGATTGGGATACAGTTTATATTATCAGAAGGAAATGCTGAATTATCATATGACAGTCTTGTTTCACAGGTAGAAAAGTAAATATATGTGAAATAAGAGGCTGTTTATACTTATAATATTGCTGGTTGATGCTGATTGACAACACATTTTTCTGCAACATATGTTGTGGAAAGATGTGCTCATGGCTATAATGGAGACAAAAATAGCAAACACAGGATATTTCATAAAAGCAGATGAAAGTTCTCATTTTTCCTTCTATTTTTAGCTGGTGGACGTAGTGTCCTTTCAGTTACCCAATCACTGGTGATGTCTTTCTGTTTGCTGAGATGACAGGGGAAAAAAAAGAAACAGACCTTTCTTTTGCTATATAAAATGCATTTTAGTATACAAACTGGACTGGAAAATATGGAGGGGTATGGTTCTTCCCACAAAAATTCAGAGATGGGAATAAAATTAGAATTTTAAGTGGTGGCTTAGGTTGCAGTAATAGGTGCAGTTTTCCTTCTGCCTTGAAGCAGGAGTGGTGTGGTCTAACTAATATAGTTTCCTGATAATTTTCTGTTTAAAAGAAAAATAAATCAGTACTCAGAGTAAAACTGTGTGTTTATTTTGCCTAACAGTTGAAATAGGAGCCCAGTGGCAGCAAGCCTCTAGGCAGAGGCACAGCTAGCAACTCTGCATACTGCTGGTTATGGTTAACCAGGCTCTGGGAGACACAGGAAGTCTGTGGGAACTCGGCACAAGCTGAAGTGTCAAGACACCTATTCTTTTGTCTCAAAGTATTTCCTGAGCTCTGAAGTAATGATTACCCACTCACCACATGGAAGTGTTATGAGCATCAATATTTTTTAAAATTAGAGCATTTGAAGAGTGCTGGTGATGGGGAAAATACATTGTGTAAAGGAAGGAGGGAGCTAAATTCTTATGGTTTTGAAGCAAAAAGATATAATATGGGTTTTGTAACACTTTGTATGGAGTAAAAATCCAATTTTAATATGACAAAGAGTCTGCTGGCTAGCGGAAAAAGGTTTAATGGCACCTCACACTGAGACAGAGATATTTGGAAGTAATTTTTTTGGTCCTGCTGATTTTTGTGGCAGTGCTTCTCTCTTTAGAAAGTGTGCCCACAGGGAGTGCCAGACAGCTTTTCTGCCACTCCAGATTAATCATGCAGATTGTTTTTCTGCCAAGATAATATCCTTAGGTACACTTGTAGACTCAAGCATATTCTGTTGAGAAGTGAACAAAATTAACCAAATACATAAGTGTTGTAATAACTAGAATTATGTGGATTCAGTATAAAAATAGAATTGGGCAGTTTTCTGTAAAGCCTGCATTAATTAGTCAATGATGGGAAAAACAACTAAATATAATGGTAAATTTTGTAAGCTAAAAATAAGCTGTCATCATCTTGCAGAAAAAGCTGATGGTTTACAAGGATACTAGAACAATGCAATTTATCATGATGCCTTTGCTGCACATAAACATTACTTGAATATGTCTTTAATGTATTCTTGAATCCCTTCAGTGGCATCCCCTCCCCCAGCTGATGATTTTAAGGATGTGACTAGAAGAATAAAAATCTGTAGGGTAATACTTGTTTAATTACTTCTAGGCCTGGGGCCAGTTGCAATCCCTGATAAAGGAAACAATGTCAAAATTCTAAATGATTAATGTTCTGGCAACATCCTACAACGATGTGGTAGATTCTTCCCCTTGTCCTGCAGCTCGGTCATTTCACATCCTGAACTGCTAAACTGGAGGAGAGCATAGCTCAGTATTTATACGGGATCCTCCTAAAGCAAGAGTATACTTAAGCAGGAAAAGGGCCTAACCATGTCTGATGTCAGGCTTCTCACTAAGCTGAGCTGGTAAGAATTATGCTAAGACTTCTGTTTTATTTTTAATTCAGTTAAAATTTGTTTTGGTCACATGGTCTTAATTAGTACACTGTTTATTAATTTCAAATTTATCTAAGTGCTTTTTGTCTTTTAACTAACTTCCTACCAGTTACCTTTGTAGTTTATTGTGATGAGCTATGATCTTCTCTTTATTGATTAAGTGACACCTGGTAAAGGTGAAATGCACATCTCCATATGTGTACCTGATAGGTATAAGTACTTTAGGTTTTGGAAGAAGTATGGGTGGGAAGCAAACTAAAAATCAGAAGACAGTCTTGAAAACAGTTGTGCCCATGTTTAAAATCAAACATTAATAAAGCCACTGAAATCTGTTGGGAAGAAATAGGCTTTGCACTTGACTTTTTGTAATCCTGTAAAATGAAAACTGTATGAAAGGTATTAGGAAGATTTTTATCTTAAATCACACAGACTTTAGAAGCTTACTTTTTTAAAAAAATATTTTTAAAAATAATGATATGTCCAGAATAGGTTTAGAAATACGTGCAGGCTTTCCAGGAATATCAGAAGCAATCATTCCTCCATTTCCCTGTAGTGCATGTACATTGTCCAACTGCTCCCCGGTCTGTTTTGTTTACTTCATCTGAAGAAGCAACAGCTACTGGCAGTATCTCAGATAGTTGTGAACAGCACCCTTTGTGGCAGATTTTGTGTTAATTTTCTAGGGGTGTCCCTACATTTCACTATGAATGTCCAAGATCTGAGCTAGTTGTGAGTGAACTGACACAGCTGGTCATCATGATCCCCTGCAGAAACACCGGGCTGGGGCCCAGGAACAGTGTTCCTGTGTACAACTGCTAACCAGCCTTTCTTCCCAAGTCTACTTGTTATCTTCTGGAGGTGAATAATTAGCCAGGCTGCAGTAGAGCTCCAGTGCAGTGACGGTGTCCTATTCCAGTGCTAGCTTGTTCAAAGCCTGCTCAGGAATATCTTTGAATTGCTCCTCTTTACAGTGTACATATGCTTTTAAAAGGCAGGTATAGCCCAGAGGCTGCTGTGATAACACCTTCCTATTTCACACAGTATTTCAGAGCAGCTTCTCAACCTGTTCTGGAGGTTGTGAAGTTACTCAGAGTCTCTGTAACATCCTCCAGCTCCCGACATTTGCTTTACCTTAGGGCTTGTAAAGGTGTGTTCTGAAGACAGCTGCATGGAAAGAAGGAATTCTGTTTGTCCTGGGAAAATCTCTCATTTCTAGAATTAGGCTATTTAAGCATTTCTGAGAAGCTAAGTATTGTATACCTATTATATAGGCTGCAGTTCCCTTTCCTAAAATGTCTACAGATCGCCATGAAACATTCAATTTTCTTTTCAAATTGAAAACAAATCCTGACATGTTGAGAATGTTGGCCTTGCACAATTTGCAGAAATAGGAGTAATTAATTAATTCTTAAATTAGACTTAAGCAAAGGAACCTGAGGGTTCATGTATCAATAAACCAACCACAAATATAAATATATATATTACACATTGAAACTCTCTTGGTGTATGTATCATGCAACGAAAGGCCCAGTATTTAAAATCTGAATGCCAAGTAAATGCCTGACTTTCAAAACCTTTGGATCTATAGATTTAGAATTTAGGATCAATTTTCTGGTAGATTAATTTTCAATACTGTATTGGGACTTCTAAAGTTGAAAATTTAAACTCTAAAGTTGTTTTCCTAGGGTTCTTTTATAAATATCCAAACTGAAACAATTGAAAACACGAGTTTTTTCTGAAATGATCAGGAAGTGAAAAATCCTGTCTCTCCAAAAGCTGGCAACAAATTTCAAATTCATTAAGATGATCAGGGCTCTCACCCCTGGTGTTTAAAGGTTCAGGGTACATTTGTTTCTCAAAATGATGCCTTTTAAGAAAAATAATGTGCCAAATCAGGCATCCAAACCCAGAGGTGCCCAGACCATTGTGTGCACTTATAAACCTTGGTTAGGACACAGTAGTGTGTGGATTCATGTGTGATTAAAAAATGCTGGAAATGCCTCTTTCTAAAATTATTACATGTGCAAGTTACATGTGAAATAACCTGGGTTATTTCATTATATCATCTGATTATATATTTTTTTAAGAATTGTGTAAAGATATGTGACAAGCTGGAAACTAAGAAAAAGTCTGATTGATCTTTACAGCATTTAATGGAAATAGTTTTTCCCTAATCCTGAAAGACATGTAAGTTGATGAGTGAACTCAAATAGATACTTATTAATAATTTTAATAATTTACTTATTTCTGCTTCATTACCTGAATCCTCAACATGTGTTCTGCTTGCCGAATATTTTCAGCAATGCATGCAGTCTACCAACTGAGTTAATGTGCCAGACTTCAACTGAACTGTGCCCACATGTGGAATTTCATCTTCGGAGTCTAAAATCTGTGGGGTTGATAATCACCAGCTTCCTGAAACACAGCACAGGGCACATTTACTCATTTTGTGGATCCCCATGGACCCAAATGCATTTCTTGTGTAGTGCGAGTACCTTTGACATTTCACTCCAGAAGTTAAATTGATCTGTGAGCTCATTCGCTTATTTTGATGTTCTGATGTTAATATTATCTAATACTGTAATTTCATATCCATCTGAAAAAGCTTGCATTTTCCTTTCATATGGAAAATAAGTGTGATGCAAAAGAGCATTACCTGAAAGGTGACTTGGAAATGAAAAAGTGATTGGATTTGAGTAATTTTTTTTTTCATGTTACAGAAACTTGTTATTACAGTGAGTTTTTATTGCAGCTTATGGCTTCTAAGCAGAAATGAGAGGAAAATCAGGAAATTCATGCCTTGAGAGGGAAATTTTCAAAACATTTGCTTCCTATTCCTAGCTTCGTAACACTCTGGTGGAAGAATAATCTTTGACAAGGATTTACCCCCTGTGCTTTCCTAGCTGCTGAGGAAACTCCCTGTCAACGATATGATTCATCCGACTGCTCCATCAAAAATGGGCTCTTTTTTGTTTGTTTGTTTTCTCCCGCGATGCCAGCCTCGCACCTCGCTCTGATTTTCGCGGGGAGCTGTGGTGGGGGCGCTGCGGGCGGGGCTGGTGCGGGCCGTGACTCAGCGCCGGGCCCGCGCTGCTCAGCCAGCGGCTGCCCGGCCGCGCCGCTCCCGACACCGCGCCCTCCGCACCCCTCCCCTCCGCCCCGCTCCCCTTCCCAGCCTCCTCCGC
>JAWWMP010000081.1:128876366-128904813 GCA_035047865.1 Dendrocincla tyrannina | reverse complement strand
GACGCTCTTCCGATCTTGTCGGTGACGGTGCGAGGCTGGTGCCGGGGGATATCGGTTTTGGTGTGATGCTGGTGCCGGGGGATATCGGTTTTGGTGTGATGCTGGTGCCGGGGGATGCCGGTATCGGTGTGATGCTGGTGCCGGGGGATGCCGGTATCGGGGTGATGCTGGTGCCGGGGGATATCGGTATTGGTGTGATGCCGGTGCCGGGGGATGCTGGTGTCCTTGTGATGCTGGTGCCGGGGCGGTGTCGGTACCGGTGCTGGGGGATGCCGGTGACGGGGGATATCGGTGTCCGTGTGATGCCGGTGCCGGGGAGGGGGGTGCCGGTGCGATGCTGGTGCCGGGGTGGGGGGGTGCCGGTGCCGGAGGGATTTCCGTGCCGGGGGGTGCCGGTGCCGGGGGGTGCCGGGCAGGGCAGGCCCGGGCAGGGCAGGGCGGCCCCGCGGTGCTGAAGGGACAGCGGCCGGCCCGCTCAGCGGCGGGAGGCGCCGCCACGCCCGCTCGTCATGGCGACGACCCCCGAGGCTGCCGCCCGCCCCCGCCGCTCCCTCCCACCCACCCGACCCGGCGGGGATGCGGAGGGGCGCCCGTGCCCGCGCTGCCTCCGCCCTGTGCCCCGGCTCCTGCCACCGCCGGGTCTGGGCGGCACCGCCTCCCGAGGGCCGGGGATGCCCACCCACGGCCAGACCCTCCGCTGCGGGGCGTGGGGCATCGCCCGGCCCCCAACCCTCCTCCTGCCGGGCATTGCCCGCGGTGCCGCTGCCCACCCCCGGCGCCAGCGGGGCCGCCCGGGCAGGGTGCCGGCGGGGACGGGGCTCTCCTCGGGGCCATGGGCGAGAGGAGAGCCGAGCTGCGTGCTGAGGCTGCTGCCGCCCTCTCAGCAGCCCGCTGGGAGCCCCCGAGCCCCGCACGGCCCCGCCAGCCGCGTCGGGAGGGACAGCCCTGAGCGGGCACCCCGGGCCGGGCGGTGGAAGGGCTGAGCGCCCTGCACTGCTGCTCTTGGCGGGGCAGTGTTTTCCTGCCGACACGCGGAGCAATGTCCAGCCACACGGTCAGCGATGGCAGCGTCCCTGCCCACGCTGGAGGCGGCTGGGAGGAAATCTCCCCCCTCATGCTAAGCCCGTCGTGGGTCCGAGTTTCCCCGGGAGAAGCCTGGTCCTCACAGTCCCTGCGATCAGGGGCCGGCTGTGCAGAGCACAGGTGCTTTGAGACAGGTGCTTTATACCGGGCTAACCCGCATAGTCCCCTGCCTCTCACTCATGGTCCCACGCTTCTGAGGTCCGGCTCCTGGAAACGGAGTGCTGTCGTTGCTTTGAAGGATTAAGGGGTGCAGTGGGTTGAAGACTCCTTGCTTGCTTCCCCCAGCCCTGTCAGAACCCTGAGCACTCCAGCTACGCATCCCCTTCGGCTTGTTCTTCAAGCCCTTGACGAGGGAGAGAGGTTATACCTTCTGACTCCAGCACCACATGAGCCCTATTAACAGGGAATCCCCCAGTAGTAAAGAACAGCCCTTTAAGAGCGTTAAGGAGAGACTGAGTGCTGACATGGAGTGGGGCAAGTAAGTCCTGGGTATGCCAGTGGCCAATTCTCCAAGATCCCGCTCAGTTTTCCTGACTGGGGTATTTGATCATCCCACTACGTCCCACCAGTGCTGATGCATTGTGTGTCCCCACACCTCGGGGACACTCCCAGAGCTGCGTGCAGAGCACACTCAGCCCCCCAGAGACGCTTCAGTGATGCTACAGATGCTGCCCCTGCTTGCCTTTTCTTGGGTGGTGTTTGCTCTTGCTTTGTTCTCCTGTTGGTGGCTGTCTCCTGCCTCCCTTTCCTACAGATGCCCTGGGTCAGGGCTTTGTGTCCCAGCATGCTGCACTGCATGTCCAGTGACATCCCAGGGGACATTGAATCCACACTGAATCCACACAATTGAATTATGCACACCAGGCTGCCCTCCTGGCCAGGGAAAATGCTGCTCCTCTCAGTCTGGTCCCCCCAGCTCTTCCCCTCCTGGGACGGGGCACACAGAGACTGCACATAGCAGAGAGGGAACTTTGCAAATGCAGTGACGACCTGCACGTTTCCCTGTAACAAGGGCTTTTCCTGTCCAGAGAGGCATCTCCCCTGCTTCCCACGGGCAGCGTAGTTGTTAGGTTAGGTTGTGACAGCCGCCTCCTCTCAGGGCTCTGCTGGCCAACCACTCACTGGGGAGCTCTAATTGTACTGGCTTTTAATGCCTGGGGCAAGGGATGGCGGGACACAGGACTGGGAACCACCACGTTGAGATTTCCGAGTTGGTTTCCCTCTCTCTCCGCCTCCCCTCCCCCCTCCCCCCCCCCCCCCCGAGCTTGGATAAATCACAAAACTCCTCTATTGTAATTTCCCACTCACTGTTAGGAGAACAAAAATAACTCATATTCCTTAGTGACGTTACAAGGAATAGTGAGCTGGTGCTGCTGGTAGTGCATTCAAGTGACGTCTGTGTGTTTTCATGAGCTCTGCTCTATCCTACATATTTAGTGGGGTCTTTCCACATATTTAAACATCCTCAGCAAATTTGGTTTTTTTTAAAAAACAGTCATTACTCTTCTTTCTTATTCTTAAATTAGGTTCCCCCCCCCCCCCAATGCTGCTTTGGAAGAAACTAAGTAGAGATATATTTAGAGGATTTCCAAGCTTTTATACATTGTTCTCACTTTCTAAGCCCCCAAAAGGGTTATAGGCAGTCTCATTACTCATTTATCAATCTCTGCTCTTATCTTTACCTTGGAAAAAACCCTTTTCTAACTTGCATTTTCTCAATAAAAGGTACAGCAAGGTTTATGCAGAGATACTGGAGATAAACAGCAAAGCAATATAACCACGTAGAGATACAACTCCCACTAGTCTAATATAACTGCTCCTGTAATTAGGGCTAATTGGCTCAGCCTGATCATTTTGCTAATAAGGCTAAAATGCTTTCAGCACTCAAGTTAGTAATCCAAAATTCATCTGCATGTTTCTGCGGGGTGTATACTCTGCTCCACAGACACACAAGCAGGTCTGCTACTGACCTAGTACTTTTGCCTTTTCCAGCAGTAAGTACAGGAAAAATTGCTGTGGACACACTATCTCTGGTGGAATCCAAGGCAGAAGATATGTCAAAAGGAATCAGATATTTCATTTTTGCACAAAATGAGCTTGTGATGTGTCAGAGAAGAGCACGTTTTGGGAGATACTAGTAATATACCAAATAAATACCAAGAAACATTTCATCTCCACTGCCTTGTGGATGCTTCTTGGACTGGAGAGGATGCAAGAGGAGTGCTGAGCTGGGCCTGGGCTGGCGGTGTAAGGAAGCATGAAAGAATTGCCTGCTGGAGTGGGGAGATGAATGAGTGATTTGTATAACTCTAGGGCAATATCACAAAAGCTAAACTAACTGTGGGTTTGCTGATTATAGTTGCTGACTGTGACTGTGTGAGAGAGACAGAGCTTGTTTTATTGGTACACATGGTACCATGTTATTTAAGGAATATGAGAAGCTGCCAGTGCTGTGTAAAAACATGGCATGTGTACAGGTGTCTGTCAGGGCTGAGGAGACGTGGTAACTGCAGTGTTTGACTATACACCCAGTCTGGGGCTTCTGGTGACCTGAACTGTGAGGGAATGTGGAAATTATTGCCATGCTGACAGCTGACTCAGCATAGAAAGCTGCTGCCTAAGAAGCCCTGTCCTTAGACAACACCTCCTGTCTGGTCCCTCTTGGCTGTCCCACCACTGCAGCAGCTGTGCTACCCTGCAGTGAATTTAACACTGATGAGGACATGTGGCACTGTGTTTCACAGGTGTGATACCCTGCCTCTGAGATGCATTGTCGACTTTGGAAGAAGTAAAACTGCTATGATAACTACTACTTTTAGTGTTAATGAAACACTGAACAGGGTCTAAAGGAAGTTATGATAAAGGTTTTACTTGCATGGTGGATAGATGAACTTCGAACTGGAGGACATAACCATCTAATAGGCTGAAGGTGGAAATTGAGTCTGAACTTTGTGTTCATTGAAAGGTTTCCCTCTGTCCCCGGAGCCAGATTCAAATGTACATTCTTGCTGACTATTTCCTTTTGCTCCTGGAGTTTTAATGTCTTGTTTCAAGATCAATCTATAAGATCTGTTTTTCTTTCCAAATCCTCACAGGTGGCTGAGACTCGTTTGTGACAGCAATTCTACTGCCACAACTGTTGACTGTGGCTGGTTGGTAAATATGTTTTAAAGAAGTCAAAATAATTCTGTACACCATGCTCATTTAAATACCCAAAAAGGATTGTTGCAGAACATTTCCATATCTAAGAGAATGAGTAAGTTGAAAATGGATTTAAACAAAACCATAAAAGCTACATCCATCTCTGGATATTTATCCAAATGATCTTAGTACAGCCCAAGTTTGGCAGAAACCCTGACTGAGAGAGAACATTGCAGAAGAGGGACCCTTTTAAGCATGTTTTGTTCTTCTCCCCTCGTGTCAACAAGGTAGCCATTCTCATTATGTTTGGTTGCTGGCAGTCTATGGCCAGCCTTTTCTAACTGGAAGCTTAATGAAAGCTGAGATTATTCCCACTTCATGATCTTTCAGATTTTCTCAAATCTCCCATAACCACAGGCAGAGAAGAAGTGCCATTTGTTAATGAATCTTCTCACCCTGTAAGAGCCCTGTCTGACATGCCTGCTTTTCTCAGGAGGGAAAGGCTTTGCACGAGCTCTGTGTCACTTGCAGTGTAAAACTGGAGAGGGAGGAGAGTCAAACAATGTATTAAGCTAGAAGTTTACAAGGCAGTGATAGCTACGTCTGAAAACAAAGCTCTGCTGTGACAGAATGGAACTCCAGTGGACCACAGAAAAGCCATCTGGCAGCTGAAGAAGCTGAACCACATACTGAACATGATCTGAGCTTTTCTTTTTGGGTGACAGCACCTCCACAGAGTGACAAATGCTGATCTTTTGCAGTGCACTGATTGCATGAGCAATGAAGTTTTTCTGTGATGACTCTGTGGTATTCTGCCTTTTGTTGTGAGTTGACTTGTTTAGTAACTGTTGTGCCTGCTCCACCTGATTCTTCACTCTAAGGGACACAGGGCAATATAATCTTTTGCAAGCCCAGTGGGAAGCCTTGTCTTCCTTAATTAATTCACCATATCCCAGAATCATGGAGTGCAAGGCAAAAAAGGATCATTAGACAGTTGTGACTTTTTTTCAGTTAGACTGTAGAGTTTCAACCTTCTGTCCCCTACTGAAAACTGATGTCTGAGATGGGTGAAATGAACCATACCTACAGATCACCCCCAGGCACCAGCTGAGCTTCAGCCGTAAGCATTGCCTGTAGCAATAAACAATGAGAAGGGGTTTCAGAGCTGCCTTTTTTGGTTGTAAATGATGACCTAATGCAGTGCAATGGTCACTTTCCCAGTGGCACTTCGTGCAGATGGCAATGGGCACGACCTCTTTGATATTTGCCTGAATGGATGTGGAGAGAAAGAGGATCTTGCTTGTATCCAGGTAATGGCTGCTAGTTTTAAATCATGACTAAAAAGCTGACTTCTGTGTTATCAGTCAGTTGATATGGAACATTTGAAGGCTATTTCGCTTGCATTTGGAACCCACCCCTATGTTTCTTCCCTTATGCTTCTCACACTTCCATGTATCTAGAAAACAAAGCCCTGTGAACTCCATCTACAGCACAGCTCTCTGGACAGATCCCCAGACTGGATACATTCTCAGCTGATTTGCTTTCACTGAGAGCATGCCTCATGCTTAGAGGAGTGCTGAGTGTTTTGCCTCCATTTTTCTCCTGTGCACTTTTAAGGAAGGTAGGGGAAATGCTTCTTGCTCTATGCAAATTAGAGAAAACTCATGCAAAGCTAATCAAGGCCCCTTAATCTAAAAATAATAATTGAGATAATTTCTTGTTTCCATATATATATATATATATCTGTGACACAGGAATCTCCATCTTAAATGAAAAAACCCAAAACCCAACAAGTTGAACACAAGCAGGAAGAGCAGTTCCTACTTGGAAACATTCTACTCAAAGAAAGCATGAATCTGAGAACCCCCTCCTAGCTTACATCTATTTCAGTCTGGGAGGAAAACTGATTTTGGTTATGAAACCAGCACGCAGAAGGGAGGAGAAGCCTCTCAAGCTAGGTGACCCCAGCTCACAGTGTATCCTTATTTTCAGGAGTGGCAAAGGGCCCTGCAATACTTCACACAGGTTAGTAGGCTTCAGGTCACGGTTGTTCAATGATAGGTCAGCTCCAATATTGTTACCATCACTTGATGTGTGGATCAGTATTATCTCCTTTCTTCTTCCTGCTGTTCTGGGGGGAGTTTGGTGTTAGGAGAGCCTTAGCTAATTCCGTGTTTTTCAAATGAATAGTAACAACATTGAAATTGTGTTGGTAATAGCCTGAAGAGACTGCTACTGAACACAGTTTCTTAAACCATTGACACTCTCTCTCCCAGCTCCTCGGATGAGTTTGGTGGGTGTCCAAATCTTCTCACCCATATAGGTACACCATACTGCATATACCCAGCCATGAGACCTGCCCCACTGCTCCTGCCTTTTGTTGCCCAGCCTGATCATCACCGGGGATAATGGCAAGGATGGACTGCTTATTTCATGGCCAGCAGATCCATACAGCCTGATGCTAGTCTGCAGCCAGCCAGGTAGAGCTTGGAATCAGAAACATCTTTACTAACCCTAAAAAAATTAAGAAGAGCATAAGAGATTGTTACACTTCATCTGCCCAAATGTATGTATTTTACAACTGAAAACCTTAATGCCCAGCTAGATCAGTGAATGAGATAAAACAAAGAAGCAAAGGAAATAGAAGGCAGGCATACCAGCAGCTTTCCCTTCACCTCCCAAAGGTGTTTTTAAGGGAGAGAGCAGAAGGTGCATTATCTGCTTTCCATACCTGAGTTGCCACTGACATCACTCCCTGGCTGCCCAAACAGCTTGATGCTGCAATATCTGGTGTCTACAGTCATATTCTAGCTGGAGAGAAAGCTTTACAGTATCTTTGGATGAGGCCAGAGAGATTTAAATGAAAAGATTTTGAGGAGCTGACTTAAGACCCTGCTCTGACCATAGAAGGCCGAGGCTCTATCCTCCTGCATCCTAATGCTTGCGCAGCTTAGCACAGGTTCAGAAGCTACTGGCTCCTGGCTTCTGAACAAAGGTCTCAACTTCTTAAAAATGAAATACTGGCATTGTTTGGGTTTTTTATGAAGCCACTCAACAAGAGATCCTTTGTTTTATTTGCATATTGTTCGTGAAGGATTTAGTTGTTGCCCTGAGGGCTCTGGTGTTCACAGTTCTTGAGTATCCACGTCATTTACATCAGTTGTCCCCTCAAGAGAAGAGCAAAGTTTCCTTCTGAACTCAGCCCAAGTGTGAAGAAGCTTAAGGGTCCTGAGTGGTTAAAGAAATAGCACCATGGGTCCAAAAAGGAAGGGTCCCAAAGTGGCAATACAGGTCTATCCTTGTAGCCTAGCATCACCAAAAAAGAGTGAGTGGAAGCACGTCACACCTACTCAGTTTCCTGAAGCTTTCTAAAGCAGGTACTGTGAATATTCTCTCTCAGTTTGTGTGAACCATTCACCATCGCCTCCTAAACCACTATGTGCAGAGTTTGCCAGCTGAGATTTTAAGATAAATCTATCTCTCCTTGAGCTGTTTGTAGCAAATAGCTTGGAAGGGCGTGACCATCACACACTGCCAACAAAATATGTTTCTATAGTGGTATCACCTCCAGCAGCTTCTTTTGTTGTTGTTGTTTTGTTTTTTGGTTTTTTTTGGGGGGGTTTTTTGTTTGTTTGTTTTTTGTTTTTTAACAAGCTAAAGCACAAGAAGAAAGATTTTGTGCCGCACAAAGCCTTACTGTGATTGAGACAGGGGTTTTTTTAAAATTTTGTTTAGTGAAAAACAATCAACCTTAATAATTTATTCCTTAATAACTGCCCACACAGCAAAAGGAACTTAAAAGCTCTTTCATAACCTGCATAACACTCATGCCCCATTTTTAGACTGGGAGAGCACTGCCACTTGTTTAAAAATACTAATGAACTGTTTGCAGAAACAGTCTATCTCTGAGTCATTCACTGTAACTTCACAATGACAGTACCTTGCCTGAAATGCATCTCAAAGGCAGCTTGGTCTGTAATTTATCCGAAAGGTCAGACTTGCCTATCTAAGGATCTGGTTGAAGGTATGCACACTCTTATATGCCTCCAAAAATATTCTGGCCTCTCACTAGTGGATGAAGGAGAAAGAATTTCCTTTGGATTTGATTCACTTTGATATTTTTTGATCCTATGTAAAACAAGAACAAGCCAATTAAAAAAAAATCACTGAATAAGATTCTAATTAATGTTTCCCACTGTTCCCACTGCTATCATAGAACAAAAGGTTTTAAAATTTCTGAAACATGTTGGGACATCTGTGCTCAGTTTCTATACACAATGCAGAAAGTCCAAAACATCATGGGAAACCTTATTCTGAAGGGATGCCAGTCCAGATCCATGCTCTGAAGAGTTTCATATGGTTCAGATCAGTTTATAAAAAAGCCTCTGAACTGTTTTACCCTTAGCTAACATGATTTTAAACTTCAAGTTTTTTAACCTCAATTCAAGAAAGCACTTAACAATATGCTTAATTATAACCCCCTCTGTTTTTCAGAATAATGCCTTTCTTTGCTCTCCTGGAGTCTGTTATTCCTATAATAGAGTAAGAGGAAATAATGAAGCAATTTTTTTTTCAAGAGCATATACTAGGAAATTTTGAGAAAACAGCAGTAGTTTAAACTTCACCATTCAGTTTGCTGACTGATTCATTTGGTATAGAGTGAGGGCCAGCATGTTGTGAGGAAAACCTGAACTTCATTTTATTTGTTTTTCTTTTCAAGCTGCTGCCTTGTGGAGCAATTCTGAACTTCATTGCATTTGGAATATTACACTAACCAGCTGCTGATCAAAGACTTCACTGAATCTAGGTCAGGTCTAATTTGTGAAGCTTGCAGACTTAATCACTCTGGCAGCTTTCTGAAAGGTACATACGGAGAATCCATGAGCTGCGGGAACAGAATTACGGGCCTTCTTCTCACCATCAGTTTTAATGCAATTTGGTTTATTTCCTTTTCCAGGAGTTCCTTTGTTTTAAAGTACCCAGTGAAAAACAGATTAAATGTGGCAGCCACATCTGTTTTAGGAAATTCCGGTGGAGATATCAGATTGGTAGCTGACTCAAGCAATGTTAAAAGTGAATGCTTCTGGTCTGAGCAGGTGGTCTGTGAACACCACAAAAAGTCTGTAGCCTTTTATAGTGACTTTCATCTCAGGATCTCAAAGCACTCTGTAAATATCAGTTGATCAGGCCTTACAATGTCCCTGGGAGGTGATCACTGTAATCGAAGGGAGTGGGTTTTATGGCTCACAAGTTTGCTGCTGGCCATGAAAACCTATTTTTGATTCACACAATCTGCCACAAGTAGTGCAGATGTATTGCTGCTGTGCTTGAAAATAAGGGCTGTTTGAGGGGTAGCAGCGTTTGTGCCACTGGTACACATGTTCTTTCCTTTTGATCTGCTCCACTATCCCTTTCTCTCCCATTGTCTTCTCCTGGCGCTCCCTTTCAAGTGCACATCCCACTTTTGTAAGTCATGTTAAGAAAATATTTTCTGGAGAGAGCTTGACATACATGCATGCCTTGGAGATTTTTTCTTTGCAATTCCTAGGGCAAAGTGTGTACTAAGATGTACTTCAACCAGTCTTCTAGCAGCTGTAGCAGTGGGAATACTGCAGTGCTCTCTGTTTACAATATTGTTTGGGTTAATTTAGAGGGGTTTAAAATTTAAACTTAGCAGCACAGAGACCATGCCAATAGTCAGAGAACATCTGTCTGAACAAGGTCCTGCAGCCAGAAGAAGTTGCCTTGTAAAGCATTCCTCTCTGACCTACAGATGGGCTGAAGCACAGGCATTGTGGGGCAGGTTTTCTTCACTGAATATTACTTTTGTAATTCACAAGAAACAAAGAACAGACTTATTTCAGAGTCCATCATAACATGACAAATGATATTTGTGTGTGTGCATCCACATGTATGTGTATGTGTGTGTTTAGGCACTAATTATATGGTAATCACCAATACTTAGAATTTAGGACAGGCCTTTGATACAGAATTAATATTCCTGTGGTTTGTTTTTTGTTTGGTTTGATTTGGTTTTTTTTTTGTTGTTGTTGTTGCTTATTTGTTTCTATAGCTGTAGAGGATATTTACACTAAGCACACTTTGATGTCCACTGAACATACTTAAAATTCTGTCATATTTCAGTTCTAGTTGTAACCTCCTGGGACCTTGCCATTTGGACCCTCTAAAGACAGCATTACTTCCTTCAGTAAAACCTGGGGTGGAGGACGTGGAGGAAGATCAGTATTTCCACATGAAAATAGGCACCATTTCTTGGATAGAGACATGAGACTTTGTTGTCTATGTGATAACACTCAGATTATAAATATTGACTTTTGACAGTGTTGACCCACAATCCATGATGCTGGCTCAAAAATTTGTTGTTTTAAGCGTTCTGGAAAATATGATTGCCATCCAAAACTGAAAGCAGAGTCCCCGTCACTGTTAGTCTGGAACTTGCACTGCCTATTATACCTCTTATTATATAAGGTTAATGATACCAGCTCTATCCCCAGCCAATATTTATAGCACAAAGAAATCTTCAAATACAAATATATTTGAAGGCTTTATGGAGTTACACCAGAGAGAACTTGACATCAGAGGTTCAAGTGGTCATAATTTTCCCATTTGCTTTGTAAAGGACTTTACCTTCCCATCCTCACAGCAATCAGCACAGCTGGATCTCCACCCTGGCTGTGACCTCTGGATATTGCCATAATATAAACATTAAACAAACATAATGAGTGATAAAAAGTGCGTAGGTTATTTCTTCCCTCAATTTTTCACTTAAAAGATTTTCATAGGCACGTGTTGTTCCTAGTCTAGAGTTGCCAATAGATTAATACAATGGCCAGTATGGGAGGATAGTGTCACTGAATTAAAAAAGTGAGGATTCTTTCTGATGGCTAAACCAAAGTGCCAGAGTTCAGCTTTTGCATTTTGGCTACACCACAACAGGCAACAGAGATCTTAGCAAAATGTATTGAAGGATCAGATGGAACTGAAAACAACCTGGAAGAAATTGGAAATTTTACTGGGGGAGAGGAAGCAATGAGGAAGCTTATTCTTGTAAAAATTTGTTCTATATCCCAAAGAGGGTAGTAAGGAGAAGAGTTTCTTGGACATTAAAATAGCAGCAAACCTTTGTACACTCAGAGTATCCATTTCTCAACACAGCAAACAGTAACATAAAAACATATGTGATGAGCAATAACACTCATAAATCTTAAGAGATTATGTGTTCCTAAAGTAAGACTTCAGACTGATCCATTTTGTTAATTGCCAAACTTCAGCATGATTCAATCAAGTTTTGCTTAATCTGAATTTATTTACTCTTTGTGATGATGAATCACTGAGCATATCTGTAGTCCAGTCTGTTGAACTAATTTATCAGGCATTTTGATGGACTGGTGATTTATCTCCTCTGAACGTTTCATGGTTTATTTATTTGTATCATCTGGATTGTGTAGAACAAAAACTGGAGTTCTGCCAAGAATTAAACATTCCTCAGTGATGCCTTTAGTAACAGGAAAATAGATAGGTATTCTTGTTGCAATATAGCCAAACAACTAAGCCAGGAAAACTTACCTACCGACCCAATATCCCAAAATAAATTAATTTGTTAACCTGGGTGGGTTTGTATCAGTGAGACAACCTTGGAAAGATGGAGGGATGATAGCGGTGGGTTTTCTCTGTGCAGGACACGGGGATTTCTGGGAGGCTGGTCCAGGAATATTGGTTAGCCCAAGGAGAAATAAGACATGAGGGGGTTACTTACATAGCCCAATTAACATGCAAGTACTGTGCAGAGAGGCAGGCTCACACTGGCTGTTCTCTGGTTCTTACGGATAATGACAGGATAGGACAGGCCAGGCAGGACTTCAGCATAAGCTGGTAACTTATTTACATTCCCAGAAATGTACTTAAATTGATGTTCTCTACTGAAATCTGTGTCACTATGACCACACTGCTGTGGCTGCTTGTTAAAGCTAAATTCAGAATAGCTGCAAGTGGCTGTCATGCCTACCTTCAATGCAGGTATGTTGCTTTGATCCACTCTTTTCCAAGGGAATATATATGATCAGGTATTTTTCAGAAAGACATCCAACTCTTTACCTGTGAAAGAATTAAAGAATAAAGACATGCAAGTAGCAAATTATTTCTCAGAGTGGAAAGCTCAGATTTTCTGTACATACAGACTCAGAATAAAAATCCTCTCACTTCCAAAGAGGTGCAGTCTGCTCAGTCTGGGCTCTCCAGGACAAGAGATATGGACATACCTAAAGTGAGTCTAATGAAGGGCCACTGAGATGCTTAGGGGACTGAAGCATCTGACACATGAGAAGTGGTGGCAGCTTGGGCCGTTCAGCCTTTGGGGAAGAGAAGGCTCCAGGGGATCTCAGTATTGGGTATAAAATACCTGATCGGGTAAAGAGATGGAAAAAAAAGACGGAGCCAGACTCTTCTTAGTGGGGCTTAGTGAAAGGACTAGAGGCAACAGGAACAAACTGAAACAGAAAAGTTTACCAAAACATAAGAAAAAGAATTATTTGATGCAAGGGTGGTTAAGCACTGGCACAGGCTGCCCAGAGAGGTTTTGGAGGCATTTAAAACCTGATTGAACATGATCATGGTCAGTATCATTCTGATTTGGGCAGGGGATTGACTAGATGCTCCCCACAGGAGAGCCAGCCTCAGCCATTCCATCAGACTAAATTAAAAAATCTCCAATATTTTTTAGATTTTCCTGACAATAGATAGTGGTGAGAAGAGCATTTCAGTTTATCACGTAGACATTAACACTCTGGACTCCTGGGCACATGATGTTCTTTTGGTGAGCACTCAAACAGTGGATATAAATTAGAGATCAAGCACCATTAATGGAGCAACAGTACTAGGACATGTGTGGCAGTAAATGTCTGCACAGGTATGTAACATGAATATCCAATAAGGGTATAAGAAGAAATAGGAATGTGATTCAAATACCAATTAGATGTGCTTTATTAGCTACCATCCAAGGACTGCTGTTGCTTCCATAGCACTGAACTTGATCAGGGCCGTCAGATTTTGGTTCATTTTCTTCTTATTGTTGTTTCATGGGCTACGTCGGTCCTGGACTTTGCTCGAAGCCTTCCTTAGAGTTGTCTTGTTTAGGGATTTTGTGCAGTCATTAGAAACAAAGGAGTTGTTATATGGATTTATGCCATATGTCACTGGAATTGTAAGTAGCAATAATCAGGCGAAAACATGTCCTTTTTTCATCTCATAGTTCCTTCTGGCCCCCCAGTGTACTGAATTGCTTTGTAGGTTAGCCAGCCCTAAATAACAAAACCCAATCATTTTGTATCTGAGGACAGTGAAATGCTTCTGTGATATCCCAAACACATTTGGCATGTTTAAACACATCCTTTCAGCTTGTCATCTTTCATACAGCTTCTGAATGATGTTAATAATAATATCATTTATGTTGCATGGTTGATCCTGTGATTTTTGCTTCTTGCTTCTACATCACAAATGCAATACTTCCAGTCTTGGCTTCTTTTCTTCTGCAGGGAAAGGCATTAGAATTCTTCAGTTATTCTAGATATTTAGAGCTGAAAGACCAAGACCCATTTATATACAGGCCTGAAGTTATTAAACAACCAGAGGTACTTCAGATCTAATTGTTTTATTAGTGCTTCTATGTTGACTTTGATTGATGTAAGAGATTTACATTGCCAAAAAAGTAAATGAATTGGCTGTTTATGTATATGACATATGTATTAGATCATTTGTGAATTTTTAACATGGGAAAATAGCCATGTTTAAATGATACAAAATATTTGTATAGCAGTATTGTTACTTGCTGGTGTTACTTAACTGAAATTAACTCTACAGGAGTCAGTGTAACTGAAGTATGTAAAACCTGTGGAAGATGAGAACAGAGATGTATACTTTCAGTCTTATTTTAGGTTCAGAAATTGGCATAGTGACTACACACTGTTTCAGGAAGAGGGTACTTAGCTTTCCTATCCAGTTACAGATGCACTGTGGGTTATTTGGCCCTAAAACATGTGGACACAAATGTAGCCAACTGACCCTCATTTAACAGTATACCTTATTTTTTTATTGTATCTGGAGGATAGCCAATATGCTGGTATACTTATAAAATTCACCAAAATGGAGGGATAGAAGCTGGATTGACAGCAGGAGATGCCAATTTTTCTAAAGATTGTCTTTCTCAAGAAAAGATGTGCCACTCTTTTTCTGTGGAATGCACGAGTCATGTCTGAAGACATGCAACTGCTAAAACCATCTGACAACAACAGCATATCAGTATTGGCAGCTCTGCCAGTGTCTCTCCACTCACCCACTGAACTGTGGTGAGGATACAAAAGTTCCACTTCTGCTGTTTACCCAGCTGTGGATCATCTGGTTCCATGGGAAGAATTTGTCTTTCCAGCTTGCTTTTACAAAGAACCTAAGAAATTACTTTAAACAGTAAAAAAACCCAAAACACCAGAAAAGAGCATAATAATTGCCAAGCCAGGTTAAGGAATGCCAGAACTAAAACTGCCATAATTCAGGTCTGCTGTGCACGTTATTTTCCAATTTCTATTTGCATGACCACAAGCTGGTGGTTTCTTTGCCTTATTTTTTTCCCTCACTGCAGAGGACAGACCTGCTGTGGGATGAATCATGGTTACCTCATTGCAGAAACTGTGGAATTTGGAGGTTGATGGCAAAGGACTTCAAGATAGGAAAGGATTGTACTGTGGTTTGGGAAACTGAGTGTTGCTGTGGTATTGGATTTTGTTGCTATTATGGATTTTGTTGTTATTCTCCTGCACATCATTCCAAACGTAATGCTGGGCTAGTCACTTAACTCACAACTTCTCACAGATGGTAACTAATTTTCTGGAAACCCTGACAACTGGAATATGATATGGGATATGCAGAATATGCACTATTATGAGAAATTTGCTTTGAAGATATATTTTAGATGCTGAAAAAAAATCTGCTCCTAAGCATCTCAAATGAGAAACCGAAGTCTATGGTTTCTTTTGGCAATTTTGACTCAGTGACCATGAATAAACATAGAAGGTAATACTTCTTTCTCATTTTCAGGAGGCCCTGGAAGACCATTTGTCAGCGTTCATTAAACACCAGGGTCCTGCAGAGGAGAAGACCATAAAATGTCTTTCTTTGGAGTAAGTAGCTGTTTCAGCACTGTGTGAGATGATAGGTGCCATACCTAGAATAACAGGGTGAGATTTTTCAAACATCGATGCCACTATTTTTGTGCAGTGAATCAGCAGAGAACCATGGCAAAGGCCTTTACAGTTCAGTAAATTCCTTTCCTTGCCTCAAAGCAGGATCGGCGAGGTCAAAAATATTTTCCTGTTAGATACTGGTCTAAGCTCCAGTGACAGAATATTCACAATTGCATGATTTTCCATCACTTTGCTTTCCATACCATTGAAAAGTCTTTTGCAGTAGCTAGCTGAAATCTCCTCTTGGTTTGCCCCGTCTTCAGAGAAGAGAAAGAAATGTTCGTCTGTGGGACTGTCTCATAGCACATGCATAAAGGGTGCAGGACTAGGATCACTCCTTTATTTCCAAAGAGGTTTAAAACTTGTCCCAGACCAATGATCTGCACCATTATGTGTTGGGGCCTGACTGTCTGGAGTGCAGCTTGGCAGAAGAGGACGTGGTGGTCTTGGTGGATGGTAGCTGGCCATGAGCCAGCAGTGCCCTGGCAGCAGAGAAGGCCAGCAGTCCCCAGAGATGCATTAGGCAGAGAGCTGGGAGTGGGTTGAGGGAGGTGATCCTTCCCTTCAGCTCAGCACCAGTGAGATGTGTCTGAAGTGCTGAGTCCGGTATAAGAGAGATATGGATATTATGGAACTGGTCCAGTGAAGGGCTATTAAGAACAGGCTGTGAAAGCTGCAGCTGCTCAGCCTGGAGAAGGAGTCTCATCAATGTGTATAAATACCTGATGGCAAGAAAATGGAGCCAGACTCCTCTGTGGTGCCCGCTGACAGCACTAGAGGCAATGGGAACAAACTAAAACACAAGACATTCCACTAAAGCACAGTAATTATACTTTTTCAATCCAGGAGTGGTCAAACATTTACACAGGCTGCCCAGAGGGGCTGCGAGGTCCCAATTAATCCCTGGAAATATTCAAAATGCTACTAGAGACAATCATGGACAATGTGACCCTCTTTTGGGTATGAGACTGACTAGACAATCTCCAGGGGTGTCTGCCAGCCTCAACTATTGTGTAATTTGGTGCCTCCAGGAGCCGTATATAGAAAGTATGACCCTGGCATTTAACTCGTGTCTATTGAAGATATTGAACTACTATTCTTTGCAGTAAAATTGGAAATGGCTGTTTTGCTTGTGGACTGTCTGTGTAATGGGGAGAATCAGAGTAGAAATACTTAATGTTTGAATACCTTTTATGATTCTCTATGGTGAAAGTTCTCCCTTCTCCATAAGGATCTTGAGTTTGGATGTCTTCCCAGATTTCTGGAGTAAGGTGCAACTGGTTTTGTTTTGTTGGATTTTGTTTGTTTTAAAAATTTATTTCTATTACTGTAAGGTTTTTTCCAAAATCACCGACTAATACCTGGGTAAAGAAATACAGCTTGTTGCCAAGTCTAATGTTTCCTCCACCAGTGATATATTAAAATGCTCCTCACTTTCACTTCTGTCCTTATCTTCTCTAGACACCTGGGAAGCCCGTTCCTTGTGTGTTGTGCTTCCAAACATGATTTTCAATAGATTTCTTTTTATATCCTCTTCATCCCAGAGCATGAGCTATTGTTTTATAATACATTATAGCTACATGTCTGGGGAACAGAATTATCTAAATGAAGGGTAATTTTCCAGCATATTCTGGACATTCATGTGGCACAAGGAAGAGGATTAACACCTTAAAACAATGATCCTGTAAGAAATAACTGGTAGATTAACCTACATCATAACCAATACTAGACTTCAAAATTCTTTGTCCTTTCCTCTTCAACCTCAGATTGTTCAAATTCCTGAGCCATCGGCATGTCTGTCAGCTAAGTTTCTCTTAATTGTCAGCTTCTAAACCTGCCTCCAGATCTGTTCAGATCCATATTGTGCTTTAAAGTTCCCAATCCACACTGCCACCCTGACCTTTTCTTCTGCTCACATTTTTCAAGTTCTCTTCACATCATCCCTTCTCCCAGGGAAGAGAGTAATGCACAAATGGAAGGATTGGTAGCCACACCCCCTCTCCTAGAATGTACGATTATGGCAGTCTTTGGGGAGCTGGAAGTTGTGGGCTCAACTTCAGTCTGACAAAAGGAGCAGCAAGATCAGATTTCACTTGTCCCTGAGGAACAGTGCAGACCCTAAGCTGTGAAGTGTCCAGGTTCCTGATCTGAACGTGACTTTTTCCTAGGTGGTACCCACTGGCAGGTCATTCACTTTAGTTCCCCATCCTTTCTCTTCTCTTGTTTTGGCTTCAGCTGTCCTCTGGTTTTATGATTTTTTGTTCCCTTCCCAGACAGCTGTACTGCGAGGGCAGCTAATGGGAGAGAGGCTCACTTCTTAGGATTTTACAACAGACAAGACACATTAGCAGATAAACCCTGGCTGCCATCTCTTCTTAATATTCATTCAGTCTCTCCTCTCAAAGACAAACCCCTGTTTCTTAGGATCTGTTTTCTCACAATTCTTTTTGCAATTTACTTTTAAGGGATTCAGAGAAAGAAATGTCAGACCACTCCACGGGTAGCAATTTCACAGGGCAATACGGCTCACGCTGTCAATGAGTCAGCCTATATTTCTTTTAGCTTATTTTTGACCTTTGTTCCTCCTCACTCCATAAATCAGTCCTTCTTCTTCTTTGTGATGTTTACATTGTCAAAACCCAAGGTATTTCCTCACCTCCAGCAGATAGTCTCAGCATTAACGCCTGAGCACACTCCACTCTCTTTGCTCAGCTGTCATACAGCCAAACGCATCTCATTGACTTAATTCCTCATGAATCAATAGGTCCAGATACTTACCCTGTTGTTTCCTTTGGGATGAGTCTGCTCCAAAAGATCCCAGCCAGTCTGTTGGTCTCTGCTGTTATTAGGACCTTCTGTGTCCCTTCTTTAAGCACATTTCTCCACTTCATATCTGCATTTGAGGTTGAGCTTCCTCCTGCAGACTACTGCCTTGTGCCCATCCACTTGGCTGTTGTTTTGTTATTTCCAGCCTGTCTAAGTTTCTTTATGTTTTGTGTCTGTCCCCATCGGTTTACACAACACCTCTCTAACTCAGAGGAGTTGTTACATCAAATATAAATTGAATGAATGTCGTGTTTATTGCTTCCTTCCAGATCATAATAGGCATTAAATAAAAACATACTTAGGGCAGATTTCTAGCCTGCCTTTCCTCCCCTCCCCACACCCAATCCATGCCCCAGATAGTCTCATCACGGCTCTTTATGTTCATGTTTATCTTTTGTTCCTCTTTGTTTATGGACTCACAGCCTGTGTTCAATCTCTCTGACACTGCTCATTTCCTAGCCAACATGCATCCATTTTTCAAGTAATTTTGTAGCTGAGGCTTTTATCAGGACTGGCTGTAGGCTGCTTTTTCATTCCCTTCATCAGCTGGTTTTGTAAATCAATAAGAAAGGAGTGGTCATGTTTGTTTGGAGATTCAGCCTTTGTTGACTCTCTGAGATGACTTTGCCGCTGGTCCTAAGCAAAAGCACCATCAGTGGTGATGGGGAGTGTGCTCCCTTTTGCACGAGCAATGAAATTTCCCTAGGCTCTTCACTTACTGGTTTTATTCATCCAGTTATATTTATTAATCCTGTCCCTTAACAATATAAAATACGGGTCATGATAGCCAGCTGGTTGTTTTTCCTTCCTGACCCTCATCTGCCTACTAGCAAATACTTTATCCGTCTGCTTAGGAGTGTCTCAAATTTGCAGCAAGGAAAGAGGCTGCCATTGAAAAATTCTGAGAATCAAATTGTGACAGATCTGGGAGGGCAGAGGCAGGAGGGAGCTTCACATGGTTGAGATGTCATCCCCAGCAGAGCCAACATCCCTCCCACATTGTACTAGGACCTCTAACATGGCTGCAGCAACCTGGTCTCTGAAGGCAGGATCAGGTAAGAGGAGCTCTTGCACCCCATCACTTCTTGTTGGCACCCCACAACATGCCACTGCTGGGAATCAGCAGTACAGGTTGGTGCAGAGAAGGCACTGAGGGGAATTTCTGAGCTCTTTTAGGAGAGGTGGGCATATGGGGATGAACATCACCGAGACTCAGTGTGGTTATGAAGAGAAACGCTGCTTGGGGTTTCCATTCCACTGTTAGGCATTTCTGTTCATTTTTGTATAGTCCATCAGAGCTGACAAATACAAGCTAAAAAAATCTTTTTTTCCACAAGAGATATGATTTACTGTTTTGCCAATTTAAGCCTTTCAGCACAAAGAAATATTTAAACAGTCTTGGTCAACTTGATCAGTGGTAGCTCAGCCCATTAGTGGGCTACCTGCTGCAAGTATTTGCTGGGTAGACTTTAGGATATGATTTACAAAGAGGACTTTCAATGTGACCAGAGTACATGGATGTTTATGGATCTTGAGCAAGAAAAACTGATAGGAAGTATAGAACAAAAGTGTGACCTTCCAGGCCAGGGGGATCGATGGAGGGATTCAGTGTGAGCAGACATATGGGCCTCTGAAGAGGGGTGGTATGACCTAATGTTTGATCCAGCCCTGAGCTAGGCAGGGAGCAGGGCCAGTGACCACAGTCCAAGCAGGATGATACCCAAAATCATCTGAGCAGGTGGTGCATGCTCAGTGACCAAGCGGAGGGTGCAGGACTCAAGGAAGGGTTCTGTGCCTACCACTTGGTCAGCAAATTAATGTGTGCAGGATAAATCTCAGGCACTGAAACTAGCTGGCATAGGATGGACCTTAGGTTAGCTTAGTTTCCAAAAAAGGATGACTGCATGCAAATTCTAACTTGAGCTCCATCCCAAAGCGCACCTTCAAACTGTTTAGGAGTGTTTGTTGGCACAGACTCAGGGCACTACAAGGGTTATTCTTGCAACCTTGCATTTACTGTGATTGAGTTCCATGCCTAGGAACAGTCTCTGGTGCTTTTCAATTTACTTACACAGATGATGCTTTATACACAGCAGAGGACAACGAGTGCAGGCCAGCATCTGGAGTGTTTCCATCACTCACAGACACACACATTTGCCCCCCACTCCCCTACGCACACTGTGGACCCCCAGTAAGGCCAGACATCAAGCCTACCCAGAAATTAGCCCTTGCCTCCTCTTGTCTCAGCCGTTTCACACCCAGAGACTTGCACACACATATGTGCACTTCCACACACAAGCAAAAGGATCTCTCAGCTGACTCTCAGACCCTATGGTCTCTTTGGGAGTTGACCTGGATCTCCTGGTGCCTCCAGTAGCCAGTTCCTCCAGTGGTCTCACTCACAGACACACATGTACCCAGCCCAGGCTTATGGTCACTCTGATACTTGGCTCCCAGGCCACTTCTATCTGCTGGCTAGTCCCACTCAATAGTAGCTAGCAGTGACATTGCTGTATGGACCCTCACTTGCTTGGGTTGTTGGCACCCCAGGCACACGGGCCTTTGTAAATTGTGGTTCTGTGCTGGTTTCAGCTGGGGTAGAGTTAATTTTCTACCCCATGGGAAGAAAACATGGGGCTATGTTTCGGATTTGTGTTGAACACGGTTGATAATATAGTGATGTTTTTGTAATGCTGAGCAGTGCTTACCCAGAACCAGGGCCTTTTCTGATTTTTGTATGGCCATGCTGGCAAGGAATTTGGAACAATGGGAGGAGACACAGCCAGGAGAGTTGACCCAAACTGACCCAAGAGATATTCCATACCATATGACATCATGCTGAGTATATAAAGTGGGGGGAAGAAGGAGGAAGGAGAGGGATGTTTGAAGTGATGGTGTTTGTCTTCTCAAGTAACCATTACCCGTGACTGGGCCCTGCTCTCCTGGAGATGGCTGAACACCTGCCTGCCCATGGGAGGTGATGAATCAGTTTTATGTCTCTTCCCCTGCAACTATATGAGGAGGACAGGCAGTGGACCCTTCCCCTTGTGAAGAACTTTTTCAGAACATTGGGCAAAGAAGCTGCTGGGATGGACGTTTACAGAAATGAGTGAAAAGAGCATTGCCATACCTTGCCTTGCACTATTGAATGCACGGCTGGGTTGGTTTCTGTCACTTGAGTTGGGGGGCAGAGAAATCATGGACCTCTCATTGTTTTGTTCATGGGTGCCACTGTAATGCTGGAAATACCGATTATCATGGATGAGATCTGGATCTCTTGGCCTTAAATGAAGTATCTTCATAGAACTATATGATTTCAGTATGGGTGCTTCAAATTATAAGGGCTACATTCTGGAGATACTGCTTTTGTGAATGAAGGTTATCGTGATTTTGCCAGTCCTATGTAAAAACAACGTCACCAAGACAGTGTTATCTGCAGAGCTGAGGAATGAGGAAATAATGAATTTTTGCTCTTCATAGGTAGCATAAATGTTGCACAGAGATCCTGGTTCTTGGATTACATGGGAATAATAGTGCATAAAAATCGCATTTCCATTACTTTTAGAGAGGAGATTTTCAGCTTTATTCTCCACATAAGCATGTAGCAGAAATAAGCATATTAGGGTAAGGGGGTGGATGGAGTGTTCTGTCTTATAGTGAATCCTTTAGGAGTTAAAAGCATTAAATGGTATTAAGCTTCTCCAACTCAGTTTGAAGGCAGAGTACAACAGAAGATTAGAAGCCACTAACTAGTCCCTGCTGTCCCTACTCCTGAGTTTTATTAAATAGTCTCAGCTGCTATAGAGGATCTGGACTTTTCTTTTTGCAAGTGAAAAATGTTGTCAAGGACCATACTTTTAACAGCACAAAGCATCAGTTGCACCAAGCCACGTAGACTAAATGCTCTGTTTAAATGGGTAAAGCCATCCATGGTTTGAATGACATCTGCAAATGTCATTAAAACACTCAGCCAACATGGTGATTCTAAAGAGGGGGTCCCCAGTGCAGAGACATAGCATTAGTGAGCTGCTAGTGCAATTCCCAGTCCCATACACTGTGCTGAAACCTCATCTGCAGTAACCACACCACACTTGGATGGCTTGGTGAGGAAAGTTACAGCCAGCTCTGGTCTCTGGAGAGAGGAAGAGGGAAAGGTTTAGAGTGACTTTGCACCTGTGAAACAATGTGCTGCTATTACAGTGCCCAGCACCAGCCAGCCTTTGCTCCAGGGAGGGCTGGAGTGCTTTAGGAAGCTTTTTGCAACAGCTATGGTCGCTATAAACGCAAATGGAGAAAGCAGCTATTAAAAGATTTTTGAAAGGCCCTCTGTCGGTTTCTGCTCTCTCCAGCTGCCTTTGGAAAGGTTAAGGATGCCAAATGATAAGCTTTGCACTCCTCAGCACTCCTGAGACCTGCAAGAAACCTGCTGGCAATTGTTTTAAGCTAATGATTTCCTGCCGGTTGATTGGTGCTTATGTGCTGACGGGTGAGAGGCTGTAGCTACAGAAGTTATAAAAACAAATTGCCTCTGTGTTAAGGAATGCCAAGCTGCCTGCTCAGTCTAACCCACTTCTACATTTTTATTTTAAGGTCTGTTTGCAAACTCTGAGCTTGGTCTCTGCTGATTAAATAACTCCCTGCTAGGATTTACTGGGATAAATTCCTGAACCACAGTAGGACATTGATAGCAACATACTGTCTCTCCTAGTTAAATTAAGGGGCATTTTAATGTGTTGCATTTAATGCAAATCGCATTGGCTATTAGCTTCTTGGGAACCTCTTTCTCTTGAAAAAATAGGAAAAAATATTGTCTTTTCAACAGGTGGGTTCTGTGTTTAGTTCCTTTATGTGACTAATCAACTGCCCCTCAAAGGCTTGGGCTGGAGCTGGAACATCACCTGGTCTCCAGAAAAGCCAACAGGAAGTCTTCATTCAGGGTTCTTCAAAATACTTGGATACACGGGTCCTGTCTATGTGGATTTTGAGGAGTCAGAGCACAACATGTGATTCCCAAATACCCTGGTTCAGAAACTGTCTAATTCTAGAGACATCTTAGGTGCCTGGGGTAAGATGCAAGAGAGGCCAACTTCTTCAGGAACTTAGCATCAGATTCCTAAAATGTGAGCGGATGCTTAGCCCTGCTGTGCAGTGTCTTTGCAGAGCATTAACCATGTGTGCCTTCCTGCACAGCAGTGCAGACACATACAGGCAGGTCAGAGGCTGCTGGCTTTGAAGTACCTGGCACATAGGGCCAGGGACTGTCCACAGCTGTCCATTAGGATAAGATAAACCAGGATATCCTAACCCTAAAATCCTGAGATTAAGGTATTATGCTCAGGTCAGAGTAGTGTCTTCAAGTGAAGGTGGATGAGCTGTAGGCCTTTCCCCTTGGTTTGGGTTGCCTCGTGGCTGCTTTGCGTGGCAGGCTGCAGTCACACAGGGTGCCACCAGATATTACTGTCCCTCAGTCTGTGCCTCCTGAAGGATCCTTACTGGTTCTCCAGCGAAGTTGTGTCCAGGAGCATTGTGGCAGCGCCAGGCACTCAGATGAGATGACAGCTGTACAATGAGCACAGTAAGACTGTCACATCCCAGGGCATTCCAGTTCTTCTGAGACAGAAAGCTGACATGGCTTCTGATTTAGAGTAGGTGTTAAACAGGTATGTGTGAATAAAAGCAAGGTCTGAAAGAAGACAGGGAAACCTCTGATGGGGGAGGGTTCTTCAGAGCATTGTATAGAGAGTTAAGCTTAGCAGCCTACCTGGATCAGGCTGAGGAGAAGAAAACTGCTCCAGGGAAGGGATTCCTCCAGCCTCACACAGCCTAAAGACCAGCAGTGCAGTAGGCACAAGGTGCTTTTCAGGAATGTCTTTGCAAAAGAGACCAGGTCATGCTTAAAGAAAGGCATTAGGCTGGAAGACTAATTCAATGACAAATCCTGTGCTCATGTGGCCACCTGTCCCCAGCTGAACAGCTGCACCTTGATGTTCGTAGTGGGGATGTACCCAGTTAACTCCAGAAGGCAAAGTGGGAGCAGGTGGACCTGCAGGAGCTCAGGCAGGCAAGCAAAGGAGCAAGATCAGCTGCACAAAAACTCCACTTGTTCACAGCAGCAGGCAGCACTGGGGCTATGAGTCCTGTAATCCAGGCACTATTGAGGGATAGATCTGGGACTGCCCAGCACCCACTGAAGCAGGTATAAAGGGAGGTGCTTTGTTGTCTTGGTCCATATGTGGAAGTAGAGCTCCCAAAAGTATGAAGTGAATATATAAAGACTTGGATCTTATCTCTGACCAGGGCTTGTCCTCTTCTCCCTCTATACCAACATGACAAAAACGTGTGATTTCAAGGTTAAGGCATCAGTACTGGCCATTTTCAGCTTACTGGGGAGTTACTGGGGAGCTGGCAAGATGTGTAGAAAAGGATGGGTTTGGGTTTTCCCCTGAATTTCCCTGCAGAACTGAGAAGAAAAGTTTCTCACAGATCATCAGCCCCTGCTGCAGCCCCAGTGACTGTGACTCCCCACCAAGTGTCCAATGAACATTGTGCCAAACCCACACAAAGACGCCTCTGCAGCAGCCTTGTCTGCCTGATGTTAGCTCTGGGATGCCACTGCAGGAAATGATGGGGTAATAATTTAGAAGTGGACTTGGTTCAAGCACAAGAGATCCAAGTGCTCTCCATTGATCACACGAAATTCACACCTGAGAATGGGCACCTGCCCAACCTATCTACATGGCAGGTGATTTGGGCCTCAAACACAGTGTTAGGTCCAGGCTTGGCAAGCAACATAGACATAATACCTGGAATTCCAGCTTCCTTTTGAAAATAGGTTTTATTTGGTCGGTCTTATTTCTGATGGTCCATCAGTAAAAGTGCTATTCCCATTATTATTTCTAACATTATGTTTCTCATCACTACCAGCTTGTGCATTACTTCTAACACAGTAGCACGAGCCCTGAATTTTTTCCATCATGTGCAGGCATTGAAGTCATTCTGTAAATGCCTCAGCAAATAGGACACAAGCTTCTCTGGGAACCTGTGCATTTTATGTAAGATGAGTATGTGATCATTTTGAACTCAAAGGCTATTTTTGTGATGTGGGGGAGAGAAAGGCAGTTAGAGCTGAGAGCCTGGATGATTTCAGAGGCGTGTTGAGCTTTACCAGGGGAGGTGAACTTTTCCCCTCTCTGGAGCTTGAATCTTTCAGTGCAATTGCTGCTACATTTTTCTGATGAAGTCAGCTTTTGGGGAAATGTATTTTATTATCCACTGAGGGAAGAGACACATAGAAGATACCTACACACAAGAACATGTTCTTTTCCTGAAGAATTTAAACTGATCAGAGTGGGAAGCAGAGTCTTGAACACAGTATTATTATGCAATCTGCCGACATGAAACCTGCTCTTTCAGAATCAGCAGCACCTTCACAAATCTTGTAATAGGCAGCTGCTGCTTAAAATAATGTAACACAGACCAATAAGCCAGTTGAAGGCAGTAATGTAGATTGCCTACACATTCATGCTTTTCTTTAAAAATCACAAATTGATTACACCTTTCTCTGAGAAATATTCCTACCTATGGCAATACCCTGTTCAGCTATATCTGGGTGTAAGCTTCCAAGTCAAATAAGCTAGTAAGTGCATACACATTTATGTTTCTCTTGGTAATCATGACCTTTCCATAGCATTCTGCAGGCAAATGCTCTAGCTGTCAGTGATATAATACAGATGCAAGCTTCTCTGTCAAATAAAGCTGTGCACTAGACATGCAATCTCATTGCTCTTGAAATAAAATCAACATGGAAATATTGTTATTTCTACAGTAACTTTAATTAGCAGAAAAATTGCAACTGACTATAATCCCTAAGCAACTAAATGGTATGCATTTTGGACTTGCTTATTTAATAAATTGACTACTACAATCAATACAGTCTGCATCATCTACATGAAAACCGTGCTTTCTTCTCATTCATACAATAAGGCATGTAATCTCTTCTTGCAGGCCAAGAAATCCTTTGGCAAATGTGCAAACAAAGAAATATAACAGCAGAGACTCACAACAAACATCTGAACAATTTCTATCAGTTACGTTTTTGATAGTATCTGTCACTTCATTTTAGATTTCATTAAGTGATATGTATCACTGACCAATCCAAAGTTAAAGTTACTCATTCCAAGAACATTTCTCTCCTTATTACACTTGTTAGGAGATGAGACAAAAGTTTTAGCGGTGCAATTCATAGATGCAGGGGATTTCTAAACCCGGAAGGGACTGCCAACTGAGCCTGACCTCTTGTCTCTCTCCAGATTTTCAATTACTTCCCATTGCTTCTGAGTCCAACAACTTTTTATTTTAACTAAAATTTAACTTGCAGAAAAGCATTTAGGCTTGAACAGGAGGACATTAGGAGGAAATTGTGGAACATCCATCCTTTCCAATTTTTTTTCCCAGTGGCTATTTGTTCTCACTGCTAAGAATCTGTGCTTTATTTCCAGTGTGAATTCATTTGGCTTCATCTCTCATCCATGGTTCTTATTACATTTTTGTCTATAAAAATGAACTGCCCTTTCAAAGTGGGTATTTTCTTTCATTAATACGCTTGTAAATTAGCTCTTTCTCTTCTTTTAAATTAGGCTGGTCTCCTAATATAAGGCATTTTCTCTGGCCCTTCCATATTCTCATGTCTCTTTGTATATTCTTCAGTCTTCCAGAAGCCTTCTAAAAAGCTTGAGAAAGAGAATGCTGTATACCACAATACCACAGTATTGTGGTTTTGGTGCCCATACTTGTTGGCAGAATTCAGTTGGTTTTGCTCACCATCAATTCCAGTATTTGTTTACTGGGACCTATTCTGAGTCACCCATTCCAGAACAGGATATCTCCTCTCTACAAAGGTATAGTCTTCATTCCTTGTTCAGAAGTGTACAACGTACAATTTAACCTGTATTAAAGGGTAGATAGAATGAGCACAGAGTCTCAGTCTTGCATAACTGTCCAGCCCACACAATTATTTACTTTTCAGTTACCAGATATCTTATTAGCAATGATTTTGTGCTTCCAGATCACCAGTGGAGACATCAGACAGTGCCAGGCTCAGCACCCGGCCTGACAGACCCTTAATAAAGCCAGCCTGATTTGATAACGGCTGTCACTTTGATATGTTGGTTCCTCCTCAGCTTAGTGTCCACTTTATTGATATTTCCTAACACAACCATGAGAGCATTGTGCAACGCTAAGCCTAATAACTTGCCAAAGTTGAAGAGTTTTATTTACAATGACTGCCTTTATCAACAGAGACATGATGAAAAATATAGTGGAGTTGGGAAAGAACTGCTCTTTACCCACATATAGTTGTGAACTTGCTGAATAAACCCTCGTGCTCCTGGTGCTTGTCTCATTCCACTTCAGCAGGTTGCAGAGACGGTGCCACTGGGGAGCAGGCTTTTAGTTACATTCATTTCGGTTTAAGAGGAGGACACAAAGCTGGGGTTTAGGCCAGCTTTATGTTGCCCTCTGAGCGCCTGTTTAGCCCCAGCATGGTACATTCTCATCTGTGGTTGCCTCTTGTGAAAGTCAATATGAGTCTCCCCTGTGAAATGCCCTCTATTTCCCCAAGAGACAGGGAGACTTAGGCAGTGTATAGTAGCCTTCCACATGACCTTCTCCGTTCTGCTACAACCCCAGATTCACAGGATGGATGGGGCTGGAAGGGATCTCTGGAGATCACCTAGTCCAACCTCATTTTTATAGCAGGCTGCACAGGATTGTCTCCAGATGGGTTTTGAAAATATCCTGAGAAGGTGACCCCACAATCTTTCCATGCAGCCTGTTCCCCAGGCTCTCTATCACCCTCACAATAATGACATTTTGCCTCATATTTAGATGGAATATCCTGTGTTTCAGATTGGGCCCATTCACTTTATTCTGTTGCTGGATTTCAGTGAAAAGACTCTGTCCCCATCCTCTTAATACCTGTCTTTAAGACATTTGTATGCATTGATACGATCCCTTCCCAGTCATCTCTTCCCAAGGTTAACCAGGCCCAGCTCCCTCAGCCTTTTTCTGTAAGAGAAATGCTCCAGCCCCCTCACTGTATTCACAGCCCTTCACTGGACCTGCTCCAGTGGTTCCTTGCCTTTCTT
>JAWWMP010000081.1:128754071-128875635 GCA_035047865.1 Dendrocincla tyrannina | reverse complement strand
ATGTTCTGGGACACAGTGCCAAAAGCCTTGCTGAAGTCGGGGTAGACAACATCCACTGTTCTCCCCTCATCTTCCCAGCCAGTCATGCCATATTCAGAAGGCTATCAGCTACATAAGCCAGCTTTAGGTTGACTTCAGAGTGCTGAAGCAGTTCTGATAGCACCAGTGGAGCTGGAATTTGCTGTGTAGCACTCAGCAAGTGCAACAAACTTTTGAGTGGCCAAAAAATATTTGGATATGGATTGCAAACCATGTGAAGACTCTTCTACTCTTTGAAACTCCGCCCCAAAATTTGATGATTTCTCCTTGATGGTAAGGCTCTACTCTTTTCCTTTGTAACTGAAGAAGCTTTTTGCTATTTTGTGGGTTTCTGAAGGTGTCACCCTTTATTGCTCATGTGCACCGATGATATTAAAAATAAGCCAGCCAGTTGTCATATATCAGAAACACATGAATTAGAAACAGACTGTTAGCAATATCTGGGAAAATCCAAATCATCAAAAGCTTAGAGGATTGTAATCTAGTTCAGTTAGGTCGCAGGTGAAGCTTTTTGAAAAGGGGATCAATAAATAGGCTTGTATGAACTGTGACCGTATTTATAGTGAAGCAAATTTAACTCAATTTAACTATTTTCTTGTAGAATCTGCAGCCGGAGTGAGCCCTGCCATGCTGAGTTACTGTGGGAAAGGCAGGAGAGGAAATTGAGCAGGAATGAGCAATAAACAGAAATGAAACTAACTCGATTATTCTAAGTCCTGGGCCTGAACATAAAATGGATGCCATTAAAACATGGAAATTTTGCACCATGATCATTTCTCATTCTCTTGGAAAAGTCTGGGGAATTCAAAGTATTCCCCCCTCACAGAAAGTTCAAAAGTACTGTTGCTGAGCGTGAATATTCAGCATTCAATGCTGTCTTCTGTAGAGGATGCAATACCCCCATGATGACAATACAGGATATTTATATATGTATAAATCAGTGTGGTACGTCTTCTGAGAGCTCAGCCCTGTGCAGAAGAACTCTGGTGATGAGAGCTTTTCTTCACCTGGGAATGTGGTGTGAGGGCTGTGGGAGAGGTTTGGAGGGGTTAGAACAGGATTTTACCTGATGTTTAATGGGTCTTAGTGGTTTAACTTCTCAAATAAGCTGTGTACCCATAAAGCAAAGGTTCATTTTCCTCATCCATATGACAGCCAAGGGAATTTATCTAATAATATAATAACCCTCTGGAATACAGGGCAGTTGGTGACTCGGCTTTGATCCTGTGAGTAAACTACATATTTCTCCATATTCTGTGTTAGTGGCAAAGTTACTCTCTGTCATGGAACTCAGCGAATCAAACAGTGCTGCCAACACTGACTTTAACATAAATCTCACCGAATTTCTAGGGGTTTTTTGTAGAGCTGCAAAGAAAAGTAATTGAGTGAGAATCTTATACTTTATTTTAAAAAGGAAGGACAGTAGAGGAAGGACTCAGAATGTGAAGCACATACATCCTAATGCCTCAGAAGACACAGAAATAAAACCACAGTGAAGGACTTGATTGATCTGTTAAAAATCTACTTAGAGTTATTTAATGATTTCTGTTTTCTTTGGTGTATCTTCTGAGTGCTTGACAGCTTTGGGCAATTCAGATGCTTCGGCAAGAACCCAAATGGCAAGCAACAAGGGAGCCTGAGTTAGTGAACTACATTGTCATGGGCATTTCTAGCAGCCCAGGTAAGAGAGTGGTCTGGCTGTGGCTGCACACTGTTTCTAAACAAACATCTGTGTTTATGGACACTCAGAGAGCAGCTCCATGCCAGCTGGATGCAGGCCAAGGTGCAGCTGCTGTAGCTGTGACCCTGGCTGAGCCAAACCCAGCTCCTCTTTGCACTGGCCCTGGTGCACGAGTGGTGTGGAGGGGCTCATGTAAGACCTTGGGCCTTGAAAAGAGTGGGAAAAGTCTGAGGAGACAGGCTGGGGTCACACAGTCTCTCGCATGTAAAAGGCTAGAAACTCCTTGCCAGTTTGCCTGACTCTGTGAGCTGCTCCTGCAAGAAGGGCTTGGGCAGAGGGCAGCAGCCCCCTCCACCAGCCATGGGCTATGAGTTGTATGTCTGGTCTGTGGGAAACATGAGTCACTTGATCCACAGCTAGTGGCTGTAGTGAGTCTCCCTGTGACAGCTGGTGGTGGTCCTGCCCACCTCGCTGGGACATTGCTGTACCTGCAGTGCCCACCTCCATGGCCCCTGGGCTGCACAGTCCTGCGAGGGCCAGAGAGGACGCTTGCCCCTGACAGGGGGGAAGTGGGGCTGCTGGGTGGTGTTCCCCATTTCCACTCAGCAGGCACAGAGGTAGCAACTGCGGGATGCCTCCTCAGGCATGAAATGGGGTGAGGGTAAGAGCTGGCTACAAACAGGCCACAGCCAGTTCGGGTAAGGAAATGAACTCACAGTCAGTAATAATATCAAAAGGACAGTAGAAAAATTACAGCTGTGAGCCTGCAATACAACACAAACACAAAATAAACCGTAAAAGCCCCCAGAGAGAACTGCAGAGGTGCCTCCACCCTTTTAGGTTGTCAGCAAGTATCTCAGTGGCAAAGCAAGTGGAAGGCATGGAACTGCACTCAAAATTCTGCATCCCGCCAGGCCTATAATGTATGCAGCTCATAACACAAGAAATGCAGGCACCAGCTCAACAGACAGACAACATTTTTTAACCTTTTTTTATGTCATCTTTTTTTTTTTTTTCCAATCGGAGAAAAGAGACAATTGGACTACTGTATTACTAGTGTTCATTAATTTGTCTCCTCAAATGGCAAGATGAATGACAAACTCATTCTCAGTCATTTTTCCAAGTAAAAGAATAGATTCAAAATTGTCTTTTCACAAACAAAATTAATGGAATCAAAATTTTTCAGTTGTTGCTGGCAAGTCTCTTCCAGTGAAAATAGGTGTCCTTCACATACCAAAACACCATGCAGAGCCAGAGCCTGTAAGCAGTGCCTTGTATTTCTAAACCCTTTTGAGCATGGCCTGCAATCATGAAATCTGTAACGTAAGGACCATGTTCTGAATCACAACACAGGGAATA
Source organism: Dendrocincla tyrannina (assembly GCA_035047865.1). NCBI lineage: Eukaryota > Metazoa > Chordata > Aves > Passeriformes > Dendrocolaptidae > Dendrocincla > Dendrocincla tyrannina. The sequence continues at coordinate 128,872,556 of JAWWMP010000081.1, read as the reverse complement.
ATTGGCAGCAACTAACTTGCCTAGTGAGCGCTACTGACCTTCCAAGTAGACTTGCCCCAGCATTCCTAAACGAGTCCAGTGTGAGCTGCTCATGCACAGAGGTCTGCATCGCTCTGGCTTTGCTAGCATGGTTGGAAGCAATTAATGACGTTAGCATTTGATACTCAAAATTCAGGCTGCAGAGGTCTCTGGAGTTCCTTTCCTCTCCTGGAGTGAATGGTTTGTGTTGCTTTGGAGCCCAGCTACAAGAAGCATTCAAACGTGCTGATCGATGGACAGGGCTGAAAGCAGTCCACTACTTCCAGTAGTGTGCAAAATACTTTGTTTTTCCCTGTGGTGTTTGCTGATGCTGCTCCATTCTGGTTCACAAGCCTGCAAATACACTCATTTACCAAATTCAGTGCTCCAGGCAACTTCTTTACCAAATCTGCCAAAGGTTCATGTTCCAAAAATCTCATATTTCAGTTCTGATAAAAGGATGTTTATAGTCCTCATTACTGTGGTATAACGTGAAAAATGTATAAAACAGGTCAGTGCTGTCTTAAAGTCTTTGTTTTTGACAAGTGGAGCTCATTTGACACTCTAAATGTTCAGAAGGTCATGGTTGATTCCTGTGTCCCAGCTCAAACAAGCTTTGAATAAAAATCTGTGTGTCTTGGACTACATCTCCACTGTCTTGCAACAGCAGTCTCAGGACCCCATGGAGAAGGGCTGTGCCAGCCACCCTTACTCCTACTGTCTTTGACATGATCAGTGGTACAACACACACCTAGGCTCCAGGGACTGTTGGAATACACATCCAAACACAACCGCACGATGACTTGCCAACAGAAATGACTGGCCAGTGGTCACTACAGCAGCCAAGTAATCCGGAGATGCACAGGCTGCCGAGTCCATCACCGTTCAGAGCCATGTAGACATAGACTGTGAGATTAAATGCCAAAATCATGGGGAAAACAGATGAGTGTTTGAGCACACAGTCTACTGAGAATGGAGAGAAACACTTAAGAAAAGCAGAAGACAGGAAAAGCACTTAGAATGCACTTAACTTTAAGCCTGTAAGCAATTCATTTTTCAGTATTCATAACTATAAGGAATCAAAAGGAGAAAGCTGTCCTATATTACATGGGTGAGCAGATTCATATACAGTATAGAGTTCTGAGGATGGCCATATATCTTCCTTCCTTATTGTGTAAAGTGACACCTTCCAAAGCTTTAAAAATATCCTGCTAATAATTATTCAAATGATTAGTAGTTACTGAGAAGGAAAGTAAAATGATGATTGGATCTCTATTCCTATTCAAAATACTCCAGGTAAACAGCCACCCTCCTTCCCCAGGGCTCTTATCAGTGCTCCCTTGTCATAGTGCATACTACGAGTCTGTGAATATATAATACTGAAAGAGACTCCAGTCCTGTGCAGTGTACAATCCATCCTTGTATCTTTATGCTGCGTGAGTCACAGTGCATTAGAGATCTCCTTCCATCTAAGTGTGATCTATTTACAAGCATGCGTAGGTTTTCAGAGTTTCACAATAGCTGGCAGAAGAGCATAATGTATCTAGAAACTCTTCTGGCCAATTTGCCAGTCATGTGAGTGTAGCTTTGTTTGGTTTTTTTTTTTTGTTTGGTTCGGTTTTTTTTTTTTAAATACAGTGTCTGACTCTAAATTCAAAGTAAAATTTTGATCTTGCTGTATCTGAGGTGCTCTGTTTCCAAGAAATGTTCTCCTGAGAGGCCTTTGACACTGAACAATGAGGGTTTTAATGCAGAATAAGTTTCATCCTTGTGTTTTTTGTAGAATCAGTATCTCTATGTACTGTGCATGTTTCAGAAGTCAAGGATATAAAGGCAAATAAAAGCCACTGGATTGTGTCTAACACAAAGCTGGTACAGAATATAACTTTTACAAGCCTTACAAGATTAATTTAGACTCAGAAATCTTTATTATCCTCAGTCCTTTGTTGAAAGTAATAACTGAAACCACAAACTACCATCAGAAGAACCACCCAAGCAGCGAGTTGGTCCCTGGCAGATCTTTTATATTAGGCAACTGGGGCTAAATTCCATTTGTGTTTCTGTGCTTGATGTTCCTATTGACTAGCTCCAGGCAGCTGCCTGCTTACTGCCTTATTTAGGTCCTATGAATCACTCTCTGAGGCTCCCCCACTGCCATAAGGAGGTAGGTGAAATTCAGTTTTTTCTACACCTACTCAAAGACAGGGCTGGTTTCAGTGCAGCTGTGCATGAGTGTGGGGCTAGACCCACACAGCTGCTGGCTCTCTCTTCACTGAGAGAATGGTTGCACATACCCTTTCTTTCAGGTTCTCCATCTGTGTGTCATAGCAGTGATGTTCTCTTAGATAACAGCAGCACTCAAAGGCCTCTTTCATCTCTTTTTCCTCCTCATTTGTATCAGATTGTGTGAAGCAATGAGATAAACTAGGAATATGGAAATTCCAGGGGTATGTGGAAATAAAAGGGATTTGTGTTGTTTTGTGAAATATTTTGAGGTGTATTGTTGAAGCATGCTATATACAATTTAGGTGCTCTTATCATTACCAATGACTGGTAATTCAGCCAGAAAACAAATTCAACAAATTACCAGTGGCAGAAAAGTGGAGCTCTCACTTGTGAAGGCTTTGCAGATCATATTTAAATTCATATGTGGTTCCCCTAGAATATACATGCCCTGTAGATTGAGTTAGCATCACAGAATCACAGAATATTCTGAGCTGGAAGGGACCCACAAAGATCAACGAGTCCAACTCTTAAGTGATGGGCCCGTACAGGAATTGAAACCACAGCCTTGGTGTTATTAACACTATGCTGTAACCAACTGAGCTAATCTTAAGAATAACAAAATAAAGAACTGCAATGGAGCATCACCAGTCATCTTTATAGGAAGCAGTGGACAAGCAATATATGACTCACATATAGTCACTGATTATTCACACCAGGTACCTAGACCCCATTTCTAGATGCATTTATGGGGTGTAGGAGGGTGCAGTAATCGTTTGTGGGCAGCTCTTGCCCAAGTACAGAAGGAGGACACAGCTTGGGTGTGTCCCTGGTCCAAGATGGTCCAAGGCATTCACAGGTCCAGGAGTTCACTCACAACCAGTGCAATTTTTTTTAACAAAAGAAGCAATTTAAGTGTTCTGAGGATGGTCATATATTTTCCTTCCTTGTCATGTAGAGTGAGACCTTCCAACCCTGAGGTACATGTTCACACCTCACCCTTTGGAGTGAGAGACCCTGTATATCTGATAGCAGAATTTAAATGCAGCACAGATCTCTCAAGTGAGAAACCATGAAGAATCCCGCTCATTAGGCAGCAACCCCCAAATCCCATGAAACAGCTATGAGAAAACCTCCTGCAGCCAGCTATGCAGATAATCTCTCTGTGGTTTCAGGCAAGGAAGAGCTGTGCAGTTCTCACCCTGTTGAAGTAAATAGCAAATGCCTCAATGACTAAGTGCAGCCAAGATTTCACCCAGGAATTTAAGTGCTGCAGTGCTACGTAGCTCCCATTTCTGACAACTGGGAAACATGGACAATAGCTTGTTTGACATATTTAAAAATATACTGTTGAAGGGGAATATAAAAGTCTTGCTAAGACCCTTCAGGCATGTTCCTTATTTGTGCTATGAAACTGGACACAGAAAAGCAGGAGGATTTGTTTCTAAAGGTTAGTGCTCTTTCCTTCATACCCAGCAACAGCACTGTGGCAGTGCTTGGGAGTTGCTCCAGGGAGTACCTCAGTCATATTTTGCCAGGAATAGGAGGGCTGATTTCATTGCTGCTGTTGGAATTGCTCTCTCCCAGCACATCGTTAAATCATTGTGGTGATGAGGACATTTTCAGGGACTCTGCCTCTTGTTCAGAGATGTCTTTTGCTTTTTGGGAAGGATCACCTGTGCCGCATCACAACTATCTACAACTTGTGGGGAAAGTGACCTTGAGCCTCCATTCAAGTTCTCACAAACTCCATTTCTAGCTCACCCATTTCATCAGGAGCACAGAACTGTTCCATATTTATTTCTCTGCTATTTGTCAGAGAGTCTCTGTAAGAGTTCCCGAGACTGCAAACATTTCTCAGACAGAACAGAGCTTGCCTGCACACAGACATTTATAGCTGCCAACAGTGCTACCTCTTCAGGATTGTGAAGAAGTGCTTTTCTTAGAGTGGAGTGAAGGGAAATTTCCTCTTCATCTCACGAGCCCATATGACTCTGGGGTGTGAAATTTAAGCACAGGAATTAACAAAGGATTTGCTGGCATTGCCTTGTTCAGCTTGGAGCCGTGTCAGTAGGATAACTCCATGGCTAAGCCGAAGGTATTGTGCTGGCTGCAGCAAGACCATCATATTCAAGTGATGCTGAACAGAGGAAACAGAGGCATGGCTGTGGTGTCCTGGGTTACATTTATGCACTACACTCACTCTTGGGGATATGCAACACACACCTGGCTTCTCTAGAGAAATGTACCCAAGTCAAACCTTCTCAGGCCCCAGATAGGTGAGAACATGCTATGCCTGAATCTTGAGCAAAACTTGACAATTTACCTTAAATATTTTTCCTTTCTCACACCACTTTCAAAACAGATCTTACCAGGTGGGTGCATGCAGACACATTTGTCACAGTAGGAAGCATTTAGTATTGGAGCAATTTATTTAGGCATGTGCTTATGTTGCTCAAGTCTGTATACGCACCTGTTCAACAAAAAGTTTGAGATATGATGCAGGTATCAGCTCCTGAGATTTTCTGTGTCACATAAGATCCAGATGTATGATTTTAAGGTTTGCTTCTATCCCAAGACTGCATGTATGTTGTCCTTGCCATAGAGACAAAAAAGGCTTGGGCATGGAAAAATTTGGCATGTGCACACAGTGGATCAAATGGGTTGGGGTCTGAGAGAGATAGAATCCTTTATATCTGTGTCTGACTTAATTTTTTTGTATGTTTTTCCTTGTATGTTACATAATTTTCCATCTCCTGTGCTCTCACTGCACACTAAAAAGTATTTTTCTTTCATTTCCTTTATTTTGAGAATTTTTGTATGGACGTGAAAATCTTTCAATAATTTGGTAAGATTTGAATCATTCTCACAAGAAAACGTAGCTCTAGTTCAAGTCTATTCATTTCCACTCACATAGCTGAGCATGTAATTCATGTAAGTAAGATTCAAATGCAGCAGTAAGAAGTCTGCATGTATGCCAGGGAAGCGGATGGTCTCTTTTAGGTGCCCTCTTTGGTTTGGAATAGATTCCTCATTTGAGTACTGCATGACAATTTAACTTGTGAGTTTTGTTATGTCACCAAAGGTGATCCAAAACAGGAGAGTCTGACCTGAGAAAAATTTATAAAATATTGTCTTGGAACAAATTGGCCTGAAAACTTTTTTGCTGCCTTTCTACTTACATTCAGGAGGTGCACCAGTCGTACACTCTTATCTTGCTGTGTAGACAGAATCACCGAGGCTTGTCTCAGTCCTCCTAGCACTTGGCTCTGCAGCTGGGAATTGGGCAGCTCCACCTGAGGCTCTGTGGGATGCCAGCATCCCTGCCCTGGCATAGGCAGCCAAGACCCGCTCAGAACCAGAGCTTGCAAGCTTCTCACTTTTTGCAGTCATTGCCTCCCCAGGCTCATGGTGTGCTGCCTGACAGCCCTCTCTCAGTCCTGCAGGCTGGGGCTGGCTGCCAGAGTCACTCACACTGTGGCTACCTTGCCTACAAGCAGAAGTCTCAGCTGCCAAGAGCCTATGGCAGGCTCAGCTGTCTGGGCTGGCCCGGCATCACAGACCCAGAGAGAGGGACTCTGGTTTTGCTTATCCTGCCCAGAATTTAATTTGGTGAAAGCTTGAATGAACAAGAGATTTTCCAAACTAAAACTTTGCAGGAATAGAAACAAAAGGTTTTCCCATGAAGTATGGTTTTGTCAGGAAACTTCCTTGCCATGTTTCCTATGACTAGAGTAGCCTCTAGAGCAAGCAAGATGCTTCTTGTCAAAGAATGCACGTAGAATCTAAGATATGAAGGAATGAGCCCTCCTTACTGGTGTTTGCCATTAGCCACTACAGCAGTCTTACTACCTTTCTCACCTCCTGCAGATTTTTGAAAGATAAGCTAATCCGATTGTGATGGAGCCTGACCAGTCCAGACCAGATGCCCCTAAGACAAAGGACTTGCTCTAAAGACTCCTTCTGATCCTCAAAGGTTTGTAATGAAAACCTTTTGTAATTTGCTGATCTTCAAAGAAGCACTCTGAAAATTCATGATGGGGATGTCAAGTCGCAAGAGTCGATATTAAAAAAAAATACATCATTTGCCAGGACTGCCAGCTGCTGGCCAGACACTGAACTAGCTGCCTTCCTCCACAGAGATGTCCCCCATCTGTGGAATAAAATCCTTCTTTTGTGCACATTTTCACAGCTGAGGTTTGAACCAAGAGCCTTGTGGTCTGTAGACAGCAGCTCCACAAAGACAGCCAAAACGTTTCTTGCTTTGGACTAGACAGGCAGGAAACTAAAGCCTTTCTCAGCTGGAAGCATTCTTTGCCTATCTCACAACATCCCTTCCAATCATATAAAAATCTTTGAAGGAGAACATCTCCCTGCAATCCTTCACAGAGTGAATCCACTCAGGCAAGGCATATTTTGGGGAAGGAGCCAGATTTGCTTGGTGGTCCTGGCTTTTGGCATCCACCATGACTCAGTAGGGAAGAGAGAATAAATAAAATACTATTAAGAGGTACAACAATGTTACCAAATGAGAGTGTGCCTTTCCCAATTAGAGTTGTTTTTTCTATCTCCATATGTTGCATATTACAGAGTCCTTTTGTTGGTAAACATATCCATGACTCCCTGCAGGGGTGCCAGGGCCACTCACCAGCAACTTGGAGCCTGAAATTGTGCATGACGTCCGATATGCCATGCAAAGATGGTCTTGTTTCCATGTGTACCCTGCTATAACACAGAGAGGCTCTGAGAAGCTGGAAGCTGCAGGCAGTTGGCACAAGGCTTCTTCCACAGGTACCTCTCCCTAAGAAAAAGGAGGAAGGTTGGGAATAGTCTTAGTGATTTTTGTTTCTTTGTACAGTAGGTCCACACTAACAATAAACCAACCAAAACATTTCCAAAGGTCCTTGAGAAGCTCTGAGTTCTTAGCAAGAACTATGGCAGTACATTTGTGAGTCAGGCAATGTCATTACAGTCTGTAGCTGAGATATGAAGGAGCAAAGTGAACTTTCCCAGCACTTAAATACAGGAGCTCATAACAGGGACTTAACAACTCACTGTACATCAGACAAACTGTCTGTGTTTCTGCTCTCAGCCCATGGCAGATCCAGATTAACTATCTTCCTTTGTGGACCAAGTAAAGCTTTTACCTATCCTTTAGTGGCAGACTTAGAGGTTATAAACACAAGTAGAGACAGTCACTGGGGTTTATTTGTTCCATGATTATCTGCACAGGATGGTAACTCGCTTTTGTGCTAAGCTTTGAAATCACCTGGCACACTGTTGGCAGACTATGCAAAAGAATTCCCAAATTCTGGTCCTTGGAGCTGTGCATTAGGCACTGGCCTGTCAGTTCACTTAATGCTGCAGCAGAACAGGCACAACTTTGTAACAAAACCTGAGCATGAGCCACAGGAGACTGAATTTTCAAATGCAGGTAAAGTCTGGGCTTTGAAATAGGATCTGTTTCTTACTCCAGCTGTTTTTTCGTTAGCCTTTCCTGGCTAACTGAGTAAAATCTAGTGGGCACCAGAAAATTTCTTTGTTGTCTATTTCACCATGAATTGCTCTGAATGTGTGTGGTTCAAGAGTGATGTAAATGATCGTCGCCACCTGACTCTATTTATCTGTTTCTTCAACAGGCTCTCATGGTAACCAACAACTACTGTATTTAAAGTATGCACTGTGCCACACCTACTCGGAATAGGGAGTATTCTGTATCTACTACAGAATAGGGAGAAAGAGCAAAAGAAAGAGAAAGACAGGAAAAAAGAAAGACAAAATAGTGAGAAAGAGATGAAGGGGAAAAAAAGGGGAAGATAGAACCTTACGTCCTTTATCAAAAGGAGGGAAAGATTAGATTTATTTCTGGAGTGACTATGAATACCAGATCAGCTAACTGCAGTTTAGGAGGTCTTTCTATATAGCCTACCCAGTCCCAGTTATTTTAATTCTGTGTTGCCAGCTGGCCTCTGCAGAAATCTATTCAGGGTTCAATTCTAAACAGTAATGTTTGGGAAAAGCACAATCTAAAACAGACAGATCTGTATGTGTTTAGGTTTTGCTTTCTTTCCACTTTTAAATATTAAAAATTGACTCCAGCTGTGGGGTAAAGTAACGCCCAACCTATAAAGACACTGACAAATAAATCACAATGCAATTTGCTGTACATTTTCCGAGGTCTAAACACCAGCTCTTGAAAGGAATTTTCCATGATTACATCTTGGGAAGATATCTTCACTACCGACAACTCCTTTGACTTTTATACATCTTAAAAGTCATCACATTCCAGCAGGGCCAGACCCTACCATTACTTCTCTGGCACATATCTCAGGAGTTAACTGAGCTATCTGATGCTACTTAGGACATATGCAAAGTTTCACTCTCTCTATCAGGCATGCTGTTAAGCAGAGCAGTTACCTTGTGTAACTGCAACAAGGGTAAAGTGGTCCCCTCAGCTGATCAATTCTGTTTGGGTCCACATCTTTGCTGTGTCAAGCCTAGTTAATCTTGCCTGAAGCTAAAGCTTTCACTACTATTCCTCTCAAAATCGCTGGATAGCATAAGGTTTCCCACTTCATCAGGGCACAGCCTGGAGAAATCAGGTTTAGCCTCTGAATTCTGATCCAGCTTACCCTGGCTCATTTTGTGGCCCACAGCAAAATCACTCCTGTCTGTCCTACATTTCCTCCTAAAAAAAGTATAAATATTTAGCGTTTGACAAAGGAAGAAGATGGAAATTCCATCCTAAAGGCATTGCACTTCTTTTTTCAGGGAGCAGCCATTAATCCACAGAGTCCCGTTAATCTACATGTCCTGGGTAATAAGCTAGAAATAGCCCTGATGTTGATATCATATTATTAAATTTATGAATTAACTTACAATTGAAAAAAGCTGGCTCTGAATCAAAACCCCTTGAACTATCTTATTTCAATTATTTCCAAAACATTAAGAAAAGGAAGTTTCTGGCCATTGCCCCGTTCTTGCCAAAAGTTGCAATGTAAACTTTTTTGTGGGGAAAAATAATTAAAGTAAAAATTCCTGACCAGTTCTGCTCTGCATGGCATTTCACTGGCACTTACTCCAGATCTACAAGTTGGTCTACCCTTGAGAGCCGGGCTGTGGAATGCCTGCCCTCATCAGGGAGGGGATTTAAGAGGTTCCTGCTGTTCCCTGCCTCCAGCTACACCACTGCTGCCTCTGCGGCACTGGCTCCATGTTTTGTGCAGTTTCATTCTGAACCAGATCAGCCAAAGATAAAAAGAAAAGCTTCTGCTAAAATGTTTCTGTTTCTTCCGGTTCAGTTCCCTGATCCCGCCAAAGTTTTACATTTTTCTAATGAAAGGAATGGGGAAAAAATTGCTGATGGAGATACTTGGAGCCTCCTGCACATCTGCCTGGTCACTGGAGGAACCCTAAAGTGCAACTTCATTTTTAAAAGACATGATTGGGCCCAAAATTAAGCTGGTTTTGTCGCAACACCTTTGCCATCCCTGTTCAAACACCCACACACAGACTCACTTGTGAGCAGTGTCAGACTATTCTTCAGAGCATCACCCTCCCCAGGTTCAGCTGAATCTTTTTGTTGAGAGTGGCTCCTTACCCTCAGGAGGAGTGCACTCAAGACCTGTTCTTCATCTGGAAATTCAAAAAGGAGAAAAAAGGGCAGGTTCTTGAGCTGAATAGAAGCTACTACTGTAAGAATAAGGTGAACAGAAAGACTTACAGGGCCCAATGCTGTTGCCAACAGCAAGAGTTGCAGAAATATCCAGCTAACCCAAAAAAGTTTTCAGTGAATGCAGCTGATGTAGAAGGTGAAGAAATCCTGTCAAAAAGACTGGAAATCACAAAGTTTTAAAAGGCTGCACAGCTTGATTGATAGTAACAAGGGGATAGTGTGTTAGAACAAAGCAGGGGACATGTATATGAAGTTTGTTGTGGTGGGTTTGATGTTTGATTTAGGAGCACCTAGATGGAAAAAAAATATGATAAGAAACAGAAACATGGAATTGTCAAGAACTGATCATGTTGACATAATGTGCTTTCCCACTTTGTAAAGAAACGGACATCATGGAAAGGGGGAAGTAGATGTGATGCATCTCAGTAATTTTAGTAAGATTTTTGACATTTTTCTGATGTTCTCATGCAGAAACTCAGCAGTCTGGTCTAAGTGAAACTGTTATGGGAAGGATGAACAAATACTTGGAAAATGTAATTTTAAAGATACCCAGAAAGTAGTTCCCAAGAATTTATTGACAAACAGGAATAGTCACACACATGAGAGTTCACAGAAATCTGTCCTGGACTTGGTACTTGGCTGTATTTCCATGAATGACTTCAATGATGGAAGGCCAAATATGCTTGTGAAATTCACACATGACCACCATGCTGGTAGGATTTTTGAGAGCCAGGAGAGGAATTTAAAAGGATCTTGATAAATTTAAGAAATGGTCTGAAAGCAATTAGGTGAAATTCAAGAAAGGTAAGTACAAAGTCCTAGACTCAGGATGGGAAAAATCTATCACACAAAGACAAAATAAATGGAGGAATGTCTCTTTCTGAAAATAAGGCAATTTTTGAAGCAGAAAGGACTCAAAATTGCAGTCCAATTTTTGTGAATCTTGTGGGCAATAAGTGTATCAGGTAATAAATGGGCATCCCTTTAAGATTTTAGCCTTAACTTTTCACCTGATTAAGAGGTCACTGAAGTTCTTACTTTTCCATTTCTTAAAAGATGTGGAAGGGGCAATAGGCTGGCTTTGTTCTCTCCTGATGCTGAGACTCGTCCTTACTGTGCTACTGCTATAAGTTAAGGGGCATTCGGAAACCCCAGGAGGAAAGAATGAAGAAATATATATGCCTTTTGTTTGCTTCATAAGTACCAGTACATCAGTATTGGGATCCTCTCTATTTTCCTGGCTGATAATATCCTGCCTGCATGGAATTAAATCAAAGCAGGCTGTTAGTGAGAAGCTAGCAGGAATTGAAACAATGTAGGGCCATAAGTAAGTATAAGTATATAAGATGCCATCATGGAGAACTCCAAGAGTCCCTGAGAAAGCAATGGCAATTGGTCCATTTCTATAGCTGAGTGTGCACAAGGTTTGTCACCGAAGGGAGATTTTGTTTCCTGGTGGGAAGGCATGATGAGCACCTCAAGAATTCCTTGTTGAATGCCAACTTTGCAAAGGGTTATTCTGCACCCATTCCAACATGAAATCAAAAGGAGAGCAACAGGCCAGGAGGATGCTGGTGTAGAAGGCCATGTGGGCAGGGGCATCTGGAAAAAGCTCCTGCAGGACAGGCACTCTCCAGTGAGGGAAAGGGGCTGCATGTCCTCTGCCTGTGCAGTGAGGAGGCAGGAGCTGCTGCTCTAGCTCATATTTGCTGCTCTGCAGCCCCATGCAGATGAAGAGATGAAGCTTCGTTTTAGTGTTGTTGATCTTGACTCCCTCAGACCTGTTTACAGTGGCAGCATTTTACACATCCTTACACAGAGCAAGGCAAACTCAGCTTGTAGAGAGACAGGAGGGTGGCATGGAAGGCTTTCTCAGTAGAGCAGGATGTGCTGCCTACACCTTCCTCTGCTCCCTGGGGAGTGGGTGTCCTCTGCCTCCCCCACTTTGTGTGGTTGGGCTCTGCATCTGCCTTAGTTTAAAAAAGCCCCCAAAAACAAAACAAAACACTCTAGTGGGTATTAAAGGGCGTAGACATTTCAGAGGCCTTGGGAGTTAAGTGGGTGTAGGAGATAACATGTTTGTCCTACACAAATCGGCTGAAGGCTGTGCAGAAAGAGAGAAAAGCAGAGAAAAAGCAGTGCTGGAAAAACTAAGCAAGTGACAAAGGTTCTTTCTCTTAGTAAAGGAGTAAGCAACAAAAGAAAATAAATAAGAATTCACTGTTTTAACTCAGAGCCATCTCTTGCTGTCTTCAGTGTGCACATTTGTTCCTGGGCACTGCAGCCTTCAGAATCATGCAGTTTTAAAGATGTCTCTGCAGGCACACAGACAAATTTTGAGGAGACTGGTGGTTTTATACAGGAGGACACATGATTTGCCACTGTCTTCTTTGCAACCTGTAAGAAATTGGTGGTCATTCTGCAAACTGATCTAAAGATCTCAGTATTAATATGCCACTTAGAACCACTCAGCAATTAATAATCACTCTTCCAAGGATGCTGGTTGATTAAAATAAGAGCTTCCATCAAAACCCCAAAGAATCCCAGTATTAAATCCAACTATTCTGGAAAAAATGGCACACTTTTGCCTTGTCATTATGCTGTAATGGCAAAATAAAGACATTATTTTACCTTCTATTAATTTCTCTGGGTTGGATTACATTATTTGTCCCATAAAGGCTATCAAATTCCCCCAGAGACAACCAGGTTCATGACAACATGACTGGCTGATATAAATGAATTGTGGCTGTGCAGTGAGAAGTGACAGTGTTAAACCAGTATTTGCTGTCTGAAGAGAGGCACTATTTGCAGAGGAAACTCCTGTGCAGAGGAGTTTAAATCTAATTCAAGCACTTAAGATATTGTGGATGGGTGATTTTCACTCTGTGTGTATTTACCTTCTCTCCAGCCAAAAAAAAGAGATCACTGCTGTCAGCTCTGAAGTATCAAAGTGTCTTTGGAGAGGGAAACATCACCTGGGGCTGTCAGACACCCATGGCCCTGCACACCAGCATTGCAGATAATGGGGACACCTGCACCTACCGTGGGTTTTCCTCACTGCCAGTGAACATTGCAGGGGGAGCTGAAGGTGTCAGGCAAGGACCACAAGCTTGTAGCCTGTCAAAGAGGCACTGAAATCTTATAAAGGGAATACATTTTAATTGCAGATGTGGGTTGGACAGCACTGAAATGCAAACACCAACCTATCTTCTTATAGAATCCTTTTCTGTGTCCAGATTTTCACCATAAACTCAAATATATTGCTCCTCCTAGCTGCAAAATGTGAGAAATCCTAGGGGAGGAGTCAAGCACTATCAAATGCTCGGGGATTTATATTTCCTAAATTCTTCAGCTGAGATCATGGTTGTATTCCAAGACCATGCTGTCTCTAGAGATGCAGGACTTTGGGCTGTGGTGCCTTTGCTTGCCAATTCTAAAGAAAAGGGAAGGATAAATGAATCTCTTATGTGCTGAGAATGTGTTCAGCAATCCACCTAGCGTGGAAGGAGTTTATGAAAAGGCTCAGTTCTGCATTACTATGCCATTTTTCTGATAGAAAATTTTGGCTTCCTATCAGTTAGCCAGAGAGAGAAAAACGTCCTGGAGCAGGATCTTAACTCTAGATTCTCCTCTTTCTGTTGAGGAGTAAATAATTACAACAGCTTCGGCTTTTATTTATTCAGGTGTAAATCAGTTGCAGTGAGTAAAATTTTACGTAGGGAAAAAATATCATGAGTGAAACCAAACAGATCAGATAATCCCTTGGTCTCCCTGCGGACAGGGTGAGGTCAGAGCTTGCTTTAGCCCTAGCTCCATACCAACTGCAAAGTATTATTATTGTTTTTGCCATAATATCTTTTTTCCTCCTGCAAAATGCACCCAACATGGCAAAAAGCTGAATACATCTAAGTAATTTCCAATGTTCCTTCCGTGCTCTCCTGTCTCTGCTTCTCTGTCCCTCACTGCATTGCCCTGAGATGACTTTTTGTCAAGTGTAAATGTTGAATTGTATGTGAAGCTGAGATTTGTGATTTTGAAGTATCTGCTTTTGCCTATAGGAAATCATTAAGCCCCACTGGTCAGCTAAAGAGCCAGGGGAATGTCAGTATTTTTTGGTATAGACCTTAAAAATCATGAAGTAACTAAGAGCCATGAGACTGTGTGACTACCTACACTACACCAGTGAATGTTGCTGCTGAGATCCCTGCTCTCCTTTGCTCTGCTCACCCTCGGAGGTACTCAGTGCCACTTTCCACCTCACTGCATGGACAGGTATCCTATTCAGGATCCAGCTGTGTTGATGGAAAAGTTGCTCATGGCAGTTCTCCTCATTCCTCATTCCCATGGTTCGCTCTTAGGGGTGCAGGTGGAAGTGTTTTTAGCCTAACCCCAGTATTGGCTCAGGCCAGCAATTTTAACAGGATTTGGACTTGCCTGCTTGGAGGGACAGGAATGCTTACACCCCTTTCCATTCTAACAGAGGGGAGGACAGCAATCACAGCTGCACCCAGAAAGGCAGGATGCAACCTTGAATCTGAAGAAGAGCACTGGTTTAAATGGAATCCATTTAAAGCTGCCATAATTAAGCTGATGCATGCTCTGCACATGCAGAACAGATGTGAAGTCTCACCTGGGCTTGTTACAGTTGCATTACATGGGATTTGAAGCACATGAGGAAAGAGCTTGCACCTTCTTTGTACTGGCGTCTTTGGACACTTCTGCAACACCAGCAACTGAGCCCAACATGAATGTTGTTTGTTGGCCTTGAAACTGGAAAGAGACATCAGTGGGATGGTTTTCGCTGGGAAATTACATCATGTTAGAACATGTTGCTCAGGACTCCTGGTGACTACCACCACAGTGTATTTCCCATCATAAACAAGGCCTGTGAGACAGCTGTTGGGAGGCCAAGCATCATCGGATTGGGCTGATTCTGCTCCCATCCAAGCTCCTCGGGCAGTGGGTGACTCAGCTGCACACCACAGGCACTGCGGCCAGGGCAGGACCGAGCTCCAGCCCTCAGCATCATTCCAATGGCATGGTGCAGGCATGCTCTGCTTGCTGGCTGTAAGTGTCAACAAGCTTTTAGTTTCTTTGTTTGTTTTGGGTTTGATTTTAAGAGCCTTCAGAGAACTAGATCATACTTTTTTCTTAACGGTCTCAAAACAAGCAAAATCTCCCCCCTTCTAAAACCTTCGCCTATGAAACCTCTAGTAACTCCAAAGGTTTTGTCTATGATTATTCTCCACTCGATAAATAGGAAGCATAAACTGTGCATAGGAGTTTGTGTCTTGTAGGGCTACAATACTTCAGCCATCCCCTGAGTAGCTTTCTCTACTTAATTTAAAATCACCTCCCTTTCAATCCTCTTGTGGTTGTGTATTGCATTGGTTGTGTATTCTTTTACTGAGAAGCAGCTCACAACAAACCACTTCAAAGACAATGCTACACTTGGAAAGGAAGGAATTTCTCTCTGACAGTTCAGCAGCACCAGCATGTGCTGGAAAATAAGCATGGATCACAAGACAGTGTGCTACACATGGGGAATCCTAAACAAAAAACTGCTTATAATGGGACTGCACGCAGAGCTAACATGATTCTGAAGTAGCTGCTTTCAGTGCCTTGGAGCACTGAATCAAACTGCTCACAGCAAAGAGAAGTTACTCTTGATCTGCATGTGAAAGTCATTATTAGGGGACGGAATTATAATTTTGTCATGTTTGTCCAGGGGAGTCTTAGCTGGTGCTACCAGAATGCAAATTTTTAACAATAGCAGACACCAAATGCCTCCTTCTTTCTTGAAAATATGGGCATAAGTGGAATCTGTATTCACAAGCTCAGACAACATAAAACTGAGCAGCTGGCCCTGAACTAATTTATTGCAAAAGCTTGACTCTTGCAACATGCTATTTAAAACCACCGACACAGGGAAGGAACACTTGCAAGCCGTACCTGAGTCTGATGGAGTGACCTACAAAAGCTAATACGCCTGACAAAATATGTTTTCCTTTGGAATTTTTCAAATTAAATATTTGTTTTTCTTTGCTTTTCTTCATTATTTTTGTCTTTTCTGTGCAAAGACATTCTTTCCTGGACAATTTTTAAATGTTCATTTGGAAACCTGAGTTCTGATTTTTATTAGGTTTAATTTTAAAAATAAATTTTCTTCTTCTTTTTAGTAGTCTTTGTCTACACCTGGATTTTCAAAATTAGCAAACCAGGGGTTGTACAGGATAAATAAGTGCCATCTCAGAAGTCAGGTTTAAGGGCATAATCTCTACTTTGCCATTTCTATATCCCAGGACAGAGGGGGAAAGGCAGGATGTACACAACAAAAGATTCATCTTGGAGGGTAACATAAAAATAGAAAAGACAAGGGGAGGAGACAAGATTTTACAGAAATGGCAAACACATCTTGCACCTAATGTAAAAAGTTAAGGAAAATCTCTTGTATATACCCTTCAAACTCCAAAATACCATTTCTCACAGAGAATTAAAATCACCCTCTAGGATAAAGGGAGAAAATAAAACCTCCTCAAAATGTCAAAGACCTAAATTCCCCCCAGCTTACGGTTTCTGTGTGGATTTGAGCTATTTATAAAGCCAATCTCCACGGTTCCTGTCATACATTTCTGTTACACATGTCCTGAGCTAGCAAACTAGTGGATGCAAACCTGATCAATATAACCATGGCAATAAGTGAAGATATCTGTGCACACTCCAAGCTATGCTTATTAAAATAACTGGAATTGCCTCATTTGATTTATAAAGAGATGAGTAGGCTTCTGCATGAAACTCTGGTAATAGTTGAAAAAGCCTGTTCTGCTGTGGACTGAAAATGGTCTCTCCCCACCCACACATGCATCTGGGATTTGATCACCAGCCTTTAGGAGAAACACACAAAACCTATTCCACTTAGCAGAGTATATTACAGAGCCGAAGAAAACCTTGCAGGCTCGAGATTTGGGTGGAATCCATTTATTCCACATGTGCAAAGACTGGATGAGGAATTGGAGGATCCGCAACAACCAAACTGAAACCTCTCCATATGTTGCACACATAAGCCACTCTTGATTGGAATCCTGTAAATCTTTTCCTTATATAATATGTTTTCTTGTCTGGTATAGCTTGATTTCAATTTATACTGCTCTTTTTTCGTTTCTTTCTATCATGTTCAAAACTATCATAAACAGTCTGTAAACTCTGTATTGCAAATGGCTTAAGTATTAAAAAAGGTAGTTTCTAAAGAAAGATCAGTTCCTCATGTCTAAGTTGAGAAAGGGACATTGTCATGCAGTATGAGGTAAAAAAAAATATATCTACTAGTCTTACAATTATTACGATATGGTAAAAATATATGAAATATAGGAAAGAATATTCTGCAGACCCTAAATAGGGAACCAAATTTCTGCAAGAAAATAAGTACTTGCCCCAAAGAAAGTTAAAACTCATGAAGCATCCCTGATGGAAGTATTTTCTATATACATTACTTTTAAGAGCTTGAATACATATTCAAACAAAACTGTCTATGTCTAAAACAAAACCCTCAAATCACAGGCAAAATAAGTATTTTTTTCCACTAATGAAGTCAGCTTCCTCTTCAATGAAGTACTTAAAATTCATCATTTGCCTGAAGAAAATACCACCCCCAGGAGATAACCCTGCAAAATCCTGTTTACTTACACAGTGACAGTATTCCTCACCAAAACAAACATCTGCACTTCTGCAGCAAATGCTTCAGGGATCCCTACTTGCTCTTTCAGGAAACATCTGTGTCAATACACCTCACTGAAGATGTTCTCTGCGAAAGAATTCTGTCACTGTGTTCTTGATTTATTATTATTTACTGTTGGGCTGCCCAAATAATCCCAAAATTTTATCCCTATCTCTGAAGATCTTTGCTTGCTTGAATAGCTTTGCAAGGATGAAAGCAGCATTTTCAAAACACTACAGTGAGTATTGTTGTAGTTATAGCAAAAAAACATGGGACTTTGATCTTTGGCATTTGCAAAAGCTAGTTTATAATCAGAATATCTTATCTGTTCTTAGAAGGCAAAATGGTACATTTATGAAAACAGAACTTCTAAGGACATAAACGTATTGTATCTTAATTTAAAACACAAAAGCATAAAGAGATTTTGTCCTTTGTAATGTGAAGAAAGCTTTTTTCCAATTCTCCAAATATTTTAACAAGGAATATTGTGTATATACAAGCCTTGCAATATCAATTGAGTGGTTATTAAACATATTTGAGCTCTTCCCCTGCTCCCAGCACACTCACACACACAGAGACATGTGTGATATTCATGTTAACAATTTATTTCTTGGAGGGAAGAAAGCAGTGTGTTCTCAGTCCAGTTATCCTGGAGGTTGCCTCAGGTGATTTTAGGTTTTATGTTTAATATTGCAAGGATTTTATGGATTTACCAAAATACCATAATTTTTATTTTTAAATCACTATTTTTTTAAAGTAGATTCAATCCAGATCGGACCTTATCATACTCTGTTTCAGTTCACTGCCACCATATGTAAGTGTTGTCAAGGCTGTAATACATAAAGTATCCGGCTCCAGGGCTGGTTTCACTGTGGTTTTGGAATACAGATTTTATAATATGCAGTTTCCTTCCTCTGAAGTCAGTGGGCTATTCAGTGGAATAAGGTTTCTGAGGCACAGGTCAGATCTTCAAAGGCACACAGGCACCCAAATCCTGTTTAAGGATATTCCACTGATTTGAAACAAGGTGCCTGCCTTATTCCCTTCAAAAGAGGGGGCATTTCCTAAACCATAGATAGAGCCAGGTTAAAGAGGCACTCGGGCACTCCTTAGACAATCTCTTGACTGCTTGTCCCCTACCCTTACTGCCAGGCCACTAACATAAGACATAGGCAGGACATGCCCTTCTTTTGAGACTCAATGGATTTAAACAGAATCACCCTCAGACTGATCCAGCTCATGCCATGGATGAGACTGATAGACCTGATGGGCTTTTTACCCTTGGATTGCTTGAGTTTCAGGGATGTTACTGCATACACATGTGCAGTGAGCTCGCTGCACAGCTCATCTCCATACACGTGCCTCTGCTCTGAACATCTGATGCTTCTGGAACACACCAGACTGGCTGAGCAGGAGCAGAACAGCTGAATAGCATGCAGGCAAATGGCACTGATAGTGTCCAGAAGCACTGTGCTTTTTGTGTCTTCTCTATGAACGTGCGACCTCTGAGGTTGCCTCGAAGCATCAGATCTGCTGCTGGTGCGTGGTGACAACAGCACGTGCCTCCAGCAGAATTTATCTGCTGCAGCACAGTAGTCACGGCTGTGAAGTCTGGAGGGGTGCCAGTGCATTTGGAGCTATTGAACTACACCTTCAACCAAAGCTGCTGTACACCCAGAAAGTCAGCCAAACACAGCAAAAGCCTCAAAACTAAATTAAAACTGCCAGAGAGAAAAAGAGGACATTGTGCTGGAAAACTCCAGACTTACGACTTTCTGACTCACAGCTCCAAAGGAACATCATCTTGCTTCATTGTCTCATGGTTCTATCTTATTCAGACTTGTGCTTTCTGATACATTAATGTAGTGTGACTTCCTGAGATGTGCGTGGATGATGGCAGATTCAGGTCAAAACTTACCATGGCAGAATAATTGTTTCAACTCTGTACATGTTCATTAAGAAAAGCAGTTTTGAAGGGGCTTTGTTGCTATAACTGTTTTTTAAATATGCATATGACTGGAGGAAGACAAAACTGTACAGTGTGTGTACAGAATTTAAATCATGAAGCCATCAGGTGTGGATTAGCATGTTTAGTTGTATTACATGTTCTGCCATAAGACAGGTAATAAGAGGCAGGGAAGAAGCCTTGCTGCAGGTTTCCTTACTCTGAGAGCTGTGTCACTGATCTCAGTAGCAGAAAATACAACCCTCAGATACACAGATTATAGTAGAAAACTTCATTTGATCAGGTATTAAACTGGGTTATCCAAAGGACAGCTTTGATCTTCTGCCATTTGCCAGAGGGGGAAAGGGTATGTAAGGGAATAAAAAAATCACATCACGATTTTCCTGCTACTCATATTTTTTCCCTAAGTCATCACAAACCACTCTCTGTGCCTACCTCCTTGATGAGTTCTCGTGTTTGTTCACAGCCATAGTAGATACTGCTGTGGTATTTTGAGGTTGAGGTGTATCTTCCATAATTCCATATAGGAAAACCAGGACTCTGGATCCTCAGCAAGTTCCCCTCTCCCCCTTGCCGTGGATTGGAGGAAGGTGCAGGTCTTTAGATCCCTGCTAGGAAACCCTAGGAAGGTGGAGGCTGGGGACAGGGCCAATACAGCCCTGTCACAGACCCGTGGATGGGGAGAAGGGCTGAAGGGAAGGCAGATGGACATGCCCCAAGGATGGAAGAATTAAGCTGATATTTGAGTAGAATCTCACATCAATTTCTTCCAGCTAATCCCTGCCATAATTTTTCCCCCAGCAAAGCTGATCTGGTCCATTGTTTCCATGAGACAGAAGGCAGGTTTTTTACTGCTCACTTCTCGGAGGTCTTAGACACTTGCTTTTAATCACATAGTGTATGCTGACATCTGGTGGCATTCAGCAACCAAATCTTCATTAAACAAATATGCTTCAGTTTTAGAGAGTCTACATTCTTACTTTCCCTTAGTTGAGTGAAGAAAAGAGTTCCTCTCAGACGACTTCAGACTGGGGATTAGTCTAACACACGTGTAGGGGACTGGCATGATCCTGGAACACATACATGGGCACTGACCTCCTGATAACAGAGGGACCATCAGCCAAGGGACCTGACTGTGTTCAAACGCAGTGCTTCCAGCACAAAATGGAGCAAATGGCATCTCATCATTCCCTCTTCTGAACACAGAGAATTAATGCACTAAAAAGGAGTGATGCAAAACTACCACAGGTTTTAGTGGGAACAGAGCCACTGTAAAATCTTAGGTAGTAACCCTTCTCCTGTAATTTATTTTATCTTTATTTAAAATTGGAGAAAAAGAAGCAAAACAGCATGCATGAATAGCCAGTGGGATGTATCAAAACCTTGTTTCATGGTAAGTAATAAGTAGCATGGAATCAGCTGTCATGGTTAAAAGATACCCATGATGTAGCTGTTCCATTAAAATTTGGATTAAAATCATGTTTAGATTTCATTTCCTCCAGTTCTTATCCTGCTTTTGATTAGTTTTAAGAGCAGTTGATGGTCTTGTGATTTGAAGATTTTGCATTTTAAATTTTGTGTACATGGTCTGGAATTTTATGTGAAATTGTGGGTTTGATCTTTGACCTCTGTTTACTACAGCCCTGATTTGCCACTAATTTGATAGCAACCCATAAGGGCCAACTGTAAACAAGCCGCTCACTTTACATAGCTATGTTTGGCTCCTAAATGAAGAAGAATGCATGGAATATACTTTGGGTACTGTAGCCTCCTAAAGAAATAATAAAAACCACATCACTGCTTAGGTCTCCAGGTAAGGTTTACATTTGGAGAAAATAAGTTGCATGCCTAATAGAGAGAGAAAATGTAGCTCTTATGCATATTGGGTTTGTTTGCTTAAAATTATTCTTCAAAGTATTTGAAAGCTCAGGCTGTCTCTTTTGAAGTCCCTGGGAACTTAGACATTGATTTTAAATGGGATCAGGATTAAGCCTGGATTGGTAAGGCCTAAAAGGCAAAAATGAAAATATCCAAAGTCTATAAATCTCTCACTGATCCACCATCCAGAAAGAAAGGACAAAAGTCTTCTCCAAGGTCTGTAATGTATGTCTTGATTCCAGGGCTCCTGTTTTTAGTACACTGGTAGACTTCAGGATGGAAAGCAACTTCTAGGCAGGACTGTAATTGCTAGCATATGAAATAGTACATACTTGCACCATGGTCTTGTAAAGCTGCTGGGGGAAGGGAGATGAAAGCTGCTTGTAAAAATCAAGACTGTTGGTACACAGCTTCCACAAGTTGTTCTTTGCTACCCACTACACAGGATGCCCTGACTGCAACTCACCCAGGCAGATTCCTCAGCTCACAGGTTCAGCCTTGAGGTACAGCCTTACACAAGACAACTGATACAGCAAAAGTCTGCCTGTAGACATTTAACTCAGAAACATCTGATCATCCTGCTCAGGCTTAGCACTTTTGGCACTGATCTGCTACTAGCAGCCATGTCCTCTGAACAGCAGATAAAAGCAAGGTCTTCAACTCTGTCCTGTACCACCCAGCTGGGACCATCCATCCCAACACTGAACTTCCCGTCACCTGGGCTCTATCCTCACACTGGAACACCTAAGCACCCTCAAGGAAGGGCTGTTTTCCTATGAGGCAGAGAAGGAAACTGTTACCTCTTTAATTTGCTGGCTTAAGAAGTCTCGGTGACTGACCAGAGCCCAGTAGCCAAGGAAGTGGATTCTTCTCACTAAGAGTGTGGTTCATCCACAGTTGCACAGTGTAAGCTCAAAGAAGTGATGCGTCATGGGCAAGCAAACATAAGAAGCCCTCATTTCCTCTTCAGACACCCAAGTTCACTGGGTATCTAAAATGAAGGGATCCTGGTGCCAGGTCAAGCTGTCTCTGAATCATTTCAGAAGGTTAAAGCAAGTAGAGGTAGGAACCTGCATAATGCCTCTGTTTCTGTGGTGCAAACATCATACAAACCAGAGTTCAGGGAGACACATGGATCTGGCACTGTCCTAAATCATCTGAACCTGAGGCTGACAAAGCGTCCTTGTGACCAAACAGAGGAACATTATCTATTGTTAACAGCAACCACCGCTTGGCCAAAGAATATCAGACAGGAATACAAGATCCAAGTGAGGGAATCCATGCAATTAACACCCAAAATAATCTGTAGCATTTCCATTGCTCAGAAGTAACCCAAGCTGTTAAGAGCTTGATGGGAACCAACAGAGAATGTGGATGCAATTTCCCAGGCTGTGTAGCTCCTTCTCTTCCACCCAAAAACGACTGGCAACAGAATGAGAGGAGTCAAAGGCTCCTCTTGGAGCCTTGGCAGATTACTCAGTTGAACCAACCTTGAGATTTTCCAGCAAACCAATTCAAGCAGGATCTACTCCACATTCACAGGGGCTACCTCCTGCTGTGTACTTCTCAAAGGGAGTGAAATGCTACTCAGAGGGAGAAGCAGTGCTGTCTTGATACTGATGTGGGTCACCCACCACAGCCAGACACAAAACCGCGCTTCTGCTGCCTTTGCTCAGGTGTAAAAACAGATCCAGCAATAGCTAGTCAGGTCACCTTTCTGCAGATACTTTCCCAGAGGTATTGTTTGAGCTATCCCAGTCTCCCCACAGTACAAGGACAACAACTGAGAATACACACACAGGGAGTAGTACATGGTGCTTTCTGCACACGTTCCCAGTGATGTGACTTTGACCCTGGTGCCAGATCCCTGCAGTGCTGTTTTGCTAATGTGTAGTGGTGCCCACTGAAAACACCTTGTGTTTCTGGTTTTGAAGTGGCTACAGTCTATTCTGCTGGCCCAGCTGGCAGAAGACAACCCTGATTTGAAGGACCCTCAAACAGAACTTGACTTTGAATAGAAACTTCTGCACAACTGTCTGCCATTGAAAACTGGAAGCAATGTTCTCAGTTAAAATGTCTTGCAGATCCCATCTTCTGGTTCCACTTTATGGGACATTTCTACAGGATATTTCAAGCATCAGTCCCAAGGACTTAATACCTTTATGCCAAACACCTCAACATCACTTTTAACCTGAACAGAAATGCACAAGCATAGGACTTTTGCACATAGTTGTTTTTTCTAATGGAGGGTAGTAACTGAACAGAAATAGTTTCTAAAATACTCTTTACTTTCTTAATAAGGCTGGCTCGCAGTGTAAAGAAAAGTTAAATTAATCTGAATAATTTTGGGCAGTTATATGTGCAAAACAATTAGAGATATTTAATAAATAAAGGATGACATAAGTGCCCTTGGAATGTTCAGACAGAGAACACAGAGAACACAGAGGACTCTAGTGTGGAACAATGATCTGTCACTGCTATATCAACTTCAAAAGCAATTCAACAAGGTCTTCATATAGACAACATTACAGAAAACCTGTTCCAATAGCTTTCTTATGCAAGAGAAAACCACAGTCACATTTGTATTTTAGGCAGTGAACCAACAGGAATGAAGCAAAACAACAGCAACTGTCCCCAAGAGATATTTCGGGCTGCTCCTCTCCTCCCACTCCCCTTACACTCCTTTTCAGTCTCCTACCAGTTTGTGCGTTTTTGGCAACAGGGAACCATATTGCAAAGGTCACTGGCAGGCTGGTGGGGACCGCTGCAGCATTTGGCTACCAAAGACAATTTTCCCACCCTGGAGAAATGCTGACCTCTTTGGTCCTCATTTTGAGCTGGGGCAGAGGTGACTGGGTGAAGAAGGGCGAGGAATGGGAGAACTTTCCTCAGCCCAGCAACCTTTGCCAATCGTTTCTGCTTTTCCTCTTCACCCCAAGATCTGCTATCCAACAAGTGAAAATTGAGGATGACAAATAAGAACATTAGCTTGGTGTTTCTGCTAAAATGATCCGCCTTGAAGTAGCTGATGTTGACATTTAAATTGTCAGCAGACTTCCAGTTTAGCGCTGGAGTTAGAAGAACGGGTCCATTCACACTTCCCTCTGAGCTTTTGTTTCAGATCTCTCTAGACGGGGCAAATATCATTGCAGCAGTTTGCACTCCAGTTCCACTTTAAAGGGTTTTTTTGCAACCATAACCCGGATTGCCTCGAATTTTTTTCTTCAATATAAGCTCGAACTGCAGAGAATAATTACACAACACGGTAAAAATAGTCGGCAGCAATTTACATAGCCGTGAAATATTGGAGCTGTCTTTTTCCAGTGTTCCTATGTATATACGGCTGCACCTAATTCCAGTATTTACAGAGGACTCACTGGAGCTGTGATCACAGAAACCGGTATTGCAAGTTAGGCCACACACATGAACAAAACATTTATTGTTATAAGGCAAGGGTTTGTATTTTGGAGTGTTATATCATCATCTAACTGAAGCACTACTTTGCCATTTCTGCCTTTCCTATATCACCTCTTGTCTGGATTCGAATAACATCCTTGTGGTTAAGACATTATTTAGTTAAGTCAGAGAGTGTTAATTTAACTTCAGTTTCTTTCCTGTAATTGTGTGTTCCTTCCATGTTTTGAACAAATTAATCATACCGAGGGGCTGTATTCTCATTTCTCTCTGCAGTCAGCTTTGCTGCGTTTCTATCAGTGATCGTATCTCCTTGCCTGCTGGAAACCCAGCCCTCAGACTGATATCCTGCATCTGACTTGTTCTCCTCTTGATGTATACTGGTGATGGTAGGACCACCAGTCCCATTGGAACTAAGCAATCAATGGCAGTTCTTTTTAAGAGTAGGAGAAAACTGTTGTAGCAGGGGGCAGAATTGCTTCCTGCTGACCCTTGCCTGCTACAGTAATTGTCATGACTTTGGACATTTCCAAGCCCAGCTAATCAATGGGGTGAACTAATATGAGTTAGTTCTTTCAAGGTACAGTATGAGCTCTCTATGGATTGCAAGCAGTTGTATTGTCCAGAGCTTGAAGGTGCAGTGTTTTCATATTCCTTTCTGTGCTTCTCTAGAACTTCTCCCATGTAATTCTGCCAAGCTCCTACCTTGCTAGCTCTACTCTTCCTTTAATGAACTTGTTTAGTTTTTGTTTTCCCCAGGATAACTTAAGTGATAAAATCAAAACTAAGAGAATGAATGAATGAATAAAGCCACAGGCTGGGAAAAAAATCCACAACATTGTCTGAAATCTCTGCAAATAAACTATTCAGGAAATACAAGAAAAGAATACAGGACAGAAGTAAGAATTTATGCAAGCAGCTATACACCTTTGGGAGCAAAAGCTTCTGAGTCTTGCAATCTAGCAGTGAGGAATTAATAATTGACCATTAGATTTAGGCACTGATTTGAAGGAGTTAAATTCCCAGGCTGCTTTTTCAGGGCAGGGTGGGGCATCAGGGAAGTCAGAGAGAGGAAAAAAACCACCTGAATGCCCTGGGAAGGAGCAGCAAAACCTTTTGTCAAGCTCTGCTTCCTCTCCTATGCTACAACTAGTCCCCAGCTGAGGGTCCCCTGGTGTCCATCTGCAGTCGCAGCCCCTGGCTGCAGCCCAGGCTGCTCCAGCGATCGCAGCCCGGCACACCTGCGTGCAGTGACCCATGTGAGCAGCCTTGCCCACACCAGGAACTGAGTGCCACGTCCAGGTCCTGGTCGCCTGTCCTCACAGCTGCCCATCCCCACTGGCGCATGGCATGGCCAGTGGCTGGGGCCTGAGGGCAGGGACATGGGCATCATCCCAGTTTCAGAGCGGGTATCTTGGAATGCATCCTTTGCGGGACATGGCATCGGGAGTGGGCCCCTCTCTGGCCTCTGGTACAGCTCACACAAGGTAAGTGCCCACCGTGTTGCACCATGCTGGGGCCCAGGAACAAGTGGGCTTGGGGAGAGTGGGACAGTAATTTCAGCCTCTCCTGGTGTCCTCTGAAGAGCCCCCTTCCAGCACTTGTGTGCTGCTGGTTCTGCTCCCTCTTCACCCTGCACCGCCCTGGCTTCCCCCTCCAAGCAGTGCTTTCTGAGTAGGAACAGGGTAAAGTGCTGTGCTGGTCTGCACTAGAGCATCACTGGTTTTTGTCATCTGTGTTTCTGTTGCTGTCAGTGCTGACAATGCATTTAGGCAACTGCAAAAGAGAGACTGAAGTGGCCCCTGAAAAATAGCAAGTTGAAGCATCTGCTAACAATAAAAATGAATTGGAGGTTGATTAAACCCTTTACCTTTTCCCCACTTTTTTCTTTACAAACTAGAAGGCATGGGAGGATCCTCAGCATTCTTGATTTTCTGTGCATAAGAGGTAAACAACTTTTTTACCATGCAAAGTATTGGTATAAATCATGCATAAAATGACTTGCAATTAGCTGCTCTCCTTCCTCTGTGAGCAGCCCAGTAGCAGGTGATAGCCTGAGGAAGGACCCAAAAACTTCCCCCTCTGGATTCTGCATTTGCTACTGGGTGTCTATCCATTGAGCAGGAGGCATTTTTCAGCCCCATGTTCTCAGAGAGAAGGAAATCTGAGAATTCCTGGGCTCAGGTCCCTGGTGCAGGAGGACTCCTTGCTGATGGCTGGTGCCAGTACTTCCTGAGACCAGAGCTGGGATCTCTTATTTGAGGACAAGAATGTGAAGCCAACAGTTTTACTGTGGGTTTGTGAGTTAGTGTCCCAAGACTGTGAGCTTGCAGAGCTGCCAGAGAAAGCCCTTGGCATTGGAACTCCTTTGGCGTTGGTATACCCACCTGCATGTCAAGGTGAGGTTATTTGCTTGGAAAACCTCCCAGCCCTGTGCCTGTACTCCTTGAGATTGTTGCATGAGGATTGCTGATTTTTAAGCATGGTAGTTTTCTGGGAAGACCTGAAAAATTTTTTAGAGCTGCTTGGGTGTCTGTGCGCAAGACTGATTGTTCTTTTATTTACCTGGGTTGCAGCTTTGGAGCAGGTGGTTGGTAACTGTGGGTCATGTGTTGATGTCAACCTTAATTTTCCCAACAGTTACATTCTTCCGCGCACCCCCATTTTCACATTTTACAATTTTGGAAGCTTCAGAAACCATTTCCTCCTCCCATTCATGGCTGTCCTCACTGTGATTCAGTGGATCAGCCCAGGTTCAGGTCTTCACAGAGGGGCTCTTTCCCTTCCCCTTTTCTTGAGGCTATTTCATCCTTTTGGCTTGGTTTGAAGAGAAGCTCTTTGTTTTCTGCCCCTACAAGTGACCATAACTACACCAGCTCTCATGTGCCTGGAAACATTCTAGTAAAGCTGAGGTGAGTTGCTTTTGTAGGACTATTTTTTAGCCCCTTCAACCCCATGAACAATCAGGAGATGAAAGAGGGAGATCCCCTTTCAGGAGCTCCTATATACAAGGGGCTTGGCATGGCTGTCAGTCGCAGTTGCCTAGTGCCACGTGGGAATCAGAGACATCCACAGGGACCAGAAAATCTGGCACATTCATTAGGGAAATCCAGGGCACTAAAGTAACCCTTAACTGATGTCTGGAAACAGGCAGCTCCCTGGAAAAAGTTAAAGTGCCTCTGTCCACGTGGCTATGTAATATAATGCCTCTTTGTGCTGGCATTACATTTCTTTGTCTTTCTTTTTAATTGGGTCCTGCCACGTCCCTGATCAGGCTAATTGGTGTTAACTGTTGGAATAAGGGTAAAAGGGGGAACATGTGGTCATGGGGGGGAAAAAGGTGGAGGTAGGATTTCTCCTTGGTATCACCATGGATATAGCTTGGTTGATGCTGCTTGGGGAAGCACATCTCTCAAATCAGCCACACAAAAGCCTGTGCTCCCACAGCTCATACTCTCCCTGTGTATGCATTGTATGTTATGGGACATGAGCGTGTTTAATGGTGCAGTAAAAATCTGATGAAATATACACTTAGTTACCTGAAATATTTCCTGACAAACTAATATTATTGTAGTATTTTTTGTGTCTGCTGAAGTAATGAATGTAAGAGGCCACAACATGTGGACTTTGTCTGCTTAATAGAAAGTGTATGTAAATGCCTCAGTGTAATACTTTAGTATTTCCCTCAGGACTTCTCAAAGGTTTTTTATGTATTTCCAATATTGTTGTTTATGGACAAAAACAATTTGCAAGGCTAATTGAGATTATTATTTACAGTATTGACCTTGGCTTGACTTTGTATCAGAGAAGGAGAAAATAGCTGGGTGAGAATAGTAATTGAGAGTTTGAACGTAACAGATAATAATAAATAAAATGGTTTTGGTTGGAAGGGACCCTATAGACCATCTAGTTCCCACCCCCTTGCCATGGGCAGGAACAATTCCACTAGACCAGGTTGCTCAGAGCCCCATAATACCTCTTCTGCAATGCAGCATTTCACATGTCTCTTGTGTGTAGACAGTGTGCGTAGTTGTTCAAGTGCAGTCTATTCAAGAGATAGAAATATATTTCACTTCTGCTTCTTTTTCCTCCTTCGCCTGGGTCTTAATAAACTCAGAGTTATTCTGGCTGCCCAGACAGTCACCTCAGAAGATTGTTTTGTTTTGTGGGTTGTAGTAATAAATCATTTCCGCTCTGTATTTAGAGGCTGGAAATGTTGACAGGCCCTTCAGATGGATTTGTGGCCTCTTGTCCCGTGACAATATATCACAGCCTGTCACAGGCCATACATGCAGGTGCTGAGTGTGTGCTGCCAGGAAACCTGATCCTTCGTGTGGTCTCACCAGTGGGCGGTGAAGGCTGCTAGCAGGTGTGATGAGAAACCCCACAGGCTAAGCACATCCTTGTTAGAGGTATTTCTACGCTGCCTTCTATCTTACACGTGAAATCTAGATTTTGTGTGAGGTGCCTCAGTTAAGGTTTTTAGCTCATACTGTTCAAGAAGAAAGTCTTCAGTGCTTCCACTCACCCCTCTTTACTAGGCTCTTCATGTCTAGTACCCCTGAGGCTCAGCAGGGTGAGAACATGATTTGGTCCTGTTTTCTTCCAGTGGCAGCACAGTCCTTGCTGGTACTTCTAGTGCCATGGGAGCTGCTTCACCCGTGCTGTGAGGGACCCAGTGCAGAAGAGCAAGGGGGGCTGTCTCCATGGAGAGGAAGATTCTCTCTCCATTTGCCTTGGCTGAGGAAGCACCCCAGAAACAGTGAGGTTCTCTTTAGCTGGCACTACCACCAGAGAAAAGTGTTATCATGGCACATCCCTACAAACATTCACCAGAATTTTTAAACACTTAAGTAATGACATTTCAAATCATGGGTTTCAATTAAGAGAAGCTCTAGAGCAAGTCAAGGTATCCAGGGGAAGTGTGGGTGGGAGTCAAAAGGGCAGCATGGCCACAGCACACATGGGTTTCAGTCAGGACATCTTTCCTCTGCAAGAAGAAAGAGAAAGGCTATTAAAGGTGAAGGCAAACCCTCCTGGTTTGTTTTCCATTTCAAGTATTTTATAGGGTTTTTTAATCTATTTTCTCAGTCTCTATAGGGTACCTCATACTCCAGTCTGCTCTCTGAGGCACTGCAGATGTTAGCTGTTTCAGGTTAATCATTAAACCAGTCCCCAAGTATGGGGAAAGTAGAGACAAACATGTCCTCATCCAACTTTTTGCAGGTGTCCTCAACTGTGAAGACTGTGGTGAAAAGTTTTTCCTGTTCAACACCACCCCCCAGTTCATTATTCTAAACCTATTCATTGAAAGCAAACAAGGGTATCAAAACACTGACTCTATTTCATGTTGTTCTCCTTTACCTGTCCGATTTCAGAGTTCACGCAGTTTCAATTTCCTTTATATTATTGGGGAATGTGTATGGGAGAAAATGCATATTGTTTCTTATGTGTTAGGGAAATGTATGTTATTTTCAGCCCTTATAAATCAAAACGTGGGAAGAGGATTTTGTTCAAACTTTCAAATAAACTTTTTTTGAATCTCTCATAGAGGAATTCAAAATTGAAAGCTTATAATGAAGGAAAGAATTACAGAATGCTTAAGGTTGGAGGACCACTGGAGGTCATCTAGTTCAACTTCCCTGCTCAAGCAGGATCCCCTAGAGCACGTCACTTAGGCTTGTGTCCAGATGGCTTTTGAATATCTCCAGAGACGGTGACTCCACAGCCTCTCTGGAGAGGTGTTCCAGTGCTCTGTCACCCTCGCAGTAAAGAAGTTTTTCCTCATGTTTAGATGGAATCTCCCGTGTTTCACCTTCTGCTCATTGCAGCACAAAGCATGAAAAAGCATTGCACGGTCTTCCAGCGTTATTCTGCTGCTTTCCATGGTTAGTCCCCATTTAATTAGTTTCTGCTAGAAAAGAATTTGTGGCTTTGGGTCAAAAATGCAGGACTGTCAACTGGGCCAGCTCGCACCCAAGCTTTCAGGCTCTGTCAGAGCTGTATGTCTGATCTGCTGTGGGTTATGTTCTGATCAGCTTTATTGTGACCAAGAAGCTGACATGAGAAGGCAGAATAGAACACTTGTTAGAAAGGATCACCCATATCTTTTTTACAACCTCATACACCCATTCTGCCTTGCTGAACATCAACTGTCCCTGCAGATGTAAAGATCACATATCTACTGTGAAATGAGCACACAGCTTACATAAACGACAGCCTTCAGGTTAAAGAAAGATCAGCTGCTGCATGGTAACTTATTCATTACTAAGAAGTAAGGGATATAATTGCAGGAGTGTGTTACCCCTTGCATGGTACTATAAGCTTGTCTGTATCATCACAGCTCTCAAATTCCTCAGGGAAATGTTGGCTTTTTTTGGTTGTTGGGGTTTTTTTGTTTGTTTTGTTTGTTTGGTTTTGGTTTTTTACCATCAACCACTGCAAGCAGCCTGGGAGTAAACCATGGAGCTGTTTATACCTGGGAATATAGAGGAGGCTGGGCATGGGGCAGCAGGTCTGGAATAGGTGCCCAATGTGGGAAAGTAGCCCAAAAACTGGAGGCAGTATGCAGGTCTATAAGCCAGCCCGAGGAGTGACCTGCTTCTCTGGTTTCCACCAGGCAATTCTCTGGGTCCCAGAACAGAATTTCCAGTATGTGTTATTGGCAGGCCTCTACCACCCTGCTTGGGTGACTCCTACAAAGTCTGGGAGGCTGTGCAGTTTCTGTGGCAGTTCCCTACTAAGCCCAGGTGGTGCTGGGCAGCAGATAGCAGACCAGCCCAGCTCCTCATTTCAAACTTGGGGCGCACAGGCTCAAAGCAAATGCTGTTGATGGGA
This sequence comes from Dendrocincla tyrannina, assembly GCA_035047865.1. NCBI lineage: Eukaryota > Metazoa > Chordata > Aves > Passeriformes > Dendrocolaptidae > Dendrocincla > Dendrocincla tyrannina. Next base: position 128,840,831 of record JAWWMP010000081.1, on the reverse strand, counting down.
GAGCTCATACTCCATCTATTCTGAACACTCGTCTCCTCAGCATTGCTGGCAGACCTGCTTGCATGGGTGTTTCCTAGCTTGACAGACAACAGGAGCTGGTGAGGAAAGCCCCTTTTTTTAGGCTGATGGCTCACAGTTCATTTTGAAACAGTCTTGGTGGCTTCTCCTGGACACCTCATCCAGGAATTGGAAACAAATGCTCTCGGAGGGCTGGGACCATGCTGAGCATCAGCTATAGCCTGCCTGAGTGTCTGTTCCCTGATTCTCTTTGGGCTATTTCTCCCAAAGCTCAGACTGTTTTTAATGCTTCCCTTCCCAGCAGCTGCTATGCTAAAACGAGTTTTCATTTTTTTTCTGAGGATGTTGAAGAACATGTGCATTTGATTTTTTTTCCTTTTTTTTTTTTTTAATTGATGATTGAGGTGGAAAGGAGTCAAACAGGAGTTTTGTAATTGCGCTAATCTGTTTTAAGAGGTTTGAGAATGTTAATTAGGAAATTTCTAGGCAATAAGGAACATTACAGTTCTTGTAATTTGTCAGAATACGGGATGCAGAAGACAAAGGCAAAGAAACTTGAATCACTAGTTACTCATATCCTACTTAGTGTAGAATTTAGTTTTGCTTTGGACAGCTTCAAAATGTTATTTTATGGAAAGATTTTGGGAAGTAGGGAAGGCTGTGTCTGATATCCAGCTTAGCCACTGACTAGAGGGTTTAAAATATAGGTATGCTCTACAGCACAGTGGTCCAGTGCAGCAGAATCAGATTTAGTATGGAGCCAGCAGGGCAGAGTGAGTTCTCCTCTTCCCTTAGTCAGCGCTGAGTAGGAAAGACCAGACATGGGATGAAACTGAATCCCTACTCTACTTTGGAGGTGTCTGGCTCAGTGTAGTGCTTTGCTCTTCCTGTCCTCAACTTCTAGAAGACTCTAAAAAAATGTACTTTAAATTGGTTGTGGCCACTGTGTTGATTTTGGTGTCTCACAGCCTTCTCTGTGAGTTGCAAGGTGATGTAGGGTGAATGTCTGGCTGCTCATACCAACACCTGTCTGCTTCTAAAATTTCATGAGGTTGTTACGTGGATCTAGGACATCACTGTCACCCAAAGGAGTGGTCTTGTTCCCACCTTGAATTTGTGCTTCTGCTTCATTTGCCCTAGCACTCATTTGACTCCTTGATGAGGGAGTAAAATACTCAGTGATATAATTTTCAAAATAAAGATTGTTCTTCTTGTAAGGTCTCACCTGTAACACTGGCCCCATATGATTCTGTGTTTCAAAGACTTCAATGCTCTTTAAGTATGATCTTTTCTTCCTATGCTCTTGAAGTTTGCTTTGGGCATTGAAAAAAAAGATATGTCTGAATCTTATCCTTTCTTGTCTCCAACTGTCTGCTGGATCTGATTAACTCCTGTTTGAAGGAATCAAAAGAAACCAAATTACTCAAGTACAAATTTGACCAAACTCAAAAAACCCCAAGGCTTTGGAAAGGTGAGGAAAGAGCAGACTGTGCCCTTCAGTCATAAGGGAGGTGAGGACTTTTGGCTAACTGGAGACTGCAATTATTTCATTTGGAGTTTTGGTGACATGTACAAACTGTTATGCTCATGTTTACAGTGTCACCACAGATTGTCCCAGAAGAACGGCATTTGTTAATGTGAGCAGTTGGGAGACATGCTTTCCATTCTTTGACTAATGTGAACTTTGAAGCATATGGCCAGCAGCTTCAAAGGACAGCCAGTTGGTGTGTGAATCAACACCAGACTTGGAACCGGGCTATCAAGAAATATGGCAGTGATATTTGCAGAGTGTGCTCAAAAGTAAATAGTCAATATCAAACTAAACAGATAATAGTGCTTAAATTGAGGTTATACCAGTATAACTTCATTCTCCTCAATGATGTTCATGGTTGATTTATATCATCTGGGCTAGGGGCTTTGGCCTCATTTGGTGATATGAACTGTTTTGCCCATAATGGGGAAATGAAGAGAGATTATGGAACTATGATAAAAATCATGGAATCATTGGAGTTTAACCCTTGGATGAAGCACGTGGTAACTCTCTAGCTATATCCCCCTTTGTATGCTGCTGTGGTTCACAGAGACAGACCTGTAATGCAGAGGCCTATGGTGAATGCAAGGTCTGGACCATGATGAGCACAAGGTTTGGAGAAAACCCCTCCACGCATGGAAGAAATGACTCAGAGCAAACCAAATACTAGCTCCTTTGACAGGGCTTCTTCATAGTGGCTGAGGTGAAGTAATAACATAGAAGTACACGTCTTTTTAGGACAATCTTGTCTCTTGCTGACATTTAATTCCCTAGAAACATATCAGCTTCATGGCACCTAAAATCTGCACCAGAGTCCTAGCTAACATGTGTGAAGGCTTAACTGTCATCTTGCTGAAAACAAAGTAATTTTGCCAGCTGATATGGACTGCACTTGAAGCCTTTTTCTTCAACAGCCAAGGATATCCTGATTCCTGTGAAAAACAACCAAAATGTGGGGTTTGTGTACATATCAGACTTGTACACAGAAATTTAACTCCCAGTTGAAACCTAGTTTAATTTTTTGGAGCTCCAGATAGTAGTAAATAGATCGTGACTCCAATTAGTTTGCTTTATAACTCTGACCTACTACTTCTTAATATTCCTCTTCCATTTTTATGGGTTTTTTTCTGCTTTGGAATTTTCACAAGGTTTTTGTATTTATTGACTTCTAGTTACATTATTATCTTTCCTTTGTTTCTCTCTCTTTCAGTGACAGTCTTTAGCTCCCTGCAATGACTAGAACACCATGAACATCATTCAGTGTCTGTGTTGTCATGTAGCAATGACTCGGTTGTCATGTCAAGATGACCAAGACCAAAGCTTGTGTTGCAGAAGTTTCAGTCAAACAAATAGTATCACCTTTCATCTGCTCAAGACTCTAGCTCCATCTCTTGACTATTGTACTGGTTTTGGCCAGAGTTAATTTTCTTCATAGTAACTTGTATGGTGCTATGTTTTGGATATGTGATAAAAAAGGTACTGATAGCAATCAGGATGTTTTTGTTATTGCTGAACAGTGCTTGCACAGCACTGAGGTGTTTTTTGTTTCTCATACATCCCCAATGAGTACGCTGGGGATGCACAAGAGGTTGGTAGGGGACACAGCAGGGATGGTTGACCCCAACTGACCAAAGGAATATTCCATTCCATAAGTTGCCATGCTCAGCACATAAAGCAGGGGGAAGAAGGAAAAAGGGGAACATCTGGAGTGATGGCATTGCTCTTCCTAGGTAACTGGTACCCGTGGCAGAGCCCTGCTTTCCTAGAAATGGCTGACCACTTGTATAGCGACGGGAAGCAGTGAATGAATTCCTGATAGTGCTTTGCTTGCACATGCAGCTTTTGCTTTATCTATCAAACTGTTCTATCTCAAACCATGGGGTCTTTTTTGATTTTACCCTTCCAATGCTCTCCCCCATTTTGCTGGAGGAGTGGCTCCAGCTGTGTGGGGCAGACCTGCTGGCTGGAGTTAAACCACAACCATACATCAGAAACCGCCAGGACAAACTAAAGAGCATGGTTCAAAAAGCATGCATTTGAGAGATGATAGCATCTGACTCATTAAAAGGGTGCTCAGTGCTCCTTCATGTTTTTGATTCCTGAAAAGGAATTTATCTTCATGGCCCCATTTCTGCAGTAATTCCTGTCAAGAAAAGCTTTATAACCATCACATCCTATACTAAAACACCAGAAAAAAATACAGCAAGTCATATATTGGAGAATCCACATAAGGTACAGTTGCTGAAAGACCAATAATATTCCAAACAGGGGGAAAAAACCTCACAATCTTGTTATCTCCTAAAGTACAACAGAGAATATAAAAAGGTGTTAAAGGTACCTAGAAGGGATCCTTCAGCTACACTGATCTGAGTTTTCTCTAGCAGAAGGCAGCTATGAAGTAGATAGTTTGGATTCTTGTGAACTAGACACCTACTCTTCATGTCAGCACTCGCCATGAACTGCAAAATGCTAACTGATGCTTCCTACCAGGTTACACTTTGTAGTGAAAGGTCAAAATGCACAACTGTAATGTGTCACAGGAGACACCTGAGCAAACATGAGCCCACTGCTCATATCCAGGACCCCTGCAAGAAACTTGCATATGAGACCATTTCTTTGAAGAGTTTATTTGTTGTTCCCAGATTTGCATCTTACAGTTTTGAACATAAGTATCTGCAAATTAAAAGCATTCAGTTAGTTGTGTGTTTGTGTGTGTATGTACCCCTCTACATATGCCCGAATATTTTAGGGAGTGTAGGACCTCTAGTTTTTAAATCATCACTGATAATCTAGCAGTTGTTTATATTTAACTGGATAATGCTGCTAACCAGAAGGCTCTGCCTTCTGGAGTCCAGTCATTTTTTTTGCATTAGGAACTATCTGTAAATGATTAACGCTCTCTGTGGAAATGGAACTAGGAGAGCCAAGCGTGTGAGATGCAGGGAGGAAAGCAAAGAACTATTGTAGAGCAACCCTCCTCTGCAGGGACAGCAGACTGGAACAACCCTTGGGCTGCCCATTCCCCTGACATAAAATCAAGTAATTCTTTTAACAGATGGATCAAGCTTCATTCTAAATGTAGTCAGGTCTTTTCTTTTTCCCCTCCCCTGTTGTAACTCCTGTTAGAAGCTGTTCTGAAATGCCACTGGCTTGGAAACATTGTCATTCCCAGCCTGTGTTTACCCCTGCCCGACATATATGACACTGGGGTTCAGCAACTAGGCATGATCCCTCAGGTTGTGATGTGGAGAAGTGGTTGCTGTGCACTTCAAAGGAAGGGTTAGTTACAGCTAACAGGATTAAGTGAGTCAGGATGGGAGACAAGCCTGCCTTTGTTGGAAAGTGATGTTGGAGAGGTGCATGCTGGAAGAGGCGTGTCATTCCTCTCATGAGCTCCTCTCAGCCAGTACAGTAAAGGGAGATTTTTATATACAAATTCTTTTGAGGATTTGGTAAATAATGCATTAAGCTGACTACATTTCTGTCAGGGTTTTGTGCTTCTGATCTAAATGGAATCAGAAATAGCTCATTTGTACTTCAGCAAGACTTGTACTACAACAACAAGAGGGAATGAGCTATATATGCTTGGTTTGGAAGCACGTTTGTGTGTACATGCAGAGTGAGACATCTCTTCAACAGTACTCACTGTGCCTTGCCCTTCCTGATGTAACACTTAACAGCACTATCTGCTTGGTTGTTCAGACAACTCCCTTTTGAGCTTGCCTGTCTTTCTGAGCACAGGTAGAGCTCTCAGTACAGGAGCAGGTACACTCCAGCTTCCCCTAAGCCTTGTGTCCCCTCCTTGGCTCTCAATTTAGGGGTCCAGGGAGCAACATGAAAGCAACCTCTTAATATGTGCCAGACTGTAACTTTTGGGGATTAATACACCTAGGCTTTGAGCAGTCTGGCTTGAACCTTCTCTTGTACACCAGGAATTAGACAGGGTCAAACAAGAATATCTAGAAAGCCTGCTCCTGGGCAGCAGTAAAAGAGTATCCCTGACCCAACTGGCCATTTTGTGGGAGAAACTGGTCAGGAAGTGCTGGCTTGCCTCCTTGATTCTCCTGTGGGAACTGGAAACTGGCAAAAGTTTTTAACCCTAGTCTTGCTTTTGCTGGTTGCTGGTATGTAATTTCTATAGTTGCCATGGAGACAGTATGTGAAGATACTTGGGAAAAATCTTTCTATTAAGATGTTATCAGCTATGATTGACATTTTATACAATCACTGGAGTGGTTTTTATTTGCATTCTAGAAGAGAGTATGTAAAAACATGAAATGGTCTTTGATTATGCAGAAAAATATCCCAGGAACTAAAGTGCCCTAAAGTATCAGGCTATTCACAGGAGCAGTGGAAAATCCATTCTAGCCCTTCCCCATTCTCCCATTTATTTCTAATTTTGAGATTTCTTTCCTGAGAATAAGAACCTGAAATTTAGGACTTGAGAGGTTTGGTTTTAACTCTTCAAAAAGTCAAAAAACCCACTACTCTCTTGCAACTACCTGAAAGTAGGTTGTAGTGAGGTGGGTGATGGTCTTATCTCCTTAGTAACAAGCAATTAGACAAGAAGAAATGACCTCAAGTTGCGTCAGTGAAGGTTTAAATAGTACAATAGGAAAAATTTCTTCACAGAAAAGGTTCTCAGGCATTGGAACAATCTGCCCAGGAAAGAGGTTGAGTCACCCTCCCTGAAGGTGTTTAAAAGATGTGTAGATGTGGTGCTTAGGGACATGGTTTAGTGGTGGACTTGAGAGTGCCGGATTAATGGTTGGACTCAATTATCTTAGAAGTCTTTTCCAACCTGAATGACTCTATGATTCTGTGCCTGTGTAGTGGGTGGATATGTTTGTATAAAACCTTGGTAAGTGTATCAAAAGTTACTTTAGTTACTGTATCTCACAATTCATATTCTTCAACTAGGTTTGTTATCCGCTATGGCTGTTAACTAAAGTAATCAGACTGATGAATATAAATAGGGTCTCATGAAAATAATTAAAGCATGGAGATAAATAGAAGGGTCCCACTTCTGTGGTTGTGTTATCTCCTCAAGTTCTCACACTGTTTCATAACTTACCAAACTGTCATTCCAGCCCTTTTACTCTTATTTCATCTGTCCTTCAGTACTTCATATGGATCTGAACCCATATATGAGGATATGAATTGCACAATGAAAAGCACCAAAACAAGGACCTTGTTTTCTTTATACATCTGTAAAGCACTGAGTACAGCCAAAGCTCTGCGAATAGTAATAGCTAAATGATAAGCCTCTCCCAGTTCCACATGGTAGCCCTTTGAAAAATATGGTTTTTGTTAAGGACTCTGAATTCCTGTTGCTTCACAGTTAACTCATATTTGGAAGTTTGGAAGGCATTTCCCTGCCTCCTCCTTTTTTTTTTTTTTTCCTAATAAGATCCATTGAGATCTGACAAAATCCTAATTATTGGAAACGATGCATAGCTTTTGAAATAGTATATGTCGTTAAATTCATTGGGAACACCTTTAGATCACAAATAAATGGAGAAACCAAGAAAAAGAGGAGGAACGGTTTAACTAGCCTTGGTGAGTGAGCTGACAACAGACATTTAAAGTGTTTGGGGGTTTTTCTGCTCACCAGTTCAATTTATAAGCATAGCAAATTTCCATGAATAATGACATATACCTTTTAGTCAATGCAAATTAAGTTCATTTTCCCAAGTTTTCATTTCACAGAGCTGGCAACTGCAGTTTAATGTGCTTTAGGAAAGCATACATGTAATATGGATGAATTGCATTCCCTGTATAACTGAATCTCCAATTCAGATTTTAGTCTGCAAAGGATAAATTTATTAGAATTAGTGCCAAAGACATAGATTTCACCCTGGCTTTCATTTGCCGTAACGCCCTTACTTTACTCTGACAATAAATAGTGACTTGGCATGTAGAATGTCATTTTAAATTGCTGTCAGAATGGTGTGTAAAGGTGCTATAAAGGTAAATAAGCATCAGGCCCTGCCTGAGTGCTCGAAGCAGGCCCACCCACAGCAATGTGCCACTCTGCCACCCTCCTCTGTGGGACAGCAACTCCCTGCCACTCCACTGGCAAACGGATTTCTACTGGCCAGCTGTTAAACCTCCCTTCCCCATGCCTGGGCTTGTGCTAGAGCCTCATGCAGCTGAGATGTGCAAGTGCTGAGGGTGCCTTACACAAGCTGAATTTGCTATTTCTTGAACTCATTCCCCCCAGCAGCCCCTGTACAGGTGAATGTCACCACCGGCAAACCACGCATGGTCACCATTTTAAAACCCTTGCTGTGGCTTATGAATTTTGATCTGCCTTAAACATTGTCAGGTGACTTATAAGAACATAATGCTAATGAGGTATATTTTGGGAAGATTATTTCAGGCACTTAAATGAGGCACTGAGGGAGTGGGGGGCCAGAGGAAGGCATTCCTCAAGCCTGTTTTGCCACCAAGGAAAATGTTGGTGGATTCACAACCTCAGTCCATGGTCTGTGTGCTCAGGGGTTACCTAGAAAGGACTGCAAAGTGGACAGGTGACTTTCATGTCTTGTTCGGAAGCATATTAAGGTGAAGGAAATAAAACTTCTGTCCTGTTTTTCACTTTCTGGAAAACTTAAGGGCAAGATCTTTCTGTGACAAGCGTCACGTGTTTGGAAGCACTGGAAAAATGTGTCAACAGTTTGAAACCTGGGGACTGACAAAGTGGCCTGTATACTCAGACAGATGTTTCAGTGATGAAGAAACTCGCCTTTTATGCCAACAGTTTTGAATATTTAAGGCTTTTTCCTGTAGAAGTCCTTAGCTGACTGAAGTAGTACCATGGCTCTGAAGTTGTATCTGCAGCTGAATTCCCCAACTGAGGTTTGTCTCAAGACTTGTGTGGGAAGTTCTGCAGTGCTGCAGATGATATCACAACTGGATATCACAACTGGAAACTCAGAGAATATCATGTTTATTACTTATAAAACTGGCTGTTTCACCAGTCCTTTAGCCTCTGAATGGGAGCCACTGCACAAATAATGAAGCTGTTCACATGACAAGATGGGAACAGAAGAGCTGTGGTGGCCTTCAGGGCAATACAGCAACCATTTTAGTATGATGCAGTGATCTATCTTCTGTTGCAGTCATCTTTCGTTCATGTAGGGTTTTACTAGCCTGAGAAGTGCTATCCTGTTTTTCCTCTTCTCTTTGAGCAATGCTGAACGTGATATCTCTTGTGCGTTAGAAATTGCCTGCTGATTTAAGATTCACTCTGATTTGTGTTGTGATGCAATTTTCCCCTTTACTGCATTTTTGTGTCCATTGTTTTATTTAATATAGGCATGTCTGATTATGAACCTGCACAAGACATCTTTGCCATGCTGTATGCATGGTGTTACTGTACTTTCATCTCCTCTCCCTGACCGCATCCATGTGATATTTGACCTCCATAGGGCGTCATACTCTGCTTTTAATCCTTAGTGGTCTGTCCAACCCTGGGTTTGAAAGTATGGTGCTATCACCATACTAACCAGAGCTCATTAACACATGTCAGCCTGGAGCAGGCAGCACAGTATATATGCCAACAGCAACGCTCAGGTGAAACATGTGCTCGCTCCGATAAAGTGACCTTGGCCACGAGGAAAGGTTTTGAGCCCAGATGGCCACTATGCATTTGCCTTGGTAATATACATGCACTGTTTTAGCTTGTGTACAGACCAGAGGGTTGCTTAAGTGAGGCACAAGGGAGTGTCACAGGGTAGCGATTGGAGGGCACTGGACAACTGCAGTGTGTAAAGCCATCAAAGGGGCATTTGATTCACGACCTCTGGAGGCATGTGCTCAGGTCATCATCAGTACCCATACATGGATCTGATTTCCCACAGTTTTTTAGGTGACAGATGGAACACATAGCCCCATCCTCTGCTCACCAGATGCATGGAGATTTTACCTCCAGAATTGGATGGGTACCCTCCTTAGGGCTGGCTCAAGATCAACTATGTTTCCTTGCTGGGGTGCTGGCTGCCTCCTGAGTCTTGTGCAGTGTTTGTGACCCCCAGCTGAAAACTGGGAGGAAGGAGCTGCAAGGGCTTATCCAGAGATGCAGCCATAAGGATAGGATCAGCTGCTGGAGCAAAAAATGCTGCAGAGACTGAACTCTCTGCTGGGAGCAGTGGGGATGTATTACAATTACTGATGTGAAAGCAATAAAATGATGGGGTAAATGAGGTGGTAGTTTCTGTTTTCTATTCCCTGCTGTCTCCTTTTTCTTAAACACTTCATGACAAGGCTGACAAGGCCACTTCTCCACCTCCTCACAAGGGAACATGTTGTCATTTAAAAAGAACAAGACTTTGGGAGCAAGAAAACAATTTTGATTTAATTGCTGTTTTTTGAAGCTGCTGTGTGTGCAGGATGTAGCAGTCAAACTTTGTGCAAGATCAGTGCTCAGAATTTGCTACAGCATCAAGGCCAAAGGAAAGTAGCCATCCCCTCTGCTCCAGTGAGGCCCTGGGTGGTGTCCACGTGCCAGCATTTCCCCGGTGTGGAAGGAGGCTGCCTTAAGGCTGCTTGTGTCTCTGTAAAAGTGTCTGATTTCAGCAAAGATGTCTGTGCTGATGTGTGCTGAAATATCTTGTCACATTCTCCCCACTGGTTCCAGTGAGGTGTATTTCCAGAGCATGGAAAATGCACTGGCATGAGAGCTCCAGACAAGTTGCTGAAACACACTTTCTCCTACTGGGGTGGGAGGAGAGGATGCAGGATGGGACAGATCTCCAGTGGCCATGCACCAGAGGGTATAGGCTCAAGTCTTAAGTAATGCTTCTCACTGAACTCTTCTTGTACACAGGCTGTGGCACGGATGCTGTAATAGCAGAGGTGGCCTTCTTGCCTCCTTCATTCTCCTCTCTGTATCCCCTTGTGCCCATCTGTCATGTCGTGGTGACACCTGGCAGTCAGTCAAGCATTTCAGCACTCACAGTAGTTCTTTTGTCTGCTTCTCCTTCCGACTCTAAGCCACTACAGAAGCATATGGGCTGGAAACAGTTGGATTCTGGTGTATCTCTGAAATAACAATATTATAATCAATTTGTAATAAGGCTATTGTGTCTTCACGCTTTTGGGGTTGCCTTTTCTTAATCTGGGATTTATATAGCCACAAAAATAAACTCTCCTCCAACCATTTGCTCTTTATAAATGTTGAGGGACGTGGTTCTGTGGCTGGTAGGCACTGCCTGTTCACAGCTGGCCAGGGACCTTCTTGGAAGAGTCACGAAAGCTGAGGCTGCAGACACAGACTTGGATGATGCTTTACAGCCTGCAAACAGAAGTTATGCTGGGTTATGCTACCACAACCTCGCTTATAAAAACTGGTAGTATGTTTGTCTTCTCTACAAGATAATGGGGCTCCTCACCGCAATGTAACAGTGACCTTGAATGGGTCTTGAATACACTTATGATGACATGAAGTGTTTTTTGAAAATGTTTGTTCAGCATTTTGAAAGTAGATCAGAAACTCTGTCGTGTACCTGTTATTTGGTCTTGCTGAGATGACATCTTTAAATGGCTGCTATCCAAAATAACGAATCGTACTTGAATGCTTTTAATTTATCAGCTTCATAGAAAGTTTGCAAATCTTACTGAAAATTAGACAGTCTGATTAGGAAATTATTTAATGGAATTACAAAATACATTGGAGAAACTGTCAGGAGACCTATGTACCTGACCGCTCTGTCAAATAATGGGTATGTTAACATGTAAGATAATTGTGTTCCAATAGGAGTGGTTTGATTGTTGATCATTTTCTTCTGGACAGGTCCTTTATTTTTAAAAAAAAAAAAAAAAAAAGAACACCTGCGTGTAGTTTTCAACTGACTGCTGCCCAGTTCTTTCATGAGAATTAAGAAGCAAAACCACCTTTTGCACTGAGATGCCCTTTCCATTCCCACTTGATTACTACTTAGGCCCTAGTAAACTCACACAAGTATTTTTTATCAGTTTACTCAGAGCAGCATGAACTCAGTGACTGAAAAGTGCAATAATTTGGTTCTGATTTGGTTGCAATGTGCTATCAGAAAACCACCATTATATTGTTCTTCTTAAACTAATAATTATTTTTGTATTTCTCTGTTTTGTGATCTTGCAGAATCAGCTCTTGGGTGTTCTACTTGCTGCGGCTTCAAATTTCCTGATTAGTGTCTCTTTGAACATACAGGTATGAAATTGTTTCTCTTTATAAGAGTTGTTTATATTCAGCAAGTGACTTATGTTGCAGTTTGATTTTGATGAAGCTCAAAATACAAATTTTGTTGCACTTAATAAACATTCCCTCTCTTTAACTGTAATTTAACTGTAAACTCTAAAAGCCCTGCTGTAGTTGTTGGAAGTTGTTGTGAGCCCTCAGCCTGTTTTGTGCGGTGATTCTCATAAAGGAACAGAATAAAAATTCATAACTAGTGCTCCTCCTTGTAATGTGCCATAAGGAAATACCATCTGTGGCTTGTTTGTGGTCCCACTGAACCTGTCTCAGTGTCCATACCTAAAATTGAATTGACCACGATGAATTGACCAGTGTTATGCAGTGCTTAATGAAGAGATTAAAGTAATGAAATGCATAAAGATTGGGCCCCAAAGCAACTTTGACGACCTTAGTTTTCCTTCTGAAATTAGGATAGAAAAATGTGAGTAAATTATTTAAATCATAAAAGTAATGAGAGGTGCTGCCCCTACAACTGTTGTAAAGAGTAGGATGACATTTATAAAATCCTTTCTGTTTTAATAATTGGAACACATACTCAGTAAAACGTTAAATAATTCATTAAAATCTGCATCTTGTAGACTTCTTGTATTTTTAGGTCTTCTAAAAGAAGTTCTTAGGGCACAGAAGACATTGTTATGTAAGTTGTCCAGGAAAGGTATTTTTTCTAGCTTGTATTTCAGTTATATGTGTCTCATATAAAGCTCCGTCTTGCATTTTCTGTAAAGGATGAAACAGAAAGCTGTGGAATACGAAGTCTTCTATTCATAATAACCTAATTTATTAATGCTAGAGAGTTCTTCAAGGATTCCTTCCTATTTTAAGTATCTCTAGTGGAGAATCCCATAGAAAAAACCTGTTTAGCCAGAGGAGCCAGGCAGGTTGAAATAACTGCTGCCTCTCCCATGACTTCCAACCTGCTGGTGTTGACAGTGCTAGGACAGGCTCTAGGAAACCTCTGAAGCTGACATCTGGAGAAAGAAGGCTGTAAGGGAGTTGCTGAGCTCACCTTCCTGTGTTCATTGCACATCTTTGCAATTTCACTGGGGCTTCAAGAGTTAATCCTACAAGAACCTGGGGAGAAAACATAGCTCAGGATTCAGTTAAGAACCTGAATATTATTTAATATTCATTTCATTTGTATCTTTTTTGGGCCTTTTTTGCCCTGTGTTTATAAGCATGGAACATGCAAAATCCTGGATGTTACCGTGGATAACGTCCAGGTCTGTGGCTCAAGGAAGTTTGATTTCCTGTGCTCCTTTTCTCCTTGGAGAACTAAACTTCTTCCTAGGATTTCGTCCTCTGAGTATGTTCCACAGCAAGAAGCTGCAATAGTGTGCTGCATTCTCTCAACAAGAGGACTAAGACTTTGGAGTGTCACAGACATTACTGTTTGGCCTATACTCTGTAAAGTAGCTGACAAAGTAGAAAGGAAGTATGAGGAAAATTCTTTACAACTTCCCCAGGGCTTTGAATATGAAGTGATAGAGAAAAAGAGTTATATTCCCACCATTTATACTGAAATAATTGTATTGTTTGATTTCCACCTTTTTGGACCCATGTGCAGAGAGGCTGGAGAGTAATTTGAGAAAGGACATGATATTCTGCAGAACTAATGTGGTAAACATTGCATCATTCCCAAGTATGACATCTCTATGGAGACTTCCTGGAGTGTGTTACAGAAGATCAGTGTGATCAAACACAAATTATTATCATGTTATATAAGGCTCTTGCTGTATAGCGAGAGGGAATACAGTTACAACTTGTGTCAATGATACTTTCTTCATATAACAGGGAGTGTTGATGAAGTATTACTTGAGTATATGTTATACCTGTTGGCACAGGCATAGCTGGTTTTCCTTCAGAAAATAATGCTTTGCCTGTGATCCTCTTCTAAGGTCAAACAGGAGATGGTAGCCAAACCCTAAATTCTATCTAATTAACTTAGAGTCCTCCCTACAGAAGATGTGATTAAGTGCTGCCTTTTTCATTTTGTAGTTACATTTCTGGCGAGGATGTTTCATGGGCAGGAACGCCACGTTGTCTGTTCCCCTTCTCCCAGTTTGTTGCTGCAGTTCTGATTCTGCCCCATCTCCTGCTTTTGAGTGTTTCCAGATTCAGAGCACAACACGAACAGATGTGTGCAGTGATAGCTCAGAAGCACTAGCTAGTATTCACTTAGTGTTTTTCAGGTTTATTCAGAGGTCTAATTTTTCAGCCATTTCCACCACGGCTCAGAAAGCACCCATCTGAAGCAGCACCGAGTTAACACAAAGCTCTGCAACAACAGTACGAAAGCCATGCTTAAAAAGAAAACCTCAACACACCCGGAATTTGAAGCTGACAGCCCCCTTAATTATTCCAATTTTTTCAGACATAAGAACACAATGGAAATCTTTCTATTCATGCCTGTTCCTAATAATTAATTTTCTAGAAATGCGCTCATCTCCGACTGGCTTGCCAAACTGAGCTGAAGCCCTACTACACGAGCAAGCTATGGTGCTGTGGGATTGCCCTCCTGGGGCTCGGAGAGGTGGGCAATTTCATAGCCTACGGATTTGCCCCCGTTGCTATTGTCGCTCCACTGGGATGTGTATCTGTCATAGGTGAGATTTTTGCCATTTCTTCCTTGGGTACATGCTTTAATCAAATGCTTGCTTGTGCCTAGAGGAATAAAACTGCAGGAGCTGCAGCAGGAACACAAGAGGAAAATGTTAATGTTGTGGTTTGAAAAGAAATTATTCATATAATTACACGAGCTGACAGTTTAACAAAAACTGTCTACTTAACTCAGAGACTCTTCTAATATATTTCTTTTTCCATAGTTTTCTCTTTTGTGTCACTCTGTGCTCTGCTAGTTCCTGCCAGTTGGCCACCCAGTGCCGTAGCAGTGTCGCCAGCTCTGCAAGCCCCCAAAGAGGGGGGCTGGCATCCTGCTGACTGCACAGAGCTGTGGTCTGATCCTGACTACCTACATGTTTTCTGTGTTACCATCACACCAAGAGCTTTCTGCTGCCTGACCCCTGCCCATCGCCGTGAGTCATGTTAACATGGGCAAACTTGCTTGACTCTCTGCAGTGTGTGGCAATAAAGGTCTAGACATTTCCTTAAATGTTTGAAATATTTATGGGCATTATTAAGCCAATTCATTTGTTCCTTTTTGTGCAGATTAATTGGACTAGCAGAAGTGATGTGGTATGATTTTACTCTTTCCTTCACTTGTTTTCTTTTGTAATTTAGGTATTGAGACAGGTGTGAGACATCTGTTTCTTTGATAAAGTAACATACATTTTAGAATATGTTATCATGTTGTGCTAATGCAAAGCAGAGTGGACAGGGCAATATTGTACAGAGGCTGTGAAAACAGGAATTCGGGGTGCAGCTGCAACCCTTAACCTGGTCACTTCACATCCACAGCTGAAACATGCAGGGCTGAGATCTCTCAAGAGTTCTGCATATGCTGCAGCTCATTTACTTGCTGTTGGCAAGTGATAACACTTCATGGTCTGTCTCTAGCTACCAGTTTCATGCTTGGAATTGACATTGCAGTGAGTGATTCTGCATGGAAGGTAGAAAAATGAATTATTGTCCCAGTGGACTGCCTGGCTGTAGTGGAAGGAGGCAGCTAACCATGTGTGGGTGCAATGTAGGAAAGAGATAGTGGGGGAAGGAATCTGCAGGCAATTTACTGTAACCTTTAATTTTAAGCTATTGCAGAATTTCAGAGAGTGAGATAAAAAGCCATGTTAGTTCACCACGGTAGGAAAGATTTCTCAAAGAAAGGAATGCAATATTACTTGAGGTGGAAATGTAAATTAATATGGCATATCCCAGTGTGCTTTTGGTGGCAGTAATGCTATCTTTAACAATAGTAAACATTTCCATATAAAGGGATATTGACCAATCTAATTTGTTGCCCAAACTGAATAGAATGCAAATATAGAAAACTAGAAAGAAGAAGTGAAAAGCAGTGAGAAGGGGAAAAATCCCATTGGTTATTAAACTGCTACAAAGAAGAGATCACATTGAGGGTTGCTTTTTATCTGAGCATATCCCTTTAATTTTGCAAAATGTTGCATCTGATGATTCCTTCATTCTCTATTCTCTGTCACTTATAACAAATACCAAGCAATCATTTTCCTAACTGTTATGTTATATCAAAATTCTCATCCACATTTTTGGGTTTTTTTTAGCTGATGAAAATGCTTATCCTGGAAGACCCCAGAAAGCACTTTAGTCTCTTATATTCCATTCCCATGTATCAGCTGGTAGTATCCATTTCATAGCCCAAACAACAGAGATATCTGAAATTTTATTTAGTCTAGCAAACATTCCCTTAAGGAAGGAAAAATTAAAATTACGTAGACAGCCAATTACAAGGATAACTTCCCTGTAACACTTCCTACTACAAGTTACTTTCATGTCTTCTGAAATTAAAGCCAAAGAGAAAATATCCTTTTAATTTTAGAAGAGTTCATCCTTTAGGCCAATGACAAACTGACCAACACACATGTGCATTATCTGCTAACAACTGGGCAAAGAACAGTATAGGCAGCATGTCTTTCAGTTTAAAAGATGAAGAAATATTCTCTCATTAAGTTGTGACCTCTTTTAAGTGGTAGAGGGTGGACTTTGCAGTCTGGCAGTTGTTTTGAGGTATTGTTGAATGTGTGTCTTTCGTAAGTTAATTTTTTAAATGAAGAAATTAAGTGCTTGATAAAAATCTCCAAATGTATACCTGAATCCTAACTCCAACCTTCTGAGAAGCACTTTTTTGTCCAATTCGGTGTCAACATGTCCCATATGGTAAGAGCTGACTCTCACTGGCATTGGGAATGCACTAAATACGGTGTACTGAGGAGAAATGTGCTTTGCAGTATGTCCAGCCATCTAGGGAATTCTCTGCAGATCTCCATCATTCTGGGTCTGCATGGAAAGTTTCTTTTGCTTGGAAACCAGAGGTTTGGAGGAGGGTAAGGCAGACTGGAGTATCTGGCCAGAATGGATCTGAGCTGTACCCATCATATATCTCCAGACTTCTGAGAAGGGAAGCATCTTAAAATAGATGGAGCCAACAGCTATTATGCTCTGCTACCACATTTAACTGCATCCAACTGAATTTTGCACTTAACCCGGTATCAATTAAATAGTGAAAAGTTTGTGCCTCATTCTATTGAGCTGGATGCTTCCAATGACTGGTTTTAAAAAGAATCCAGCACCACAGACCAAGAATTGGCATGGCACCAATAGATTGAATTCTTTTTTCTTAGAATTAAGCTAAAAAGACTGTATTTTTCCTCTTACACAGTGGAAGTATTTCTCTGTGTGGTTGCAATGATGCAAGCTCTACATCTGTTCAGGGTTTTAAATAGTTTGAGAAGACAGCAGTTGTTTTCTTCAAGAGGAGAAATTAGTAAATTTTAATTTAAGAGTGGAGGAGTAATACATGTTTGATGTGATCATTAAGAAACTTTCTATACTTAAAAAATAAAAATAATGTTTTACATGTAGCTTGGATAATTTTAGGCTGCAGTGGTTTTTAGCTTGTCATCTTGCTTGTGCCTGCAAAAATAGCTTGGATGTTGGGGGGGGTGGAAGCGGGAGAGGCCAGTGGCATTGGAGAGCATTTCTTCTGCAGACTTCATCATTCTGTAGAGAGTTTTTTTACACTTAACTCACTTAGAATGACATTTGCTGAGATCTCTTTTCATTTTCGTGTGCTCCTTGTATACAGCTATGGGGCAAGAAATTGCTTTAGGCTTTGAAAATTGATAACACTGATGGAAGATTCTCAGGTATTCTTGTAGAAGTGGATTTCTCCCACTCACTGTAATGTAACAACTTTGTGGCCTGAGAATTTGGAATTTTAAGGACTCTGTTTCTAATGATATCTGGGAAACATTCACCAAACTGTTCATTAAAATTCTTTCTTTGTACTCGTCTAGAAGATGCAACAAAAGGAATTCAAAGTTCTTCCTTCTCTCTGCAGTGTGTATGTCCCATAATCCAAGTTCCAGAATGCAACTCACCTTAATGGTCTCTCTTGTAAGCAATTCCTCTGATATTTTCAATGCTTTTTTTTTTTTTTTTTTAATCAGGATATTGGCATTAGGGGAAAAATGCTTCATGTTTTGTCCATCACTTTTCCAGTACTAAGGTTTAATCATGTTAGAAATGTTACATATTCAGTGTGCAGTACAACTATCAAGAGGTTATGCATCAACTGACCCCATTCTATACTATCTTTCTGTGTATTCAGTGCAGCATTAATATTCATCATATAAACTCAGAATAGGTTTCAGTAGTCCGTCAGATGTGGGGACTTTGTTCCCAGGTGTCCTGGGCAGAGCTAGCTCTCTGTTTAACTCTGGCTATGCTTACATGTATTCTGAGTTAATCCTTGCTCACACAGAGCTTTCGTCCTCCTTGTACCTAGATCCTGTCACTTGTCTACCCCAAAACGACCCACAGTAGGTCAGTAGGTTGGTTTTCTTCAAATTTTTGCCCTCCTCTTGATCAAGACAGTAATCTCAGATGTAGATAGGATTAGATGAAGGAGGTTTTACACCAATGGTCTCCGGGCAGGTTGATTCTCAGGCATGAATCGTTTATATGCAGACTCCACTGTGCAGGTTTATCTGTCAGTGCCTGCAGAGTCCACACGGACTTGCCTGTCCTCGTGCTTTGTGCATAAGCATTAGGGTCCATCTGTGGTTCTGTGGTCCTCCTGTCCTCCTCAGTAGACCTTTGTGTGGGAGAAAGATATTTTAGCCTGATCCAAGGCTCTGAGGACAACTCCTTTCCCCAAACCAGCTCCCTTTCCTTCTGAGTGTGCTTAATAAAATGCTTGGGCTTTTTTTTTCTTTTTTTTTTTTTCAGTCTGTACTTAAGCTAAACCACATTCCTCTCTTGACCATCAACCTTGTCCGGTTCAGCTTTTCTTCATGCCACCCTCCTAGATCTCCTGTGGAAATATTGGTATTTGCCCAGAAAGACCTGCTCTTCATCCTGTTCATTTGAGCTACAGCAATCAGATGTACTACCTGCCTCATCATTATTCCAAATCTTCCTGTCGGCTGGCAGACTACCTTAGCTTGAGTTTGGGGATGGATTGAAGCAACTCCAAGTTTTTCTGTGCTGGGATGGTCCTGAATCCCGTCAGCTTCAAAGGTTGACTAAGGGTCTGTCTGTATAAGGCATATTTTGAGGTCATATCTTGAAATGTAACTGTCAGCAACTGCATCCTCATAACTTGAACCCTGCTCAAGAGATTCAGGGCAAAATCAACTGGGTGAATTGAAACTGTCTGATCAGATGGAAGCAGAACCTTAAGTGGCATAAACCAGAGTTGATGCTTGGTCTCAAAGTGAACTGTTGTTGTACAAACTGGGAGAGGTGCAATAGTCTTTGAATCATGGCTAGCATTCCTTCTTCGGTATTTCATCCAGACCACCAGTAAAATGGGTACAAAAGTGTTGTGCTGAATGGGCTGGTTTAAATGCTTTTACCTGACTGAATCAGTTATGCTTAACAAAATGAACATTTGAGGCAAATAATAAATTTAGTGCATTTTTTTTAAGCTACTGGAGAAAACAGAAGTAGTACAGGCATTTATGAGGAGAGCACTAATCTTTTTTAAATAATGCATAAAGCTCATCTAGAAATTGAAAAAAGGAAAAGGAGGGATATACTAATATTTGAAGTTATGAATGGCTGTGAAAGGAATTATTTAGTGCAAGACTTGACAATAAAAAAGAGGTAAAAAAGTCATATTCATAAATACCCTTAGTATCAGGAAAACAGCTTGGTAATGAGAGATACTTTTTTTGTGTAAAATAGCTTTGAGTAGGAAAAATAAATGGTGGACACTTTCATTTGAGTTTTTTAAGGCTGGATTGGACAAAACACAAAAAATGTACACTGCAAATCAGTATGTATTTTCCATGTTTAACTTCTCTTGTGTATTATCCTTTTCTTAAAGAAACAAACAAGAAGAAAATCCTAACTGCAGCTTTCATGTCTAGGAGGCAGAGGAGTTATTTTGTGAGCTGGATTCTCACCATTCATTGTCTGCTAGTGGCAGAACCGACACATCACACTGTTCTTTATTTCTATTTGTGCAGGAGAAAACCTACATATGGAGATAATTGTAAATGATCGCTCTCCTAAGAGAATGAGCAGCTGACTGAGCTATGTGTAGCACCATTATAGCCTTCCCTCAAGGCACTTAATTGCACATCGTAAAGAAACTCAGTGTTTTATCATTTTTTCAATTTAAATTGAAATTCACATGCTGCAGTGAATATTTGTTCTTTCAATAATGTGAATATATAATCATTCAATATACAGTTAATATATAATCATTCAATAATGAATGTAAAACAGTCTGGTTTATGCTGGGGTAGCAAAAGATGAAGTGATTTCAATATAAAAATTAAGCTCCTGAACAAACTGATTTTTCCCATTTCACAGTCAACATTTTTATTTATCATGATTTTGTTGTAGTGTCAAGTCATATTTTCTGTTTGAGGATTCAGAAAGGCTTTGTCATACAGATACAAGCATTTTATAGGACCCATTTACTTCTCAAATTATAGATATTACTATAAGCATACAATCAAGGCATGAAACAAACTCAAGGATTGCATTAGGATGTGTTGGTTCTGTAATGTTTAATCCTTAACAGATCACCTCCCAGATTTTCTGCCCTTCTCTTGATCTAGCAAGCTACCACTCTCAGTGGGAATGGGAGTTGGATCTGTGCCTACTTTTGAAAGTTTTACCTTAATAATTAGTTAAAAAGCTAAAAGTAGTTCTGATTCACCCAAAAGTACACAAATCTTCTCAGGTGACCAGGCTTGCAGTCTTTCCTTTGATGATTTAAAGGCTGACGATCCAAGCTTAGAATTGTTCATGTGTTGTATTCCCCAAAGCAGTGGTTCAAAACTAGCAAGGCTTCAGAACAATGATAAATTGCTTGTTCCAGTGCTGAGCTGTTGCCAGATTACTCTTTGACACAGTTTTTTGTGTGCATTTCTATATTGTTGTATTCTGTTGCTGACCAATTAAGAAAGAAAACAACAGAGACTATTTCTCACTTTGACACAGACCTCAATCTCTGTCTATTGCTTTTTTTTTTTCCTAACAGAAAGAAGGCAAACAAAAAAACAGTTGCAAAGACATATTAATACTTTTCAGCACAGCAGTTGCCCAAGTTCCTCAGTCTGTTCACTCACAGAGTTGAACATAATGTTCAATAATTTATTTCCCACATCAGTGTAATTGTGGAGGAGGAGGAGAAGGCAGACAGTTTCTGTGACAGAGGGAGAACAAGAGGACCTATGCTTGGGAAAGGGAAAATTGGGGCTGGGTGGTAGGAATTTAGACCCATGCTGTGGTGATAGGGTGAAGTCAAGGCGAAGGGGAAGTGGGCTAGGAGGAAAGGGTAGGGAGGGTATGAATGGGAGCCCAAAGGAGTTAAGGAAGAGGAGCAGAGCAGCTGGGAGGACTATGCATTTCTCACTGGCTCCTGGGATACACTTTGGTGTCTGCCATTTGTCTTGCCAGTCAGGGAAAGCTGCAAAGCCAGCAGAAGGGAAAACTAGCAAATACCAGCCTGCCTTGCTGGGGTTCACAGGTTCCCTTCATATCCCTCCTCCTGGCCCACCTGCATCAAGACAATCATCTCTTGGTTTCTTTGCTTTAACCTGATCCATACCTACCCTGAAAATTGAAGAATGTGAAGGACTATCTGAAAGTCGAACTTGGGAGCTTAAACCCCAGAAAATTAACAGTAAAAGTAAAATTAAAATACCATGTTAGCCAGTGTGATCTCTTGGCTGTGGTGCCATAACTGGCTTCAAATTCAGCCCTGGAGGCAGCAGCCAGAGTTTTCCAGGCTTCTGATCAGCTGTGTATGTCTTCTAAGCATCTCACCAGGTCTGTGTAACTGTTCTCTGCTTCTTCTCTTAGATTTACCCCATTTGCTTTTCTTCTTCAGTTGAATGCGTATGGAGCATTGGCAGCTTATCCACAGGGACTGTTGTCTTTTGTGTTCAGTGTCATCCATGTCTCATTCTCCTCATCTTGGTGTTTCACTTCCCCTCCTACTTCAGTTTTGCCTCTAATCCCGGATGGCCCAATATATGTGCTTCAAACCTCTCCTATTTTTAGATTCCTCTACATTATAAAGAACATTAATTATATATGCATTCTGTTAAGCTCATGCTCACTGGTGCATTACCAGCTATCTCTGGAGAAAGAGCTGGCTGCCTTTGTATGCATTATTAAAGTACATGACAGGCTGAGTGACAAGTTTCATTATCTGGCTGCATTCTTGTACCTTCTTGTGCCCACTGCCAGCTTCAGTGGTCATGATCCTCCCAAGATGCCATTTGTTATCTCCAGGGTACTGAGCTCTGGAATTCTGGACATAACTCATCTCAACACAAATTGGAAGCTAACAGTGAAATTGAACCCTAGATTGCATTTACTAGATTTCTGCTGAATGCTGAGAGCCCAGACAATGGAGAACTCAAAAAAAGGAAAAGTCACTGAGGTATCAGTTCTTTAAGCAACAGGTCTTTGCTGTGACAGTGACTGCCTAGGTGGGTGGGCTGAGGTGGTATTTGGGAGAGCTATGAGAGCCGGGAGATAGAGCAGTAATTAATCCTGCACTATCTTGGATGATGCTGCTTCTTTCTGGGTTTTGTCGTCTCTTTTTTTTTAAAACCTAGGTAGCTCTGCTATTACCAGTGTTGCCTGGATACCACCAGTGTCTTTGCTCCAGCAAAGTTGTCACTGAAACATTGAATAAAGAAGATGGTGTCAAGCACCTTACTTGCAGTGAGGCATTTTCAGTTGAATATTCTTTTATTGCACTTCTCATTTGCACAGACCTCCATCACTCTTGATGCAGTTTAACTTTATGACTAATGCTATATCTGATTTTCTACTGACTGTATAACACAGATGTGATGCTGAATCCCAGTACTCTGTTTATGTCTTGGTATGTATCTCTCTAGATTTATGTAGAGTACATCTACTAGTTAACCACAAATTAAATTTTCTGTCAGAACAATAGAGGTAATGATGCAAAGATAGTTGCAAAAAGGTTGAACTGTTGTCTCAAGAATAAAACAATAATTTCATGTTGTGGGCAGAAACAGAGCTTTTGTAACAGCATCCTATGACTTAGATTCAGTGTGTGCCTTCCTGGGCAATGATTTTCTTTGAGGTTTCTAAATGAGTCTAACATTACCAATGCACCTCTCCCAAAGGACTTTCCTCATCTCTTTTACATGGGAGCTATCCAGCCTCTTTTGTTTCATTTTAGAGGTGGATGCTCTAATGTTGTGTGTTGGAATAGAGCCATCTTTCCCAGGTGGCCAACATTTTAAGTTCAAATCCCTTCCTTCTTCTCTAGCGTATGTCCACACGGGGTTGCTTACCACAAATCCTGGCCCAACCACTGCTGTTGTTCACCTGCCCTACTTCCCATCCTAAAGAGGCAGGGCTAGGAGCTGGCGGAGGGCAGATGCAAGAGGTGAACAAGGAAGAGAGTTTTCCAGGAAACAGGACATAATTTCTAGGGCTCATTTTTTTTTTCTCCTTCATCAGTACAAGTCACTCTGGAAGACCATGAGCTCCCATATAGTACATATGTGGGGCTTTCTACCTGTTTGTTTGCAGAAATCATGACTACTTTCTTAGTTCACCTCAAATGCTATGCTTTTGTAGTGGTTTTCTTCCTCTCAATTCTACTACTGTTGCTTTACTTATAAGCCTCTAGAGAAGCAGAATTTTCATAGCTTGATGGTGCAATTTGCCTTCAGCAAGTCCATATAGTGAGTTGGTAGCAAAACAGGGAGTGAAACAGTATGGCAGATCTGTGCCCAGTTTTCCTGACATTTCCACATATGACCGAATCAGAGCAGTTTAAGCAGTGTCTGCTTGGGAGATTGGAAGGGTATTGCATCTTTTCAACCACATAAGATCCTGCTGGATATGTTTGAAATCTTACCAAAACTGAGCACTGGTTGTGGGAATGGACTCCTGGCTGTTTATATCATGGTATGGTGCAACAACAACAGTCATGAGATATATTTAAACTTGGCCTAGGGCAGCATTTTGCTATAGCAGTTGATATTATAACAACATTTATATTTAAAAGGTCTTTATATTTCTATTCTAGGTAGTGCATTTATTTCTGTCTTTTTCCTAAAGAAGACCATGAGGACTGCTGATATATTGGGTAAGTAAGCGTTTGCTAATACGGCCATGTGTGCTGCCATATGCTTAGCAAGCTGTAACTCTCACACAGCCCCCCACCTTCACACTCCCACTTTCCCGAGCAAGTGTTTCAAGGCAGATACTTTCAAAATTTGGAAGAAGTGATAAAAAGAGAGAGGATCTTCAACGCATGAGGAAAAGACTGCATTCCCAAATCCTCTGCTCTTACAACCATAACTTATTCCTTATGTGTCCTTACTGCTCAAATTTATTTCCATTTTCTATTTTTGCCTCTGAGGTTGTCTTTAGTATTATCTTTATGAATACAACACAGTTTTAATAAAAACAGGGAAGTTATTGAGTTACTCATTCAAAGATAAGATTTTTTTTTCTTACTGCATCAACCTTGCACAAAAATTCAAGCTCAATTGAAAGTGATAACTTCCACCTAGGTATTAATCTTATTGCTTCAAAGAACAAATAATCATGTTGTCAAGTGTTTTGTTGGGAAATGCGATCTTCACTGTAAAAAAGTGTGTCAACATTTTGTCTGTGTCCAAGATTTTTTTGCATATCAAAACTGCCCACCTTGAACACAGTGAGAGACAAGCACATTTCAGGGTCTGGGCTTTACACCAAGCTGTCTCAAGTGGGATGCCGCACCTGATATTCCTGTGCACTCCCAGCATCTAGGCCTGATTGTCCAAACTATAGTGAGGACAGCTGTTCTCATGAATGTTTGGGAGAGATCTGTTCAGCATCATTCCAGGAATACTATATACTATTTATTTAGGTTTGGAATTCAAGTTTGCCAGTTCAGCTGCTACATTCAAAACCCCTTCTCCCTTCACTGATCATGTTTCCCTTATGGCCTTATGCACTGTGTGTTGCTTTAACTAGTGTTCGGCACTGATTTATTTTATTTCTTTGAGTTTGACTTTGCAGAAGGATTTAACAATGTCACTGCATTCCATAGGAATGAGCTGTATGATGGGAAATATGGTGATAGTTTTGCAAGCACATAAATATAGAACAGTTCTGCTTTTCCAAGGGAACTGTGTGAGATAGCAGTGCCAGCAAAGCCCTCCGGATGTGCTTTGTTTTATATTCCTGAGCCTTGTACTCCACACCGATTTATAGGTTTGCCAAGAATTTTAAAGATTACTTGAAGAAAAATTGATTAGCTAATATCTTCCTTAATCCAATACAGTTTATGAGCTCAGGATCAGCTCACTTCTATCTTGATACTTCAATGAACATCTGTGTTTGTCAGCTGGATGTCCACAAGGCAGAACTTCCAGATTTTTATTAAAAGCACAATAATGCAACTCCAACCTTGAAAAGGGGCCCTGGCAACCTAGTGGCTGAACAGTCTTCTGCAAATCATCCTTATATAAAACAGTTCATAGGCCTGCAAATACAACAGGGAGTGACCAAAATGTTGGCCCCATGACAGCTTCACATAAGCATTGTACTGGAACATATGTGCTGCATCTCATGCTTCCAGGGCAGGTTGATAGCCAGTGCAGATCTCTGTGGCCACACTGACTTTGGGAGAGTTATGTTTATTTACACTGGTTAATGATCTAGCTGACTGCACCAGTAAGCAACTTGTCCTTTCAGTTTAGGCTAACTTTATGTGATGCGTTTTGTGCCTGTGAGAAATACAAAGGATTGATTCTCCTTTGTCATGCACTTGGTTGTAGAATTGAGAATATTTGAAAATGCTTTGTTGAGTTGGAACCCTAATTTGCAAGGCTCTACTGACAGTTTTTTCACATTTCCAAAATTCTTTGAGTCTTTAATAAAAACTAGACTAGACAATACAAGGCAATCCCATTACCTAAGCACAGATCTGCTTAAACAGGCTTAAGTGTTCTGCTAGAAACTATTTCCAAATTAGCGGGATATCAAGGATGTCTATGATTACCAAATACTGTATTACTGAAATAATGTGTCCTTTTCTTTAAAGGAGGAACACTGACAGTAACAGGGACATACTTGTTGGTGACATTCGCTCCAAATGTACCTCAAGAGCTCACAGCAAGACAAATACAGAATTACTTAGTGAGCTGGCCTTTTTTGGTATATTCAGTGAGTATCTGGTTCATACTACTCCCTAAATCAGAAAACCTGGATTTATTGGGCCTTTGGCAGCATTATGAATTAGTGGTAGAAAAACTGCTCCTGAAGATAAACTGTGCAATTTTCATAGGAGAGAAAGTCCCTGGGTCATTGTCTTAGCCCCCTGCAGCACCAGAAGAAGTCTTCCAAGCTACACGTCAGGAGAAAGTCATAGTTCTGCAGGATTAACAAGAATGGAAAGATTTGAGGATCTTGAGGGAAAACCTAAATATTGGTACTGATATTTCCTACATATGTGTTCCTGCCACCTTGTCTGCATGTACGTCTAAGTTACCAGGCTTTTCTGGAATGTGATGGAATTGTGCTTTTAAAATGTAGGCTCTTGGTCCTGCTTTTTCCTTTCATTTCACTTTCATATCACTTTTTATTCCCACGTTGTTAAGCCTGACTGAAAGGAGCTTTGCATGGAGTCAAGATGTAAAGGGTTGGCCTGCTTTAACCTGAGTTAGAATTCAAATACAAAAATACCATTTTGATTAAAGTATCTGTGTACAAACTTCAAATACCATATGTCTTCTTTTATGTATTTAATTAGCACCAGGAACAAGACCAGAGAGACTAGGAGGAATTTCTGTCTCTCTTTTCCTCTGGCAAGTTGAAAGTGTTTTCCTCCAGCTGAATGTAAAAGATGCAATATAGGAGCAGTTCAGAAGCAGTTGCTTTTTTCCCAGTAAAGTGACTCACTCGAATCAGATTCTTAGTGCCCAGGCTTCTCTCAGTAGGAAGCTCAGTTACAAAGCCACTGAGCAGACAGTTTAAGGACCTGAATCTTTTAGCCAACCTGCAGAAATCTAAGTATCCATGAGGCTACTGATTAAGCACAAATTACATGCTATTATTAAAAAATGTTGATCCTCTCTTTCAATTTGTTGTGCATTTTAAATTCTCTTTCAACTTTTTGTGCATTTTAAAAGATCCTGAAAGATCGTGGTACAGCTCAGTGGAAGAAATTAATATTTGTGTGTATAAATCACAACGTGCACTTTCAGTCAGGCAGTAGAGAGGCCTTTGAAGGCAGTGCCCAAGAGTTTTGGGGTACTCAGTAAGGGTGGCTTCAGCCTCCACAAAAGCTTCAGCAAGTCCATGCAATCAGCAGAGCAAGAGGGCCTGCTTTAGGAGGGGATTCAGAACAAGGGATCTCAGTTCTCACTGGAGGACCCTCTCTCTTTTCTACTGGATATTCTCCTCTACCATGCAGTTCCATCTCTAGATGATAAAGTTGCCTGGCATTTTAGGCACTGATTTTAAATTGTTGATTCACCCATTTGTGTAGAAATGGTGGAGAGAGAAAACTCCCCAGTGAAGCCAGAAATTTCTGTGTGATATGCCATTCACATTTCCTTGAAACCAACAGGTTGCTGGATAAGGGCTTTTCCCCATCTGAAGTTCCGTTTGAATTTATTTCAGGAAAAGTTTGTAAGAACACAATTGAATGCCTAGGAAGATTGTGCTGTATTCTTCTTAGGAGATGTTATGAGGAAGTGGTAGGTAACCCCTGGACTTTCTTTCCTCTCTTCTTTCTTTTCCCTGCCTCAGCCAGCACCTAATTCTACATGTACAGCATCAGTTGCAGGGAGGGATGGAGCAAGTACACAGAAAATCTTGTTGACTCAACAATATATCAAGCCTTATTTGTTCCTTCTGCTCCCTGGATTCATCTGTGTTGAGCTTTCTCTGTCCAAAGAAAAGGGAGGGAGGAATGAAAGGCTCCACAGGAGACTGAGACACCAGCTTGATTATCCTGGTATGCAGCTGGAAAATCAACCAAACCATGCTGTACACATTCCGTTTGGGCAGGGAGCTAGCTATTCATAATTGTTTGTACAATGCCTAGCACAGGTTGGCTCTTGAGATACAAAAAAGTGCAGCAAAAGTTGCAGAGTTTCCAGAATAAATATATAGTGAGAAGACAGGACAGAAGTGTAATGCAGTCCAACAATCTCTAAAAGTAGCCCCAAAGTGTGGTCTGCTGAGAAACACAAAGCCCCAGTGGTACAAAATGTTCTCTGTGGGTGGTAAACCATCCCCACGTGGCACTCCACTGGCATATTCTGCAAAAATAGCCTCTAATTCCCTCAAGACAACTTTGAGTCACCTTTTGAGACTTCACAGTAGCAAGAATGACTATCCTAGCTTGGTTTTTTTCTCTTTTGCTTATGTGCACTTTGAGTCACTACAGAAAACATAAATTATAGAGGAAGGTCTTAGGTTTCCCTAAAAAGAAGTAGAGTAAGTACTGAGTTGTTACTATTTAATCTCTGCAAAATCATGTTCAAAACATTTCTGCTTTTCTTTCAAAGTGTCTAGAAGACCCTCCTGTTTCATTGGTCCTTACATTGCTGTCTATGCCAGGAAAACTCTTGCGGCAGACAGTGTGGTATTTTGTTCTGGTGCCTTTTGATAATGCTTAGAAACATGGACAACATCATGATTATAAAAAAATGTTGTTGAGATGTGGGCTTGAGGAGACTTCGCTAGAGATTAGTTACAATAGCCAAGATAACTGTAAACAGGCCACGTTCCTTCGATTTCTCTAAACAGAATATGTGAAGCTGATATAATTTACGCACTTCCCATTCCTGGACTTCATATTTAACACTACTACAGCTACAGCTATGAGAGCAAGCACTATTTTGGGTAGTTCTCAGCAGCTGAGGCACCCCAGGAGGGCTCCTGCCTGTGTGAGGTCCTGTTAGGAGCCATGCACTCTGCTTTCTGTGTGACTTAATTGTCATAGATTCTCCCTTGTCTTGTGATTAAAGGTGACCTGTTCATGGGTCTCTGAGTGGCAGAGAACCATGGAAGAATAGTTTGGCTGCTGGGCAGTACCAAGTGAGAATAATTACTTGAATTTCATGCTTAGTATGTGAGGCTTGGCAGAGTAAACTTACATAGAGGCCCACAAAGCAAACATCATTTTGTGTCCCTAGGTCTGGCCACAGGACTGCCATCTCTGGCCCTGCACCACTGCCGCTCTTGGGGCTTCCTCAGGAGGCAGGAGCAGCCACACACACAGACCTGTTAGCCCCTTCGAGAGCTGCCATCAGGGACTCATGTCCTTTTGATCATTTTGCCTGGCTGTTTCCTTTCAGGAGTGAGTCTTCTTGGTGGGTTTGCTTGCCTTTAAACAAGAGGAGATTACAGTGGAGCTTCATGGTAGCTTTAGCAAGAGAAGAACTGATGACAAGGTGAGGACCAACAGAAAGCTGATGGACAGAGCCAGCTACGATGACCTGATTCAGTCCAGGCTTTGGCTGCTTGTCAATACCTGCCACTCAGGGGTTTGGAGTGAGGTGGAGGAGGGAGTGGAATGCCAGAACTATTGTGATGGAACAGTTTGAGCCAGTGACTGCCCCTTGGCTTGGTTTTGGATGATTGTTCTTGCGTAGTTTGAAATCTAAGTGATAGGGCAGATGATGGTGCTTCTCCTGCTGGGATTGTCTTGAGGAAATAAAATGAATCAATTTAGGGGTAGCTGGCTGTGTGCAGTAGGGTTGTCTCATGGGTTTCTGCACACTCTGTGGCAACCAGAACAAGGGTCTGGAAGGGTCTGCTGAAGTTTACTCTGGTGGGGGAAGCACATGTCAAAGTGCTGTATCACATAGTACCATGGCCCAGTCCCATAAACACACCATTCTATGTGCCAGTGCTGAAATAGTGTGCCATGGAAAAAATGCCTATGACTTCTCTGGAACTCCTTTCTTAGCCTGGTTACCTTTCTGAGTGGGCAATATTTCACACATCTTTCTTCTGTTAGCAATTTTTCACTGTCAAAATAGCAACTGAAGCTATTCAGAGGCTGTTGTAGCTGCATCCTGATAACGTGATATTCTGCTCTGGCCCTGAGATGTGTTTGCCAGTGGCATGAAGAGCAAGTCTGCTTGCCTTTACTTCTCCCTTCAAGTTCCATCAAAACCCTGACACAGGGGTTTTCCACAGGGAGGCCAAGATGAACTCACCTGTCTGCAGATCTTAATATGTATTCTGCCTTGATTCCTGACTCAGATATACCCAATGTAGCACTGGTAATAAAGCTGAAGTGGCATTAAAGAACATAAATTATTGTGCTGGTGACACAATCAAGGAGATAGACAGGTTTCTCTATGATTTGTTTGCAAATAAATAATGATAACCTGATTCAGTAATGATGACAATCTCATTTTCTGTCTTATTTCCCCCATTTGATTACTTTCCAACATGCACAAGTGAACTTCTCTTTCTTCTTGCTTTCTCTATGGCTACCAGGCTTCTTAGCACCTCTCAGTGCAGAGGTCCATCTGTTTTCATAGCTCTTCTGGGCTTCCCAGAAGCTTTATGGCTCTTTCACTTGCTGCTTTCTTTAGGCATAGAGGGGTATTTGGGCAACTCCTTTGGGTAGGAGGGAGAATACCCACACTTTTGAGATGGCACAAGGCAAGAGTTACTGAGGGAATCTGCAGAGACACATTAACAGCAAGTCAGTAAATTTAACTGTCTGTCATTTAGCTGTCACATGTTATTGAAGGAGCAAAACTGGACCATGCATGGTGTAGGTAAAGCTGCTTCAGCAGCTGCAGATGTCCTGCATTGTGGTCTGTTTGTGTGTCATTGAGCCTTTCACTGTAAGCTCCTGGCAGGTACCTGTGATTTGAGAACTATATATGAGATAAACGCTTTCCTCCTTACGATGTATGGCAGAAAATTTGAACAACATTTTGGGGAGAGTTTTTAGTAGGAATATTGAGAAGGGCAAAAAGGGCAGCAAAAATAAACTTGCACATGGCAAAGAGTGACACCATAGCTAAAAGTAGAGACTGTTTTTTATTTAGCTAAGTGCTTTACTCCATAGGAATTATAAACGGAGTTTCTGTAAGAGTTATTAAAATAAATACGGGTACCTTTGCTGTCACATTAAAAAAGTCTTCTCAACATTACCAGTGACAAAATAGAGACAGAAGTGCAAAAAGAAAAACTGAAGAAATAAGAAATGCTCAAAGTTTAGCTTTTGCTATAATAAGAAAGATAAATGACAACAATTGTTTGATAGCTCAGTCAGCTGGCAATAAAGTTATTTTTTAGCAGAAGGTGCTTTATAAAGCAATTTTCCTTTGAACAGTTAGAGCAGTGAAAATTGATGTGACATCTCAGACTTTGAATGAAGCATTTATTACATCGTTTCACAGCTCTAACTTTCTTCTTTTATTTTCAGATCTTAGAAATTATAATATTCTGCATTCTCCTCTATTTTTACAAGAGAAAGGCTGTGAAACACATCGTGGTTTTGTTAACGATGGTAGCACTACTGGGTAAGAATGGATTATTCACTTTAATGCTCCTGTCAGTTACTTGATAATTCCTTGTCACTCGATGTCTCAGCTAGTTTAGATTAGGGCCATTTCAAAGCGGTGTGCTGAAGGAGAAACATTTGAAACATTTGACATGAGTTTTACTGTGGCCCCTTTTTGAAGAGAAATGCTGATTATGAAACAGAGTTTCTATGCTTATTGCTGGGAGTATCTCTTTTCCCAGATACCCTGAAATGAATATTCTGTGTGGAATGGTATTCTGAAGCTTTTATAAAATAACACTTTAGGTTTAGTTCCCGGGAAAGTGGACTGTTTGAAATTTTGGTTTGGAGGCTGTGAAAATCAGTTCTTTCAAACAGAGCAGCTTAAGACCTTGTAAGCACTCCATGAACAAATGCAGTGATATGCTGTGAGTGTACAACAACTTTTCTCTGAATTATCTATTTGCATATGCAACATTTAATATTTTACCACCTTTCCAGAAGCCTAACAAGAACTCAGTGGGCCACTGAGGTTTGTCTTCTGATTACTGTTGCCACAGTCAATAGCCAGGGAAGTAGGGGAGATCATTTTATCAGGTAGCTTTCTATAAAGTTAAACTTGAATCAGTTTTGATATATGTCAGGGGGTTATCTCTGAAGCTCCACTGCTTCAAGGGTTATATTAAGAATTTTCACCACCTTGTGTGACAAATTCTCCTGTCCTTATCTTGTCCCTTCTCCATGAAGACCTTACAGAACATCACAAGTCTCTGGTTGAAGTGAAAAGTGATCGAACTGTGCCATTGAAGTAAAAGGTTATTCTCTTACACAGTTCAGTGGGTTTATGTATCAGTCTGCAAAGACTCATAAAGCGCATTTCTAATGGAGATGATCATGAGGGGTTTAAAAAACAGAATTTCACTCATTTGCCTGTTACAAAATTTGGATTTAACTGAATGAGAAAAACTGTCACAGATTTATTAACCACCTTCCTTCAGATCCCTGAGTGGTTTCTCAGCTGAAAAGCTCAAACTTTCAGAACAACTTTTTGGGACAGTCTTCCTATGTAGGTTTCCCAGTGCTAGGAACATTAGGACCTACAGTTCTGCAGAAACCCTGAAGGATTTCTAAGCTCTCTGTACGAGGCAGAGATGGAAGAGCCCCAAAAGTCTTAGGTCCAACTGTTTCACTGCTCTTGGTTTGGAGGAGGGAAGTGTGAGCCTATGCATACCCCAGCTCCTAGCACAGAGCCTAGGAGCTTTGGCAGAGCTCACCTGAGGTGCTCGGCAGCTTCCAGCACTGCCATGAGGAGTGTGAAGCACTGTGCACTCCTAAGCACTCCTGCTGAGGGGTTCCAACCTCCTTGCTGCAGAACTGGAAGCCTGAAGATCTCCAGATGGGTTTCTACAGCTCCCTGTCAGGTTCTGGGCTGCCCCAAGCAAGGTCAACACGTGGCTCCAGGAGACCTGGGTGGTTCATCTGCTTAGCCCTGCGTGCTTATTTTGCTGTGGAGCCTGCCAGCCCTGATTGATGCTGCCAGTGTGAAAGGGACACGTGAAGCTGCTGAACAGCAGCAGGACTGCAGACCTGTGCCCTGGCAGGCACTAACTGCAGTTTGGTCGTCAGGCTGAAATCAACAAAAAGTACAATTCAGCTGCTGGCTGCTGAGGTTTTGGTGAGCATCTGCAGCTTGAGGAAAACTGTGTCATTATTTCTGCTCTATTAAAAAAGACATAAACAGACATATCCTGGTTTATGGGAACGTCTGAAATACTGACATTTGCCTTGAGGATGAAACCCAGAATTTCATCTGACTCTGGCTCCTGCAGCAGTCCTGGTGCCTGGCAGTCCCCACAAAGCTACACTTGGAGCCTTGTCCTTGGTCTCCAACCTTTCTGCTGAGCAAAGAGATGAAGGGCCTGAGAAACTGCACAGTAACTTTGCTCTCAGCTGTCTGGCACGTGCACTACCCTTGGAAGGCCCTGTCTCCAGAGGAGTAGATGAGGCTTGGGGTCCTGTTGGCAGCTCAGTCAAGGGGATTTCATCTTTTTCTGTTCAGGTACATTCCTGGTGGAGTTTTCATACAGATGTAATGTAGAAAAAGGTCCCTTTAAAGAGAGGGTAGCCTTTATGTTACACTGGATATGCGAGCTACTTTCATCATGAAGAAAATACAGAGGTGTTCATAAAATCTGCAAATGTTTTGCTTAGTACAACTGCAAATTCATTTGGTGAGAATAATCTTACCTCATGTATATACTGAGAGTTATCATAAGTTTGAGGGGAAATATTTCAGATTAAAGTGTGATTTCAGAGTTTTCTGCCCTAACAGCTGGAAAGTGACATCATTTGTCACACTAACCTTGAGGGGATGTTGTTGTAACACAGAAAGCAAAACCATTTTGTAGGTTTTGAAACATATTTCAGAGCTACTTTAATGAAAAAGATAGTTCCACTTTCCAAAGAAACTAAACTA
This sequence comes from Dendrocincla tyrannina, assembly GCA_035047865.1. NCBI lineage: Eukaryota > Metazoa > Chordata > Aves > Passeriformes > Dendrocolaptidae > Dendrocincla > Dendrocincla tyrannina. The sequence continues at coordinate 128,806,927 of JAWWMP010000081.1, read as the reverse complement.
ACTAATAAAACAAACAAACAAAAACCCCTGGTGGTTTCTTTTCTGTCTTATTTAAATTATAAGGCATGGAAACTTTTATCAGAAATAAACATTTCAGCAATCTTTACTCTTCGCTGGACAATTCAAACTACTAATTTTTACCTACAAGAGTTCTTTTAAAATAATAACTCCCCCATGCTAGAATGCAAATCTAAATTTTTATGTGTGCTGCTTGTTGGAGCTTGAGTATATTTTTGACCTTGTGTCATACCATGGGCACCACTGCAGGTCAGCATTTGACCTCTGCTCAGTTTTACAGCTGTGTTTGTTAAACCACTTCACCTGTTTCCATTACAGAGAAAGAAGTGAAGTACTTGGTGGAAAGGTTGTTATGAAAACAGTGAATTTCATGGTGGTGAACAGGATCATCACAAGATGTATGCAACTCAAACTCTCCTTGAACTTTTGGACTTGCTATAAGAAAAATGCTTACAATCAAAACCACAGACCTGAATTCATTCTTCTTCCCCCACCTTTTCTCCCACCCCTTGGCCTGAACTTTTTGCGCAGTGCAGGTCTCCTTGCCAATGTGAATGTTGCAGTTACAGGAGGATGAATCAGACCACTGAAATCCAAAACTCCTCAGCTCTGCACCAGGGTGGAACTGGATCCCAGCTGGGGGATAGTGCTCCTGACAGTTAATTACCATTCTTCAAAGGTCATCTCTGCAGCCTGACTCTTCTTAAAATTTTTAGTGTCTTTTGAACTTGTTACATTTTATTTGCACTAGTCACGGCCCACTCGGGTTAGCTTCAAGAAACCAGGAGCACACTCCAAAAGGAAATCTAAAGTAACTCTCAGTGAAACTCTCAACTCCTTTTCTGAAATACCTGTCTTGTAAAACTTCTCTGAACTGGTGACGTGCATTAAAACCATTGCCTGCTGTCTGAGGTTTGTTTGTAGTGATGCAATGATAGTGATTAAATGGATTGACAATGCACTGCTGAAATACTCTGTTCTGTGGGCTGAGTCCCATAAATGGTCATCAGAGCCTCACCCCTGCATCAAAATGCAGACCCCTGTGCTGGTTGTCTGCCCTTCATACTCCTGGGGAAAGTTGGGTGGCTTGGGATGAGGTCCCAGAAGCGAGCTTTGGCCAGCTCCTGTCTCAGCAGAAAGGAGAAATCCTGAGGGTGAAGAGTTATTTTAGGCTGCCAGTGTCACATGCAGGCTGCTATTAGAAGGTGTCCTAACTGCTTTCAGCAGGTACCCAAACCTCTCAGACCTCTCCCAAATAATGCAACATAGGCTCCAGATCAGCAGCTGGAGCTAAAGCACATCTAGAAATTGAGTGGGCTGTTGTACATCTCCAGCTGATAGTCCAGTGTGCTACAAGAACTTAGAAGCAAAACATGAAGCACACACAGAGTTAAGGCCACTCTGAGTTTAGACAGTAGCTTAGCAAGCATTTATAAAATCATACACTTGGTTTTAGGTGTCCAAATCCTACCTCAGTCTTGTTTTAGGTGATCAGACCTCTGGCTCCAACCTGGAACCCTCCTTGGTGCTCTGAGGTTACTGCTGTGAATCCTGCCCTGCTAATCTATGTCTTTCCCTTTCAGCATCACTGACTGTCATTGCTGTAAAGGCTGTGTCCAGCATGATAACACTTTCTGTGAAGGGGAAAATGCAGTTAACATATTCCATTTTCTATATCATGGTTGTTTTATTGGCAAGTTCTTGTGCTTTCCAAGTCAAGTAAGTGACTTTCTACTTACCTCCTAACCTTCATATACATTTTATCTGTCCGTTTTATTTGGTACTGATAATGATTCCAGATACAAGTCACATTTTAAGGCAAAAAATTCAGGGCAGAGTCTTGGCAGATGCATTTAATTGTCTCCAACTGATTGTATGGTTTATTTAGGCTTTATTTCTTTGTTCATAATTGATTGTTATAGATGCTACCCCCTCTCCCTATCACCTTCTACAAGGTCTTCCCAAATTTACTTGTCTAGCTTTGGCACAAGTCTTAACTAACTAAATGAAATTTATGCTTATGTAATCTTTTGGGGGTTACTTTAAGAAATCTTTATTGCTGAATAATCAAATGGCCATGTTTATGCTCATTAAGCAACTCTTTTGCCCAGCTTCAGTCAGACTGAAGAAGAGTGTTTATCTCAACTTTCTTTCTCCCTGCCTGTTAAATCTGCATGTTGCACTTTGCTATCCTGTATGTCTGCACAGTTCTAGGAAATAGTTAACTTTTGGTGTGCAGGGGACATCCAAGTTTTCCCTCCAGGCCTCTGGTCTGTTAAGTGATTGGTTTATGCTGCCTGTGCAGATTGCTGGGGATGGCAGCATGGTAAAATATGTCATGCAGCTGAACAGAGATCCTGTTCTCTTCATGCCTGTCCCTCTGCTTCAGGTGCTGATAGCATCATTCAGTAATCTCATCTAGTCTGCTCCGGTGTGAGCCTGAGTATTTACTTGCATGATTATTTTCCGGCAGAAGAGCCAGCCCAGCTTTTTTATGGCAGAACATACCATTCCCATGTGGAATCAGAAAGTCCATGCATTATTATGCAGTGACTCTCCATGGCTGACTCAGGAACTCCCCTGTAACAGATTATAGAGTGATTTACATCCAGCTTGTCTTCACTGGGAGAACAGCTCTGAGCATTTAAAATAGGAAATAAGAGCTTGGTAAATAGGAAGCTGCTAAATTAACCTCTCCATCCTGCCAGTTTTTCTTTCTTTCTTTCTTTTGCTGGACCAAAATTAAAACAGAAGCGAACTGTGCCTATTTCATTCCCAGGGCTCAGTGTCTTTTTCTTTCTTCTCTCTTGGGTTCATTTTCTAATGGGGACAGCACTGTCTGTCTAAATTTTTCATTTTGTTTGTTTCCTCTGTTGTTTTATTTGACTATCATGTGTTAGCTCAGAACAGCCTGTGCTGGAACAATCTCCTGGATCCAGCTCTATGCCTTGGTATCACTGTTTTAGTCCCTGTGACCAAGTTTGTTACAAATGGGAGAAAATAATGAGGTGTTTTCAATGACTTCAAAATCCTGACTATCCTGTGGATATGTAGGATTTCTTTATTTTTAAAGCACCATGGAGACTGTTCAACAGTTGCTAAAATAACCATGCAATTGCTTTAATGGCTAAAACAGATCCAAGCTTGGATTTTGACTGTGCACATGGATTGTAGCAGTGAAACATTTAAGTGTGGTTCTTTATATAAGTTTGAATATACTAGGCAGGTCCCTGATTTTTCCTTTTTTTTTTTTTTTTGTCTGAAATACACCTTTCATGTAACAGAGTATCTGCTGGTGCATCCACAAGTTCACAGTCATGATTCATCACTCTGTGGGTAAATGTTGATAGCTGTGGTCTCTGTGCAAGTGGGTTAATGGCTTTGCCTTTTTCACCTGCTGATGCAGACTGTGCAGGCTACTCCATGGCCAGTGTCTTGGTGCTGCAGATCTGTGTGCAGTGTATGCTCCTGTGGTCCTGCACACTCCTGCTCATGATTCTGGGGAGGATTCCTGTTACCTTTCTGAAGAGCACAGCAGAGAGTTTCAAACCCAGGGAGCACAGGCTTGGAGTCATCTTCCTGGACTTTCCCGGCAGGACAGAATGTTTCTTGGGGTGTGATTGCATGGATAAACATACAAATAGGTGTTTCAGCCAAGCTGGACTGAGCAGTAGCAATGTGGACTTCAGCAAAGTGAAACAGTTCCTACAAGAACTCACATGTCCGTGTCTGTGCTGTAAATGTACCCTTACACAACCTGTTCAAATTAGAGCAACTTGTCCCTGGCTACTTGCAGGCAGCACTGCTTCCAAGAACTGATGCAGACCATAAGCAATAATACCCTAGCATTCCTCCCTTATCTGTGGTAGACAAAATTTTTCCAAAAAACGCTTCAAAATAATATCCATTGACAGCGTATGGCCAGAAGAATCCACGCCAACCATCTTGCTTTTGCCTGTTCGTTTGTACTCTGCAGAGTCAAAACCAGAAAGTAAATTCAACAACTGTATGCTCTTCAGGGCTATGTGCTATTATGGTAAGAAATGGTCACACTTATTGCTAAACTGACATAAAGTGGCTTAACCTGACTTAAAGTGCAAGGAATCTCCTGTAGGCATGAGGTATAATAATGCTTGTCTTGTAGGTTCTTGAATCAAGCAATGCATCTGTATGAAGCAACAGCAATTGTGCCCATTAATTTTGTGTTCTTCACCACCAGTGCCATCCTTTCAGGTTTGTTTCTGGCCTTCTCCCTCTACAGAATGTTTTTCTAAACCCAAGCCTGTCATGGTTTTTATCTGGTTTTATCAAGTTTTTCCTAAGTCACAAGTGTTTAAGCTCAGAAAAATAAATAAGTTCACAGCTTCTGAAGCAAAATAAATGGCAAGGATGTTGGAACTAGATTATCTTTAAGGTCCCTTCCATCCCAAACCTATGTTCTATGAAAATAATCAAATTCTAGCTTTTCCAGAATAGATATGTGTGATTTACTTGTCTTGCTGGCTTGCTAGGAGTACCTGCATTTATCCTAGCCTCATCTTGACATTGAGTAAATGCATTTACCATGTGCACAGCAGCCCCCCCATATATGAACTGGTAGAGTAATTTCAACGGCCTGGCAAACTGCTCAAATGACAACCAGCTGTGCTTCATAGTAGTTAGCATATATTCCATTTCAGAAGGTGGAATTCTGGGTTAAGTGAAGGAAATAAAATGACTCCAAAGACTTTTTAAGCATTTAACGTTTTATTCTGGGTGAGAACTTTGAACTCAGCGTTGTTAAAGAGGGATTGCAAATCTTGGAAATGGTGTGCAGAGTCAGAACATGAGCAGGGAGGACAACTAAGATGCTGTATCAGCAACGAGCCAAAATGATCATGTTGTTAGAACATTTATGACTCATTTTAACACACGCTGGGGGCTTTCCTGTCATTGCTGTGCAGAATTTCTCATGCAGAGCTGCCATTAATGAGAAGGGGAGTTAGCCTCATGCACAGATTGCCTCAGCACCTGCATTAGAAGAGACCTATACTTTGTGACTGAGAGGAGACTTGTGCCAAAAAGGGGTTGCATTCCTATGACCATATGGGGAGTTTGGCCTGGTGCCTTCTTAAGAGATCAAGTACCTATTCAGGAATGGCTTAATAGCTTTGAGACTGGATACATATGCATTTTCACCAGGTTAGTTAAACCAGTGTAGGGCTTAGAAGAACAACTTCTGCTGAATCTTGCTGGGATGCTCATAGAAGATACCTTGTCTCCTGGCTCCCCCATTCCCAGTGACAGCCTTTGAAGACACAGTCACACTTCAGCTGCACCGGTTCACACCCTGGTGTTTCTAAGCAGAACTATGCTCATCAGTGGCTTAAAGGTAATATACTTGGCTGTTTATCGGGGCAGCTGAGCTCCAGATACACATCTGGTTCTGTCACCTCCACTACAGAGGTGCTAATTCCTGGAAGAGGGGTAACCAGAAAGAGCTAGTGATCCCTTCAGCCAGAAGGATTTGGCAAACTTGGCTGCTGGAGCCCTTAACTTGGTATAAACATCGGGGACACAGTTAGTTATTGAAAATATTTTCCCAGTTGGAGTTAAGATGTCCACATGGTCTGTTGGAGTAGCTTAATGAAATCCACGAAGAACCTCTTAGCTATATTGGTATGTCTCTGCTTGTGAATAAGACCTCGAGTTTGACCTGCATAAAAACTGTTGCTGACAATGCAAAATATACATGCATCTGTGCAGTTACAAATCCAGCACATGTTCCATCCTGACTGACTAAATCTTCACCAGTCCCATGCAGCATCTTGTGAAAGCCTAGATTATAGAATATGGGCACATAAAGTGAACGCATCACAATGTGTATTAATACCTTATTTGGGATTTTTTTTGCTCCATTTAAGCATGACACTGTCCTGACCCTCCCAGCTGTAATTCATATCACTTGGAAGCCAGTCAAGATCTGCAATTCTTGTTTCTGTCACATTCCAGGGGTCATATTTTATCGGGAATTCCAAAGTGCAGCTTTACTGAGCGTGTTCATGTTTCTGTTCGGGTAAGTGTATCAGCCCAAAATCTTCACTAACATTTGTATTGAAACAGCATTGCCTCGTGGAATCCCTTCTTTTCTCAGTAAGAAGAAACCTGCCTTGTTATTAAAGTATTATGGAATAACCATTATAGTAGGATGAAAAAATACTAAAGAAAAAGATTGATGTCCATGCTTTGGGAGTTTGGAGCCTGGTTTTGAATCCAAATATGTAAAAATGTGAGACACTTAAGAACTACTAATCTCATGATGGAATGAAAAACCAGCAGCAGGTGTTCCTCCAGCAGGAGGGAGAAATCACCGCTCTCCACCAAACACCAAGTTATAGGGAGTGCTGTTACAGCTGTGAGACATCTCTTCCCATGTTACCTTCCATTTCTGTGTCTGGTTGATCTTTGCTGGTGCTAGGCATGGGCAACTGTATGAGATGCTTGCCTATGAGGGAGTACTATAGTAACCCTCTACCATCTTCCTGTGTCAAGAAAGACACGGTGTCCCTGCAGAAAAATTCAGAGCATGCTAAAGAAATTTTTGAAGAATGGCCTAGGTGTTGTGAGAGGAGGAACTTTCTGCTGGCTCTCAGCACCATAACAACTCTTGGAACAGGTGGCAGCTATTGATAATGGGTGTGAGATGGTTAAAAGCATCTCACAGAACTGCTGGAGGTGTCTTGCCACAGTGCTGTCTAATAAATGGGGCTGATAGCTGCAGACATCTTCATCTTCTGCAGTTGGGCTGGAGTAAGTGCACACAACTCCTATCTTGTCTGACTGCTGGAGAAGAGACAAGAAAGGGAGATGAGCAACCATGTATTTGGCAGATAGAAATTAGGGGTTGTGTGTCCAACACAGAGCGGATAGAAGATTTGTCCAACCATAGCAGTTTTTCATTGCTTCTGGCTTGCAGCTTGCCCCTGAGACACATAGTCAAATGAGAAAAACAACAGAGATGTTGATTGTCTGCAGCTAGACTGTGTTGTTAATGAAATTGCACATGCTAGAATGCTAGCTTGGATGCTCTGTGAAGATTTGCTCTGGGATTCAAATGTGGTCTCACACTCACAGGCGTTTGATTAGGTATATATTGCTGAAAGTGTAATTTTGGTTGTGGAGCCTTTGGAACTGACAATAAAGCTTCAGGAGGCAAAAACTAGTCTGAAAGAAAGCCCAATATGAACTTATAGAGCTGCCAGGAAGAAGTGTTTCTTTATAAACTCAGCAACTTGGGTTTGGAAGTCCTTGAAAAGGAAACATGGAAAGAAATTCTCATCTTGTGTGCAGTGAACTGTTTCTAATGATACTATGCCACTGTTATTTTGCAGGTGTCTCCTGTCTTTCCTTGGGGTGTTTATAATTGCAAGAAATAAAAAAGAGGAGCATTTACAAATTCCTTTCATTGACTGTGGACATATTCCTGGTAAGTAGGGCTTTTTTTCTGTCTCTGTTTAAATGAGGTATCAGATAATGGGATGACCTATGAGAATTGAGTCACAAATGTGCTCTAGTCATATTTAATAAATATACTGTTCCCTTAATTTCTGTTCCTGTTCCCAGCAGATTTTTCAAAGAATTTTTTACAGTTTTTTCAAGCTATTGTTACAACCAGTCAAATGAAAACAATGATTACTGGAGCAAGGAATGTTTAAATGATGGATTGGTAGGGGATTTGTTTTATTAAAATTCTTTACAGAGTTCTTGTTTTTTCCTTCTCTCACCACATTTCCTTAGGACACAAACTGACAGGCAAAATACAACCAGATTCTCACAGTTCACGCTATGGCACACTGAGTAAGGAAGACGACTTGGTGAAAAGTCAAAGCTGACAGAAGAAAGCACCTTACAGGCCGATTAACAGGAGGAACACCACTGAGACAAGGAGCAGCAGCACCTTTTTGTCAAACATATTCAAGTATACATAGAACTCCTGTATGTTGATGAGTCATAGTATTATTTAATCCTAAGGAATTTATCACATGATTCTACCAAATGTGTTCTAAAGAAGCCTTAAGAAAAATTAAATAACCATAATAACCATTAATGAAACAGAATATTCTCCTAGTATCAATGCCTCTTGGGGATATTTTTACGGTCTTTATTGCCTTGAAATGCAAATAGGCACAGAACAGAATTATAAAAATTCCCCTTTGAAGCCCGTCAGATCTGTGTAGTTGCTTAAAGACAAAGGTGGGAAATGAGAATTTTCATAAGTGGCTTCAAAGTATTCTGCTACATGTAAAATGCCTTTTAAATCTGTTCCTTCCTATTCAGGAGTCAAAACTGTGGGCTTATATACAGTAGAAATAAAAAGATACACACAAAGAATTTTGTATTATGTGTAGAGGGACAATCCTGATTATCTCCTACCATCAGATTAATTCTCTTGTCTTCCAAGGAAAGAAACACTTGTGTGAGTAGAGGGAAAAGAGTATTTGCCATGAACATGGGCACATTCACACATTTGAGACAGGACTAGGGAACTATGCTTGGCATTTTACATCCTTTGAGAAGAGTCCTGTGCACTGGGCTAGACTGGGCTGGGCTCTATGACCTGTTGGCATAGTCTGGCCTGAGTTTTAGCTTCTTTTTCAGCAAAAGAAGGTTTTAGTGAAGAAAGTACATAGTTCTTCAGAGGAAGTGGGGTGGCCAGGCTCCCCCTCTTGATGTATCTTGAAAAAATACTCCTAAAAAAGAAAAGTAGGGCAGCTTCTGGTTACCACTGCTAATCCTGCATGAGGAAAGGCTGTAAAAAACAGAATCACAAAGAGTCACAGTAAGTGTAAATTTTTTCCTTCATTAAATGGTAGTGTCTCCACACTGATTTGAAGAGCCAGCAGGGATGGGAAAGAGGGCAATACAGGCTCTGTGTTCAGATTTGGGAGGTCTTGGTGTGCCTCAGTCCCAGCCTCTCAGGACAAAAAGCTCCTTCTGGGCATTCATCATGGGCCCACTTATCCCTGCCTGGTAGTACTGATCCTTCTCAGCCAGCATAGACACATCCTCCGCATAACAAAAGAAAGTGCTCTTGAAAAGTGTTCATGTCTTGTTTTAGGTTTAAATTAATCTGCAGTAATGGATAAGGGCCATAGACTGTATTTTTTTTCCACTGTGATAAGAAGAAATGAGGTCTCCTTTTTTTCCTCAAATAATTTTTTATGCAACTTTAAAATAGGTACAGATGAAGATCCGTAAGACAGCTTCATTTCAAAGGGTACAAAGCACACACAGAGCTGCAGTTTTTCCTGTGCAGCAATGTCCCAGGAACTGGGGTGTGTGGGGACTTGTGAAGCTGGTTTTCAAAACAGACCTTTCCCAGCTGACACAGGACAAGGCTCTGTGTCTGCACCTTACTTGTACCAGCTGCCTGCCGTGGCCTTCCTTTCCCCTCTTGCAGCTTGAGATGAAGTTTCTAAAGCTTAAAATACAATAAAAAAAATAAGAAACCCACATTATTTTCACATGCTTTCTCCAGGGAGTAAGACATGCCTCTCTTTTTCTTTTGCAAGTCAAATTTAAGCTGCTTTCTGAGTCTCAAGTGAGAGTATGTGCTAAAGATGGAAATAAGAGGCCTACAGGTTTTCGCTCTGTGACCTGGGAAACAAATGTTTGAAAGGATTTGGTTATGTTGGTTTTTTAAATGATTGGCCTTGGGCATCTTTCCAAAATCTGTTTCCATGACTGACTCAGGAGGGCTGGAGGAGGTAATAAAGGTTAGCAGGTATGGAATTTTCTCTTTTTTTTAAATCAAGAAATCAAACATAAAAATCTGTGGCAAAACTTTTTATTTATTTTATTTTACTATATTTCTTCTTTAACAAGGCTCCCATTTTCTTCCTATGGGTTTATACAAAAATCATAAGGGTTAAAATATTTTCTTTAAACTCTAACATATTTGAAAGTAATTTATGGAGAAAAACACTGGTAGGAATTATGTGCAATTAAAAGTTGTGATTTGACAAAATCTTTGAGACTCGAGTACGTTCTAACTAATTAATGTACTACAAGATCAGAAAAACTCAGTGGTGAGAATTCATTACTGCTCTGCCAAGAAAGGGACATGACTCGTTTCAAGAATTAGTTTCTAATCAATGCTATTTTCAGATTCTGCTTGCCATACTTAGGTTGCAAACAACACAGACAAATGCCTGCTGAAAGAAAAGCCTTCGCACTGGAATACAAAACCATCTCGAGCCCTTCTCTTTAATAATGAGTTATTGCAATGTTTTTCCTGACATCAAAAATATGGGCCAGGTAAGCTGCAAAACTTGCACCCACAGACTGAGTGTTCCTGAGCAGGTCCTCCATGGGATCTGGGGAAATCAAACCAGGGAAAGGTGTGGTGGGCAAGGCAGCATCTCATGTGGTCCCCCAGGCTCCAGCCTGGGATTTTTGAACAAGCAGAACCAGAAGGACTCATTTAGCACTTGTTCCACTGCTGGTCACGCTGCAAAAAGAGATGAAGTATTAACTGGCCATGGGCCTGGAAATGGGAACTCTGGAGTAGAGCGAGGCTGTTTGATTTTTGCTGTAAAATTTCAGGATGCATTTACCAAATGGTTTCAGCTGGCAAAAAATAAATGATCTTCGTACTAGATTTGCCTATCTGCCAAGGCAGGGACCTGGTGTTCACCTGGCAGGCTGATTGCCTGCTCCTCACTACAGCCCAGCTTTTGGCAGCATCATGTTTTGCGTATAAGGGCCCTAGTCACCCAAAAGCAAAGGAAAGAGACTGGACATTATAAAGGCTTGAGTTTCTGTGCTTTGAAGCTGTGATTTCATGCACGTGGCAAGCTGCTTGAATGGTTCAGTGTTGCTAAAAGGCTCATCCTCTTTTTCCTGGCTGTGAGGTCGTGTGAGTCTCTGTGAGCCAGTTCAGCTCACCCATCCTGCAGAAACAACCTGCATCCTTCTCCTTGCTGGCATAGCTCTCTGAGCTGAGCCAACCAGGCTGACTGGAGAGTATGGCGGGAAGGATGTGAAAAGGAGGAGAGAGAGTGAGACCTCTTTTCTTCAGGGGGAACTATTACATTATTTCTCTCCTTCTGAGGAACTTCTCTATACAGCAAGCATTCTGCTACTGCTGCATACTGGCTAACTACCATAATTATTATTGGAGAGCCAAGCTGGAAGATTTACAAAGCAAGGCCACTTCAGGGGCAAAAGACAAAGAACTCTCTTTATTCTCAGGAGTTCAAGAAATCCTGTGTTTGCAATGTCTCTGGGTTGTAGGATAGTAACAGGGGCATCAGTGAATCAATAGTGACTCCATAGTTTGAATGTGGGCTTAGATTGACTTTTTTTTTCCCTCTACTGATTCGGGAGTGAAGGATGACTATTCTCTGCCTATGGAACGAGAGAGGAAATATGATATTCCCTTGGCAGATATTTCAACCTTTTGAAGATGGGAGATGCATAGAGGCACCTTCCAAGCACTTGGCTGAAGTAACCATTGCGTTACGACCTACAAGGAGTCAGCACTGGCAAATGCATCACCATGTATTAAGCAGTCATGACCATTTAGAAAGAATCCTGGTCCTCTTGCCATGTGCTAAATCTGTTCAAAGCACATGTGGCTGATCTGACCCCTTAGGCTGCACACAAACATCTTTTGGATGCCTTGAGCATCATAACAATGCCTCTTGGGCATTGTCTTCCATGCAGAGCTCTTCCTGGGTCCTCCCTTTCTGAAAATTAGACTGTGTGGAGGGATTGCTGTCATATGAAGATACAGTACTGCCAGGATATTCCCATGACCTGGGAAGTGTTTATAGAGCACTGCCCTACAAGGAAGCTGCATCGCCTTTACTGTCTGATTCCCAGCAGAGTAAGCAAGGACAGTTTTGGATATCCACAGAAGCAGCACTATTAGCACCTCAGGAACTTCCAGGCCTGAATAGTTAGGTGGCTGCTGAGTAGGTTTCTTATTTAATCTAAATCCCAGTATTGCAGTTAGGTCTTTAAACCTTGTCCAGGCCTTTCAAAGTGAATTTCATAGTACAAATGTGCAGCAGCATTTTGTTTGCTAATGGATTCAGGCATCAGTACCAGGGGAATTTGTGTCAGTTCAGTTCACAAGGTAACAACGAGGGGGAAGGTGTTTGCCAGGAGACTCAGAAATTTATGATGGTGGCAGAAGAGTTTTGCATTAATGCAGAGGGGTCCACACTACAGTGGTCTCTTGGACTCCTTGTTGACAGTGTCAATAAAGAATTTGTTGACAGTTTTTAAAATAGAGCTACTGTAAAGGAATGATTGAACAGGTGGTTCTAACCCTGAGTGCTTTACATGAATGTATCACTGCAGTCCATGGCACTAATACTTCAAACATGAAAAGTGGCCTGTGGCCATTGATGAAGGAGCCAGTTTTTGTACTTTGCTAAACCACATTGGGAAAAATAGAAATGATTGATTCAAGCCTCCAGCACAAACATGCACTTGCCAGTTCTCCAGCTGGAGATTTCCACTCTTGGAATAGGCATTGCCTTGCCTAGATGAAATCTTTGGAGTCTGCTGCCCAATTTTTTGCCAGAATCATTAAACTGGTTGAAATAACAGCACTGTCATTTGTCTTCCATTTGATAGCTTGTGGGCTTAAATCCAAAGCAGCATGAACACAAGATCAGGAGTTTTCTCTCCATTTAAAAAAAAAAAAAATTAAAAGTTTTTCTTGAGTTTCAATAGCATGTGTACCAGGCCCAGAGCTTTATGCTGTCTAACACTCTCCAGTGCCCTCAGCCAAGAGTAAGCAAGAAAGCTTGCACGGCACAGAGCCTGCCAATTAGGCAGTTCTTACCTGTCACTGAAGGTCACTGCTGGTAACACATTGTACAGCAATATAGTACAACACACTACTTGAGCTTCTATTCAGTTTTCCAAGAACTGCTGTTCTGTGTTTTACATGGGAAAAGAGCTGAGGAATATGATTTACTTTTACTAAGCATCACAGGTACCTGTGTATTTATTTTTTCCAGACAATATTTGACTAACTACATGTCCTGACAATACTGACTAGATTCTGGGTGCATAGATGTGCTGCAGGATTTGATTCAGCAGTGTGAATAACAGAGGAGGTTGCTGATATACGAAGGCAGCTTTATGTCATCTGGCCTGGCCTCTTTTACAGTTCAAGTCAGGCAACCTCCTCCGAGCACTTCTGTGTGAAGCCCTTGGCCCATCTATGGAAGAAAGCAACCCATCCTCTCCTACTAGTCAAAGTAGAGGAACCACCAATGCCATTAGTAATTTTTACTACCAATGAGTCATTGTTTGCTCTTCAACTCTGCCTTATGTCTATTTTAACTTGTTTGGATTTAGCTTGCACTATTTGTCTTTTGCCAGTGATATCAAACACTCAGTCAGTCCCTCTAGTAAAATACAGTATGATGACTTGGACTTTTCACCAAGCCAAAGAGAAGGACCTTTTAAGTCTCTCACCATCAGATCTTTCTGTCCGCCCTCACATAATCTTCTGTGGTTGTTTTCTGATTTCTCTTCATTTTTCATTGTCTGCATTTGGCCAAACACAAAGTAAAAATAAGATCCTAGCAGCACTGCAGAAGTAGCACAGTACTGGACCAGACCCAGCGCACCATGATCGACTGCTTGGCTCTCCCTCTTCCCACAGCTGCAGGCCTGCCACCTCTCCCGGGAGGTGCCTACGCTTTGTTTTGACACTGTAATTTAACATCGGCTGTTTTGCACACCCAGGGATGCAGCAGCATCAATTATCTTCAGTGATTTGATGTCTGAGTCATTGCTGAGTTCAGTGGTGGTCCAAAAAGTGGGTACCCCTGCTCAGAGGTCTCCAGGAGGTTGAAAACCCTCTGGCCCAGGGTTCTCTTCTCAAGGATGGTGATGGTGCACCAGAGAGAAAAGATGATGATATTTGTCACATATGACAGAAAGGCTTCTGCTCCCTCTGACCCTCACTGCTCACAGCCTCACAGTGAGCACGTGTTCTGAAAGCAGCAGTTTGAACACCTCCCCTCCAAGAGGACACAAGCACCTGCCAGTGCTGAACAGGACATCCAAACCCCAAAGACTGTGTGCCAGCCCTGGCCTCATTGGATCATTCAGGTGATCAGCCATTGGATCGGGCAGTGGATGTCCCCACCCTGAGGTGCCCAAGGCTCCCCACAAGGTCCTGCTCCCAGGTGGACCCTGTGTTTCTGGATCTGTTTCTCTCTGCACAAGGGATAAGTGTCTCCCAGCCCTTTTGTGGATATTGAATTTGAAATTCATTTGAGCTGAAGGGAATGTCGTCGTGCTTTCACAGCCCAAGGTTCCCTGTTACACCACAGAGCAGGCACAGCTATTTTGCCAGTAGCCTGCCTTGCACAGTGAATAGTTTGTATCTAGTGCTCTGAGGTGTTTGGGGTGGTTTTTCTTGGTAATTTCAAGTGAACAGGTCCCTAATGTCACCTCAATTAGCCTGAGATAGTTTGTGGTGGAGTTCTTCACTTGAAAAAAAAAAAAAAGGCTGCTTTTAATACTGAAGTCTTTGCAAATAAAAGGCCCTGTCGGAGGACTTTGAATGTGATTACAGTGACTCACATTTTTAATGGCTTTTTTTTTTAATCTCAAAAATGGCTTTTTTCCAAATAAAATCCTACAAGGCCTCATATAACAAACAAGGGTTACTGCTCTTTTCCACACATAACATGAAAAATATCCTTGAGCGAAGCAAACTGCAGCCCATCTGCTGTAGCTTGGCCGGCGTGCAGCACAGCTCCCTGACCATTACGTGTGGCTCTTGGTAAAGCAAACCACCTGCTTCCTGCACGAGGTCCCGCCTCGAGCCTCCCCAGTGCTTCTCTGAGGAGGAAACTCATCCAAACTGCTGATGGGGGATGACAACCTTGGCATTCCATTTTGCTGCATTTGTTCTTATGCCATTTGTTGTTCACTCAAGTGCTCCATGGACTTTCGTCTTCTTTTCCATCCAGAGTAGAAAAAGGCAGGCTGTGCCAGAGATAAATAGACTGTTACCTTCCTGTCTATTGCGCTCCCTGAATCTCCAGCTGCAAACAGCAAAGGCTTCATTTGGGAATCCAAAAGGGCACCCTTGAAAGGGAAGGGAAAGTTG
The DNA here is from genome assembly GCA_035047865.1 of Dendrocincla tyrannina. NCBI lineage: Eukaryota > Metazoa > Chordata > Aves > Passeriformes > Dendrocolaptidae > Dendrocincla > Dendrocincla tyrannina. Next base: position 128,791,779 of record JAWWMP010000081.1, on the reverse strand, counting down.
AGAAGTCTTGGGGCAATTTTGTCCAAGGAGTGATCTGAATATCAGCCCCCTCCTCCCTGATTCAGAGTTTAATGCTGCAGATGCTTAACTGAGCTGAGCTCTCATGTATCCCACTTGTGTCAAACAAGTACTCACATGAATTCCAGAAGCATCCTGGACATGTACTTCCCAGACACACTTACTAAACACTTATAGCAGAGGCAAACTGTAATTTTGCAAAGACTATGCTGAGTGAAAAATGGCATTTCCCCCCAGCTGGCCTAACTGAGGTCAGGGTACACACTGTGCTGAGTACCCCTTAGTAGTCAAAACATCAATGTGAAGTTTAAAAGTACAAGTTGAAATCCTTTCCCAGACTGAGCTGAAGACCATTAGCTACGTCTTTAGGCACTGGAAGAACTGGGATATTGGGGAAAGGGGACTTTGCTCAGTCGTGACCCTGCTGCTGCAGTCCAGAGGGTGCTGTGGTGGCACTTCATATGGCCGTCAGGACAAGATACTTCTTTCCTCCTACATTAAAAAAGTTATATCCAGCACTGTTTTGCTAAGAAATGAACAGTTTTCACTACCTTCTTCTCTGAAGTTAAGCAGTATTAAATTCTCTGACTGTAAATAACCATCAGAAGCGCTCTGAAGTAAATTCCCACTCAGATGGTAGAAATTTGGCAGAGTTGTATGATCATCTCAAAATGGGATCTTACAGCAGAGAATGAAGCCTTCTTGAAATAGTGTTATTTGGAGGAAAAAGTGTTGGTGGGTATGTGTAGTTAACTGTATACTTATATGGCAGAGATTAATATCTCACTGGTACCAGCTCCATCATGTGTTTGCTGCCATGCAACATGCTGTGCCACTTAGTGCTCAGAGTACACCTTTTTATTACTTCCTTTTTAGAAATGAAGTTGTGTAACACACAGTAAATACCATTAAAACTGGGGAAAAATAGTTATTTACTGTGCATAAATAAGTTTTCTAATGCAAAATAATATCACATCTTTACACATGTAATTAGCCATTGGCCAAAACAAAATCATAGCTTAAAAATGTGTCATGTTTGTCTGATCAAAACTCAAGCTTATGTTAATTTTTTTGGTCATGCTAAATGGCAGCTTTAAATACACATTCAGCTGGGACTGCATGAAATGGTAAAATGTGCAAGATGCTCTTCAGTAAAGCACTGGTTAAGGTTGTTTCAACATCAGCCTACAAGAATGGAGTGCTAAAATTATAGGAACGGTCCTGACTCTGTTTCAACAAATGCTGGTGCTCATAAACTGAAGAAGCCACAGCAGATAATAATCCCTGTGCTTTCCAGCAGCTGCTTAATAACTAGCAAGTAAACTGCCAGGGTGAGCTGGAGGCTTATTAGGAGGCATTCAGACTCTTGCCTTGAGCCTGCACTTACAACAGACTGTGTCCCAGCACAGGTAAGAGAATGCTGAATTCCTGGGTGCTTATGTGTAGAGCAATGTTTTGGTTCCTTTTTCCAAAGAATCAAAATCAGGAGAAGTAGGTATAGCTCTGAAACCTATCTCCCTCCTTTCTGGAGCAACCACTCCTGTTGACTCTTTCCCGTTCCCTCCATTCGCCTTCCACAGCAGGACTTGGGGGTATTTCTGTGTTCCCCGTGATGGCACCAGAGCTGTCAGCAGTCAGGACACCAGGTTGACTCCTCTGCACACATTTTGTGTTTCTCATACTCTGCTTTGAGTCTCGCCCTGAATCCTTTTGGGTCAGCTCCACATACAGCATTTTTGAGTGCTCAGCAGCATCTGGGTAAGGCCCATGGGTGTGTGTGCAGTACAAATAATTCACTTAGATAAAAGACAGCTGTAGAAGGCCAGAAGATAAGTGTATGGTTCAACATTCTGATAGCCAGATAGCTGTGGGGCCAGCCAAGGACTGTTGGTAATAACCATGCCTGTGAGAAAGCACAGGTTGTGGCTGCAAAAGGGGGCCATACAGAGGTAGGACAGCACTTTTCTGGGACAAACGTCCTGTTCTGGCTCCTGGAAATAAGCACAACACAGTACAGCACAAGCACAGCAATGAGGTCAAGAAGCAGGCACTGACTGCTGAACACAGTAGAAGGGGATCAAGACCACCCAAGATCCCCAAAGTGCTTTGACTCATTTCCAGTGCTACCATGTACTGCACATGGTAGCTAATTTGCATTAAAAGTTATAAATTTAGCTCCAGGGCAATTTCTTATCAATCACAGGCATCTATGCATCTTGCCCTTAAGGTGGGACACCACAGCAGCATAAACACAAGAATGAATAAGCTTACATGTGCCATAAAAATGTATCTGGAGTTACAAAGTTTTCAGCAAGCTCTGGCAGAAGTAAGCAATGGAACAAGCTTCCAAAAAGCTTTACAGTAGAAAGAGCAGGAGCAGGAAATCTAACTAGTTTTAGGATGGGGCCTGCAAAACATATGGTGTGTTTGTCTGCAAGAGTGCAGGAGCCCCTGATGTGCAGGTCACTCCCTGTCCCATGCTCCACAAGCGGATATAGCTGTCAGACTTCGCCTTGGCTTCCTGCAGCAATAAAGCTGCAAGGTGAACTTCTGTTTATCGCAGGAAGCACCTCCTCTGTGTATAGAGGAGCTGTGAGGAAGGGAAAAGACTTGCATTTGCATGGAGGCTGTGCAGGAGCTGAGATATTCCAGGAGAGATATTTACACTGGAAAGGTCAACCTGGCCTACTCCAACAGTAAGCGCTTCAGCAATATCTGTGGTGGTGTCCAGTAGACAAAAGGAGTGCAATAAAATGATATTAACCTGCTGGTTTTATTATTAACACTGTTGCACGTAATATGCTTCATTCATGAGTTTTGAGCACCTTGGTGGAAGATGGAAGCCTGATGCAGCAATCTATCATTGACTCTAAAGAGTAAAATGCACGAGGCACATATTCTGTGCCTTCACAAATAAATGAAATAGTGAGCACTCTTCTCCAAAGCAGTGTTTCTTTATGCCCCTTAATCCAAAGTTCCACAAGCTTTTTGAAGGATTAAGCTGCAGGCTGCTTGGGCAGTCTTCATGCAGCAGATTTCATGAGAAACCAACTGAAAATTAGGCTGCCCTTTGAAAGTTGTGTCAGGGTTTGGGCAGTTTTGGGATGGGGGAGATAGTGGGGACAGTTGCTTTGTTTTAGAATGATCTCAGAAACCATTCTCTGAAGTTGTGCAGACAAGGATTGGTCCCCTGAGCACAGGTTGGGGAATACTCTCCCAAGGACGCTGTAACATCTGAGAGCAGAACTGCACTGTTCCCTAAAGCTGCCAAGTTTGTTGGGGATGGCTTGAAGAGCAGGGGGAGGGGGTTAGACCTCTCCACTGTTTTTCACAGCTTTAACTTAAAGCAGAATAGAAAATAGCACTCTAATTGTTGTCACAGCAAAGGAAATGTTTAAACCCAATGCAAATGTAACCCATGCTGTTCTGCTGCAAGTATGTGTGGAAAGTCAGAGATGGAAAATTTGGGTATTCCCATGAAATAAATTAAAAAATCTGAGCTGATACATTCAACACCTTGTACTTTCTGACTGATGTCCGTGACTATCAAAACACACAAGAAGTGAGAAAGGGTATAGATTTTGAAGAAAGTTGCATCAGCAATTACAAATCTAACAGCATCACAAGATAAAAAGGTGAGTGGGCTCTAGAAGATAACGGACAGTAAATGTGCAGATCCCTGAAAAGAGCCAGGTTTCCAATAGGTTTCTTTAACTTTCTCAATTGAGTAGTAACCTTGTCAGAGTCTGGAAACATTTTCTCAGTGCATAAGAAGTGTCTCAGAAATGAGATATAAAAGGATAGTCTGACTAAAAGCAGAACTCCCTCCTCCATCGAATTTCCTTTCAAACACTAATAAAATATAAATATTGATGTCTCCTCTACTTACAATGGTCTTGATTATCTGTTCTTTTTGAAGAGCATGTAAGAAAGATATCTCTTTTCCCTTACTCTGTAGGAAAGCAATAAAATTACAGTCATCTGAAAAATACTGGCATTAGCTCTGAGAAAGGAAAATGAAGAATTTTGTCAAAGAAAAAACAATTTTCGTTACAATCTAAGATATCTAAATGCATAGCCTATTATGAATGTCAAAATTTCCAAAGGTGACCTTCTTTAAGTCTCTTAAAAAGTCAACATCCATGTGGTTCAGAGTCTGCAGAGCAAAAGCAATTATAAAAGCAAGAGGCTGCTCTTTTCTCTCCCTATAGATTTCTTTCTTTAAACAAGAGTACATGCACATGTGTTTGTGTCTGTGTGTGCATAAAACAACATAAATCTAGCAAAGAGCAGGATTTGCTTCTCTCTGCATTTATCATGCACTGCTGACTCAAAAATATATAGTTCAGAAAAATGGAGAAGTCTTGCTTTTTCTATATCTTCCCCTACAGGAAGAACTTTCTTTTTCCTTCCTAAATCATCACTTAAAACCTTTTAAGATTAAAACATGACTAAACATGACTAAACCTAAACCTTTTCATTTGAACAAGATTTTCCAGCAGGTTTGGGTGGTCAACTGTGATCATTTGGCTTCTATGAAGTTATTTACAAAGGAAAAGAAACGGTTGTTATAAGTGATTTCAGTTTCTTTCAAAGATTACTTTCTTGATAATGTTATACAATAAACCCCAAAAAGCTGGTTTATAGGCCAGCTCCGCAAGACAAACAGTGAACAAATTGGCCTGGGCAAGGAAAGCTTTCCTAAGATAATTAAAACAACTTGTGCCGGCACTGTAAGAAGACAGCTTTCAAAATGTTTATCTTCAAGCTAAAATACAAGTCCCAAGCCTGAGTTTGAAATGCAATTGAAAACTCATTGGCCCTGGCAAGGAGCTGATGTGCAGTGGGAGGTAGGTGGGCAGGCTGTGAGCACCACGCAGGTGGGACTGGGGCCAGTGGGTCAGCTGGGATGATCCTGGGAGGAGGTGGGCAGGGACCTCCTTCCTTTGGCACATTCCCCTGGTCTCAGAGGCTCATCCTCTGCCAGCTGTCTCACAGTCCCTCCTCACATGAGGCTTCCTATTAACCCGCCACAGCACCTTTAGCTTCTCAGTTTGTTTCTCCCTTTTGGTTTCTCCATCCTTCAGCACTCATGGACGGTCCTGCTGCATAGCTCCTCTGCCTCTCCTGCATCTTCTGTGGACCCCCCCCCCACTGCTGGTATATCTGAAATACTCCTTTTTTTTGCCAACATATGCTTCTCCTGTTGCTTCTCCTCCTGTTGGCTTCACCTAAGCTATCTAGGCAGTGATTTATATGAAAATCCAGGGTGAGAATAGAGGCTGACATAGTGAAAAAGCTTTGGTTGTAACCTCACATTTAGTCCCTAAGTTTAAGAAAGTGCTGCCTCCTGGTTCCAGATTTCCTGGTGCTGCAGCTGCCGTCAACTCAGTGGTTTTGTTTATTCTGGAACATTTCCTTCGCAAGAAGAAAGCAAAGTTCAGCCATTACTGCATGAGTGGGAAGTAAAGAAATAAAACCCTCTCCTCACTGAAAAGTTATACTCAGACCTTTTCCCTGCCTTCCCCACTGTCCAAGCGGGACTTCAAGCAGAGGGCAGTATCAGGTGATGATTACTTGCCATGGAAGTATGTTCATGGAGTGCAATGCAAGGCCAGATCCTGGAGGAAATTTTTTTATGTTGATTGGATAGTTACATGGATTTGGAAATCACCTAAGGAGCAGGGGAGGTAAGTGTTACTGTCTTAGTCACTCATAAAACCTGCACCTGGTGTACCCTGTGCATTTCTGTGCAGCAAATCACCACATACAGGACTGCCATCTCCAGAAATAAAGTCTGAGGAAGCCAAAGGCCTGGAGAGAAGGACAAACCCCATGCTCGGGGGAGCTCTTGCAATCACGAAATTGTACAGTAGTGGTCTCCCCTATAAGCCTCAGACTGGCACATTGGACTGTCCAGTCATTGCACATGAGCGCCTCACCAAAGCCTGTGGGCTGTATCCTGCTCACTGTGTAAGTTCTGCCTGTGTCACCTGCAGAGGCTGTTGGGCTATAAAAAATACAGTGTGCTCTGAAAATGCAAACAAGCTGGACATCTGACTAGAGAACATGGTCACAGTGGATGTGGTTTTGAGGATCCCTTTTTCTGAGAACTAGGGAATAATAGAGCCCAATAAACAACATAGGGTTACTGTAAATACTGGCCACCTCTTCAGAGCACCTCTTCTTCTCTTTCTTTTGGCTAAGAGTGGCATCTCTACCTAGTAGATACTTGACCTGTCCTCAGTGCATTTTATGCTACTAAACGATATTATTGTGACAGAAGAATGGCACAGAAGCCAGAACCTCTTTAGGGCCTCTGAGACATCACATCAGCTGTGTCAGGAATGGCACACAGCATCCAAGGGGAAAAGACTAAAACATCATACTTGTGAAAAACATTGTTAAGAAAAAGCTTCAGACCCAGTGGGAAAAGTCTCTGAGGCTGAAAACCATGTGTTGGATATCGTCCAACACTGAAGGACTACCAAACTTATAAAGACATGCAACATCAGATAACACCAGTGTCTCTGCCCACAACCAGGTGGTGCTATAGTAGAGTGTAGGGCATCTGTATCCAGTAACTGTGATGTGTGATGGTCTCCTTACCAAGAGCCAAGGCTTGCAGAAACACATCCTTCTAGGATGGATGCAGCATTGCCTCACTGAAACACAAAATGGCAGGAGGATGCTCCACCAAATTGTAAGGCTAAACACAAGGGCAATGTCTCTGTAGTTGTTGCTGCTGACTAGTTAATACTCCATTAAAATCAGATTTAAGCCCCAAACACACTGGACACACAACTAACCCGGACACTTGTGAAGTTAAGAGGCTACCTTGTTTATTGCACAGCTAACAGCTAAGGCTTAGGCAGAGTTGTTATATCTGTAGCTGCTCTGCAGTCCTTCCTTGCAGGCAGAGCAAAACACAAATATAAAGTATGTTAGAGGTCTGGAGCAATATGAGAAAGGGCCAAAATGGATAGTGGCAAATAGTGGGGAAAAGGTCATGAGAAAAAAAAATGAGGGAAGTAAATTGCATTAGCAGAAAAACAGGGCATGACCCTACCATTTGGCAAAGTTACAGAAATGTTAACCTTTGGAAATGCTATTAGTTCATTGCTGTTGGAAAGTTGGCTAGAAAGGCAACACTCAGGACTGACTCAGTTCTAGGGTTTCTGCTGTGCTAAGCACAGTAACACATGAACACACCTCCCTCCCCTCTCGGAGGCACGCTCGGAAGGAACAGCCACTAAATTGTGTGTTATTCCCAATATTTTGCTACCCTAGGCAACCAACCATCAACTCCAGTCTGCATGACACAGCCTGCAAGAACTAGATAGTCTAGAATCAATTTGCTACTCCAGTTGAGTTTGATTTTATGATCTTAACACTTGTCATTTTGGGAAGGAACAAAACATTCACTGTTCCCAGGGTATGTAATGCTACTGGGAAGCCATAAATTTTAATTTAGTGCTTTATTTCCCTCGTGAAGAGATGTTGTTCATATGTGCTGTCACAGTTGGGGGTTCCTCTTTTTTTTCCTTGTCCCTTCATTAAGCTGGAACACACTCAGAAACACGACAGCTTTTGTTTCCATCACTGATGGATGTTATAGTGAGAGTTTTGGTCTGGTTTCCTTGGGCCAGGAACTGTTTCGCATGAAATTTTCTGCTGGATGAGCTGGCACTCCTGGCTCCCTGTCCAAGCTCTGCCAATCACTATTTTTTTCCTTTCAGCATTCGGCTTGAATTTGAAGCGGCAGGATATAGAGATGGATGGTTTTATTCTTTAGAGGAAAGGAATCAATTCAGAGTGCATGCTGGTGCCCAAAAGAGGCTTAGGGAAGAGAAATGCTCTGTCAGTTTATTCAAGTGTACTTCAGGGCTTGAAAGTGAAAACAGAAAACTTTTAAAAAATATTCCTATTTTGTATTTAAATTAATATTTTAATTGGAAAACCCATACTCTAGAGAGTTTCCTATATATGTTGCTTCATATTTGGGTGAAAAATACCCAGATGTCTCAAAGCTCAGAAAAATATCTGCTTTTCACTCCTTCCCCTTGTATTTTCCACTTGAAAAAAATTTTATCATGGCAAAAAATGAAGGTACAAACAGAAGAAGGCCCAGTTAATAGAAGGTTGCCTACCACAGTCTGTGAAACAAGACAGGCATTACACTAAAGGAAAGAAATTTTAATAATACAATCAAAGTTCAAAGGAGAATCTTTTAAGGGTTTTCTACAATTTTATGCTATGATATAGAAGGATGTCCTGTCTGTGAGGCCAGAAACCCTACTCAGCTCCTGTTTGAGAAGGAGACTCAAACTTCAGTCAGGAGATTGGCTGAAGCTTTAAGTATTTTACAATACTCAGTAGTCTCAGCATTTTGAGGTCTGAAAAGGAGGAAACAGATACTGCAACTTGTATGTTTTTCTCCAAGCCAGGTCCCCACAGAGTCATTTATGTCCTTGAAAATATGCAAATTAATTTTACAAATGGATCTGGATGAGAATCAATTTTTAATGGTCATCAATTTCATGACCTTGCAGATAGAAGAGGTCACCGCTCTTACTGCTCAATAGACTTTGAAATCCAGCTGACATGTGGAGTTCACTGTTTTCAATGATGAAAGGGAAGTTAGTACTTTTGGTGGGATTTCTGTTCCCATCCCTGAAGACCACATGAAACCTGGCTACTGTCCTGGGACTTGTAGCTCAATTTATTGTCTTTATAGTCCCTGGAGTTAACCTAATAGCCTGAGATCTTGACTGTAGAAAACATTTGGAGAAAAATTAATTTATGTTGTATTTCCTGCATATTTTTGATAGCTGCTTGGCCAGACTAACAGCATCCCTTCTTGTACTGTGGGACAGTAATCTTTCAGCTTTTGATGGCCTTTTACAGAAGGAAATCCGGATAAAAAAGGCAGAGTTTCAAAATGAAGGCCAAGATTTACACAGAATAGGATTAAGATGGCAGTTAAAACACATACAGCATAGATGTAGCCTTCCCCTCTTCTGTGGTCTTTACTACCCTTCTACAGGAAAGTTGTCAAAAAATAAACTGTTCCCACCAAATGGGGAGTGAGTATGAACTTGTGGGGGGAGCCAGGTGTTCCAATCCACTTAAATGTGGGGAGGTGAAGTTTGCCTTGATCTGCAGATGTGGAAAGGAATTAGGTTCTAATATACTCAAAAGTGAGATTAGGGCCAATTGAGGCCAGATGTTGCATTCCAAAATGATAATTCAACTTTATTTTCTAAAACAAAAAGAGAGGAGGGAAAGAAGGAAAATCAAAAAGTAGGATAAGCCAAGAGAAATCACTAGACGCACAAAGAACAGGTTACCATCACCATGGGCTCAGTGCTGACTTGTAGATTTGGTCCACCCTGGTGGGGGAGATCTCCATCTGTCTCCGCTCTCTTCTCTTCTGTCTTCTATCCCTGATGTCTCAGTCTCCTGCTCTCACCCCTATTGATCTTCTTCTTGGTCTTCCCTTGGGGTCTCTCCTCTTGTGATCTCTCTCTTGGATGTGTTGGGCACTTATATGCCCTTGTAGCAAGGGCAGGTCTCAGAAGAAGTTAATTTCAAAAGAAACATGCTTCCCACATAGGCTCTGGATGCCCATTGGCTGGTCCATAGGTATCCAGGTGAAATTCACCTGGTACACCTTATTTGGGAGGGTGTGGTTAGCTGAAGCCCTTACCATGTACTAGTTTTTTAGTTAAAGAGACTATTTTTCAATTAAAGCAACTTGTCTTTAACAGCTTTACAACAGCAACTTGCCTTTTACAGTTTTTCAATTAAATCACTTTGCTTCATGTCCGAGGCAATGGTGAAGCATGTATTTTTTTACCTGTTCTTCACACCAGGTTGGATGGGGCTTTGAGGAACCTGGTCTAGTGGAAGATGTACTTGCCCATGGAAGAAGGGCTGGAACTAGATGATCTTTAAGGTCCCTTCCAACTCAAATCATTTTATGTTTCTATGATTTTAAAGTTGTGTCAAGCCTCTTTTGCTCCTCAGGCAAAGAAAATTATTTGCTCCAAGGGACGCAGAGATTTAAATGAATGCTCATTAGGAAGCCTCTCACCTTGTGTGTCATGTGTGCCCATGTGCAAACATTTGCACAGCAACATCTTGTAACATTAGTGAGCTCTAGCTTTATACCGGTGTATTGTACAACAACAACAACAACAACAACAACAGAGGTCGATTGCATACGATGTGAGAAACAAGCCTTCAGGGAGGGAATTGCTATTTTGTGATATTTCTGGTTTAGGTGGATAACCCAGAAAGGAGTAAAACTAGTCTTCTGCATGTCTACTAACCTAAAAAAGGAAGTTTTTTACCAAAGGACTCCAGAGTTTCACCACCAGCACAGGAAGGACTGGCTTCCACAGCTTTTGATAGAATGCTGTCACATTGCTCCAGGAGCAAGTTCGACTGAAGTTGTTTTCTCAGGCTGCAGTGCCTGTCCCAGCTGGCTGCTGCTGGACGTGCACAACACGCTGGGAACTTCCTCTGTCTGCATCAGGTTTGGGGAAACTTCAGAGCCCCCAGAAATCTGAAGGTTTGGGTTGCCATTTTAGAAGTTCTGCCACTGTGTGCTCCCTATAGGCATAAAAGTTCTTAAAGACACTAACAGAAACAACACCTAATTTTTTTAAAAAAAATTATTTATTCTAATGAATACAAATAATTAATGCCTCAAAATACAGTAGCTCAGTGAAAGTCTTGAAAAGACTAATGGAAACTACAATTCATTCTCTTTTAAGACTTTCCTTGGACTACTATGCACTAATGTTTATTTTCATCTGCTTCTCCTTGAAAAAACCAAAAACAACTGGTTACAGTTCTCAGCCAATTTCATACATTTTTGTGCCTTCATTTAGAACCCACTTCATATATCTGCCAACTAATTTAAAAGAATTATTGCATTGCAAAAATATTCAGAAAACCTGGATGCAATTGATTCCCGTAAGACATTTTGTTCTACAGGAAAATAAATTATCTATTGTTAACCCTTTAATCCCTGTTGGTCTGCATGACAACTACTTCCACATGCATCTTAAAAAAAAAAAATAAATTAAAAATCACTGCATTAAGCAGCTGCCCATCTGAAAAGTGTATTTTTTAACTGGAGATTTACAATTTGTTATTCTGTGCACGTACTCTGGATTTTTTTGAGTGCTAAGGAGCAGTAACAGACTTTGATGTGTGTGGTTCCTCTTTCTCACCCACCTCATTCTGAGCAACTGGCTTTGTCTGTGGGTGAGGCTGCCTTGGACAACACCTGGTACAACCTGGGTAAGATTCTTCAGAAGTAGATGTGTGGTATTTATAAATAATTACAACTGTAGACACACAAGATTCTTCACTAGAGCCACACTTAAAACAACTGGGGTGTCTCAAATGGGGAGCAGGAGCAGGGCTTATTCCTGAGGTGGCACTTAAACTCATTTCTGAGTGATAAAGCTCTAAATAACTCAGGTTTTGCCAGTCCAAGTTTGCTTTCGTGATGTGTGAAAGTGAGCCCTGACGAGCACAGGGGTTTCTGGATGCTTGAGTTCTCCCATCCATCACAACCATGTTATTCTTTTAAAAAAAACCCAAAACATTTTCTGGGCTAAGAAACAGGATGCTGAGAGAACTGAGCTGAAACAGCTTTCTCGTCTTGGCTATTTATTTGATCTTGAAATTAAATGAAATATTGAATTGCACCATCTTTTCTAGAAATTACAGCAAATCCTCACATATTTGGATCAAGAAATTTGAGTTGCTCTCTTCCTTCAGACTGCTTTTTCATTTTCTGCTTTACTCTTGCTGTGTCCTGGATGTCTTTTTGATTCTATTTCTTAAGAACTGGGTTTAGCCTGTGCAAGGCTGTCAGAATAGCTGTAAGCAGCTATTGCTGCTGTAGCAGCATTGCTGTAAGCCCATGATGAAAAGATAGCTAAAATATGTCAAGCAAGCTGACGCTGGTAGATGTTAGGCACATCTTGGAGTGCCCAAAAAAAAAACCAACAAAAAATTTAAACAAAAAATCATTCTGTGCAGGCATTTTTCCTACTATAGAAGAAACTGCATTTCTTTAAGAAGAGACCTAATGCAATAAATGAAAGCTGCGTTTTGTCTTTTGTCACTCCACCCACTTTGCAAACTACCTCGAACTCATTATTTTGTCCAGTGTCAAGCTGGCTCTGACTTTTAAAGCTGCCACAAAATGTTTTCAGCCTATATGTACTGAATAATGAGAACTCAGAAAGGACAGAGCAAGTTTACTCGCTCTTGCAGGGATTTGATGAGATCAGTGTTCGCAAAGAACTCTAGTACAGCTGAGTCGAATTTGCAAGAGCCAAAAAAATAACCTGTGGGTGCTGTTTACGTTGCTGACCTCTGGGAAGAGCACTTAGAAGTATGGGATCTTGGGTGGGGGTTTTCTGAATGTTATATTCTTGGAAAACATAGCAATGCTATTGCTTTTCTGCTTTTCTAGGTCTTAGCAATTCAGAAACCTGCCTTTAGTAGTTTACTCCCGCGACCTCCATTCCTACCACCTACCTCACATGGACACGAGAATGGATGAGGTTTGACGTATCTGGCTCTTCCAGATTTAGAGCACTGAAAGAAAACTGTCATGCTGCATTAGACAACTCTTTGGCTGCATATGCCATGATCCCCTGAGGCTTCTACCTCCATTGAGTCTGTCACCCTGTCAATTATTTTCCCAGATTTGTTTCAACAGCCCCAACTGCCTTTCTGCCAGGTAACTTCTTCCATTACTTACAGGCTGCTAAACAGAGCGCCTGAACATCTTAAACACACAATCTGGACTCAGTCACACCTCACCTCATCCCACAGAGTAATCACCACCCTCCCCTGCAACATCATTTTCTGGGTTTGCAATGGTAAAGAACGCATATTTTGCAGACCCGCAGCGCGGTAGGTCCATCAGTCACAGTGCTGTCAACATAGCAGGCAAGTACCATCTAAGTCATGGTTCAGACCAGGAAAAGACCCTTCACCAGGTGAATCAAATGCAGCATCTGTACAGCTGCTTTGAGGGAGCCGTAGAAGGAGCTACAGGAGCAGTGCATTACCATTCAAGCTCTTCACAGTGCTACAGAGAATGCCAGAATTACCTTCTGTGCTTCATTTTAGGTTCCAAATGCTCTTGCCAAGCACGGAATGAGAGCTAAGGATTTGTGCTGGCATCCATTTTGAGAAAGTTATCTGGAGGACAGCATGGGAGCCAGAGAGCTTGTGAGAGCTGCTTTCACTCGCAAGAGCTGCCTAGGTTCCCAAAAAAGCTCATGTATCACAGCCCACAGGAGCTGATCCAGATGCTCAGGGGTAGTTAACCAACGTGTAGCAACTGCAGTAAGAGCAGATGTGTGCTGTAAACTACACCTGATTCAACATGATGAGCACAGACATACTGTACAGCTGATGCACAGATAACACAGGTTTAATTATCCACAATTTGATTATCCGGTGTTGACATGGTTTTTATGACTAAGTTACCCTTGAGACGCTTAGAATCTGGAAATTGCAACCACAGATAAAAATTTCCTTGCAGCTACATAAAGTCACAGTACTTTTCTGACAAATTTTGGCTGGGAGTTTTGAGCATTTTTAACTTATCAGGTTTGCAGTGCATTTTACAAGGAGTGAAGTCTTAGGGCATAAATCATTGACTTAAAGAAAAACAACTGTGTAACAATATTACAAGATATACAGAACAGGATGCGCTTGGATTCCAGTTTCTGTTCATTGGCTCACCAGAGTCAAGGATCATAAATCAAAAATAAAGAATGGAAATCAAAGAAAAGTAACAGGAAGTGTCAAAATGAAAACCTGGCAGAAATTACCAATAGGAGGAAAAGAAAAAAGACTCCAGATGTTTTTAAAGAAATAAAAACCTGGGAAAGATTCAGTGAACAAAAGATCTACAGGCAGAAAAGAAAAAATGATAGCTTGGGTGGGGGGCTTCTCCTCTTTCTTTCTCACATACAAGCTGGGTCTAAAGAGGCAAGAAAATATGTATCTACTAACATTATGAGAGGCAATGAGGAAAAAACCCATATAAACATCACCTCCCCTCCTTTCTTCCCATGAAACACAGCTTTGGAAACTGTGATCCTAGAAATATTTCAATTGAGCTTACAATTAAAAAGGTTCATTAAATCCAGGATTATTACCACGAGAGAACTTGATCAGAGCAGCCAGGCTGTAATGTTTAAGGGGCTCCTTATTCACACATACCTACAGGCTGCAGCACTCACAGGGCCAGGAGCGTGTGAATCCCAGCTCTGCCAGTACCAAGCTTTTTCCTCTGGGGCCATCTGCTGGCTTTCCTGCAGATGCTTCTCAGGACCTTTCTGGGATGATGATTGCTTTATCAGGTGCACCAAAGGTCAGTGGTGCTGGAGCCATTTGGCATGATTTCTCACGGATCGGTGGTCCAGGCTGTGCTGGAGGCTGCATCTTTCTGTCCCACGTGGCCCCCTAACTCCCACCGATGGAGCACATTCTACAATCCATCTTCTGAAGACTTAAGGAAAAAATAAAAAAAAACAAAACCAGCCCCACTTCCAATACTTCCCTTGCAATCAGAGATGTTCTCCCCCCTTGCCTATGAGTGTGCTATATTTAATCAAAACATGGTCCTAAATTTTAATAATTTTGGGGGTAAGGCACAATAAATTCTGCCTCCAACAGCTCCAGCCAACATTAGTCTGTTCACCTAAGACTTTCAAACAAAACTGTGAGAGAGGGAATTATTTGCAGACTGATACTTAGAAAGACAAACTCATTACTGATCCATGTTTAATTTCTCTAAGAATCAAGATTAGTCAATAGACTTCTGACTCAAGAATAGATTACATTTTTATTTGCACATGATAATTTCAGGGTAATTTTATCAACTGGCATATATTTGCATCATGCTGCTACTAAACTACAGTGCATTACTGTAAATTCCTTTTCAAGTTGCTTAAGTCTAGGATGGTTAGACACTTTAGGCTATTATTAAAAAACCCCAACAAAACACCAAATGCAAACAACCTACCCACTCTGCCCCAGTCAAATCGAACACCTTTCTCCCTTCATCCCCCAGCACACTTTACAAATTTTATGACTGTTTGAACATTCATGAACTGTACTGTAACATGAAGAAACCTTCAACCCTAGCACATTCCATACAAAAATAATCTCATGTTTTAAGGAGCAAAAATATCTCCTATTATTAACAGAAAATGTATGCTGATCCAGCACCAGCAATTTGCATCTGAAAGGCTTATTACCTTTCAGATTAGAAAGACAGAATGATATGCTTTCCAATTTAAAAGCTCCAGTTACTGTAATTCAAAATTATATAGCTGGGCTATATTTTATTTGCATTTCATTTAAGCATTCAGCTTTCTGTGCTCTTTCTCTGCTTAGCTCCTTTGCACTGCAGCCACATGTACTCAGATATAAGGAATCTGGAAAGCCACTTGCTATGTATACTGTATCAGATTGCATGCAGTTACATGTGAAAGTGCACTGAAAAGTTACAGTTCATCTGACCAAAGATTTCTAAAATGAAAACGATGGTTTTCTGTATATTGTTATAGCATCCACTGCTTTGAGAAAAATGAAGAATATGCTTTTTTAAAGATACAGAAGATCATGATAATGATCTGTTAGAAATCCTTTGCAGTGCAGACATCAAAAGTTATACGAGGTCTGTTTAAGCATTAGTTATTTTCTTGAATAATATTACAAAGCCTTTTACTCATTTCATAATCTTAGAGATGTTTGGGCTCAGAATAACCTCAAATTCGAGACAAATTAGAAAGGCCACAGAGTATAAAACAGACATTCTTTGGTATTTTTGGCATTCTACTGCATTGCAATGATACTTAAACCTCAATATTAAGTCTTGCAAATCTGTACTGTAAAGATGCTGGAGTCCTTAGCAAAACAAGCCCTTTTTTATCTGCTGGCTGGTTGTATAACATATAAATTAACCCTGTCAAGCTAACAAAACCCAGAGCTTCTCCACACCCTACAGCCAGTGAAAAATCCCCTCGAGTGACATATCCCAGGACAGTCCTGGAGCAGTGGGAAGTAACATCTGGGAGAGCATCTGACCAAAGACCAAGAATGAGGTCACCAGAGTCCTCAGTTGTTTCTTTATCTGGAATGCTTGGAGGGTCACCTTCTAGAGCCTTCATGCTACGCTTTTTCTTCTTCTTCTCCTCTTTTTGTTTCTGTACCTTGTCCTTGAATATGTCACGATGTTTGGGTTCTTGAGGACCACAGAAGAGCTTGTCTTTGCTTAGATGCAGCAAGTCATCTTCTGTTGGGATGCAGATCATGGCATGTAATTCAGGGTTCCCCTTTCTCAAGAGTGACAAGTTGACCCAGACCAGAGCCCTTGGGTAGCTCATCAGGATTGGCAAAAAAACATCTTCAGTCATTTCCTTCTGCCCCAGGCGAGCAATAAGGCGGAGTCGCCGATCTTTTCCAGCAGTGGGATAGCACCAGGCTGATAACTGCATTAGTAGTTTCTCACTCCTATTAAAAATTTTCCAAAATAAACATCATGGATAGTTATTAACAAGAAGTACAACAGAAATCCAGCACCTCACATATTTGCAAGAGAAAGATTAAAAAAAAGCCCTGGGGTTTTCTTATCAGTCTTAGCACAAAAAGAACATGGGTGAATGCAATTCATGTGTCTTCTTCAGAAGGAAGGTGTCATCACTTGTTAAAACCCCCAAAACTTGTTAAACCACAAATACTCTAAAACTTCAGTGACATTAATGCACTCCAGAACTTCCAATGCTTTCTTCCCCAGTAACTGCACAAAAATGAAAGACCTGCATTCAGGCACTTTTCAAACACTGTTGCTGCCCTCATGTGTTGCATGGGGTTTCTCTATTTTCTTTAGAGTGCAAAAACCACCTGTGATGATGTATTGGAGAAGAGAATGCAAGATGATTTTCACAGCAACAGTTTTGAAATCAAAAACATGAGCCTCTAAACGCTCCATCCACCTGGAAGCAGTCAGAATACGCCAACTCTAAGAATAAAGTAAACTCCAGTGTGTTAAAATTAAGATAATTTCAGGAATTTACTTCATCTAGTCACCAAGTTCGCTGGGGAAAAACAGAAGGACTTCCACTCAACAGTAAATTCTGATCTACACAAAACTATTTAATCTCACTGTATTTGGATCAAATAATTCCTTCATCTTAACAATCAAGGCTGGGCTCTTACTTTCCTGAACTCAGCAATTCCCAATAAAAATATGTGTGCATCATTTTTACATACCTTAGAACAATAAAGTCACTTGTCTTAGTTTCATCTCTTTCACCAAAGTCTTGGGTGTTTGTAACATCCTCTGTCTTTAGGGCATCTTCAGAACTTGTTATTTCCATGGTCTCCTCTACCTCAGCAGTCTCAGGGGAAGCTTCTCTGACCACTTCTGCTTTGGGGTCACAAAAGCTATGCCCTTCAGTTGTGCAGCACTCAGGATGTGGGGAAGAAGGATGTACAAATCCTCCTGAAGCTTTCATTCTTCCTTCCCAGTTCTTTGTCAGCTGCCCCCAAGGGCAGATGAAAGGAGAGAGAGTGCCCAGCTTGACATAATTTGCCCTTTTTGCAGGTGGACGTCTAAATGATAAATCAAGTAAGTAGGTAAGAATATTTATTTGTTGGGCCCTTATTCAGTACTTAGCACTTCAAAAAGCTGTCTACTTTTTCCTGCTAGTCTAATAATGTTATCTGTTTCCAAAATCAAGTATTTAGAGCAAAAAGTTACCTGTGCATTCCCTTTGTAATACCACTGAGCAAGAATCTTAAAGTTACAATCTAGACAACACTGCTGCATTTTTGACAAGCATTTCCTTTCATCCATGCTGGAAACGTCTATGTGATGTGACTGACACCACAAAACTTCCAACTTTTCTCTCCTAGCTGGAAACGGAACCAACACCAGTTGGTGCAGAGGACACTTTCAGCTACTCCATACTCATGGTTTAGAGTTCTGTGTTTGTTGCAGTCAAAATAAAGGAAAACTTCAGAATGCCTTATATTTTAAAAGTAGACACAGAGATGTACCTCTTAATTCATTCTTAATTTATTCTTTAACACTCAGCACATACTTTGGTATTCTGCATTTGCATTCTCTTACCTCCTCCCTCATTTGCTGCTTAGGGAACTTGAAATAGCTTTGTTTAATTTATGGTTTTGCAGCCTTGTTAGAACCCTATAACTGAACATGTCTCTGGGAACAGAAGGTTTTAATTCATATGCCCTGTTTAGCAGTTAAATATATCTAGGGTTCTTTTCTTTTTTATAATGAAAGATATAAAACATTAGTGAAAGATCTCAATATTAAGTCCAAGTTTAAAAGAACATGACAGATGATTAAGGGAATATTTTAAGGATGCATTTTTGTCATTCTTGCAATCAATTTTTAAGTTAATATTACCTTTTGAATTTTTCAAGAAGACTGGTTTCCAGTTCTTTGGCAAACTGCATTCCTGCCTGGCAGTCTGGGAAATCATTTGGAGTGTGAGGTATTCTTTGATACTCAGAATGCTTTAATGCTTCTTGCAAGCCACCAACTCGTACACCTCGATATATCTGTTATAAAAAGCAAACATCCAAAAAGCAGTATTTGTAGTGATTCTGAGTTCCTAACTGACACAGAACATTAATGTTCCAGAAGACACTACCTTAGAAAATTGAAAGTGTAACACTTCAGCTTTCAAGAAATAAATGCAAGTATGGTTTCTACGGTTCTACATGCTCATTTCAGCAAAAATGTTAGTCATGCTCTTTAATTCTGAAAAACTATCAACAAAATTGAAGAGAATTTCACAAGTTCTGATCTTGTATGTTGCCAAGAATGTCGTATTACTTTGACTGTCATTGCCCAATCTATTTTAACCATACCACAAGTACCACTGCAATTAATGCCCCTGCATTATACAAAAGCATAAATTTAACTGCAGAAAGATATGAAAACTGCCACCTAAACATTCACAGCAGGATGCTTCAAAGAGCATCAGAAGAGTATTCAAGCTCAACTCAAACTTTGTGTTTCAAGCTCTTTCCCAAATCAGAGGCAACCAGCTTGTTGACAGAGGTGGAGATAGCCAAGCTGGAAATAGATTAGCAGCAGGCACCAAATGATTTCTCTTTAGAGCCATATGTCTGTAGAAACACAAAGCCAGAGAGCTACAGCTTCAGCTTTCTCTCCTGACTCCCCACTGATTTGCTGCCTTTAGACTGCCAAGTGGGCATAGTTATACCCAACAGAAGATATGGAAAGCTATTGTTTAAGGTTCGAAGACCAAGCTTCAGTCATCATCAACCAGTTCATACGCCCTCTTTTAAAGGATGATTTTGATCCTGTAATTGTGGATTGGTTATACAATGCTCTGAAATCGATTAATTTAAACTAAATTATATAAATCGTCACATTTACTTGCGATTTGGCATCAAAGTCACTTACAAAAGGAATCCAGAAAGCCATGCCCCAGCCCTTTGGGAGATAGATATCCCAGCCACTTCCCCATCCTGGTCGATCTTCTCCAGCCATTTTCCCTGGCTGCTGCACCAACAGTATGGGAATCTTAGATTCACAAGGACCCAAATCAAGGTGTGATCCAGGTACCAGTAACTGAGATCTCAAATGGTTTAAATCCTGAGAAGGAGGAGACATTTCCCATAAGTTAGTAAACATTCTTCTTCCCACTTCCAAATATCCTTCCAAGATACACAGAGAAACTGAGCCTACAGCTAGGAAAAATATACTATTAATACATTATATATTTGAACATATAGCAGAATTTCTTCAAGACACAAAAAATTATTTTTAAAAATAGTATTAAGCACCATTTTTCTCCTTCTTACTTCCTTAGTCCTTGATGGAGAGCAGCTACTGAAAAACTCAGGTTATAAAAAACCCATACAACACAGATGAAGTAGGAAAAACACATTTTGCAACTTCATATTATAGATTTGTGCACAAGACTAGACTGAACAGGTGTTTTCAGACAGTTTGTCAGTACACGGAACAAATCTGAACTACGTCCAAGGAGATAGGAAGAACATTTGGTCACAAAACACTTTCACATGAAGCATGCTGGCACCAAGGCTTTGTCAATCACCAGTTGTTATATTCCATTGTACTACATTAAGAACGCATTTATAAAAAAAATAGACCATCAGACTGTGTTTTATAAGGTAAACATTAAATTTCATGATAGCATCTACAAAAAGATTGTGCTGGTAACTGTCATGTGCTAGTGTAATATTTTCTAAGTACTCTGCTTTTTTTACACTATCTCAGCCTCTTTGAAAGAGCACAAAACTAATTTTCATAAATAGAATATTTATAAAGAAGTTTCTGCCATACAAGTGTTTACTCTTTCTGATTACAACTGTGCTGAAAATTTATCACCTCTTGTGACTAAACCACCACATAAAGTGCAATTTACCCATGCACTTTACAGGCTGCTCCTTCATTTTCAATGACAATGCCAAGACAGATTTCAAACCTGCCACAGCAAATTTAAAGTTCTCTACAAACCACAAGTAACTGCCCAGAATGCCCACAGCATAGTGTGCTGCAGTTCACACCAGAGGATTTATTTCCTTCCAATTTCCACAGTCCTTTTGTCAGGAGAATCATCCTGGCTACAAGTGAAATGCCAGAACCTCTCGGCCACTCATCCCTCTTATCTGCTGCATGTGAGTCAAGGTGATGTTACAAAAATCCAATTCCAATAAATCTACAACTATTTAGTCCTGTAGACAATCCAATAAATCCTTCTTATAACTGAGTCATGAAAAATGGTTGTGCAAGAACATTATGCAAAGGCTAGAACAAACCAGGTCAGCAATTGGATATTATGACATTAGAAAACTACTCATCAACCTTAGATTTATATAAGTTTCAAGAGTCTCTTTTCTACGGACTCTACAGACTATTAGCCATTTCCTCTGTGGCAATTCACCTACTTAGTTACCTGCTCTGAGATTTTATTTTCAGTGACGTTCTTACAGATGTTCTGGTCCCAGATAAAGCTGTGAGCACAGTCTACAGGTACACCCTCCAGGTACAGCTGCCTAACTTTAACATTATCTAGAAAAGAAGAGAGCTTTTAAACAAAATTCAAACAATTTTTTTTTAAATATCAAATTTCCAAAACCACTATCATAAATACAATGGACAGCCAAGGAAAGACTATTAAAAGCTTAACAAGCATCACTGTGCTTCTGCAGTATGTTACTATCACACATTTTTCCAAATAACAAACATGAAACAAGCTGTTAGTTTTAGAAGCACTAACCTGGCATTTTCTCACCAGCATTGCTTATTACAAATGACATCACCTTTGGCAATCTAAATTAAATCTTTACATGTCAACTTTAACGTTCTGGGATTTGACCTCTCAGGCAGAGTATGAAACTCAACAGGTTTGGTGAAAACCACAAAGGGCAACATTACAAAGCCTGAAATAAGACTGTCTAAGTAAACTTGTAAGAGAAGCAAGGATTACCTTTAAGAAACGTACATAGATGAAGTATTTGCATGCAACTACTTATCTAGCACTAGCTTCCCACTCTGGATCTTTTGAGACTTTGCACACTGAGGAAGAGACTATTCTTACTTACGTCTGCACAAAACAACAGTTGTTTACATTACTGAAGACAAATAACACTTCCAGCTTTAAAACTGATTGTTGAAGTATTAAATAACCTACCTCTTCTCCAGTTTTGCAATCTAAGCAAAGCAAAGAAAATATATACCTACCTTGGTGACCTACAGATTAAAAGGCTTCAGTGTACAGTATGTAATGCATGCTGATCCATATTTTAAGTAAAATAATTCTTATCAATAAATAATACAATGAATCTATTAATAATTCCTTGATTAAAACTTAAGAGGGGGACTGCTCCTCATTTCGTCATCTACAAAGTCTTACATAGGACTCAAAGGAACATAACATGTCAGGGTTTGTTTTGCTTTTTAAAATTACTTAAGTCTTTTTAAGAAAGGTTCTGCTAATTTTTCCAGGTAATGCTGACAAAGACTTGAAGCACAGAAGATATAGACTATTCAGTGGTAATAACAATACAATAGGTACTGCCAAACATAACTGCAATAACTATTTATTTAAAATCCATACCCTTTAAGATGTCCCCATTGCTGAAAGTTGTAAAATCTTTAGCAAGAAATACTAGCTACGATAGCACTTATGACAGTTTCATGGTGTTATTAAGTTGCTATGCATTCTTGCTAATGAGTTAATTTATGTGAGAATAAATGCTAGAGAAATTATTAATGGCATTCCTTCAAATTAAGAACAATACAACTAAAAAGGAAATCCTTGCCAATTAAGCCAGAAGAATACCTTCTCAGACCAAAAATTAAGGACAGAAACTTGAGCAGGTACCTAAGAGAGCTCAACACTCCTAGAGGCAAAGCCCATTTTGTCTGGAGATACTGCAAATATAAATGTCTCAAAGGAAGGAGAAAAGACAGCAACAAAACTATGTGTGGTGGTGGTGGAGAATTCCTTCCCAGCTCTTAGAGATGACCAAGAGGAAGGGCATATAATTGCAAATATAAGGTAAGGAACAAACCTTTTCCATCTTCTGTACAGAAAGCATTTGTGAACGGCAGAATCTCTTTATATTAAATTATTTAAACATGTTCTAGTTCCTTCAACTGTAAATTATTCACTGTAACTTGCTCTGTTTTTCTTTAACATTTCTTTTTATTGCCACAGTTCAGGCAGTCTATCCTTGTCATATTCTCGGAGTCCTTTACAATTCCTATATACTATAATGGCATGAGTATTTTTTCCCTACTACAGAAAGCCCTTTTAAGTCAGTTTCTTTCCATCACCACCCCCCATCCAATATCCTCCTTACCAGCCTAAAATACTGTTCTCTACCTTGGTACATTCTTTCTCTTTGATCCCCACTGACCTTTGAGAATCTATTCTTTCTACTAAGCATACAGTAATTAAAATCATAATCCCCAATCCTCACACCAGTTCTTATTTCTTACCTCTCTCCCGTTTTCTTCAGTCCACATTTTAAGTTTGCTGGGGAAATAACCCTACTGATGAACAAGTTGCTGAAGATAGTGAAAGATGCTAGGGCTAGTATAGGAAACAGGAAGTTGCATTACTAAGCACAGAAAGCTCAGTGACAAGCTACTTCTGCTAGTGTCAATGGCTGGTGCTCAGACAATACAGGCAGACAGAGGGAAGCTTTGTTCCATTTCAAGGTGTTGATTTGATTTGCACAGCTGTTTATCTGAACAGTCTTAGAAGACAGGCCTAAGAGCTGAAAATTTCCCTTCCTCCCTTTTGCAAAAACAACCCCAACAAACCAGCACAAAACATAAGCACTACTTGGAAGCAGTTTCATAGTCACATATACACAGGGGTGCATGTATCAGCATAACTGAGAACAGATACCTAAACCTCTGCAAGAGGTGCATTTACAGGCAAGGACTCAGGCTGTGTGTCTGCAGAAGGAACTTCAGCTCATGTATCTTTCATGGTGTATTTCCCTTCTACGCATCTCATTCAAGCATCTCTATGCATCATTTAAAAGGTTCACCATACTGCATTGCTGACTGATTTTTAAGGCAGTGGAATTTGCTTCTCCCACAGAAGAAAATAAAAACCTATCGAAATGCCAGAAATGTACTTTAAACTGGAGAAAACGAGCACTAATTGGCAGTCATGTGAGCACTGACTGCTTACTGGGAGCCTTGACTTCCAGAAGGCATAAAGCTGCTGAGAAGGCAGTAAAAAATGATTTATACTCCAACCTGAAGAAACAAGGACAGTTCTTTGATTAAATCCCATCAGCACATGTCCATAACACACAGCTTGCACACATGCATATGCATTCAAGAGTGAGAGGAACTGGGAAAGACTGAAATTACATTTGATTTGTTAGCATGTCACTCACAGGGAAAAACTACTCAGACATAGCTTAGAACAGCATTTGGGGGAAAAGAAAGCAACATGGACAGATGTATCAATTTCACAGACTGCCTGTATAACAATCCACAACCAAAGATGATGGCTGTAACTTACCTAAACTATTCACTCATTTGACAAACAAATGCAAGTTAGTAAAGACTGTCTAAGAAAATCAGTTGGCTTTTATACACACTGAAGAACAAGAGAGGCTAAAGTACATACAGAATCTGTGAACATATGCAGTGGCATTTCTATCATACTAATAGCAATCCTAATAGCATTTGAATGCCCAGGAAGCAAAAGAAGAAAAAAGTGTAGAGTACAGAAATGGTTCCTTCTTATTGCTCAACCAACATGACACATCTTTAATGCAAATGAATGCCTATTAACATATTTTTAATTATCTTAAAATATTCCCACATCTGAGTAAGGCTACAACACAATGAAGGCTCGAAAAGTTTATGTAGTTCCAAGGCTCATAATTTATTTTTTTTTTCTTACAGAGGGGAAAATTAATACCACAGAAATGTAATTACAGATCTTATAGAAGTCTAACTTTTTTTTGGGTGGGTGTTACTGTGGAAATGTTGATAATACTACGCTGCAGTGACGTATGCTATGTCCCATGATTAAATTCCTTCCTTTTTTTGTTGAACAAACTTGGCAAAAGAACCAATAGAATGAGGACACAGAACTGATTAGGAAAATGCTGGTGAAAATGCTAAGTCAAACTAAAATAATCTTTAGGAATACGTTGCTTTTGATGAAATTCTTGCTGGGTCTTTCACTAATCTGATTCCAAGTGTGGCCCAAACCTGGGTCCTGGGGAAGAGCAAAACACTGTAAGTAGTACATTGTGTTGCATTTCTTCACTCTGCCAGTTCCTTGCCACTTGTGGATTACAAAATTCTTCCCTTAGAGGTGACTCTTTTGCACTTAGTGGCCTTCAATAGGTTCTCCTTCATATATCTAACCTGCCAGGCAACCAAGAAGGCTTATAGGAAAAAAGCGTATATCAAAGTGATGGACTTGGCAGTGCTGGGCTAATGGTTGGACTTGATCTTAGACATCTTTTCCAACCTAAATGATTCTATGACTCTAACTGGTGTATAAAGGCAGTGAAATATGCAACAAGACCCCGTGCTCCAAGGAAACTACAAACTAGCCTGAATTTGAGAAGTTCTTATAATGGGTCCTGAAACAGTGAATTGTGCCAAGAACCATAATGATTGCATAGAGAAGAGATTAGACATAAAATGGATTCTGCACAGTAACTGATTATGTCTAGGCTTCCTTTTATTAATGCATATGAATTTTTACTTTTTCTTTCAAAAACAGTGAGAACCATAGGCACTTGAATGCTTTCTCCCGATTAGAAAATTGTCTGAGTTTAACATTCAAACATTAATTTTCTAAAAGTATTTTAAAATAATGTAAGTTCTCTGCTTTTAACTACTTCAACAAGGAGGCCCATCAAGGCAGAAATAAATTGCAGGTATTCGTTGACACAAAGTCAACTACAAAATTAGGTTAGGAACAACAGCCTTTGGAGAGTAACAATAGCCTCTCTTTCCAACTAATATGGAGGGAAACAGGAGAGTGGCAGTTAGACCCCAGTCCCAAGATGTGAACTACTGTGCCATAGGATTCCCCCACTGCATATGTAATAGGTATGTAAAGATTGTGAATGATTTTGTAACTCTTCCCACACAGCATTAGGAAGTCACTCAGGTGAGAAATGTAGAAAACAGCAGCCACTTTTCCTGCTGAACCTTCAGTCCCTCCTATTCTCTCCCTAACTGCAAAAACGTAGGAGGGCCATCGTCTCCTTTTCTACTCCTTTATCATGATGTCCTTTTGATTTTCTACTGGATGACAGTTTTATTGTCTGTCTTCTTTCATTCTTCTGCCTACTCAACCTCTTTTAGTCATGTGTAACACTAAGTCATTTAGCAGAACCTAAATTGGAAGGTAGTAGGCAGTTTACCTTCCCTTGCTAGCTGAACAAGGACCTTCTCCCTCTCCTGAATAAAAGTCAGAGAGGACAGAGGCAGTTTTAATTTCATGGTGGAAAAAGAATACTCGGAAAGAAACCACAAAGCAGTACCAGGTTTTCTGAGTACTTGTGGCTTGGAAGATTTTTTGCAAGTGAAGGATAACCCCAGGTAGAAAAATCTTCAAGACAGACATTTCTAGTCAGCCACACGAAAAAACACATAGGTCCTCTTGACTTCCTATTTTACATCATTACCTCATTACCATGGCCATCCTTCCTGAGGGAAAAACAGCGCTGGTAGTGGGGGAGAAACTACTAGCAGACATTTCCAATATCTAGATGCCTTCTCTTCATCTTGCCTCCTTGAACACATCTTCAGAAATGGCAGGTAGAATGAAGGGACCCAAATGACTTTTTGCAGTTGCTAGCTCCCCTATCAGCTCAAACCAGTACCTGTAAACAAGTGCTACACAGCTCACCTTACTTCTCAGCAGAAAGGAACCAAAGTAGAGGTCATGTATGCTGCAGCATTTCCAACAGGAACACTAATGATGAGAAAGTTAGCTGAGCAGAACTAATTAAAAGAAAAGATCATTCTAGATATAGAGTGTAGAAAATGAAAATAACAGAGCTTTGCAGAGAGCTAAGAGACAGTAACTGAAGTAGGTGTTCAAGCTGATTTAAGTGAAAGGGGGGATTAGATTATTCTAGTGTCTTGCACTAGACACATCACCAAGGAAACTAATTATTTTGAAGTCTCTAGAATTTTCAACTTATCCTATATGCTACTGCTTGCTAGCTGTCCAGTATGTTTCCCATATTAGGTGAGGCAACCTATGCCCAGTCAGCCTAACTGGGAATGCCTACACAGAACTTACATACTCCTGCACATTTTTCAAGAACATCCACATCCAGTTGAATTTGAATTGTGCACTGAAATGTTGTGTAAGTCAGCACTGAAATGGAAATTTCAGAAGTCATACTTGCATCTTTCACTTTTTAGCATAACCAGCATCCTGGCCATCTGAAATATTAATCCTGCAGTGGTAATATCTTTTTCCCAGCAGAATTGGAACTTTCATCATTGTAGGACTATAAATCAGAAATAGCAGATATCTTCTTGGAGAGATAAACAGCATCAGGAAGACTAAGTACCAAACAAAAACTTACTAAGCAGCTTTTAGCACCTGGTTGGCCTTGCCAGGATTCGAACCTGGATCATCTGTATGGTCAGACAGAGGCTTCCACTGAGCACAAGACCAGCTTTGGTGCATGTCCCTCCCTCACAACTGCTTTTCTAAAACCTATGCAACTTTCAAGCTGTTTCTGCCAGGGGCTGTGGAAAGGGGAAAGAAACATTCTGAAATCAAAAGCTAGAGGAAAACAGCAAGAGATAATTCATAGAAGATGACAGTAAATGAAAACAAAAGTGTAGAGAGAAACTGAATCTCATGCTTTTGCCAGTTCCACAAGAACCTAACATAAGCAAGGCATTTTACCTTGGTATTTTTCAAAGTCTGGCATGGCTTTTGTCTTCTTTTTTGGCAAATTGACTCGAGGATCTCCAACGGTGAGGCCAAGTATTGTACCTGGTGGCATTTCTGATGGCGAACTCATCCCTTTGAAAACACACAGAGGAACAATGCCATGAAACAAGTTGTGATCTTTTTCTGCACTGGTACTTTGTACATTTTTGCCTGCAGGGATGTGACACCACTGTAAGCCAGCAAAGCAATCCAGAGTACTCTATTTAATGCTTTGAAAACTCACCAATGCTTGTTAAATGTCCAAGACCAAGAAAGTCAACAACAGCAATGCAAGACTTGGTTTGCAATTAATTTTATGCTTAGCATAGAAGTGAAGTCATGCTCAGACTTAATTCATCCTTTGCATTTGGCACATATCAAAGAACCAACAACATTTGTTTTATCCCTGTCTTTCAGAAAAAGGAAAATTTTAAATATTTTGTAAAAGTTTTACCTCATTTCTGCTTAACTGCCTCACAATTAATAGATAGCTTGAGTATAGTGTGAGATCTACCAAAGCCAGTTCCTCACCTGCTTCAGTGCTAGAAAATTAGGAGATGTTAACTTTATGATACTTTAAAATTCAGTCAAATATATAACTGTTAACTCGAAACAAACATTGATAAAGCAAGGTATAATACTTTTACTTTGGGTACCATTTCATCTGGGGAAGTATTGTACAACTTATTGCCTTAATTTGTAGTGTATGGGGGGAGAGAGAGAGAGCATACATCAGACTATATATCCCAACAGCAATCTCAAATCTAAGTTTATGAAGATAATAAGATTCAGTTTATCTATTAAGAGTTTGGACTACACAGAGGATTTAAATTCCCTTTAAAAAACCTCAGTGTAACATTTCTCATTTTTTTGCCATGCCATGGCAATTATCTAAGCACATTCTCAAAGGCATCACTCCCTTTATCATGCAAAAAATAAGCATGTCCACACTGCAGTCAACTCATTAACATGCCAGTTTTGACCACTAGATTTTAAGAATTTCCCCTTCCTCCCATAGCACCCATATGCCCAAATACCTTCTAATAGCTCAAAGATAGCACTTTGACATTGATGAAGAGATACTTTTTCAGAGTCCTTGCAGTTTTCTACCCACCAGTTATTCAGTTCTGTCTCTGAATCTGCCATCTCCTGAAAAACAACACATCTAATTAAACTCAAATGGTTATTTATTATTTTCTGTCAGTATGAATTCGCTCTGTTTGCCTTAATCACTATAGGCACTTTCTTCTTCTTCATGTTTTAAACCAAACTATTTTTTTCCTAATGCAGTGTAGTCCTATACTTTACAGTAATCCTTTTACAGTAATAAGCTATGTTCAAAAAATAAACAAAGCAATCCACAATACTTCCTAATTCTGTCATCACTTCTTACAGAAAGCCAGAGATTTCATGGCCCCATCATGTTTGCTGCAAGAGACAAAAAACACCCCATTAAAACCACAGTGACACCATGTGCCAAGAGGTGGACAAAACCCCTAAATCCTGGAGCAACTGCATATTTGAATGAAAACACAAAGTTTCCTATACCTTATATGTCTTGCCCTTTAGTTCTAGGTGCTCTCGCTCATTGCTTGAGAAACATGACCCAGGATTTGTCAGAGAACATGAATTACTCTGGACCTCTCAACAGAATACGTCACTACAGCAGAAACTACGCAGCCTGCTCAACAGCACCATTGTTGTTATTTTCTTTCTGCCCCCCCTTAAAATTCAGATAGGAGTTCTTCCTGAGATAAGCTGTGATCAAGAGGAATACACAGGTTAGCCTTTATAACATGTAAGGCTAGATAATTTGTGGTTCTTTCCAGCAAAAACAAGTTTGCACATTCTAAGAACATGACCAAAATTACACTAATATCCAAACTGCCAACTTCCTTACTGTTTGGATAGAAGCAGCTTTCAGGGTCTCTGTAAGGACGGAGTGTGATAAAGGGCCAATCAGTCGATATCTGAGAATCTCCATGCTTTTGTCACTGAAACAGAAAAATTTCAGATGAATGTACAATTTTTTTTCCCCCAGTATACTGTTAAGCCAGAATTCAGCTATGTTATGTAGTTATGGGCCACAGTTTCTGACTCTACTATGAACAAACCTGATTGTAATGCCAGTAGTCTGTGAAATCCAAGAGTAGGACTTGAATGGATCTCTAGTGCCATCACCAATTATTTTTTTCACTGGCACAGCTTTTTCTCCTTCTTTATCCTCTTTCTTTCTCTTCTTGCCAGGACTCATAACAACCTCCATTTGTTTTTCTTCTTGAACTGATGTTGTAACAGGTTCCACAATACAGATTTCTTCAGGCTCTGAACACTGAAAAATTGCTTTTAACTCCTTCAGTATGTCCTTAAGAAAAATAAAGTTTGGATTAGGATGATATATAGTGCACTGCAAAGCTTAAGTACACTTTTAAAAATTACACTCTATTATTTGATTTTCCTATTTGGATTTAAAGAAATAAACTTAATCCTGCTGAAGTTAAGGGTTTGCTAACAAAAGCTGACAATAATATTGAACGTTACTAAGAATTTGTTTTCACACAAATTAACATAAGAAAAAATGCTCACTCACATTTTACTTTTTTTTTAAAGCTGATAGCTAAGTATAAAATTGTGATTATCTGTGATGATACTAAACTTAGCCTACTGGGGGCGTCAATGGAAAGGACATGAATCACAAACATGATACTGCACATGTATCCTGAAGCAAGTGACACTACAAAACTTTTAACATGCTCAAACACTAAACACCACAGCATCATCCACCTTCTGTACCAGTTTTATAAAACCAAGGTGCAGAACATGAATATTGTTACACTGGAAACAGTTTTCCAACTTTTAATTCCTAAAGCCATCTATTATATCCAGCTTCCATACTTTTCAGATGACATCTTAATCATTAATACTGTACTACGCATAAATAAATAAGAGTTCAATTATATAGAAAAAATACCTGCTTGAGAGCTGGATGCACCCATATCCACAGCTGTCTGTGTTCAGACCCATCCCTTGGTTTCCAAATAAATGTAACAGGACCAAGCATATCCTCAGGGTAGCGATCTGCTCGGTAAAGATTCAGGGAACCCTCGAATCTCCCAGACAGACAACAAGCCTCTCGAAATGTTAATCCTAAAAGAGCAGATACTTACTGTGAAACAGAATAATCTTTTGTTTAATCAGCAAAATAAAATTGAAATTCAGTCTGGCTGCTGGGTTGCTAATGTTGTACCATAATTAGCTTATTAATAAGCAACTTAATAAGAAACTAAGAATGTCTAGTCCCACTATGACACATTTTAATTAAGTTTTCCCCCCAAAATCACAACTCAGTATCAACTCTGTTACTGAGACTGGTACATTATTATAAAAGGAAAATGATGGGTCATCCTTCAGTCTATTCAGAACCTTTCTTTCAAACTACATGAATTTTACCTGTGTCAATGCTACATATTCGAGCAAGTTGCTTCAGAAGCTCATTTTCTTTACCAGTCAATTCCAGGCAACAATAATATGATAAGTCCTGAAATAATAGAATAGTGGTAAAGTGAGAATAACTCTTGAAAGTGAGCCTGGTAAGAAAGGACCAGACAGGATATACACTGAAATTTTTCATTCTCTAAAATTTGTCAAAGAGAAATGACAAATGGCTTTTCTTTTTTAACTTAAAATTGTTAGTTACAGGAGAGCTGTCAGGTATTTCTCATTTGAGGGCCAATCTGCCTCTCAAACCAACAGACCAAAAAGGATGTGGAACAAAGTGTCTCTCTTCAATAGCATCCTGCTCAGGAAGATGATACAGGGTTTCATTTAATCTCTTAGCTCTTGAGAAGACTGAAAATGTAGTATTTCACTCATAGTTACCATTAAGAGTCATTTAAAGGTTCATCTTGTTCTCTCTGATACTCACCACCCCTAATTATGATTATAAAATCTTTCATTTCATACTTAGCAGTTTTATTAACAACTGACACAACAGCAGTTCAAAGAGCCAGAAGTATTCATTATAATTGAACTGATGATTGCTTCACTTTGGCAAAATAACAAAGAAAACAGATGTAAACATGGTACCTGAAGAAGGCACTGTTTTGTCATGGCTCGGTAACAAGCCCTGTAGCACTTCTCCGTAGGGCTGTCTCCTAAACAGTATCCCCATTTCTTTACCATATGAAATCTCTTTGCATGCCAAATATGCGTTTCCAGCCAAATATTCTTTCTTTGCCTGCGATTAAACTCTGCTACCAAGTTTATGTGGCGCCTTCTAGCTTTGCGGCATTTAGTCTTTGACTGTTCTTTTTTCTGATGTACGGCTTTCTCTGCCTGTATTTTAAAAGAGAGGATATTGAGGTAAATCTCAAGAACAAAGTTCTGCAAAGAAAAAGGCTGAAATATAATGATACAAGAAGCACTAACATTAAGTTATACTTTATTCTTATGTTGGATAACTCGTGAGGGTAACTAACACTTTGAAACCTTCTACACAAGCCACACCCACAGAAGTGTGCCAAGGTTTGACTGAAAACTGTATATAAAACAAAATCCCCACACATTCAGAAACTTAACAGCAAACACTGAGATATGCTACTTCCTGTGTGAAGTTTTTCCCATACATCAGTATATTCATATGAACAAGTCCATGTGACATTAAAAACACCTGGAGATTTGAACTCATACAGAAGCAGTATGGACTCTCAGACTGCCAGGTAGGACCCTAAGGGTTCTACAGTACATAGAAGCAGGCAAGAGAGGACTGTGGTGGTATCTGGATTTTTGTTAACCTGACCCAGTCAAGGTCTGAATTATTATGGGTGAATGCATGGCTGGTGAGAAAGCAACCCATGAAATCAAAACAGAAGTGAAAAAAAAAAAGAAAATATCTTCCCATCAGACCCATCATTCCACCAAAGAGGTGGCAATACAAGCAACTGGATCAGTGGTAGGTGACTGATTCAGAAAAGCAATTCGAGAAAAAGGGATGGGGTATTGTAGGTGAAAAATACATTTTTAGGCTTTTTGAAGAGGTAAGAGATGATCTGGGAAAATGTTTAGATGAAAACGATCATGATAAAGGATTTAAAACAAATAAAGAAAATGCAGCAGAACTGAAACAGATAACTTTGAAGATGCAGGCCGCAAACACTGAAAAATAATAGACAGAACCTTTACAAAAGCAAATCAAGATATGATAAGCTGCAGGAAAGCATGAAACAAAACAACCTGCGCAAACACACAAACTACACCAAAAGACCTGAAGGTAGAAAACACAGCAGAAGAAATAAAGCTGCACCAGGGCCAATTAAATAACCTCAAAAATCCAGCAGTCATATATGGAGTAGAAATAAGGATGGGAGAGTGTGAGCATGTACAGAGATGTTAGGCTATCATATGAAACAAGTTAAAAAAGCATGACACAAAAGAACATAAACATTAAAGAAAGCTACATTTAACAAGGATAGAACACATGACTAACTATGCAAAATAGCCCACACCTTCCTCCTTCAGTTCTCAGAGAACAGGACAAACTGCATCTTTTGCCATGACTGACAAAGCAAAAAAAAATGCTAACCAAGACAGTAAAATAAGAGATACATGTTATGAAGTGCCAATAAACCACACCCTAAGAAACATGTAGTTGGTGTGTGGCAGGGAAGTACCAAAAGCAATTTCTGAACCATGAAAAATTATCTTCAGGAACTCAGGGTAGAGGAGGTAAGATCTCAAAGAACTTAAGAAAGATAATGCAAGAGAAAAAAAGCACATAAATATATCATTTATCAATCAATCTTAATACATAGAAAATTTACTAAGCAAACTCATTTGATCTCTTTAAGAAATCTCTGGAGATGAGAAAGTGATCAATGCCAAACATCAGAAGGATAATTTCCCAATGAAATTCTGCTGAACTTATTTTTTAATTTTTCTTTTACACACACAGGAAGACTACAGTGGTAAGGAGCAAGTAACCCCATACGCATATTCTGACTGAATGCTAAAATACTGCCACAAAATGAGTTTCATGAGCTACCAGGAACAGTCAATAAGTAAGTCCTAAGCTGCACACAGCCTGCCAATAACCCCAGTGTACCTCCCACATCTGAGCTATAACACATGAACCATTGTGTTGATGTGGTGGCTTGAGCCCCCATGGGACACACCCTAAGGCTGTGGTGGTGCAAGGCAGACAGGTCTTACTGAAGACTCCTGGACCACCTGAAACCAACGCACTACCTGAACAAACCCTCCTGCAGTGGACCCTTTTATCACTACTCTAATAACTTTTCAAGATGTCAAACAATTGCAAAGCCAACTGGTTAGTGAGACATATTTGAGCTACCACGTAGAACTGAGGCATTCCTGCATTTTATATCCAAATGTCAGTCAAAGTTTAGAGTACCCAGGGAAGCTTTGCAGATAATTTCAGGTCTTAACATTAATACAGCTGAACACTGTGCATTAGCTATGCCCATTGTATCAAATACTGTAAAATGCACTTATACCTCTTTCCTGGCCATCTCTTGGAGCCGCCTGGGTAGGCGTTTAATATTGTGACTCATTGCTCGCCTTCGCATGTGCCTAGGTAGAGTCTGGAAAACTAGAGAGTTTGAAGACTTCTGTGAAACTGCTTTCAACATGGCATTGATCTCAGCAGCACGAGCTTGAGCAAAGGTAGACACTGGAATGAAAAGAACTGCATCAGAGCATGAAAAATGGCAAAAAACAAAGAGGAGCATAGTGTACGTAAATTATGGAATTACTCCTAGTACATCAGTTTGGTACCTTCTTGAACATAAAAGTACTGTACACTATTAATGAGGAAATTTCAATTCTTTAGATATCTTGAAGCTTACAGATATGGTCAAGCTGATATGGTCATTCATTTATACATGAATGAATCTGAAAGCTGTGCTACAACCAACAAATCCTATTTGCATTGAAGAGTGCTTTGTTAAATTAGAATAGCAATCTTTTCAGATAGTATTCAGAGAGGTGAAAAGGAAGCAGTAATCATATTACAGACTATTTCTAAATGATCAAATTAAAATCTAGAGCTTGGTCCTTTTTTATGTTTAAGGAGGTATATCTACTAGCAGAGCACTGCCACATTTTGCAAAGCTAATCTGCTCTCATAAACAAACATTCTGTCTAACAAAAACTTGTCTTTAACTTACTTCATGGGTAAAATCAGTTTCACTGGCTATATTAAAAGTAGATGACTGTTGAGACTCATTTTGCTGGCAAACAGAAACCAAAATGCATATCCCTCACTACAAGAAGGTGCAACTTTTCAACTCAGAAGTCTGAAAGGACCCATTGAACAACAGCTGGTCATTCATTCCAGTTCACAACTACTTCTGTGTTTTGGAGAAAATCAGGAAAAAACAGAAGAACATAGCATCAGTTCTAATTTTTGCTTTAGCACAAAACAGAGAGCAAACTTAATCACCAGTACATTGCCCTAGACATACAAATTATGACCTTTTCGTATATACAAACCTGTTATGTATTTTGGCATTTCCTCAGAAACACTCTGGCGTCCTCCTTGCCATCCTCCTCTTCCTCTGCCTCTCTCTCCTCTACTTTGCCCTTTTGAAAAATATTGGTCTTTCCTGTAAGAAGGCCCAGAGGACTGATTTGAAAATTTCTGTTGCTGATGCTGCTGCTCAGAACGAACATCTGGAAGGTTTAGAGATGAAAAGAGGTTAGAGAAACGCAAAGCAGTCTGAGTAACTAATAACACTACAGTCTTTCCCCATAAAATCACATCACAGATTCCTCCTATTTGATTTAATATATGTAACTGAAAAAGCCATCAGAAATCAGAAGAATTCTTTCTTACAGGAATAAATAAGACTTTTACACTGTCCTGCAGCATGCCTGCAGTAAATTAAGTAACTTTTGCACATTCTGAAAATGGTATCCAATCCAGACTTTGCCTATGAAAGCCTGACTGAAATTGGTCCATGCAACATCAGTAGTGATTTTTATTATTGTCTAGTCAGGGATTTGGTTCCAAACCAGCAGTTATTTTTTCCTTTGGCCTCTCCCTTAATTTTGCTTTCCTTTTAAGCAAATGTATTCTTGTCTGGAACTATGTATCAAGAATGCCTAGCAGTACTTAAAGTTTAAAAGGGCCTTGAAGTCCATATTCAATCTCTAGTGTATATTCAGCCTAACTAACATTATGTATTAGTTTAGATTACTTTATACTCAGTTAAGTTTTGGTTAGGATTTCTAGCACAACTTGAGATATGGTTCTCTGGCAGTTCAGGCTGGACAACCTGGCTAAAAAGGGCCCAGCCAGCCATTCCCACCACCCCTACCTACTGCATCAAGACAAGTGCTGGAGCAACATGGAGCCATACAGTTCAGCAAGCTTCTCGAGTGAAAAGCAGCTTGTGTGTCCAGAGAAATGCGGTGAGAGATTAAAAAAATAACTTTTCAGGTTGATCAGCTTCTTAAATAAGCCTGTCCCTTTGTCCCATAAATGAAGAACAGTCAGGAGCAGATTCACCTCCAGCATCGATTCATGTGAATTAAAAATGGCAAAGAACCTCCTTTTCCATAACAAATAAGCAAGAAGTTTTATGTACAGCAGCAATTCTGTTGCAGCCTGCTGCAATCACACATCACACAGAACTGCAATAATACAGCTGCAAAAGCCAGTTAGTGTGGAAACAGAAACTGGCTTTCATGTGGAACAACCCCTTGACCTAGGTTTTCCACATGGTTGAGAGCAGCACTGTCTAAGCACTGAGGTGAAGGTGAGAAGGAAATAGCTGGGGAAGAGGGATGGAAGCTGCCTCAGTCAGCAGATCTGTGTAGGCCTACAGCCCCAAATTAACACATATCACAGACACACCCTCTCAATGGAGGAACTAAAAATTTTAATCAGAAGATGGAAGAGCGTTTCAAAAAAACAGTAACTGACTTAATACTTAAATAAAACTTAAATTACTTCAGCTACCATGGAGATCCACAGTTTTATAATTCCTATTTAGAATTTTTCTTTCCCATTTCTAAAAAATAGCCCTGAGATACTACCACTACAGAAGAATGTTACATGGATGAAAAGCCACGCTATTTAACAGAACAGAAAGGCATAATCACATAAATTTAGACGTTCCCTGATGCAAACAAAGTTAGAAAAATGTGTTTAATCTGGCAGTACTCCCATAATGATATTCCAAAATCTTCAGACATGGCTGAGCATAATTTGCTATGTCATTCTGTCTGCTTAGGAGCTCTTTTCACCTAAATACACAGCGACACTGAAGTATTTTTTGTTCAACCACAAAGATGCAATATGTCAACTTTTGAAGGTGTTACAGTAGCAAACCCTTTTACGTGCAGGCTTTATAGTTAACAAAATATCTAAATGTGGTGGGGTGTGGAGTGGAAACCGCGGTCCGATTGAAGCATAGAGGAAGCTGCTCAAACCACACAGATGAAAAAGCATGTGGCATACAAGCTGGCAGGATCCTTCAATCTTCAGCTGCAAAGGTTACCTGTGTACAAAATGCACCAGCAATACTGCCATTTTAGGGACACGCCCTGCTGCCTCCTGCCAATACCCTTCCATAGGTACACAAGCCACAAACCCCAAGAGGAAAACTGGCCGGGCATGCTTATCTGAGGGAAACCCAGTGCATTTATCCCAGCGCCATAAAGCTAAACCAGCCCACTCCTGCCCCTCTGAGGCCTGACAGAAAAAGAAGGGGGGCCACGGGATGGGGTATAACATCCAAATTCATTTCAAGACTAGGAACTGCAGGGATTTGTTGTGCAACTGAATGGATGACACAGAGAAGCGCATTTTCCCAGAATCGCAGTATCGCTAGGATTGGAAGAGAACTCTGGAGACCACCTAGTCCAACTCCCCCATCCCGTCAAGGCAGGATCACCTAGAGCAGGATACACAGGAAAGCGCCCAGGTGGGTTTGGGAGGGCCCCGGAGACGGAGACTACACGATTCTCCCATATTATCGCGATTTATGGCAGGACTTAAGGGAGTCTAGGAAGCGCTGGGTGGCACACCGGGGACCGAGGACACGGGCGCACGCCGGGGCCCCGAGGACACGGGCACACGCCGGGGCCCCGAGGACACGGGCACACGCCGGGGCCCCGAGGACACG
>JAWWMP010000081.1:128596440-128751184 GCA_035047865.1 Dendrocincla tyrannina | reverse complement strand
AGATAGATAGATAGATAGATAGATAGATAGATAGATAGATAGATAGATAGATAGATAGATAGATAGATAGATAAAAGGACACTTATCTGTGTATTTGTATATCTATATGTCACTATTGTTGTACATATGTCTCATTAATGTTATTAATCATGTAAAAGACACTGCAAAGATACTGTTCTTGTATTAATCCACAATAATTTGTGTAAAGTAGATCTGTTTAAGTTTGCAGTCCTTGTCTTTAAACACCGTCTCTCTGATGGACAATGTTCTTCCAAGGTCATAGTGACTGTCCAGTTATGCATTTAGGAACACTGAAACCTGATTGACTTTAGACACACACTCTGCTGGTTGAGATTAATGAGTACCTATGATTGACCCAAGTTACAGGGTAGACCTGCAGAAGAGAGTGCTTGGGGTTTGTGTGCTTGAAGTTTTTCTGTGCTTCACTCATGCTTTTGACTGCAATAGAACTGTACCCCTTGCCTGGTAAATTGTTACTAGTCTCAGTGAATGGAGGATTCCATCACTGAGCATAACAAGAGAAGGAAGTTGAGGAGCAGAGAAGGCTACCAAATAAGGCTGTTGCAGATGCTGATCTGGCAGTGGTATCAGAAGGCTTCAGCTTGTTTTCTCACTAGTTATTTGTGATTTAGGACTGTCCAAAGGCCTCTGTTGCCATGTCATTTGTTTTATAATAAGCAGTACCTTTTATGATAAGCAGCTCATACCTTCTTGTTGCATGGTTCTCTGTGCTTCAAACAGAACAGAAGTTTGTGCTCTGAGGGCCTGTGCCTCAAACAAAGCAGGACATGGTAGGAAATAAAATCAAAGAAGCATGTGTGTACATGCACACATTTTCTATCAACAAGACTGTGTCAGCTAGAAAACTACTTTATTCACTAGTTTCTCCTCGATAAATGGTGTAGTTCTGTGATTTACTCTAGTTTTGTTAGTTGATGATAGGAAAAACAATTGCCATGTAAGGTACTTTACCATATCCCATAAGTTACTGTCTATTTTTCCCCTTGTGAAATTACAGGAGAATGTAGGACAAGAATAAAAGGAAAGACAGGAATGATGGCCCTGTTTGAGCTGCCTAACACTAATCATTTTACCGAGTCTCTAAATCAGGTTGATCCCTTTTGAGGTGAATGGATTGAGACAATCCAACTGAGTCAATCTCAGTTGAGAGAAGGGATGTAATAAAGATGTTCTCCGAAAGTGTCTCTTTTTCCATTGACATTAAAAGGAAGCTAACCTCCTAATTGAGATACTTCAGGGACGTGCCTGACTCTAGCTTGTTTAGCTTGAGAGACTTGTTGAATGGTCAAAACAATGCATTTTCTTGTGGAATGGGAAGAGATAAGAAAAACAGTGTTGACACACCACAAACACTTTCAAAAAAATCTTTATTTCCTTTCCAAAATATTTTTAATTACTGGCTGAAGAGAATTAAATTATGTCTCTTGCATAATGTTTGCTAGGTAGTTTAAATCTTTGTTTTAATCTTTTAATCTCTTTGTGGTAACTGGAGACATTAATAATTGCCAATTATACTTCAGCAAAAACACACCTGACATTTATATAAAAATGTTTTGCAAATAGCTTGAGTTCTGCATTCTTCTGAATTAACCCAGCCAACAAATCACTCATTTGGTCATTTGGTGAGAGGAAAGTGATCGTTCTGGGGATGGAGTGATCAAGATGTTCTGCTGACTGGCAAAATTCATTACTCTGGAAGAATACTGCCAGAGAACTACTATGCAGGGTGTCACCTCACAGCTACAACTTGTTATCGTGGTGCCTGTTTGAGAAGAAAAGTATTAATTTTCTAAGCAGCTCTCTTGATTTTTCTATCTTTTTTTACCCCTTCATTCCCCTCATTGTTCTGCAGCTGATTTGTAGATAAAAGTTATTGTCTGCTTCTCAAACTAGGATGGAATATTTATCTGGGCAAGTGCAAAAAATAAATGTTTATTTGCTCTGCCTTGCTTCTGTGCTAACTGTAGTGTGGAATCTATAGGTCAGTTTAGTGTTGTGTTGCTGCATTCATACTTTGAGCCCTTGCAAGAAATGGCATTTATTTCCTCAAAAACAGGTCTGTGCACTTCCATAGATGGTCTAATCTCAGCTCTTCCAAAAACTTACACCAAATTGAGTGTATGACTGTGTGTGCATAACCTCAGTCCTCTTTCTGAGATATTATAGACTACTGTAGAAAATTTGGAATGTGATTTCAGATATTTAAATGTTTGCATGGGGAAATATTAAACCTAAAATGTGACTTGTGTTTTCAGCCAAGCTGTGCTGGTTGACCGGACAATGTACATTGCAGGACAGATAGGCTTAGAACCTTCCAGCGGGCAGCTTGTCTCTGGAGGGGCAAAGGAGGAAGCTAAGCAGGTAAGAAGTCCTCTAACAATGAACTTGGGTTTGGCATGTGTTTAGTTAAATGTGGACTTGTGAGAAATTGAGGAGACAAGAAAGCACATTTCACATCCTTCAGATGAGGAAAAAGCAAGAAAGTCATTCCATCCTAACCTTGCCTTTTTTCTGCTTGAACAACTTGGAGGTCATGAGAGGAATCTCAGTTTCATATAGGAAAGTAAGAAAGAATCAGTGTTTGTGACAAAGGTTCACACCCCAGTACAAACCCTGGCTTGAGTTGGGGAAAGACTTATTCCCCTAGAAGCAAAGAGGTGGGGTGAGGTTACAGGATGAAATGAAGCTGTGTCATGCATTTCTATCTATTGAATGGGTAGTTTAATATTTAGGGTTTTTTTAGAAGCTCCCTTTTATTAATTTTTATTTTGATCAGTTTTTACAGTTGAGGTTCTGCTTGGTTAACTTACAGTATAACATGAATGCAGCCAAAAGTCATATTTACATTCTTACATAAATACAACCCAGCTGATTTTTGTTTCATTTTTCATTAGGCTCTAAAAAACATGGGAGAAATCCTGAAAGCTGCAGGCTGTGACTATGGAAATGGTAAGTGGTCCTGTGGTGGTGGCAAACAAGTGGTTGTTTTTATCTGAAATAAAATACCAAAAAATCAAGTGACCTTTAAAAAAAAAAGCTGTTTGCTAAACATTCAGTTGTTATCAATAGCTGGAAGAAACAAAAGAAATTGTGAGTTTGGGTTAAAAAATAAAAGAAATAAATCTACATACAAGTCTTTGCAACGCATATCAAGGGAACGCTACTTTTCACCAAGTTTCTACCAGTGGTACTAATATTTTAACTCCAGCTGGGAAAGCTTAGGTATAGACACAGCTGACTACAGACATTTTAAGCATCTTAGGCTTTGCTCCAGGTAAAAGCAGCTTTGTATCTCTGATGTTAATATTCTAGACACTTTCAGTACTTTTTGGGGGGAGGATTCTAACACTGGAATAATGCTGGCTTTATTCCACAGTCGTGGGCAAAAAGTTCTAGGCTAGTCTATATTTTCAGGGGGTTTTATGGACTTCTTTGGCAACAGATATTATATATGATATGTTATTGCCAGCAGTTCGTTTACAACAGCTTTTTTAATTGACTTGCTTCTCAGTTCTCTGCCTTTTGGAAGAATTTGGCTTTTTCAGAGCTGGTCAAGAATGTCTCAAGCCTTTAAAGTTTTATTACGTACTAGGTGCTAAGATTTTTTTAGGTGATTCTCTAGGTTGTAGCTCTAATGGTCAGTATGTGTTTGCAAAACTTTTCAAAACGTTTAGAATATTCGACAAATTTATGAAATAAAAGCAAGAAATGCACTAAAATTTTTCAACTTTTGTATACAAGTCAGAGGTCTAAAATAACTGCAATTGTATAATTTCTAGTTGTGAAGACTACAGTTTTGATGGCAGATATGAAGGATTACAATGATATTAATGAAGTTTATAAACAATGTAAGTAGATATTTTATTTCTGTTTTACCAGTATGGCTTGTGTAACAAGTTGTATTCATGGTATTCAAAGTGTTTTAATAACTCAGATGATGTGGTTCCATATTGTTTGAAATTCCAGTAAAAGTTAAAAAAAAATCATTTGCAAGTATTAGATGAAGCATAGCCTAATTTCTCGTAGATTTCTGTCCTACCATCCCACTAACTCACTGTCATGCAAAGATTAATTCCTTCTATCCCTCCGAGTTGATCTTCCATGATTCTTTATCTTGATAGATACTCTGTTGTCCCTAATATAATTCTATTGTAGAAAACCTACAAGTGCCTAATTTCAGATTTTGTATCTCCTTTTTTTTTAAAGTCTGTTTATGTCTCAACAATTTGTGGGTTATTGTTATGGGACAGGGATCATTTTTTGTACAAAGGTGAGCCATGCTGCTCCACTTGAGGGGAAAAAAGGACAATGCTTTGTTAACAAAACTGAATGTAGACCTAAATAGAGCCATATTGTGCAAAAGAATTGGAGTGAATATGTATATAATCTCCTTATGTTCCTTCGGTTTTAATTAGATAGGAACGGCTGATCTTGAAAGAAGTCTTTTATTGATGAGCAATCAACACAGTCTTCTGCATGTCAGAATGGGATGGTGTGTGTGTGTTTAAGCAGGGTAAAAACAAACCAGCTGGATGCTTAGTTATGTGTTGCCTCCTACACATAGTTGAAGAAAGCAGTTGTTGCTGTTCTTTGGTTGTGAGTAATTAATCTCAGTGCAGGATGCTGAAATTACCATTATTAATAGCTTTGTGATGTCTCACTAGTAAAACTTACATTTATTTATGCAAATTCCTTGGAGGTGTGAAAAGCCAGGTTGGATGGGCCTTTGAGAAACCTGATCTAGTGAAAGATGTTCTTGGCCATGGCAGGGGGATGGATTGGACTATGGGATCTGTAAAGGTTTCTTCCAACCCTAACCTGAACTATTCCATGATTCTATAAATTCAGCTCTTATATCTTTACTAGTAATCTTCCCCCTACCTCAACCTGTTCTTATACCTGTGAGTGCCAGGTCTAAGCTGGCACAGAGGAATAGGTCAAGGGCCGGTTTCTATTCGGTCTTCCTTCAAGGAGAATGAAGTTAGACTCTTGACTTTACATTAATCTGGGGTCTTTGCTCATGACTCTTTTGGCAGGGGCCTGTTTCTCTTGCTCCTGCTATGAAAGAGCCATCTCCCACTCCCTAGTGTTTGCAATTGTATGATCACCATTCTGATTTAATCTTTCACTTTGAGCCAAGGTGGTGTTAAAGCAGTGTCAGCAGAGTGCAAATATCACTAGATCACAACTGCAGCTGGCTTCCTGGTGATGAATAGTGGCTTGCTGAGGTGTGAGAGCAGTCAGTGACCGAAACAAACCAAGGGGGAAATGATAGCTGCCACAGAAGACAATTTATCTTGTAGCCATAAACTGTTCCAATTGACTGCATTTTATACAGATCACTTTGAACTGTGTTTGATCAAGCAAAGTTCAGTGATTGGTGGATGTTTCTGTTTAAATTACAGTTTTCAAGGCAAACTTCCCAGCCAGAGCAGCCTACCAAGTTGCTGCTTTGCCCAAGGTAAGTATCACTTTTCTGCCTACAAAAAACCCCCAGAATTTTCTGAAATACCTCACCTCTGAAGAATTCTGACAGCTTTTCTTATTCTGTGATAGCTTCAATTGCAATTATTTTAATGAGGGCTCCTAATTAGTTTTTTTCTGAGTATACCAGATCTCATTCCCACACTTTATCAGAGATCTGGATATAAGATATACATTTCTTTACGGTGGAAGATGGCTAAAATACTAGAAATAAGGGGTCATGATACTTGAGTAAGCATACAGTGAATTTTCAATACTACTAAACATTGCTAAATCAGTAATACCACTGTCAGAAATATAATCTCTCTCAAATGTCACTCTGTTCTTACAGGGTTGTGTTGTACATCCAATTGCTTCACAAAATAGATATATTAAATTCCTAATGTGTTTCTTCATTGTTTTGTCCCAGGGTGCCCGAGTTGAGATTGAAGCTATTGCCATTCAGGGACCACTTCAAGATGCTTCAGCCTGACTATAAATAGAGACTCGATATCCTACAATGGCAGTTTTAGATTTAATTAATACTTCTCCCTTACATCCAATCCCTACAGTTGACTAACAGCAGTTACATACAATTGAAATTAGTAAATTTACTGAAGAAAGGTGCTTTCTTCTGGATTGGTGCCTTGGATTCTCTAAAATATGAGCTTTTAGTGAGTTCTCTGCCGGCAGACCCTGAAACCTGTGGGAGTCCTGCTAAAATCCTGATTGCAGGATTGCAGACCCACCCTTTGTATTGATGGCTGGATATTAAGGTATGAAGGTACACATTAGGGTAAACATGTGACAATTATACTATGGGTGATCTGGACATAGAAAACTATAATGATTTGTAAGTAACAAGTTCAAAGAAGAAAAATGACAGAAATAAGAAAACAGAACACTTGAATTGCTTAGCATATGTCTTCACTTTTGGGGAATTCTACTCAGTTTCTGAACTGTCTTAACCTCTTTATTTGCATAATCAATTACTGTGGGACTCACCTTTTATCATATGTAAGCAATTGTTTAAGAATGTTAATATTAATTTCAGAAAGAAGAAAATTGTGTTTTTCTGAAGTGCTAACTTTATAAATCATCTGTAAAATATCTACCTGTAACCTTTTTCATAATCTTTTTCATAGCAATTCAACTTTGACTATGTTTTGATTTTAAAAAAAACAAGCAAAAATCAACAAAAAAAATGTTTAATGAGAATAAAATATAATTACAACTGCAAAAATGTGCTCATCTATTCTGGGAACAAACTTCTTTTCCTGATTGTGCTTTGATACTCCATTACCAAAAAGGTCTCCATCTTG
This sequence comes from Dendrocincla tyrannina, assembly GCA_035047865.1. Lineage (NCBI taxonomy): Eukaryota > Metazoa > Chordata > Aves > Passeriformes > Dendrocolaptidae > Dendrocincla > Dendrocincla tyrannina. The sequence continues at coordinate 128,744,357 of JAWWMP010000081.1, read as the reverse complement.
CTTATTCGATAGGAAGTAATTTGAACCAGAAGAAAAGGCTTATTATCTCTCTCCTGATAGCTAAGGATGAAATCTCCAAGACAGGAAGCTTTCAGCTAATGTGGTATTACAGTTCTTGTCATTTTTTTCTCTGCCATTAAGGAAGCAGGAGTTTGATGGGGTGATTAAGCCATACTGAGAAGTCCAACTGGTGCTGCTAGTAAGTTATCCCATCCCTCCTGACCTTCTAACCAAATAGAAATGGGTATCTTGTTTTTAAGTATCTGTTTGAAAGTCAACAGCCCTGTGGCAGAGTAATTCCCTGTCTTCACCACAGCTGAACACAGTTTATTTGGGGGGAATTGAGCAGAAATCCTTTCCTGTTACAGTCTGAGTCCACCTCAACATCTTTGTTTCGCTCTCCTCTATGAAGGTGGCCATCAGATTGCATACAAATGCTACTGTCACTGTGTCTTCACTGCCTTTGTGTAGCAAGTAAGAATAGCTATATGTACAGCAGCTTGGAGAATGTACTGTTCAATGGTGGAGATGTGTATCTGCTTTATCCAATGTATAGCGAGAGGGAATCCCGTAGGCTGCTCCTTCCAGAGGAAGCTGTTCGTATGCCAGGGTGCTGTGACTGTGTTTGAAGCTACTTCTAGTCCCATCTTGTGTGATCACCCTCACTTAATACTGGTAAGCCACAAAAGCAGTAATACTGTGAGGAGAAGACATAATGCTGGTTTGCTACAGGTCGTCACAATACTGTCCATGCAGCTCTGCAACAGCGTAAACCCAAACTTCTTTTCTTCTGTGTGTGCATTTCTGTGTGTAAAGTCTACCGATGCTCCTCTTGCATACTTGTACTGGGCTGATTTTCATATGGTCAGCATGCCAGAAGAATCTGATCTGGCAGTGCCACATTGCTGTCAATCTTGCCATGGCACATGCAGACCTTGCCTTGTCTGAAAATCTCCCTGCATTCAATACCATTTTCCATCTTTGGGTAAACTGTAAGTGCCCCACTTGTGGTTTCTTATCTTCCTGCTCACTGGCTGTGCTTTGCAGATCTTGTTACTTTGGTTGCACTATTGCAGTAAGAGTATTTGGTATTTTTCATGCGTTCCTGGTATCACTTTAGCATACACCAGAAGGGCCATTGGAAAGTTGTGAGAACAGTCAGCCCTATTTACCCCTACTGGTTGTGATGTGAAGCAGCCATTTCTGCTTTTCACTGAGCTTATAAATTGATTCAGAATGAAAAAATGAAAAAAGATTCATAATGAGTTTGTCACCACATATATACAGATGATTTTTTTTTCTACAGTATTATCTTGCTTTCCCTTGACAAAATGGGAGATACTTACTTTTATTAGAAGCAAAATAACGCTTTCAGTATTTCAAACAGTGAGATTCCAAACAACCTTTGAAAAATACCTGACTTTTCTGCAAATATGCTTCTTACACATAAACCTTATTAGTTTTGGCTTCTGCTCTTGTTCTGTCTCCTTGGCTACACTATTAATGTCTTTTATGCTCTACAGCTCTGACTCAATAAGCAATCCCACCGAAGAAAAAAATGGTCAGACTTGTTAGGAAGTCTAATATGGATATGACTATCTAGGAGACAGAGCAGATGTTGCTTCACCTTGTCAATTAATAGTAATAATTAAGAATAATATAATTGAATGAAGTTACATTTGAACTCCATTTAAACGGAGTTTCATTCCTAATTTAATTTTTGGGTTACAGCTGTTAACAGCTTTGTTCACACACAATTACTTTGTTGGAATTTATTTCACTTATTTGTAGTAGTTCAAGTAGTTCACCATAAATCAGCCGGTTTCAATAGTCTTCAACATCAGCTAAGTTCAGCCTTGTATAATCGCTGTGGTTGTCCCTTCTTACCTCTCACGTTATTCCCCACTGCCTTACCTGTGCCGTGCTGCCTCTTTGCCAGCCTCGAACCTAACACTAGGTGGCAGTTTCGATATTTTTTTGGCGTGTTGACCTGTGCATTGGCCGATGGAAATCCTTTACGGAGCTCCTTTGAGAGACTTCAGGCGTAGGAGGAGCGTGAATACATCATTTCTTTTCACAGTAAGGGACAGTCTGAGACTGAAAGGTAACTGAAACACCTGGAAAAAAATGCATTCTGGATGCAGCTAACGACAGAACACATTGTTTCCATTAAAAATGTTTCTATCAGTAAGTAGATGCCATTCTGCAAAAGGTCAGGGACCAAAATTCACTTTTAGCTTTATGATTCTTCAAGTGGATACCTGTTGGAGGTTTTAGACTACATATTTAGACCAGGGCCTTTTGTTGCATGGCCCTGATATAAATGCATGCTCTTCTGTTACAGCAAATCTAGAATAACTGGAAAACCCTCTCTTATTTACAGCTATAACACAGTTCTCAACATAAACAATCAGCCTTCCACAGAGGTATTTAAAACATTTATTTTTTAAAGCAGACTTATATTATCTGATTCTATTCTTTAAAACAAAAAGGCTAAGCCCCATGATTCTCTATATGAAAAGCAAGTATAGTGGCTATCTCTTAGGTCTTAGTGTACAAACAACTTAGCACATGGATGTTTAATAAAACTTGTTTTAAGTAGAGGCAAGTTAAACAGCTTTTTTTTGTTTGCTAGACTGAGACACTAGCATGCAAAAATACAAAGTTGCAACTCAGCTCTGGCATCCTAATTTCACCATTTAAAATGTTTCCGTCACATGTAACTAAAAACCACAACAAAACACACCCTCTCTTTCTATGAAAGTAAAGAAATACTGAAGCGTGCATGTTCTGCTAGGTGTTTCTTTTAGTAGGACTTCAAATTATTATATTCTCTACAAATTAAACCGTTCAAAAACTAAATTTCAGTACCAAGTTTTAACTTTGTTCTCTTAAGCACTTAACCTGCCCTAATCTTCTGCTGCAAGCACTTGACCTTGCTGCAGTGGGTACCTGAAAGCAGTTCCTTCTTGAGTGAAAAAGCCAACCCCAGACAGTCAGATGGCCAAGTACCTTCTGAGATCTTATACATATGTGCCTGCATAGAGCTGACAGGGTGCAAATTTAACCTCTTTTAGGGCTGTGTTAATTGGTAATTAGAAAAAAAATTCTACCAGAACTTCCTTGTTGGCCTGGAAATCAAGCTTGTTCTATCAAATGTCCTGCCCAGCTCTCCCTGCAGCATGGAGTGATTACTTCTTACCTTGGATGAAGTTGAGGGCTGGAAATTCTCCAGCTTCCGATAAAATACAAAACAGTTTTAAAAAATGCTTGACTGTGCTAAAAAGCAGACATTGGAGCACATCCTTTTCTCAGCCTTTAACATGAGACAGCTCTTTGATACACAGGTCAGATTCTGCCCTTGGGAACCTCTGTGATGTCCCAGGTTTGCACAGGCAAATAACTGCACACATTTAGGCCCTTTATCCATGGTTCACGCTTTGGTAGCTTACAGACCATGAATACTAGACCCCAGTGAAATTTTCAAGGTAAGGATGTCTTATTGGCAGCTACATTTTACATTGCAATAATTTAGGTGATTTAACTTTTCATGTTTAACAATGTTTCAAGAATATTTCATCTTTTAGAAAGGAAATATAGCTTTTTTCCCTTGTAATTACAGAATATATGAGGAGGAAGATGATTGAGAAAGGCTGATACTGTTGAGTCACTGGCTGGTTTATATTCATCTTTTTTCTATTGGCATTGCTTAATGACCTGAACAGGTTGAACAGTCAGGCAAGAACACATTGTCACCTATCTTCCTTGTTACAACAGTGGTAGAAAGTGACTTTGAGGTGAGCAGATTGTTTTGATCCCCTTGTATCTTCACATTTTGTTTCCAATGCAGCCTCCTCTGTTGCTATGAATGCTACTGATCTCTTTCACAGAGCTCTTCTTGATTTATGCCTTAAAATTGTTTAATATAGATGCTCTGTTTGGATTTTTAACTCTTGTGTTTTTAACAGATCTTGCCAATTTTTAATAGAATTAACTGCTTCTTTTAGCTTCTCTATTAAAGAAGGCTAATAAAGATAAATAAAATAAAAGGAACTTTCACCTGGCAAAAAATCCCTAAAAAAAAGAATAAGTATGCATGTGGGTTCTAAAAGTTTATGGTGTTGCCTATAGGAAGCTGACAGTAAAAGAAACTGACAGGTTCAAAGAGTGCTGCAAAGCAGAACACCTTAGATTTAGTGATACAGATAAATTATATCAGCTTACACAGAAGGCTGATTAGATTGTTTAATACAAACCAGAGTCAGCTGGAGTCAGATGTGTGCAGGAAGCACAAAATGTAGCTCTTAGAGGGGATTTGTATGGTTTGCTGGTGACAGTAAAAATTTTTGAGAAGCCCTTTTGTACAATAAAGCTCATAAAACAGCAACATGCTCTTGCCCTTTTTAGGTAACTGACCTTTTCTCCACATTCTACTTCCTTATGCTAGAGAATCCTGTTAATAGAGTCCCCAGTAACATGCAACATATAGTCCCTTTGCAACATTCACCATCAGAACAAATTTTTACTCTCTATTTGATCCATAACACCAATCCTATTCAGGGCCCGTTTTCACAGGAAACGTGTTTGAAAGCTTTGCCATTCAGCTTCAGCTCCAAAATGATTATTTAGCATTTTGGAAAATAACCCAGTAAGTCCCTGATAGCATCCTTCTCTGGGAGGACAGCACTAGAGGGAAATATAATAAATGACCTCTCCTTTGGGAACAGGCTTATAGTTGTCTCCGGTTAGAAATCTATTTTAGAAGCCACAAATGCACATGAAGAGAGCTAAAGACAGGCTGTTAATCACCATGAATACTAACAGCTGTAAAGTTATCTTCTAGGATTTATAGGACTAAAACATCCTACTCAGTTAAAAATGCCGCCTTCTCCCTGTTTTTGCAGAAGTCATCACATATATTGTACTCCCTCAATAAATTTATGCTTAAAAATGTGGAGTGAGCAGCAGGCAGTCACTGGATCACTGCACCCTTTATCTTCTATTTTCTGGAAAACCAACCTCTACATTTAGTTACAGCTTTGTAAATGGGCACTTTCATCTCCTAGACCTCTGTGTGCTATACGTTTCAGCAGCTCCATACACTAGTAGTCCAGGCACACAGAGAAAATGCCTGCATACAATCATTTAAAAAAAAAAGTTACACTGTATTCTTTATCCTATATAAGGCCGATTGAAGGTATCAAAGGTTTGAAGTTAGTTATCTGAACCTGGGAAAAAAAACCCTAATCGAAAACTGAATGTTTATACCGCTGTTGGAAAATTATCCCGCTGTTTACAGAAGGCACTCTGTGGCAAGGAGGTGGAAGTCCAGGTATTTCAAACACTTGAAGTCTTGGCAACTTGACTTCAAAAATACATATGTTATATAAAACCTTTTCTGATGCCTCTTATTCAGGTGTCTGTAGCTTGTGCCTCAATCCATAAAAGCTTTTCTATCTTTCCAACCCAATAAAATTTTAAAATGTTCATGTGGACAGAAGAGGAGGCCCAAGAAGAGGACGTTCATAATAGACATAACTTCTATTCCTTGTTTTTAGCTGTCTCTGAAACACATGGAAAAATTAATTTAGCAATTAATTGAAGGTACAACTTGATATTCACTAAATCTTACAGAAATTCAACATTCCCTAGAAGCATCACAGGATGAAGAGGAGATCTGCTCTTCCCCCAGATGTGTAAGAATGTTCTGTATGGACTGGAAAGACCACAGGCAGCCTTTGGCTCTGCTTCCTCTTCCCCCATCCTGTTCTGCAGAGTCTTCCTCTCACAGATATTAATGTCACCTCTGTTATGTTGCAGCACTGGTGCTCTTCCCCACTCTGCTGCCTTTTGTCTTAACAACTCTTGATATCACTAGATCCTTTCAGTCATATTTGACAGACACAGGCATCTCTCAGGCATTAAATCTTAAATAAGGACAAGAGACAAAGGGCATAAACTCAAGTACAGGGTATTCTATTTAAATGTAAGAAATAGATTGCCTACAGTTTGTGGAGTTTCCATCCTTGGGGATTCAAAACCCAACAGGACAACCTGTTTCAGCTGACCCTGCTTTGAGCATACTAGACAATCTTCAGAAGTGCCTTTCTACCTCAACCACTCCATGATAAAGGATGGTTGAGGAACCAAGCCCTGTACCTGGCCCCTGAAACTATTCATGCTAGCCATCAGCAGCTGAGAAGCTCTGAGACTCACTGGCTTCCTTCATAGCTAAAAAAAAGTGTCTGAGGGGATGACTGGCTGAAATCATAGTGTCAGACAACCCCAGGTTGAAGTACTTCTTTCCCACCCGGAAGACCCTGCAAGGATAGGTTGGGAACATGAGGACATGGGACTTCTTCACAGTGAATAGAGGTGTTCCACAAGGGTGGGTAGGGAACACTGGGGAGAAGGGAAATTTGCATGGGAATGAGGGTGGCTACTGAGAGACATCCAGCTGCAGTGACTGTGACAAAGTTAACCTGCATGAAGACTGCTAATATAGCACGAAAAATAACCAACTACCTTTAATGGTTTTGAATTCAACACACTTAGCATGTCACTGAGCATTCCCTTTTTTAGGGATGGATCTCAGCTACCTCTAGAGCAGTATTTTTTTTGTACTAGGATCAGCTCATATCCTCTTCATTGTACCCTCTTGGAGACAAGGCTCTGAATGTTTTTGATGTCTCTCAAAGTAAGAATTTTTTTGTTCCCTTAAGCCATCCTGTTTCCCTGCCCAGAATCTTGTTTGAGTTCTTCAATATCCTTTCAAGATGGAAGAATTGCTCTCTTACACAACAGCATCCCAAGTCTAAACGGGCACGGTCCATTCTTAGCATTGTTTGCTCTTCTTGCCTACAGCTGTTCTCTGAGCTGTCTGCTGTCAGTGCACTCATATCATCTGAAACGCATTACAGACACAGAAGCAGGGCTGCTCTTTCTGCTTCCTTACAAAACTGCTGGGGAGAATAGTGTGAAAGCAGGCAAATGCAGAATGTATTGCAATAAAGCTGTAATCATCACATGATGAAATTTCTAGATTCTGGAAGTGTTCAAGGCAAGGTTGGATGGGGCCCTGAGGAACCTGATCTAATGGGTGGCACCCCTGCCCATGGCAATTGTGTTGGAACTAGTTGATCTTTAAGTTTCCTTCCAATCCAAGCCTTTGTAGCATTCTCTTAATCTACAGGAGCAGAAAGCTGTTCTTTGAGGTTTCCCAGAATCAACTGCTTTGCTGAACTCAGCAGAGACAGATAATTCTTTGCAAAAGCATATAGGCAAGACATTAAAACCAAGTTGATTGAATAAACTTGTTCTAACTTCATAGGCAAAGCTATATGGCATAAATTTAAAAATTCTGCAAATGCACAGTTGTCAGTGGCCAACAACTGCTTGTCCTCACAGGCTGGCTAAAAAAGTAGCAGTATAAAGGGGAGCAACTGACAAACATGAAAATTAGAGGGAAGTGAGTATTTTTTTTTAATTGCTGTTTATCTAATTTTACTTGAGTAATCATAAGGTCATAAAGGCACTTATACCTTGACCATCACACTACTGGTCTTTCTGGTTGCAGTGCTCATGCTGAAAAACATTTTTGTTAGTCCTGTAGTACAAGTGGAACATGCCGGCTTGCTGCTGCGAGCTCAAAGCTGACATATGCTAACATATATTGGCATATACTGGTACTGGGAAGGAACCAAAGACTTCTCATCCCGGGTGCAAGAGGTTCATTTGAAAATCATGAAGGGCACTGGGGTAAGGTATCTACCACCCTTTCTGCTAGAGCTGTCCTCATCTGAATTACAGAAATACTCACTATCCCAGAGAGATTTTGAGCATGGTTACATTTGCCGGTGGTTAGGAGGGAGGGGAGAGGGAAAAGGTGGTTTCAGGCATGCAGTAACATTCAGTGGGGGAAGGGAGGAGGTGTGTGTGTTGCCTACTCACCCTTTTCCACATACCAGAAATATCACAGGATTGTCTGTGGTGGTGGAATGAACAGCCCTGAAAGTGTTAAAAAAATGTAGATGTGGAACTTAAGGACATGGTTTAATGCTGGAGCTGGCAGTGCTCGGTTAACAGTTGGATTCAATGATCTTAGAAATCTTTTCCAACTTAAATAATTCTATGATTCCAGTTCTGTCTTCTGGGGCATGTGAACACCTTATGTGATGGACTCAAGTGTGGGATTCTTAGTGATTGTGGAGGAAGAGGAAAAAATAATTTTTGCAGAAGACTGAGATGACAGAATTGTGACCATAATATCAAAGTCTATTAGAGGGATAGTCCCATCCCCTTGCATTTTTCTCTTCACTGATGTGAGAGTTTTTCAAAGGCAGAGTTTGGCCACTGTGTGACTGCATTTGCTGTGCAATGTGGTTTCACTGCAGCACCACACTGCTGATTCCAGCCAATATGGAGAATGAGGGGATCTAAAATGACTGGCATAGAATGGAAATCACAAAGCAGTTTTAAGGCTCAGCTTACAAAAAGAAGCCTGCAAATAATAATGCGCAGAGTCATGATTTGAACACAGGCTCTTATTTTTCAAGACTGCATGTTACAGTCTAGCATTCTCTTCAAAGAGGGTTAATTTATCCCTGGTAAGGCTCATATATTATATAAAGATGACCCATGTAAAAAGCATGACTTCCAATTGATTGCTTCCAAAAATGTTTCTCAATGTAAACAAAGCTATTTATGATGCTCTCATGTTAAAATGTATGCCAGTAGGGAAATGACAAGAAGTGCTCATTAAGGACTGCAGTCTTTTCTGTCTCCTAAACAATAACCCATATGGTCCTTCCCTCCTCTGTCAACGTACCTATCTCTGTCGTTGCTGCACTAGCCACAGCTTCTCCTGTTTCTTCTTTTGTTTCAGGCCCTCCACTTACTGTCTCACTGAGCAGCTCAGTTTCCACCTGTTCTCCCGTCTCACCTGGGAATGGTAACCATGGAGATCAAATTAGCATCCACCGAGAAAAGCATCAAGTGCCCCAGCTCCCTTCTGTAAACCTAGTTTTGCTTTGTCAACTCTCCAATGTCCCTTACCAGGGTACCCCCTGAATGAATCCATAGGGAACAAACAGGATGATCCCAATCACTTTTCATCATCCAGTTACATGCATGCCTCATGCCCATGAAGTTCTCCTTATGCTGCCACAAAATCCCCTCAATGCCATATCCAAAAGACATCATGAAAGCTATTTCTGTTCACAGTATTTTTCCTCAATTTTATTTTATATATGTGAAGTTTTATTTGCAACTGGAAAAAAACGGAAATAGAAAACACAGCAACACACCAGTCTGGCTGAAACTCTGCTTTCCCTGGGAAGCTGCTGCCTAATTCATTTTCTCACACAACTATGGAAGCATAAAGGAAAGCAAAACAAACGCTAAGCATACTATGCACTTTAGCATAAAAAATATAAAGACCCTGTTTCATCATATGCCTCATGGAAAGAGAATGCACACAAGTTAAGATATTACTTCTAGGTTGGAAGTAATAGCAGCAAAACTTTCTCCCAAAGGCCTTATTCACTGGCCCTGCACACATCGCTTTGTGCTCAAAGCCCCACAGCTCATCCTCAGCCAGTCAACTGTAAACTTGTTTCCACAGACATGAAGTGGCAGCACAACATTCAGGGTGTGCTGCTCTGCCTCCAGCACTCTGCCCTGAGGCTTAGAAATAGTGCATAATGAGTCTGCAGCTGGACAAGACTGTGTGTTTAACAGGTGAGCATCCTGTCATTTACTGCTTACATAAAACGAGGCTTTATGCCATAGGATAGGTGGCCATTTTATGTAGAGGAAACTTCAAAATTCTTTTGTGAAGAGACACAGGAGAGGACAAAGCAAGCCAACCACTCTGCTCAACTACTGGGATGCAAAGAGTGAGATTCATAAAGCCAGTTCAGACATGCAGAGCAAAGCCACAGGATTAGTGGAGGTGTCTGTAACTGGCTCTGGACTTCACACAGATCAGTCCATCCCCTGCATCTTGCACTTCTTCAGGGCAAATATGGAGTAAGGAAGGATGCTGATACCACGTTTCCCTGCAGATAAATACTCCTCTTGTGGTTGGTCTGCTTATTCCCTGAAGAAAAGCTCCCCTACAATGTATCTGATTCCTTACTGAGCGACTTTGTACAATTCAGGAGAAATTAAATTCTGTCTGTGAAGTGTTCACCTTTTGCATGTGCAGTCCATGTCCTGTGGGCACTAACCCAAAGATAAGCATAGCCTGCAACTTCCAGGAACAAGCACACCTCTCACTAAAGGTCCCATTCAGTGCACACTGAGTATCTGCCATCTCAGACACCACTGCCTCCTCATGCAGCCTTCCTCCACAGCTAGTCATCTCCAAATGTTTTTGGAAAGCCCAAGTCTGATGTTCCTCTGCTACTACTTCTATTTTGTGTGTCCGGTTAGCAAAGGTTCTATGACAGACTGGATATGCCAGGGGTACAACAAAGATATGCTTTTACTTCTATATTCAGGCATGCACCCTCCAACTTTATGTGCCAGGGATAGTTGCTTTAAAATTAACACATGTAACTAAGTAATAGAGCCTTTGGGCTCTGCAAATATTAAGGAACTTATCTGACCTACACAGAGACACAATGTTTTAAATGAGGGGTATGGTGGAGCTTTTTACCTGCTAAGAACTAAAAGGACATGAAATGAAGTAGCAGAAATAATGACTGGAAATGCTGATTAAATTTATTACAACTTGGACTTGTAAATCTGAGGCTTCCCCAGCCACATTCTTCCATACCCCACAGAGCACAGACTCCTGGGATCAAATTCTGACTCCAGAACCTCTTGCGAGGCTCTTAGTAAAGTCATAAGGACCCACACAGAAGTCCCTGGAGGCAAAATTTCGTCTCCTGAATTTATGAAAGCACAAACATTACCCTCAATGAGGTGGTCCTCTTCAGTAATATGCATTTTATTGACGACTTCCACTACAGAGCTGTCACTGCCCTCTACCAGTCCACTGTCCTCTGCTGGTCCTGGTGATGGTGCCTCAGCATCTTCTCCTGGTGCTGCAGGTGAAGGCCCATAGCTCTCCTCTTGCCACACAGATGTCAGATCAGAGCTCTCCTCTGCTCCTGCAGGCAGGGGCTCGGTGCCCTCTGGCTCTTCCCTTTTAATGACTGAGTCGCTCTTCTCCTCAATGTCCAGAATCGTGGCTGAAGCCTCCTCTTCTGGCAAATGTTCACTTGGGTTTGACTCCTCAGAAGCAAGGCTCACATGCTCTGCTGGGTCCAACTGTGTTTGGTCAGCTACAGTTTCATGGTCATCTGCAGTCGGGGTGTTTGTACCTGCTGATGCTTTTAGTTACAGTAGGGCAAAGAAAGAAAAGAAGAGAATTGGTGAGTGGGCACATAAGCTTGATGAAAAATAAACCCACAGTAAACCACGCAAGCACTACCTGTCAAAAAGCTCCTTCCTGGCTACAGCCTCTCACAGATCTGCTACACATATCAACAAATACCCAGCAGAGGATAGTGCTGCTCTTACATTAAAAAGAAAGTTTTCATTTGAGGTGTATCATACATTTTTATATGAAGAGAGTTGACCTGTTTGCAGGTCAGTGTCCTATTACACTTTGCATTATCAATCTGAAGTGTTCAGGTGGTTTGCTGGTGACGGAACACTGTGCAAGGAAGCACCTTATCCTGTCCCACAGGATCAATGTGCCAAGTCTGAGGGTGCTGCTGCTCTGGGCTGCATGTGGGAAAATTTTGGTGGTTCTTCCAGGCGGGCTCAAAGAAAAACTAAGAACACTTTCATCCCAGATGATGAGCAGTGTCCACTTCTTAAAACAAAAACCAATTTGTCTGTCTTTTTCAATAGCAAACTACCATTCATAGTATCCTTTACCTAATAAAAAATTCAACAACAGGAAGGCTAAACAAATTAAAACTCCCACTTCTTTCATCTTTTGTCAACATATTAGCTAGTAAAGCAATGGGTTTTGGCAGAAAAAAATTATGAATAAAGATCTGACAAAATTACTCTGACAGGTATTTAAGTATGAAAGTTGACAACTCAAAATGAGCTACACCTACCCATCAGACTGATTTAATAATGTTCTGATTAAATTCAATTTGACAAGAGCTTGTACTTAACCTTTTCCAAAGGAATGTCAGGATGAAAACCATGGTCATTCATGTATGAAATCTGTTTATATAATAATTATGCAACTGGAAAAATGTTATTTTCTGAGAAAATTATGATGGCATTGTCAAAGCCAGTAAGCAGAACCATATGATACTATTCATAGATGAACCTATCTATGTGTGTTCATACAGACATAGATGAATAGGAAAAAAATGTAATAGTTCCTACTCTTAAAACAACTGTTTGGATACTGCTGCTCTCACAGTTCTTTTGAGCCATTCAGGTAAAACACCTCTCCAGCAAGTGTCACCTAGTCAGCATTTGCCTACAGACACAGGGAAGGACAGCTAGGTTGGAAGAAGTGCAAGAACTGGGAATTGTGACTGTCAAGACAGACAGAAAATAACTTTGACTACAACACAGATAAAACCTCATTTGTTGCAAGGAACTGTAAACCCATTCAAGTTCCAACCAAGCCCTCCATATCCAGAGATATGGCTATTTACAATGCAACTCAAACACCGGGAGGTAAGCTCAGCTGCGCGTGTCGGACCACAGACCCCCCCAAGGGAGCACCCTGCCTCTGACAGCAGCTGAGGGGCAGGGGAAGGGGCAGATGGCCCCAGCCCACGGGGCTGAGTTTCAGTCCGTTAGTTGACATTCCTCTGTTAATCTGTCCAAGCCCCTTTTCTATCCGTTTACTCTCAGCCTCCACCATGATCAGTGGCAATGAGGGCTGCAGCCCACTTATACCCCTCTATAAAACACATTCTGGATGGTTTTAAGCCTGCTGCTAGTCATTACAAGTGACAGTTCTTATGTTACAAGAAACAGCAAATATATTTCCCCTGATTACCTTGTCTAGATCTATATCACACCTTGTGTTCCAGGCACTCCATTTCCTAACACGAAGCTCAAGGTTAAACAGATACCCAATTGGAATAACAGCAAGTAAATCTTAAGCTACTCTAACCAGTGACTGAAAAAAAGCAATATATGCTCAGAGACCAGAGACTTGATCTTCTCACATTTTTGTTTTTCATCTCTTTAGACATTTCTAAATATTCACCTTGCTCAGTGCCAGGAGCATTTAAAACCCATGGACAGAAATAAATGAGCCATGAGAAATAGCATGTCATACAGAGTTTTTAATTGGTGTTAGCAGTAAAAGAAACAATTTAGACTTACTATTACTAGGAATCTCCTGCAGCTTCTATAAATATCAGCCTTGTAACTTCCTACTAGCCCTGTCTTCATCAAGATGTTTCATATAAATTGGATTTATGAAATACTGCCACACAACATGAGATCTGCACTGTTGAAAACCCTGGAAGCATTCCTCTGCTCTCATCTGAAATGCAAAGAATTCCCTAATATGGAAAAAAATAAATCCTTCCAGTAATCTGTTCAATACCTTTAAACCCAAGAAGAATGAACATCATGTGGCAATCAAAATTCCTAGGATTCCTTCTAGCTCTGTTTTATTTTTAAATTTATATTTTTTACTTTCCCTGCTGTAGACAATTTCAGCTGGAAAAACAATGAAAACACAGTGAATTTAAGTGGGCCATGGCTACAGTATTTCCCTCTTTGCCTTCTTTCTTTCCTTTTGGGAAAGCCTCAGATTTTTGTGAGTTACAGGTCAGTGGAAGGAAATTAAATACATTTCCCCATATTAACACATTTAGAGACATTGGTGTTTGGTTTTTTTCCAAATAATCCTTTCTTATTAAACTAAATTTGAAAATTATTAACATATGTGGCTGGTAACTGCCCAACTAATGGTCATCTTTCAGCTGTAATTACAAACTGCACTTCATGCTTACCATGACACTAACTTATGTATTTATTACACTTCATAACCTATCCTGACATGAACAGACTTCTAGACAGCATTCTTAAAATACCCAGAATAAATTACTTCAGTTATTTCCCTGAGCCCTTCAGTGTGCCTGTGCAGGTATCTTTCAGTGGAGGATGGAAAGGCAGAAAAACTGGTACATTGACCAAGTGAACAAGAGAGGCAGCACAATATAAAGATATTTCTGCTGGTTCTTTCAGTGGGGCTCCTCAGTTTGCAGGTGTATGCTGGCTCTGTAGTGGCACAGACAACACTCACCTCGTACAACCTGCTATCCTCTCTGCAGTCACAAGTCACAGCACTGCCAGACAACACATAGAAAATAAACCCATACAGACAACATGGATGCTGCAGCCAGAATAACAGCAACAGATGATAGTTAAAATTCGAGAATATAGGAAAGTAATGCAGCAAAATGAAACGCAAACAACATTTATGTACGTGTCTTCAGGATGTATATTTCTCGCGAGGCAAATATCTGTAACTGCAGCATTCAGGTTTGTGTGAAAGTGTTTCCAAACCTCGCTTGGAGCAAAGAGCTAAATGATATGAATATGGAAACAAAGTTCTATTTTATTTCCACTGAATAGCGGGGATATTCTTATGCAACATCCTACAAATACACCTTGCACAAGAAATTAGTCTGCTGTGACTTGAGACAATCACAGCCACAGGAGCACTGCCGGTGCTGTGTCTGGGTGGATTTTGTGAAAAAACAGGAAGGATAGTGGGGTCAGGTATTGCTAGTTCACTATTCCTTCAAAGGCTGGGGGGAAGGTACTAGGTTGACAAGGTACTACACAAAAGGGCCAACATCAGGACCTGTCTAGAAATTAAAACCCGAACAAACAAACGCCGGCGGAGAGGGGCGGAAGAGTACTTAGGCATTAATTCACAAGAAACAGCAGTTTCGAAGCCGTCGCTCACGGGGCGCAGCTCCATCCACAAGCGCGGGCAGAATTAAAAGCCGGGCGAAGCCCGACGGGCTCCTCCTGCCCCCGCGGGGATTCCGCGGCGCCTGCCCTGCCACGGGACGGGACGGGACCACCGGCGGCTGAGAGCAGCGCGACCCTCCCCACAGCGAGCTCCGAGGGCTCCCCCCAGCCCGGCTCCCCCCAGCCCGGCTCCCCCCAAGCCCGGCTCCCCCCAGCCCGGCTCCCCCCAGCCCGGCTCACCCCGCGGCGGTGGCGGCTCCTGGGGGCGGCTGCGGGCGCTGCTGGAGCAGCCCATGGCGGGGCTGCGGGCGCTGCAGCCGCTCCCGACGGCCGGGCCGGGCCGGGCCGGGCCGGGGGAGCAGCGGCTGCAGGAGCCGTCGGGCAGCACCGACCGGCGGAGCGGGGGGGCGGCCCCGGCGATGCAGCCTTAAAACACACCCCCGGGTCAGCCCGGGCCGTCACTGCCCCGGGGGCGGATTGCAGCGCTCCGTGAGGGTGCCACACAGGGGGAGTGGCAGCAGCCGAAAAGTGGACACCGCAGACCCGTGTGCCCCATGAGTTTAACCCCGGGGCTGGGTACGCAAACCCCGCGAGCAAGCTCCGAGCCAGGGTAACATCGAGTAGAGGAGACCCATGCCCCGGGGAAGAGGGTCCAGGTCCGGACGGGGCTATTAGACGGACTTGGAGGCCACGCTGATGTCTGGGGGTCCGTGAATGTAGCTGAATTTATGAACCCGAGACTGAGGGTGTGGGGTTTCTGTAGGGGACCCCAGTCCGGAATGGTGGAGAGGAGCAGCAGGACTGGGCTATCCACACTTACAGTCTATGTGGTATAGGCATGCCGGAGGGATGTGCTCGTACACACACAGGGGCCTCAGCCTCGCTACCGGCTCTCCCTACAAACGTGAACAGAAGGGGATATATCTGTGAGACTGGAAAAGGGGGACCTCTGGGGTCTCAGCAACTGGGAGGCAAGAAAGAACCCCTGGGCTGAAGAGGTCTCTGGATTCAGCAGCCACCTTACTATCAACCGGAAACATAAAATAAAGATAATATTATTTTTATATTTGCTTATAGGCAAATCAGCAGATGTCCAGGAAAGGCCAGGTGGCCTAGAAACTTTCCAGAGAGTACAAATGAAGAATGTTTGCCACACATTTGTTCGCATAAGCAGGTAATGCAATTATTGCATCCAAGACATGTTTCATTACATATCTCAAATTTAATCACCCATTCTTCTAAATTAACATTTTTATCCATGCAGAAACTTGCCCAGACAAATCATATTTTCACTGAACATTTGTGCAGGGTTTGTGATGTCCCACAGGCAAAGTGGAGCAGTAGCAATAACTCCAATAACTCCTACAATAACTTCTGCTTCCTCAGTTTGAGTCAATTTTCAGGACGCTTATAACAGAAAGAAACCCTGTAGGCTGTATCAGTTTCTCCATGGCTATATATAAGATTTTGACCAGACACTTGATAGTGAAATGCTGGTAACTTTAGCATTAGCAAAGCATACTGCTAAGTAAGGACAAAAGTAGAAGTGTGACAAAGGGTTTAGCAGCTTAATAATTCATTTCAGAAATATTTAACATTCATGCTGCTGGTGTGAAACCCCAACAGCGCTTTGGTGGAAATGAGGTCAGTTCCCTACACAGCATGTGTGGGTTCCCTGCTCAGCACAGATGACACCCAGACACCCCACAGGTAGCAAAGTAGAAGTGTCTGTGACTGTGAAGGAGTACTGACAGCTGAGGAGGTTGCCTGGAGACAGCAAATATGAAAGGGAGGGATGGCACCGGATTTCCCACCTTTCTTCTATGATCTTTCAGAGGACAAAGCAAAGAGGATGAGCCACCAGGACAGACTTTTTGAGTACTGGAGGCTGAGGGAAATGAAAAAGGGAAAGCTACATTCAGTTCCTACTCTTCCCTGCAGAGCTTTGTATCTGCTTCCCTCCATGTCCTAAGCAAAGATAAGTTGTGCAGAGTGCACCTACTATCCATCTTACTTAAATAGTGAAGAAAGGCATCCAAGATTTATGAGGCCAGAGAGAACATATGTGGGCTCACTGAAGGGACCAGGCTTCATATTCCTTAAACAGGCCTTGGATAAGATATAGAAGTAGGAATGAAAACCTTAGAGGCATGTGACAGGTGACTCCCAGAATCACTGAATAACCATTTCATGGTCTTCTTCCTTTCTCCCATGAATGAAGAAGTTGGATCTTTTCAGCAGGAAGACTTCAACAGAGCCAATGCTGGAGCTGACATAGGTGGGGCCAGGACAGGACAAGGCTGCACCTCAGTGTATGAGCTGTTTTGCCACATACCAGGCCAGGCTTGGACAACCTGTGCCCTCTACAGAGCATTCAGCACAAACACATTCACGCAAAATAACTACATACTGACCAGCAGCTGCCTCTGTGCCACTATCCTAGCTTTGGGAAGCACAAGAGTGTACAGAGCTTAAAGAGAGTCCCAGAGAAAGTACTGCAAGTGATCCAGCATTATGATGGAAGATGAAAATCCTTGGAAGCCTTCCCATCCATTCCCCTGAGCAGAACACCTCTCATAAGCTCCCTGGCTTCTCTAATCTAAACCACGCTGGTACTGCCCCAAATGAAGACAGTACCAAAGTAGCCACAGAAACCCCCTTTAACAGCAAATAAACTAAACAATCATTTCAAATTAGTTAGTTTTACAAAGAAAAACTATTTTATTCAGGAATATAAATTGGGAAATGAAAATTAAATGTAAACTGTGAGTGTTCATGGATAGCTGTATCTCCAGTGGTAAAGCAACAAATAGCTATGACCTCACATACAAGCAGCAATACACTCCCAAAAGCAAACTTCACAAATATTTCTCTAAGGTCGCAGCAATTTCTAAGTTCCCCAGACCAGTACTACATGATCAAACTTGTTGCAGTCATTCCAGAGCTCACTAGCTGTTAAAAATGTTGAATAGTATTCTTATTGCAGCTATTAAATTTATGTCTATTTTCTGATAGTCTCAATTCCTGGAACTTTCCAGATCATGGTGACTTTTCAAAACATCATGTTATTCATGACTTTTCTTTTTTGTGACTCCTTTTCTCAGCTCTTTGGCTATTCTGTACAGAAAGACCAGTACCTAACCAGGCAACAAAATATTCTAAATTGTTCATTGTATCAGATAATTCAGGCCAAATATTCCACTGACCCAAATTTGTGAAGCTCCACTAAAGGCTATTCGCTGATGCTAATTTATGAACTGCAGAGAACTGCCTTCTGAAATGGCTATTTTTGTTTTGCCTGGGATGTGATGACTTTGAAACTTAGCTCCTAGAACATGGCTTGTAATTTCCTGGAATGGAGGTCATCTGAATATTTTCTTATCAAACTGGTTGGTAGATGCCCACACTTGTGAATTTCTGCACAATTTGGTCCTTAGAAAATACAGCATCCTGTACTGGCACTGTATTTAAGATGGCTACACATCTAGGTATACAAATGTGTGCATTTATATATGTATATGTCTATGTATGTGCATGCACACATATTTCTCAGCATGCTTTCCCTGGCTGAAAATCTGTCCAAGGTGTGCAGATATCCAGGTATTCACAATAGACAGTATTCAACCTCAAGATTTTCCCTGTTCCCTAATAAGATAACCTTTCTACACTTGATCCATTTTCCTGCACATCTTCATTCTTTCCTTCTCATGTGAAAGCTGCTGCAAGGGTGGCCAAGGAGAGGTTTGCATCCAGATCCAGTGGACCTGTGCCTTACTGGGATTCCAAATTCCCAGCGATCTGAAACAAAGAGCTGCATTTGTCTGCCTGACAATATAGAGGATAGTTCGGTGCATGATCCTGTGAAAACCAGATGAACACGTTTGCATTCACGGTAAATGTGATGATTATCAGAGAACACAACCTGTCACTTCTAATAGCCCTGATGTGCAAAAGTAGAAAATAATGGCTGCAGGTGTTCACACAATGTTGTTGTGTAATTGTGCAGAGACTTGACTGGACTACTAATCTAAGCACTGGACTGTATTTTTGCATATTTTCATCCTATCAAAACAGTAAGTTCTGTTCATATTGGTAAAATAAAGATGTAAGCCTAGCTTTTCAAGAGATAAATCTTCTTTTTTGAATTGTGTGACCTCTGGCACCTGAAGGACAGCTACAGATACACTGTCCCCCTTGCAGCAGCTTTAGCAGTGGTAGCAATTTGAAAGCCCCCTCCGTTGCATCACACATTATTTCCTGGAACTTTGCTGGTAACAGGTACCTGTTACCCTCTCAGGCACCTGGTAGCTCTGACAAGGAGCAAGTCCTGACCTCTACCCATTGCCTGCTGATGCTCAGGGAAAGGGGTAAGCAGTGGTACAGCTTCAGATGTTCCTCTGCATCACTGGCTGTCAGAGCAATCCCCACTTTGTCTCAGGGTCAGCAGTGCTGCCATTTCAGCTTTATAAAGGTCTAAGAAGTTCAAAGAATTTAACAGAATGATCCATGGCTGTGCCATAGGGTGCTCATTTTTTCAGTCTTCAAAAGTATTTTTTCTTATTCTTCTTTTCTCTTCTTCTTTCCAACCTTTTCTCTCAACCAACTACACACCATCTACAACAGCACATATAATTAGCACACACACCTTTATTCTTAGTTACTCATTTTACTGCCATTGGATTACCTGCCATTTTCCAGTGAGATGGCCCTATACCCGAAGGTATTATTACCACTGTATTTGTGGGGGCCATGCTTGGGGTTCTGCAACATGGAAAAAAGGTTTCTTTGGGATTTCCCTGCAGAATGGCATGCTGCAGGGATGAGCGTCCATCTGCAGTATGTCCAGTACTGAATCCTTGCAACAGAACTGCTGCAAGAGACCCCATGGGTGATCCTGGCCAGGATCAACACATGAAACACAGGAACTTGCCTGTCTGTCCCCAAATATGTGTATAGCCAGCCAACACGTCTTGTGCTGTCATTTGCTGATATATTGCTGTCAGTGTCAGTACTGCTGCAGGAGCTTCCCTGACTTCCCTTTCTCAGGCACAGTGAGCTGGTTTCTTTTTCCTCAGACCCAAAATGATGAAGTCACTTTTCAATTTTTGGAATAGGTCAATGCTCCACCAGTGACTTCTCTTGCAATGCTCTCACTCTTATTCATATCTCTAGCCGGTGCTTTCTTACACAACCTTATCAGCATTTTAGGTGATGAAAGTGATGAGAGAACTTCAAGACCACTGCTCTCCAGATTGAATTATCTCCCTCTATGTTGATCCCCCTGCTCCTGCCTTCTCACTAGGCAAGCAGAGAGTAAGGCCAGGGTGGGAGAAGCAGTAGGGGAGGGGAGGAGGAGTGGCCCTGCTTTCCCCAAGTACTCTCCATTCCCAGTATGCTCATCCTCACTGCCACACTGAGCACCAGCCCGCAGAGCCCCTGAGCCAGAGTAATACCCGACTCAGCCCAAGAAGGAGTTGATCTCTCTGGTTGGTGAGGCCGAAGCCTTTTTTGTCTCCTAGTGTTGTTTTTATCCAACTTGGACTGGCCCTTTACCTTCTTAAAGGACATTTAAAGGACCACAGATACCCAGGAGAGGCCTTCACAACCACAGAAGGGAGATTTGGGGGGTGAGAGACAGTAGTGCCCATTTCTACATGTATTCCCACCCCCTCAACCCCCAGACAATCCTTATTTTGCCCAGATTTAGAGGCAGAATTTGGGGTTCAGTGACCAAAGTGTCTGTCAGAAACTTCTTTTAGAAATGCAGAGCTTTTTTAAAAGCACGTTACTGGAAAGAACTTGTTTTATAAACCCTAAGGTTGCAAGGGTACCCTTGGAAACAGCTCCCTCTCCCGGAGCCTGCCTGACTCCCGCATCCTGCAAGGTAACATAAGACATGGAATAGTCCAAAGGAGTGGCACCGAGGTCTTCACGAGGCCCACTGAGCTTCATAATATCTTGACAGTAATTTCAACAAGCAAGAAAAGATGAATGTTTCACCAGGCCACAACCAATCGGGTAAAAATATAAAGAATTAAAAGCAAAGTCACAGTTTGATGGTACAAATAACAGCAATGTACCTGAGTGCTGGGGTAGGTGGAGGAAGAGGAAAAGGAAAAGAAAGACAGAGAAAGGAGTTTTCTTTTCAGCTGCCAAAGAAAAGAAAAGTTTGAAGTATACTTCAAAATTGAATTAATTATGCTTTGTAAAGGGATGGAAATTATTTTGTTTCAGTAAGAAAAATTGGACTATAAAGGCGAATCAACATGTAATATTTTATATTATTATTTATATACATATATAGTCTATGTGCTTAATCTTAAAATTATTTCCAGAGAACTTTATCATTAGAGATAGACCAATGTCTGAGTTTCACTTGGCTTATTTAAGCTTCACTTAAGTTTGGTGACATTTTTTTCAACATATCTTATCTTAGCGTAAGCAGCTTAGCTATTAATCTAGGTGCTTAAACTGATCTGACAAATCCTAAGCTTGTTACCTAGAAAAAATGGTTGGGATGATGGTTTGAATTTTGAGCAAAGGCTTCCTGTCACTGACAAATTCCTGTTGGAAATAGTTTGGTAAGGTGTGTGATCATATACCAGAAAACAGTTAGCATGGAGGTAGCCATACCAGTAGAAAGGCATAACAGTATACTGCATGTTTTGCCTTGGGTTTTTAGTTTGTTGCTACATATCCCATACTGGCAAAGACATCAGACTTGCTAAAGCCAGCAAGCACAACACTCTCCCGTGCTTGTGCTAATCCAGGTGAGTCTGGAAAAGCTTCTCTGCTTCATAATTTCACAAGAAAACATATAAGCCGGCGTGCCTTTCTGGTATGGTGTGTCTTCAGAGCACAAAGTCACACCAGCAACAGACTTTCTGTCCTCTGGGTGGATCCCCAGGCCTTCCCTTGGAGGTGTCACAGGGAATCCTCAAAATTCACACTGTGAAAACCCACACTGCTCATCCCTAAGATTCCCGGCTGAGCTGGTGCCCTCTGCTCCTCCCTGTGCCAGCCTGGGGTGCTTGTTCTAGGCCAGACAGCTCTGTGGGTTGGACCACAACTGCCCTTGGCCTGAAAACGGGAACCTCATGTCACAGCCAGCCTGTGTGTGCTCAGTGAGAGTTTTCAAGCTGGTGGTTTCCAGGGTGCACTAGGGCAGGAGGAGGTTTCCCTGCACCGTGACTCCAGCACAGCCAAGGACTGAGCTGCTTGGGGCAGCCAAAGGACACCGCACAGCTGGTGGGAGAGCAGAGCCATTGTCCCGGCAAACGTGGGAGCTGTGCTGAGGGCGCCCAGCGCTGAACTCGCTAACGCAGGTGCCTCAGGTTCAGCACTGTCCCCAGGCTTAGTGGCTTGCTTCATAATTGAAACCTGTGTGACTGTGTGGCCCAGAGCTGTATCCCATGGGACAGGCTGTATCCCACGGGATGGGCTGCATCCCATGGGACAGGCTGTATTCCATAGGAGGGGCTGTATCCCATGGGACAGGCTGTATTCCATAGGAGGGGCTGCATCCCATGGGACAGGCTGTATTCCATAGGAGGGGCTGTATCCCATGGGACAGGCTGTATTCCATAGGAGGGGCTGTATCCCATGGGACAGGCTGTTCCTTACTGCAGCACTGGGGGCTGGTGGGGCTACCAGCCCTGGTGGAAGGCAGGCAGTGCTGCTTTAGCCAGGCAGTGTGCTCAGCGCTGAGACAGGGGCAGGCCACCATGTGTATCCCCTGCCCTACTGCCTTGCAATGCCTGAGAGATTTATTTTCTCTGTTGCATAATTTTCCACATCAGGTCTGTGTCAGCAGTGACAGTTCCCAAGCAGACTGACTGCTCTGTTCTCCTGAGACCACACCTGGAGTACTGCATCCAGCTCTGGGATTCCCAGCACAGGAATGACATTGACATGCTGGAGCAGGTCCAGAGGAGGCCACCAAGATGATTATAGAGGGATGGAGCACCTCTCCTCTGAGCAAAGAGAGAGTTGGGATTGTTGAGCCTGCTGAAGAGAAAGTCACACCAGCAGCAGACTTGCTGTCTGGGCCTCCTCTTGGAGATGTCACAGGGAACCCTCAAAATTCACACTGCGAAAACCTGGGAAAATGCTTAGGCATGACCTAATCGTGGCCTTACAATACCTGAAGGGGGCCCTCAAGAGAGATGGAGGGACTTTTTAGAAGAGCATGTAGTGGCAGGACAACAATGAACGGCATCAAACTGAAAGAGGGTAGATTTAGATTAAATATTAGGAAGAAGTTCTTTACCGTGAGGGTGGTGAGACACTTGAACAGGCTGCCCAGAGTAGCTGTGGACGCCTCACCCCTCTAAGTGCTCAAGGCCAGGCTGGGTGGAGCCCTGAGCAACCCGGTCTAGAAGGAAGCGTTCCTGCCCTTGGCATGGGGATTGGAACTACATGATCTCTAATGCCCCTTCCAACCCAGGCCATCTACGAGTCCGTGATTCTACGACAGAAGACTCCCCGCCCACACCCTCCGGCGACGGGCGCCCAGAGCCCTCTGTGGGACCTGCGGAGGTGGTGGCGGAGGGACGCGAGCCTGCGCACGCGCGCACCAGCGCCCCGCCCTCTGACAAGCCCCGCCCCCTCGTGTGGCCCCGCCCCAGCACGCACCCTTGTGATCAGGCCCCGCCCATTCATTCAGCCCCCGCCCCCTCAGGAGCCCCGCCCCCTCCCGCGGTGTCCCCGCGCATTGGCGGCCGGAGCGCGGGGCGGGGCTGGGAGCGCGCGCGGCTCTCGCGAGATCTGTCTCGGTCGTGGCGCGGAGCGCGCCGGGAGGCGGCCCTTTCTCCGACGGCGCGGCCATCTTGTCGGTGCGTGTGCGGGGAGCGCGGCCGGGCGGGGGGCGCGGCCGGGGGCGCTGCCGGGGGCTGACCGCTCCGCTCCATCCCTCTGTTACAGGTACCGCCCGACCCCGCGCCAGGCTGCACCATGGTGGCCGCGAAGAAGACGGTGAGTGGCAGCGAGGCCGCGCCGGCCGCACGTGGTGGTGGCGGCGGCGGCGGCGGCCCGGCGGGGCTGGGCGGGCCCCGGTGTGGTCCGGGTTGGGGCCTGGGGGTGCTGGAGGGCCCCTCAGAGCTCGGGTAGTGCTCCTCTGACTCGGGCCGCGCCCGGCGGTGGCCGCGGAGCTGGCGGGGGAAGGGGGAGCAGCTGCTCAGCCCTAGTTGCGGCTGGGGCTCAGCTTTTGCATTTCCTGCCGTGTTCTGGCCTCTCTCTTACAGCGGCTCTAACAAGTCTGAGTTTCTTGTTAAAAGGTGGGCGTGTTCGCCTGTGCAAGTGCGCTTCCTTACCTGTCGGAGTGTCACCTCGTATTGCACGGGATTACTTGTTTGTGCTGCCCAGTATCACGCTGCCCTAGGCAGAGACAGACTCCAAACCTGGCTTAGATTTGCAAGGCATAAGTCATATTGGAATTGAGTAGCTGAGCTTGATGAGGCCTGTCAGATACACAGAAATGTCACTGATTTATGTAGATGGCAGCAGCGCTTTGAAATGTGTTTTCTTATTGTAAGATACGTGGGTAAGAGAGAACTTTCTGAAGTTGGGGAAACACGGTATCAGTAACTCCTGTATCAGTAAGCCGCCTTATATGGTTGATTGGCTTTTCTTATTCCATATTTCAGATTCTAGAGAAATTAGAAAAAACTGCTTGTATTTGAAATGTGTTAATTTATGTTTCCTTAATTACGAAAAAAGTAAAGTAACACACAGTAACGCTTTTCTACATCTTCTTCAGAAAAAGTCCCTGGAATCCATAAACTCCAGGCTTCAACTGGTTATGAAAAGTGGCAAATATGTGCTTGGATACAAACAAACTCTGAAAATGATACGGCAGGGCAAAGCCAAGTTGGTCATCCTCGCCAACAACTGTCCTGCTTTGAGGTAAGCAGATGTTTGGGAAAACATTCTCTCTGAGACAGGTTCTTTGTACAAATGCAGCACGTGCTTCATGCTAACTGCTGCCGTGACTTAACGCAGAGGACTTCACTGCCTTGGTCTAGAGTGATGTGAAGTAAAAATGGGTGTGTTGGTGTGTAATGATTTCAGGTCTGGATGTGTTGAAATGCTCCCCGGTGGGTTTTTTTATGTTTCTGTTTTAGAGTTCATACTAGAGAAATTACAGGAGTCTTTTCACACTATGATAGGATTCACTAAGAGTGTATTGGGTCCGAATTCCTGTGCTTTTTCAAAGTAGTGTGTTGGAAAATAATTTTACATCAAAGAAAACCGATAATTGATTTAAAATACTTGAAGCACACAAAATCTGCTGTCCAAGTTAGTTATAAATTAGGGTTCCTGGCCAGTGAAATTGCTTTTTTGAGCATGAAATATTTACTAGCTTCTGTCATTTTCCTTGTTGAATATCTGGGCCCTTTTTATTGTCAAGGGAAATTGACAGACACAAGAAAATGCAAATGTAGAAACCAGAAATTGGATGCTTGAGAAATGGCAGGACTGTTCCAGTAGGCAGCAATTACCAGTGTCAGTGAGGATCCCAGAAGTGCTTGGAAAACAGTATTGACGGCCAGAAACTGGTGGAGGGCAAAACAGGGGAATATAGGTGGCCTTTTAAAGAAAAATACACAGTTCCTTTCTTAGGTAGCAGCAGCTGTATCTCTCTTCAGCATATGGCCACTGTGTATCAGCATTAATTGTTTATGCACTTTGGCACAGCCCTACAGCCTTTCAGAAATCTGCAAATCCTAAAACCTTTATTTTACTGTGTAGAAATGAGTGTGTGTAGGAGCAGCCTGAGGATTTTGTTGTCACATGCCTTCAGTATACATCTGGGTAAGGGCTGCTGATCCACAACACAGGGCTGATTTTGTCTGGCAAGGAACAGCTGTGTTTCTCTGGGTGAAAGGGAAAACTAAGGTTTAAGTGTGATGTGAGTGAAAGCTGCTCTCTCTATTGCAGTCAGTTGGAATTTTTGTCAGTACTGTAACACCCAGTTTTTGGATTTCAGAAAATCAGAGATTGAGTACTATGCTATGCTTGCCAAGACTGGCGTCCATCATTACAGTGGGAACAACATTGAATTGGGCACAGCATGCGGAAAGTACTACAGGGTGTGCACGCTGGCCATCATTGACCCAGGTAATTCCCTCCTACAGGGGAGTGACCAAATGAACATGTATCCATGGTTCCTCCTTTCTCCTGGAGGAGCAGCACTGAGCAAGTAGATCGAAGGGGTGATGACACTTTACTGCCTTTTTCTGTCTGCTTTAACTCTTAATCTCCTCTGACCAAGATGCTGTTCTTTTGCAAGGCCTGGGTTCTTAGAACCTGGAAGGACTGTCGCTTCTGTTTGCACGTAGCTCCTTTTACTGCTGAACCCTGTGAGCATTTTGCCCATCTGTAGGGAGGTTTCAGTGCCTGGGAAGCAGCTTTTCTGAACCCATTAGCTCACATGAGCTTGTGCAACATTCTGTTTACATCAACTCTGTTTGGCTGTTCTTAATCAAAGACAAAGGATTTGGACTTGTCCTACTTCCTAAAATGATACATACAAGACAACCTGTATGCAGGTGGATGCTAATCAAGGATTGAAAATTATAGTAAATACTTTATTTTACAAGTCTGTATTTCTATGGTTTGGTGGCACTCATTCCCACAAAGCTGCTCAAGTTCCTTATATAGACTGCTAATTCGGTGACTTCCCAGCCTCTTTCCAGAATCTTCTAAGAGAAGAATCGCTTTCTTGTTCTGTTGTTGATCAGAATACATACACGTGGGTTTAATGATTTCTGTAATAACTTTCACCAAATGTTCCCTGAGTGACATTGGTTTGAATTTGCTGTTAATTCAGAAAACTTTATTTAGCTTGCTTGTATAAAGAGTAGCTGTAAACTTGAATTTTAAAATGTCACTTTTAGGTTTGGTTCTGGGTGGGTGGGAGCTGCAAGCAAATCCTGCTGCAGTGTAACAAACCTAATGCGAATATTCTCGCTGTCCTGATATTGCCGTGATCAGGGGAGGCTAGACATTCGCTATAGTAAAACTATGCATTGTGTCCTCCAGGACTAGACTGTTGCTCTAGTACTGGCTCTGTAAATGCTAGTGACAGGTACATAATTACTGGAAAAATACCGCATTTGGATTAGAAAAAATCCGTTACTGGTATTTTTTTATCAAATCCATCAAAATTACTTGTTTTTTCCTGAACACTCTGTATTGCTTTTAAGTTGTTTTCTTTTCTAGAATCGCCATGGTGTTTTTATGGGTGGGGTTTTTTCTTTTTGCCTTATTCTTGAAAACACCTTTCTGTGGGTCCTCTTGTGACAATATATTTTTATTTTACAGGTGACTCTGACATCATTAGAAGCATGCCAGAACAAACCAGTGAGAAGTAAATGCTGTAAAGGTGTTATTTCTACAATAAACTGGTATCTTTTAAGAAAAATTTGTATTACACCTTTGTTGGTTTTAGGGAACAAACTATATAAATGACGATTCATTACCACTGCTGTGTTTCCTGTTCCGTTAGAAGAAAGCTTAACAGGATAAAGCTTGCCTGTTTTTTTCTGTAGAAGGTGTGGATCTTGAGAGGTAAGTAGAGGAAGCCTTGGATCATGGCAAGTATGGTGCCAAATCCCAACTGGCTAGGGCTTCCTTAGTGTTTGGGTTTGGAATGCTAATGCAAAACCAAGACATAACATGAGGGACAGTGGCAAATTTGGGACATTGGTGGGGGATCCTAGGGTTTACTTACACTGGAATCATTCATGGTGTTTTTACTAATCACAAATGCATTATTCCCTTTGTCTTTTCCTTCCAAGAGTCTGTATCTGTTAAAAGGCAAACAGGATAGCTGCTAGATGTGTGACATGCTCGCAGTAAGATACCAGTTAATTTCACAAAGCTGATTTTAAATTAGTATCCTTTATTTTAGTTTTTCAAAGACGTTAGAGACAGATGAGTTGGTGTTCTCAAGTCACCACTGCTGAGAACATCAGTATCTTTTGTGCCTGTTTTGTGCAGGACCACGACTGCAAGATGTTCTTTATTACTAGGGATTGTTGAGGTGCCAGTGCTTTGCTGACAAGTGATAAAAGAAACACCTCATGAAAATCAGTATGTATGTGCAGCCTTGCAGAACTCCAGAACTTGAAGAATTCCAAAGTATGCCAAAGCACAAGGTACCTTTCAAAGTTTGCTGTTACGTATCCATGCATACTCATTAGCTTATCTGAGATGACTTGCAACTACTTTGGCTATAAAATGGATGAAGTTGTCCCTTCCCATTTGGAGATAGTAAAGATGCAAACCAGTGTGTGTCAAAGCAGCAGAGGAAGTGTCTACCTATTAAACCATGGATTTGGATAAGTTGCAGCAGAGGGGAAAGAGTGAAACTTTAAGGCACTTGAGTTGGCCAGAATGGCTGAAAGCAATTTGCTGGCTTTGTGTTGCAGCGTTTGACAAACAGGTGTGCAGCCAGCTGTATTGCCCAAAGAATGTTTTCATAATTAAAATAACTTTGCATTTAGGAAAGTTAGAGAATCTGAATACTGACCAAGGGACAGCAGGAAGAAGTTGGATAGTCTGGATGTAAGAGCAGAAGTACTGGAAACTTCAGATTGTGATGCTCTGATAATCCAGCAGACTTCTCACTTTGTGCATTTACTTTCATCACAGTTTAAACACAAAGGTATAAACTTGTATTTTTTACTTCTGACTGATTTCTGTAGTTTACTCTTTTTTTGAAGAATCCAAGTCACTCCCAATGGCTGTGAAATGCCGTCCCACCTGCTCTGTGTTCTGTTTTTATCTCTGTGTGGATACATAGAACTATATCCACACAGAGTTGGTGCTTAAAATACTAGCAGAGTGGAGAAGGGAAATACAGAAAAGCAAGCCAAAAATTCATACCCTAAAAGTACTTAAAAACATGGAGGTTTCACTTCAAAAAATAACAGCATTTTATTACTTTGCATAGCTTATTTCAGTTGTTTAGCTCTGCTTAATTAGAATTTTTGCTAGTTACTAAATTGTTTATATATATAAAATTTCAACACTTCTTTTCTGCATTCAACGTAAGACAGAGCACATGGCATATAGATGCAGGGATCCAAAATACTCTTTTCAACTTCAGACAAAAGGATTAGTTTTTACTTTGAACCGATTTAAGAAAATAGCTCTGACAAGTTTGTATGTATAAATATACAGTGCAGCATACACTTTAAATTCTCATCAGTATTTTAGCCTGTTTTCCAAGTCTTCCATTCTCTTCGTCATTTCTTCCAGTACATAAATGTTAAGGAAAGAGAGGTACTGATGGGATTCATTAATACAAAAAAAAGTAATCTGCTTGATAGTTACAGTCCATAAATTTTCACTTGTTTCTCCTCTTTGACTTCCAGTGGTTCTAATACAATACTCCCCTGTATTTTCTCATTCTGATTTGATCAGCTGAATCGAGAAAGCAGTGTGAAGCCACATTCATTAACAGGCATACCTTGACATGGAGTTAAGACCAGAGCTTAATAAGGAGGCTGATAGTTCTGAAAATTCCCTTTTTTTAAAGGGAAGGTAAATATTTATCCTATTTAATGCTGTTAAAAATGTTTCACTTTAATCAGGTAAAAAACTGCATGAAACTAAGAGTATATTATGAAACTGGGGCTCTGAGCCTGCAGTAAAAATGTCTGCTGCTGATCTGTTCCTGTCCTATGGTCGTGTTAGCACTGGGTACTGTTTTTACAAAATCAGTGGTTTCCAGACAGATGTGAAGTAGAGCACAAGCTCTACTAGATCCGTGGGATCTAGGGCTGTCTCCATTTTAAGTAAGAAGCTTTAGCAATGCAGAGCAGTGTACAGCATCATCTTCCTGAAAAGCACTTCCAGCTGGCAGGAATGCTGTGTCTGCTGGAGGAGGAGGTTGGACCAGTCCTGTGTACCTGAGCATCTCTCTGAATGCTCAGGGGAAGCTGAGGAGACTCAGCATCGAGAGGGAACTGAAGGCACTGAGGCCTACCTCAAAACGATGAAGTTGCTGCACCCCACTCTGCTTGCTCATCTAGTGTCTTGATTTCAACATTTAAGGTCTTACACAAGGCAGAAGGGAGAACTGGACATACAAATTGGAATCTTTGGTAAGTGGCTGTTAGGAATTGGTATGGGTAGACAGCTTTTTAGATGACTTTGACTTCTGGATTTGGCCAGAACATCCATGTACTCTATCCCTTTCTTCCCCCCTGACAGCAGGAGAATGTGTCCTCTTGCTAGTAAAGAGCAATAGTCAGTGTCCTGCTGCTGCTGTGGGCACTAGCCTTCCTGGACCTCGAGTCTGGTAATTCCTCAGCTGTCTTGTCTTGCAGAAGGGATTACTCTGTGCATACTGGCATCATGTGAGCTGCTTTCTCTGCAACATTCATGTTTCTCAAGTGTTGACAGAAGCAAAGTTCAAGCAGTTGAAACTGCATTCAGGTACTGATAGAAAAAGTTAAACGCAGCTGGATACAGATCATCAGGAGTTCAGACTGATCCCTCTAAATTTGTATTCTGTAACTGGAGGTAGTTTTGTAGCCAGTTTTCCCTCTCCCACCCCTCAGGTCTCTGGATGAGGACTGGCCAGCACTCTAGATCTACAGTTACCAAGAACTAGTGTATCACCCCATATCTGAGCTGCTCTTGAGATAACGCAGAGAAACGACGTTTGTAATGGAGAGGAAACTGGATGGTTCATATTCTGTTCAAGGCAGTGGTTGCACAGTGCTCTGAGGAAGTGCTTAGCACTGTTCCTATCAAAATCCATGTCTCTGGCTCAGTGTCAACAGCTTTTCCATTACCTTGAGTCCTTGGATTAAAAAGCACAGGGTTGCCTGTTCAAATTTTAAAGCAAAAAAGGATGTGTTGCTAAGGTTTGTGTTCTTTGATTCTGAGTAAGCTCAGAGTTCCTTGTAGCCCAGCTGCAGGAGATGACAGCAAAGAAGCTGAGGCTTCTCCTGAAGGGGCGAGGAGTAGTCTTTCTTGTCAGCATCTGGGCTGGAACTCTCCATGTCTAAATAACACTCTTAAGCATGTGGGAAATGACCTAGAAATTTTTCTCCCAAGTTATTTGGAGAAGTCCCTTCAGAGAAGGGCACTTGAGCATTTGAAGCACCTAGCAATAACCTTTCCAATGGCTTTCTCCCCCTTTATGAAATAATTTTATTTTGCATGGAATAATTTAATTGAGACCAGAACATGATTCCCTAAAGTGGATTCACTTGGGAAGGTGAGCGAGTGAAGCTGTCTGATGCAGGTATGTAAAATGGCTGGAGATAAGGTCTAAACTGGTAGGCAATGTTTTGCATCAAGTTAACAGAGCCCGCTGTGGTCCTGCCTGCTGTCACAGCCACTGAGGGCTCTGTTAGCCTCACTCTGGACAGACTGTTCACAAGTTCCTCAGTCTGAATCTGTTCTTGTCTAGGAAGCACAGTTATGAGCTCTTGGTATCACTGTGCTCTTCTGTGCAAAAAATTAAGTGCTTACTGATCTTTCACAGAGAGCACTTTTAATAGATGTGATGTCTTCTTACTATTTATTTGATCAGACAGAAGCAGCTTTTGTGAAGGAAACAGGAATTTGCTGCATAAATAGTGCATAAATACTGTATGATTTGCTGTACTGCCAATTTGCTGCTCTTGTCTCGTGAGATATGGTGGATGTTAGTGCAGAAGCCTTTACACTTACAGTTTCCTTGAAAAAAACAGAATAAGGGAAGGGACAGAAGCTGCTCATCTGCACTTTGCTTATTTTTATCTGCATTTCTTTTGATGCAAAATTAATCAAACCTCAGTCCTCTGAATTCCTCTTCACCTGGAGTATGGTTTTAAATGACTCACTGCATCTGGTGCCTTACCAAGCAGTTCAGAAGGGAAACATCTCCTGTGCCTAGTAAATGCTATTTCAATACCACCTGAAGAAGTAACCCAAAGCAAATAATGTTAGTCTTGAATTTGACTAGTTGTTTCTTTGCTGTCCCTGAAGGTGTTTACTGTTAGGGGCTTTGAAAACTTAAGATCTTTACTAATATTTTGGTCCCTTCTATGAAGGAGACAGATTACAGGTCTTGAAGGTCTTGCTTCTTGGCGGTTATTATGTAGTTTAGATTTTCATTACAGTAAATCGATTTGAGCTATGAAGGCAGTTTAGATTGGATGTGCTAAAATTATTGTTTCTTTTAACCTGCCCTTCCTGTCTTAAATATAAGAATTCTTCTGAAAGGATATATCGCTCCGTGAGTTTTCTTACTTCATTGGTTGCATAGTTCTGGAATGTCACAAGGCTTTCACATTTGCACTGCTCATTATCTTTTAAAGCTTTTGCTGAAAAACAGAAACCGTTATGAAAGGGTAAATGCTGAATAAATCAACTGGGATGAGGGAGTAAAGGACAAGGCCTTAAAAATTCAGAGAAAATTCAGTCCAGCTTCCTGTTCTCAAAACAGGTCAACATCCAAAGGAATGCTGGGGGCAGATTTTGTAAATACTGGAAAACAGTAAACAACATGTAGGCCTGTATAGTGGAGAGTGGTCTGGGTTATTCTAAGCAAAGGTAACCTGATTACCTGTTGTTGAGTGACTGTGACTGTCTTCAAAAAGATACTTGTGATGTATTGCAAGATGTGGACAGTCAATGACATCTGTGACGGCTATTGTGGTTGATTCAGGTCCTGCAGGAAACCCCCCCAAAAGTCTAAAAATCAAACTCATTTAATTATGCTGTATTTTTTTTCTACTCACATGCACTGAGTTCTCCTTAATTAGTGAGTAATCTCACTGATTGCAGTGAGGATCATTCATGGGGAGGACTAGGGGCACAAAGATGCGCAGGAACCGAGCTGTTAGGCAGTATTTGCTGTATACATGATTGCAGAACTGAACGGGAGCTGTGAAGGTCTCTGTGAGAAACAGAAGTGACTGAAAGCTGAACATGCTTGAAGTGTCAAGTACAGTGTTGAAATACAAGTTTCCCCATGAAGTAATTTGGATAGTGTAAGAAGCATGCAGCCGTGCTTTCGTTACAGTGAATCTCAATTTTTGCATTGCAGACAGGAGGGTGGCTTGGAGGAGAGGGATGCAGGGGAATGGGATGAACCTCACAATCTTAGGTGAACTGTGAGGGTTCTCTACAGAAGGTGGCATGAAGAGGCAACTTAGCAAGGACACAGAGTTAAAACAGCCAACCTGTAGGCTGTGGACCAGTCTTATGAAGCCTCCCAGATGATGGATCCTGCGGGTGAGGTGACTCTCTCAAGGCTGGTAGATAGAATTGCCAAAGGAAATGGTGTCACAAAAGGAGCAGTAAAAATATTCACGTTCCTTGGAAAGGGAGATGTTACCAGTAACTTAGTGTTTGTCTCATTACACATGGAGAATGCCTCATACCTGTGCAGTTTAGAAGAGGTCTAGTGTTGATGGAAACTCCAGGACTTGCCCTTCAACTCAGACTATTAGAAGAACTCTCCCAAATTTAGAAGTACTTTATGAATAGATTAATAGTAGTGAAGCAATCTGAAATGACAACAATCTATTTTGTGTCCTTTAGTGAAAATTCCTGCATGTTTCATTATTGTCCATCAGTCCTTTGGGGTGAGCTGAATAAGAATAAAAACTGCTTGGAGAAAGAACTGATCAGGGAGTTGGGAGTGTTTAGGTAAGAAGGGTGAGTAAAGTCTATTTGACGCACTGCAGTTATAAGCAAAAATACACGTTTTTAATTTATGAAGAACAGCCTTTAAAACATAAAGATTTATTTCAGACTCTGCACACTCATCTGTTTAGTCAAAAGGTATTGGGAGAGAAATGGAAACCTCTTCTGTCCGTAGGTGTATCTACATCAGCCGTCCTGTGCACTGCCCCTTTCTTGCCACGAGAGGGGAGTGTGGAGGCAGATTTGGTTCCTTAAAAACAGGTTCTTTTTTTAGAAAATAAACAATTCATCTTGAACTGACTTTGGAGCCCTTAATGGCCCAGATGAGCAAAAGAACATGTATTGACTTTATCGACTATGCCAGGGGAATGGATGGAGCATCTGGAACCCAGAGCTCCTACACTGAAAGTGAATGTGTGAGGGTTAAAGGTGTCAGTGCAGACTCTCCTGCTACGCCATGAAGATGCAGTAGGGAGATGGAAGATGCATCTGGGCCACCCAGGTTTGCTGTAGCTATTGGGATCCCTGCTGTTTAGTCTGTTTTGACAGATGCACAATAAATATATACAGCTGTGTTAAGTTGCACTGGGAAGGAAATGAGACCCTCTTGGGTAGGGGCTGGAATGACTGAGCATGGGGATCAGGGAATGAATAGAGATGAATGGTTGAATAAAAGGACCAGAGATTAGTGGCAAGAACTACAATATTTGTATATCTCAGAAACTCTGCATGGGAACTAGCTGCTCAAAGGAAGAGATTTTGAAGAAGAGTTCAGGGCAGAGGTGTGGGATGAAATCACAAGTTAAGGAATGAAACAAACTGGGTGAGGACTCTAGCAGAAGAATGATCAGCTAAGATGAACCTTCAGTGTTTGACGTTGGGTAATGATGTGCTCTAGAAGTTCCTCAAGAGCTGCAGGCTAATGAGGGCGAATGTTTAGGAGGGACAGAGGAACTGACCTGAAACGTTTGAGCTTTGGACACAGAATTAGGGACAGAAAAAAGGCAGATACACTGGTAGTGGTATGGCAGAAGTTCTTCAGTTTGGAATAGGAATTGGGCATTCCAGGAACTCCTCTTCAGGCTTCGGAAACCGGTTGGGGCTCCGAGATTTCTGATCTCATTGCCTCTGTAAAGCTGAATAAACAGACAGGCAGTGACAGAAGCTGCTCACCCTGAATCCCTTAGTGAAGTCAGTGCAATGAACAAAATTGTTGGAACAATTGAAATTGGGGAGGGGAGTTTGTTTTTAGTGTTCTGTTTTGTAACAAAACACAAGTAATTTAAGAGAAGCCTTCAAGAAAGTGTCAGCAAAAGCAGCGTCTGAATATTTGCTGCACTGATAACGATCTGCAATGTAGACAGAGAACAGAATGTTAACCAGCAGGCTGCTGAGTACTGTCATCTGATCAGGGCTGGGGTCTGGTGACAAAAATAGTATATGACCATACAATTAAAGGCTCATAATGCACATGCTCAGAAAGGGGTGAAGCCACAATCATGTTGAGTATGTATTATGTATGACATTGCTGTTGCCTCGTTAGTGCTTCCAGTCATATGAGAAATTAACATTAACCAAGGCAATGAAAGGGAACCTTCCGACTGAATTCCTCTTAATAAGAAGCAAGAGAAGAAAAAAAACCCTCTTTTTTTTTTTGCCTTTGCTACTAGTCATCAAGAATAATTAATAGTAATCAGCAGCTATTCTACAAGGCAGATGCTTTCTTGCAGAATAAAAGGAAAAAGCCTTACCCCCAAGAAAATATTTGGAGGGCTTCTGATTTAGTTGGAAACACACAGCGCATCCCCAGCTGGGAATGAGAATGAGAGGCTTTTTGTCAGTGGAGTCCATCAGGTTCACAGGATCTCCCACTGTCCTCACAGGCTGGAGCCTCAGAAGTCCTCATCTAAGGACCAAGGCTGGAGCAAAAATAAGGTAATTTCTGTTTCAAAGGAAGGAGAAAATTAGGCTGTAAAAAACAGAAGGAAAAAAAAGAACTTTCAGCTTGTTTAACAGACTTGGAGGCAGAATTTCTGGTGGAATGAGTTGATGAGCAATAGGTTGTCCTGGAGTGTCCAGAAAAACAAGGCTGGGTCAGTTCCTCAGCTGACAGGTGTGAGGCATTCATTGCCTGTTGGTGAGAGAGGAGGAGGAGGACAGAAGCTAAGGCAGTTTCTAGAGCTGTAGACTAGAAACTGCCACAAAGGGGCAGGATTTACTTATTTTTTCATACGGTAAGTAATATAGAAAAAAAAAAATATAATCGTGCTTGCTAACCACTGCTGTAGGTACATGAAGGGTGTATTTCCATCACTGAGCTCTGGGGCTTGTTAATGAATGAGAATTATTATACTGAAGTTTGCTAATGAGTGAGAATTATTATACTGGTTGCCAGACAGTTTTGGCTTTGGCATCTCCACGAGCTTTTATGATGACATGCTGTCATCAGCAGATTATCTGCCTAATAGGAAGGTTAAATGAACTGACTGGATTTCATGTTATAGTATTTAGTATTTCAGAAGGATGGAACTGGGACTTCTTAGGACTGAAAGATGGAGAGTGTACAAGCTAGGAAACATCCTCAGATTCTTTTTTACAGATTCTTCCTTGACATCTGTTTGAGGAAGAAATGTGCTCTAGCCAATTTTACACAGTAAAGTTAAAGAAAAGGCAAAATGTGTTTGCATTCAATTCCAAGAAAAACAACCAAATAAAACCTAGTAAACTTAAGTCTTCTTGCACAATTCTAGTCCTATCACTAATACTATTCCTAGTGTTTCAGGTACCAGTTTGAATGTACAAATAATACTGAGTCCTGGGAATGTGTGAGTGGGAGAGATATGCTCTCCTCTGGCTGAACAGCTTTCATCCCAGCTCATGTTCCCCTTCCCCCTGCAAAACTTCAGCTGGGAATGTTTATACAGAGGCTGTACGTGCCCGAGTGAAGAAGGGTTCTTTCTAAAACAAACCTTCCACATTTGTGGAGCAAAACTTGGAGCTTACAAACAACTGAAATCCACTCTTTGTAGCTGTGCATGTATGTTCAATGAATTATTTTTAGTCTTCTAGAAAAAGGCACAGCAGCTCTTGATTTATTTTGCTGTGGTTTAGGTTACTGCTACTGGTCTTATGAATATTTTTTTAATTCTCATTAAGCTATTACAAATCCCTCATTATTTTCCTACATTCCTAGCAAAGTAGGTCATACCTCTTTGGTGGGGTGGGGTTTATTGCATGGCTGACTTAACTGTAGAAATAGAAAAGGGAAGGAGCAATTGATTCTTCTGGGCATAGAAGTGCACATTTTATCCAACCTTTATGAAAATAGAGGAAGGATAATTCCATATACCTTTACCCAGTGATAGATTAACGATGTATATTCCTCATATATTGAAGGGTAGAAAATCTAAAAAGCAAAACACCTGTAAACATTCACTCCTCTTCTGTCTCAAGGAAAGTAGAATTTTACCTTCACAGATTTGGGCTCTTAGCTCTTCACTTATGTCCTCCAAAGCTGTGAAATCTTCAGCATAGAAGAGATGTTTATATGATGGCTCAGAAGCAATTTCCAGCAGCTCTTCCTCAATTGCTTTTCCTATTCCAATTGCGTAGATGATTATACCTGGATTCAAAAGAAATTGCACATAATTATTACTTCAGTTGTTCTAATTCTAAACACTTGTTCCTCCATGAAAGGAAGATATGAGACAAAGGAAGAGCACAAGAAATGTATATGCCGTATAGCTTCAAAATCAGTGTTCAAGAGGCTTTATATGCTTTAGTTACTGGGAGATTTGTAGAAACCCTCTGGTTTGCTGTAATTTGACATACAGCTTTTAAGTTAAAGAGAGGACAGTTGCTGGGCCAATACTGATAGTAAATGGTCCCAGAAAGAGCCACTGTAAAACATCCAAGGGAGGCACACAATTCAGCCTCACAATTGCACTGCAAGTCCCTAGTTTGTGTGTCTGTGTGTGTAGAGTACAGCCAATAAAGCTAATTACTGGGTTGAAGGGAAGACCTGTTACATACTAGCAAATGGGACAGAATCCTGAAAGATGGCAGTAATTTTTCAGAAAAATAACAAAGTGTTTCACTGAGACTAGATTTTTGCACTCTAGGGGACATAAGCAGGCTGGGAGGCCCACTTGGGAGGGTAAGAATGGGAAGACAAATGATTTGTGGGGCTAGGAAAGGGCGAGCCTTACAACAGCGATGCTCAGGACAAGTATTTCCCCAGCAGAGGTGCTAGGGGGAAAGTACATGAGGATTTGTAGTTTTCTTAACTCTGAAAGCACGGAAGGAGGTTCAGAGCCTTCTCAACAGATAGATTTCCAAGAAGCAGGGAGAAACTGATCCAATTTAACAAATGCAGCAGTCATGCTGACGTTTGTTGCTTTTTAAGGACTTGGAGATATCAGTGATAAAGTATTCAAGGTCAGTTTCATATTCAGCATTACTACATTGGCTATGCTGCAATTACACAGGGGATAGGTTTGGCTTGTAGCATTACAGTATCAGCGCAGACAGTCCAGAACTGAGATTTCATTCAGCAAGTAAAGGTTGACTTGCACTTCTTTGCTTCTTTTGTAAATCTTCCACGTAGTTTCACACCTCACCAGTTAGCCCATTAAACATTGGGTTTTTAAAACAGTATTTTAAAACGCATATTGTTTATAGTTCATTGTAATGGCACCCTAGTTAGCACATCTTCTCATATCCTTGGGCATTTTTTCATTTCGTCCCTGCAGAGGTACCAGTCCTGACCAGTGCTATACTATTCCTATCTAATTCTGCTTGCTGTATTAAGTCAATAAAACAAGAACAGAAAAAAAGATGTGCAGAATCTTCTAAAGTCTGGCTATTTTCCCTGTGTTGTGGGCCATCAGCCATGGTTGTTAAAGCAGTTTCTCATAAAATAAAACTTTTGCAAAAAAAAAAAAAAATAAAGGATGGTTTATTTTCTTGAAAAGTTTTGGAAGTTTTCAGTTGACTCCACTGAACAGATTAAAAGTTTCTCATTTGTGGTACAGGTGTCCTAGAGAATGACTTTCTGCCCAGACATATTAGAAATTAAAAGTCACTGGTTTTCAGTCACATTTCAGCGTTATCACCTGATAAGGCACATAGAAACAGAAAGACAGACAACACTACAGCTATATCCTTTTGAAAAGAGGACCCATCTTTCTTCCAGAGCACTGTCAGCACTATAGAATTGGTTCAAAATAACAGAGTATATTCTGTAAACAAAATGATAACATTGCCAATTATTACTGTAGTATTTCTCAAGAGGATAGATTTCTGTATTTTGAAGAGACAGCTTGGGTTGGGGCTTTTCTTATTGTTTTCTTAGAATTTCTGATGAAGTTCCCAGATCTCTGCATCAAATGTCCACCCTCAGTGGGTATGTTCAGGGCACTGCATGGCATGCCAGGTGGGTAGTACCACTACCTGGGCATGGCACAGAACCCCAGTGGTGAGACCTCACCAGGGGTCCCAGGGATGAGACGTGCCTGGCAGCAAAGGCTCTTATGAACACCAAAGGTCCGATGTGCTGCTACAGTGGTCACTGTCCTAGCCAGACACCTATGGCAAACGTTCTCTTGATTAACATACTGCAGCACATCCAAACAATTACTACATCTTATTTCTAACAATATTTGTCTTTTAGGACTAAACATCAAAAACACCTCCACTTACCATTTCGCTTTGCTCTAGTAGCCCACTCGGAGACTTCATCTTGGGCTCGTCCATCCGTAAACACAATGGAGATTCGAGGGACATTTGCTGAAAAGGGTCTTGCTCCTTCTGTTTCTGTGAAGCTCCTCTCAACCATTTGCTTCAGCGCCAGTCCTGTCATGGATCCTCGCCCCATGTATTTCATTTGTGACACAGCTTTCTTCATGTCTTTGGCTGAGCTGAACTGCCTTAATGTAAACTCTGTGCGAACCTCCGTGGAATACTGAAGCAAACCA
Source organism: Dendrocincla tyrannina (assembly GCA_035047865.1). Classification (NCBI taxonomy): domain Eukaryota; kingdom Metazoa; phylum Chordata; class Aves; order Passeriformes; family Dendrocolaptidae; genus Dendrocincla; species Dendrocincla tyrannina. Next base: position 128,704,797 of record JAWWMP010000081.1, on the reverse strand, counting down.
ACTCGAGCAGCTTTGGGTGAAATCTCAAGTGTATCCAAGATTCCTGAGACAAACTCTTTTACTATTTCAAAATTATCCTCTCCAAGACTTTTTGATCCATCAATCACAAACATCAGGTCAAGCGGGCCTTCAGTGCATCCTGTGAAATGAGCAGCAGAGTGTTCAGACCACAAAAGCTTCACAAAGCTGGGAAAGGGATCTAGATACCCACAGACTGCAAAATTCAGACATCATCTGAAGTACCCTGTCCCTGGTGTGTCCAATTTTGTCCGTATGTCTGAAGATGTTGTGTATTGTCTGTATCAAAAGCTAAGTGTGCCTGTGACTGAGCGTTTAACAAAAATATAATCAGAGTGCATAATTACTGAGACATACTGCTTTGCAGAACACTACAACTCTTCAAAATACAGCAACAATCAGAAAATTCTAAGAATGCCCGTTAAGCAGAGAGAACTGAAGAACATAGCTAGGATACAGAAACAGAGTTGCCAAAATTTTCTTCCAGGGATAAGCCAGTATGCTAACTTTGCATTTGTGTAGATGAGCAGCACTGAGATACACGGAAGAGAATTAGAGAAGCTGCTTTTGTACTGCAAAAGTTGAAAAACAGTTAAAAAACTATAGGTGAGAGAATCAGAATTGGTTAGATAAGGGTTGTTTTGCTTGTAACTAATAATCTTGTAATTAGAAGGCTTTTGTATTGCTGCAATTAACCTTTTCTGTTTACCCATTAAACCTGGGAGTTTGTCAGAAGATGGACAAGTTTGGAGTTCGGATACCTTTTGACAAGCGCACATGCAAAAATCAAACTAGTTTGTAGGCAGTGTGCATCCATGATGAAGTTAGGGAATTTAGGGACCAGGAAATGTCTTCAAAGCTGCAGACTGCTTCTGCCAGGTGGTTTTGGTTTTTTTATTCTGGAAAGCAATTGTGTTCAGCAGGCATAGACTAGTGTGCTTTCTGCAAGGGCTAGCTGCAGAGATGCTTAGCTCTTATTTGATCGATGAAGCTACCAGGGAGAGTTTGCCATCCTAAGGAATGTAAGATTTGCTTCTTAGTCTGGATCAAATAAACTGACCTCCACTCATCTCTGATCTTTGTACAGGAAGAATGCTGTAAGCACTATACATAAGAGAATTGTGCAGCAGAAATTACTCTGACTGCCGAAATAACTGGAGATGTCTGTTATCAAGTCAATGAAGAAATAAGGAATTTTCAGCTTTAAAGCTTGGACTTTTCTTCCTGGAAAATATCTGTTTTAAAACTGCCCAGGAATTCATTTCTTCAGTCGTCTAAGAAAAAGATGCCTCACACGTACTAAGGTGAAGCAAATGCAATGAATAAGAATATCAGAACTACCTCAGTATCTTTGTGTAAGTCAAGATAGGGCAGCAGTTCATGGTGCATGGTTTTAGTTAGGATTGAGAATAGCCACAAACAGGTTACCATTCTTTGGGTAATCACAGTCTCCTCAACTAAGGTATCCATTTTAGCTGAATAAATGTTTTACTGAGCTCCAGTGGAAGAATTTCTCCTCCAAGTATTAAGAGATGAGACAAATGCATGTCACATTGGAACACAAGCAATAGAATTAATGGTATTTAAAATACAGTATATAAGGATAGAAGATCCACAGTATATGAATCTGATTAAAGTGCACATTCCTTGATAATAAGATTCCAGTTTGGCTTTTTTCCTGATGCTTGGAAAGAATTATTATTGTACTTGATGCTATACCAAAACAACTGTTCCAGTTTGATAGTTTTTTGCTTACGAGAGCGTCAAGTTATTTGTTTGAGACATTTTCCACTACACACATATGTCTTGGGCTTTCAAATATTATATTATGTTTGACATGAGAAGGCATGGCAGTGTTCAAGGCTGGGTTGGATGGGGCTTGGAGAAACCTGGTCTAGTGGAAGGTGTTCCTGCCCATTGCAGGGGTGTTGGAACTACATGATCTTTAGGGTTCCTTCCAACTCAGGCCATTCTATGATTCTCTGATTTTTTTTGAAGTGAGGTCAGTTAGTTTTAGAAATCAAAGAAACAAATGCTTTCTAAATAAAAGATACTTACTTCTGCATGTTTTCTGATCCTCTTTTAGTACATATCCCTCCTGGCATTTGCAGATGTATGAATCATCATTATTAACACAAATATGCTCACAACTATGGTCAACTGATTTGCAGACATCTTTATCTAGGAAAAATTGAAATATTTATCTGTATTCTATTTAACATACTTACAAATTCAGAGACTGTAAACATAATATTTGAACAACATATGACAAAGGAGTATAACATCTTTGTTCATTAAAGTAGCAATGCCAGAGTGTGTGAAGGACATAATGAGTTACTTACCTCGACATGTTTTCCCATCTTGTCGCAGGACAAAACCCTCATGGCACTGACAGCTGTATGAATTGTTATTATTAATGCACACATGTTCACAGCCATGGTCAATGGATTTACACAGGTCTTTATCTGAGAATTGTTAAGAGAATTTCCTTATTAGACCACTTTTCAAAGGCAAAAAACATGCCATGAAAAAGCTTTGATTGAAATTGTCTGTTATTTCTTTTATAACTAAAAACCAGATTCTCCATAAAAGTTTCAGCTACTCACTCCTTTTCACGTTTTTCTGTCTCCCCTCAATATAAATCCCTTGTGACACTGACACATGTATGAATCATCAGTTGGAACACAGACATGTTCACAACCATGGCTGACTGATTTAAAAACATTTTTAGCTTGGAATAATGAAAATTGTATTTATCACAGTTAGCAAAGTAAATAACTTTCACAAAATATAAAATTATAACAATAATTTTCCATGAAGGAGCTCACTTCCATGGAGTCGATTCTATATTAGACACAAGTAACACTACTTGTAGTGCAAAAGTAAAACTACTTTTGCATAGGGTGTTCCATTAACAGATCAGGAAGTACAAAACACAGATTAAATAACTTACTCCTGCAAGTTTTTCCATCTTCCCTCAGTATGAATTCTTCACGACACTTGCAGACATAGGAATCATCAGTATTAACGCAAATTTGTTCACAGCCATGGTCAATCGAGTTGCAAGCATCTTTATCTGAGAAGAGCGGATGGTGTTTGTGAGGTGAGGCTCATTAGGGAGAGGTGGTGTCCTTTTTTTAACCAGTCCAAATAGTTGGTAATCACAAGCACACCCATGTGCAAACACTCACAGCCCCAGCACTTGAAAGCCTCAAATTAAAAAGTACTTTTATAGCTCAGGCTACTCACATCTACATGTCTTTCCATCTTCCCTCAGTATGAATGTTTCATGACATTGGCAGGTGTAGGAATTGTCAGTATTCACACAAATTTGCTCACAGCCATGGTCAACCGAGTTGCAAACATCTCTGCCTGCACACAGGAGAGTTGGTAGCCAGCATACATCAGCAGATGTCTTGATTATACATGTAATTCATCAAATATAGTTCTCATGCTACTTACTTCTGCAGGTTCTCCCATCATCTCTCAGCAGGAACCCATCACGGCATTTGCAGATATACGAATTACCAGAACTAACACAATCGTGTTCACATCCATGGTTGACTGATTTGCAAATATCTTTATCTGAAAACAGATGACAGCTTTTGCTGGTTAATGCATTTCTACCCAAGCATGAGCTGCAGATAGAAAGCATGCTGATAAGTATCAGGCTACTTACTTTTGCAAGTTTTTCCATCTTCTCTTAGCAGGAATCCCTCCCGACACTTACAAACAAATGAATCACCAGCATTCACACACGCATGTTCACAGCCATGGTTGACTGATTTGCAAACATCCTTGCCTGGGAATAGTTAGATAATATTTAATGTGGTTTGCTAGTTAAACCTTTTTTTTGTAAATACAAATACTGCTCATGGGATTAGCCCCACAAAGAAAGGTGGAAGGAATCCTGCAAAACTGAAAGCAAATCTCTGGCTAGTTAAATGATAGACAGCTTAGCTTACCTCGAGCGTGAGCTCTTTACCATCTAAGCAGAAAGAACTGCATGGTTTGGATGGCCTCAAACTGACAGGAAATTATTTTAGGATTAATCTGAATAGATTAAGGAGGAGGACTTTACATTAGGAGTGAAAGGAGGGAATAATCTAGTACAGTAACTTAGCACAAAACACCACGGGACACGATTTAACAATAATTCTTTAACATCCTTTCATCAGTGCCAAGAGTCTGAAAACAAAAAACCAAAAGAATAGGAATTAGTTATTTGAGATGATAAATAAAATCTAACTGGTATTGCTGAGAATTGATGGGAGGACTTGTATGACTGTAATGTTAAACAGCAGGTTAAAGCCTCCTCAAGAAGGGTAGATGGGAAAAAAGGACAGAAGAAAGTGGAGCCACCTCTTAGCATTGCCTGTTTCTCTTTCACTGCAACACAAGAAAATACTCTCAATTTCTAGTGGAGAACTACTTTTACACTAAAAGGGCAACAATACTGACAGCCAAGTTCAAACTGACTCTTCAGTTTTAATATGTAGTGAAGAAAACCTTGTATTTTTACAAGAATTTCAATCCGAGCCAAATTTCCTGGAGGTCTCACGCTGCCAAAACAAAAATTCCAAAAACTACTACATAAAACAATCTTCTAACTCAACATGAATTACATTTAAGACATGGAAATCTAAACTAGATCCCATCATAGGGGATAAAAAAGAAATTGTAATGTAAGAAAAATTAGCATTTGCTTATTCATAGCTGTGTGCAACTTAGACATATTTGTTGTTTATAAACAGAAACAAAACCAAACGAGCAGCAGATATGGCTATTACTTCAAAAGGATTAATTTTAAACAGCTGAAAGCAAATATGAGGCAGACTACTTTGGGATGTGAGGGGGTGGGGAGGTGAGGGGGAAAATAATAATGGTCAATGCACTATTTTGCTAGACACTCCCCAAAAATGTAGCCTCACAATCTAAAAAGAATGCCAGAATACTTTAAAAAATCTAGAAACTGAAGTCAAATACAGGCATAAGATTTGAATTATGACTGAAAGAAAGAACATACACTGTATTTACTCAATGTGAAAATATTTGAAAACACCAGAATAATAAGGACAAGGGATTGCATGGCCAAGCAAATAAAGGGCAGCATGAGTAAGTTACTTAAATACTATTAGGTACAAAAATCATTCTAACAAGGTATTGATAATAGACAGAAACAGTAGAATTGCCAATCAATGCAGAAATGTTAAAAATGTTAGTATGTTCAGACCTGAACGTATGAAATAGACGACTGATGATATTGTTGGAGGGAAGGGTTTCATCATCTGAGAATTAGGTCACACAGCACACAGTATAGACACACACATTTTTGAAGCAGTAACTCCAGATAATTTGCAGTAAAGAGGTCTAAAAGAGCTGTCTGAAGGACACCTTGGATGCACACTGAAAAAACGCTGTTGTTCCAGTGTTTAAAAGGATAAGGAGTTCATTGTAAGCCTGTCAGTTTGACACTGGTCTGCATTAAAGTAATGGAACTTGATTCAGAATAAAGTCAAAGAAAGAGAATTAATATCAGTCAACTTGGTGTATGGAAAAATAGATCTTGAAAAACTAAATAAATATGTTTCTTAATTAATGATGAGGCTGTTTCATGAAGCTCATCCTCTTTATACAATGGAGCACTCAGAAAGGCAGCAGTCTTGGTATTTATTTTGATTAAGGAAACAGACTACAGAATGAACATTATATGGACTAACACTGGCTAGAAAGGTCTTCAAAGTTAATTGTAATTGGGGGAGCATCAAGTGGCTTTCTTTCTAGGAATTTGCCCTGCTCCTCTACTACTCAATATTTTTATGAACAGCCCAGAAGAAACTGCAAAATAACCAGGTTACTACAGTTTTGAGAGAATGGCAAATAAGAGTAGAGCAGCTGCTGATATAAGGAGACATAAATCTTTTAGAAATCAGGATAACAGAAAATTGTATGTATTTTAAAATAGCCAGAACTAAGCTTATACATTTAGAAACAAAGAATGGAGGTTTCACTTAGAGGATGTGGGACACCTGTATAACTGAGAATCTTAAAACAACAACTTACGATCATGGTAGATAACTAACCGAACAAAAGTGCTCGCAGAATATTTTGTTCAGAGACTAACACTATCTTTTGTCATTAAAAAAAAAGATAGATAAAAAAGATAGGTAGGTTCAAATAAGAATTAGGTGGGTTATTGTTCCTCTGCCCTGGACCCTGCTATGTCTTCTCTTAGAAGATGTTGATAAACAGCAGGGGTTTTAGGGGGGCAAGAAGAGAGTTATAAAAAGATTAGAAAACATATAAAAAGCGTGAAGGAGTTTCATTTGCTTGTTGTTTACAAAAGAACAGTCTAAGAGGTTAAGATAAGTAATGGTTAAGTCATGATCTGCATGAATATACACAGAACAACACAGTGGCAATTAGAATTTCAACCCATTAAAGTAAAAATGCAGCAACATCCTATGCTCAAAGTTAAAACTCAACGTAATCTGGAAACAAAGTTCACATTTTTAAAACTACATTCAAACCTTGAAATTGGCTGATTTTCTGACACGTATCTTTAGTTCAAACAAAACTTAATTCCTACAAGTCTTATGAACTATGGAGAAAACTATTCCATTCTGGCCACTATGGACTGGTGAATAATGCTGTAATAAAAGGGAAACGAAATTTCTTCTTTTATTCATAAACTACTTACTTTGGCATGTTTTCCCATCTTGCCTCAGTACAAATCCATCATGGCATTGGCAAGTGTATGAATCGTCATTGTTAACACAAAGATGTTCACAGCCATGACTGACTGACTCACAGATGTCCTTATCTAGGAATAATTTAGATTTTATTATAGTTTGATAAATAAGAACATTTTCAAAACTTTAAAAACTAACAGTAATAATCTCCTAGTAAATTAAGAATTTATTCTCCTCTTTGTTAGGCAAAATGTCCTATAAGAAGACCTGCCCCTAAATAATATGTTTCTCCAATAGACCTCTGAGTATAAAAAAATATAGTAACATAACTTACTTTTACATGTTTTCTTATCATCCCTCAATACAAAACCCTCATAGCACTGGCAAACGTAAGAAGTGTCAGTATTCATGCAAATATGCTCACAACCATGGTCAAGAGAATTGCAAACATCTTTATCTGTTAAAAAAAATAAGGTTGCCATATTTAAAACATGTCTACAAAGGCACAGATTATAAAAGAAATCTATCAAAGATAAGGATACTTACTTCTACATGTTCTTCCATCTTCCCTCAGTGCAAATCCCTCATAACACTGGCACATGTATGACTCACCAGCATTAACACAAACATGTTCACAGCCATGGTGAATTGAACTGCAAATGTCTTTATCTGAGAAGAGTTGATGATACTTGGTTAAAGCACATCCACAGCAAACGTATCATGCAGGAAGAATCACAGAATCAGAGAGTCAACTGGGTTGGAAGAGATCTCCGAGATCATCAAGTCCAACCCTTGATCCAACACCACTGTGATTACTAGATCATGGCATTAAGTGCCTGACACTAAAAAGGAACAGCTTTTAATAGGTCTACTGACATCACTGGAATAAACCAGCAAAAATTGAGGTAGCAAACACTGTTAACTCTTGATACTCGAAAAATTTTGAGTATTTTCTGTTTCCAGTCTATCTATAGACTGTATCCAGTCTATCTATTTTCAGCTATTAAAATACATTGTTTTTGTCCACAGATTCTCTTGCAACCTTCTGGCAGGTGTAACAATACCACTCATATTATAACAGTAAACTCTTGCTGTGTTTGTTTGAACCCTTCTACAGATCTGCACGCTGTAGATAAAGGTCTGTAATTGTCAGAATCCTTACTTCTGCATGTTTTCCCATCTTCCCTCAGCAGAAAACCCTCACGACACTTGCAAACATACGAGTCATCTTCATTAACACAAATATGCTCACAGCCATGGCTGACTGAGTTGCAGATGTCCCGTCCTAGGAATGATTGATATAAATGTAAGTGTTGAATAAAAACATGTTAAAGAAATGTAGATATCAAAAGTAATTTTTGGGGTTTTATTTTCCAGTAGGAAGTGAAAAGCCCCTTTTCTTTTTGCCTGATGCACATGCAAAAATGTTCAATAGATACCCGTCACTCACTTCTGCACGTCTTGCCATCTTCTCTCAACACAAATCCCTCACGACACTTGCAGATGTAGGAATTGTCAGCATTAACACAAATATGCTCACAGCCATGGTTGACTGATTTGCAGACATTTTTACCTGGAAATAATTTAATATATAAAAAATTGTGTTTGTTAAGGGCAAGATGTTCAAAGTCTTACAGTTCCCAGCTACTGAATGTCCCTTCTAGTACACTGAACTCAATCCTGCAAATCATTTATAGCACCTTTTGTCTTTTTTTGCTGTAACAAAAAATACGTATTTGTCCTGCCCATTTTACAGCCTTACAATTAAGGAAAAATGCATTGTTCCAGTTCTAGACTTTGCAAAATTTCATATGTCCCTAGTCTGCAGATTAGTGACATGTACCAATTTCCAAAGGAACATTAATCCCATATCCACATTGCAAGTAAACTTTCTGGTGAGAAACAGATTTTTCTATCACCGTCTTTTTATCTCCAGTAATGAACCTGCTCAAACCTGAATCAGTTATTTGTTTTCTTTGTGCTTAAGTTTGGAAGGTGTTTGTCATTTTTTTACGTAAAGTAGGATCACAAAAGTTTGGTGTATATAGTATTTAAGAGTAGTGAGAAAGAAGAATTATATGATCCTGCTGTGAAATTCTAGAAAATTGTCAGCTATAACTGGGCAAGTAGATGTTCAAAATTTAAATACAATTAGTATCTCAAAAATAAAATAAAATACAATTATTTATTAACATTAGAGAAACTCATATCTTACTTTCACTTTCCTTCCCACAGCCTTTATTCTTCTGCGAGGACTTAGAATAGAATAGACTGTGTGAGTTGGAAGGAACATACAATGAACATCTACTCCAACTGCCTTACCAATTCAGGGTTGACCAAAAGTTAAAGCATGTTATTAAGGGTATTGTTCAAATGCCTCTTACACACTGACAGACTTCCAGCTCTTTAGGAAGACTCTTTCAGTGCTTGATCACCCACTCAGTAAAGAAACGCATCCTAATATCAAGTCTAAACCCCCTCTGTGATGTGTTGCCTCACCGAATATGAGGGAGAAGAGCTCAGCATCTCCTTCTCCACTTCCCCTCCTCATTAAGCCATGAAGAGCAGTCAGGTTGCCCCTCAGCCTCTTTTTTTCCAAACTAGACAAGCCCAGTCCTCAGCTGCTCCTCACTGGACATTCCTTCCAGCCTTTGCACCAGCATTGTTGCCCTCCTCTGAATGCCTTCAAGGACCTTCACATCCTTGTTTAACTGTGGGGCCCAGAACAGCACACAGTGCTCCAGGTGAGGCCGCACCAATGCTGTGCACAGCCGGACAGTCACCTCTGTTGATCAGCTGGTGATGCTGAGTTTGGTGCCCCCCAGGAGGGGGTTTGTCCTCTGGGCTGCCCGGGCACACTGCTGACTCCTACTGAACCTCCTGCTGACCAGCACCTCCAGATTCCTTCCTGCAGGGCTTCTCTCCAGCCGCTCCTCTCACAGTTTATACTTGTGCCAAGTATTACTCCATCCCAGGTGCAGAATTCAGCATTTTCACTTGTTAAGTTTCATCCCACTAATCACTGCACAATGCTCCTAACCTATCTAGATCCTCCCGGACTTTTGTATGGACAGAACACTGGGCCTGCTTTTAGTGTGTCCACACTTTTTGAAACAGGCAGAATTTGTCTCTGCATGGAATAACAAGTAGGGTGATGCTGTGAAACACCAGCTAAGATAAAGGAGCTTTTCATTTGTCATGATAATATCTGGATGCCTTTAATGTTTTTTTCTGTAAATGTTTTTTAACAGCAGATATTGATGGGATCTGTCGATATTATTGGGATTACAGTTACAAAATACTTAATGCCTGTGTGTTTTTCTGAGGCTTATCCATGATTCTTCTTTGATCACTTAGTGACTAGAGCTATAAAAGTTGAGAAAAATTTGCTGTTTTTTCTTGATATCTGCCACTCATCATAAATATGTAATGGAGTCAAGTATGTAATGCAATTGTGGTATCTCTTTTGCAATTATTCTTATCCCCTGCTGGACAAAATGAACTTTCCATTAATAATGTTGTAAGCTTCATGTGTATAAGACTTTAGAAACATTATATATTTTTTGTCTTGATTTTAGAAGAAAATTACAGTTGTTTCAACTTCGGATAGTTTTGGATCCACAACTGTCCAATTTCAGGACTACTTTTTCAAATGGCACAGACATTTAGGATGTGATTCAGGTGCCTAAAGTTTGTCTTCAGTACCACTTTAGATGCCTTAGTATATCCAAGATATTGACATATTGCTGGCAAACATGACACCAAAGGTGAAAATATGACCTCTTGAAATCCTTGAACATTTAAAATTACATTGGACTGCAACTTTTAGGCAATCAAATCTACCTTAAAGTTTTCTTCTGTGTGTGCAATATTAGACTCTGAGTTGCTGAATAATAACTTACGTTTACATGTTTTCCCATCATTACGGAGCCTGTATCCTTCAAAACACTGACAAGTGTAAGATGTGTCACCATTTACACACAAATGTTCACAGCCATGATCACTCAGAGCACAGTAGTCGACTCCTGTAGGAGCAGTTGAAATTATTAAAAAATTTAACCAATAATGAATCAATTATTTTTCATCTCTAGTATTTACATTCCATATAAGCAAGTAAATATAAATACATTGCACTGCTTAAACAGTAATTCAGTTTCTCATCTGATAACATACATAGATTCAATAAAATGTAAGAGGGCATAGTAACGTACTTTTCATTGTTTGCTTTAAGCAGAGTTGAGAAATCATACTTTTTTATGCTTAATACAGCTAAACAGAGCCCATGTCTCAGCGCTTAGAAAGTGAATTAAAACAAAACACAACACTTTGGCAATTATTTTATATAAGGCACTGGCAAAGATATAAAAGCTACCTTGTGAGCATTCTTTAAATAGTCTCTAAATGGCCTGATGTGAAGCTGGCAGACCCCAGAACTCACTTGTGGACCTGAGTTCCTGTGGTAGCAACCAGAAAACTTCTCGGACATCAGCAATATTTGGCTTGGACTATTCAAACTTTTGCAAAGAATTGCAAACAAGAAGTACTGTCAAACATGGTCCAGTGTATATCTCAGATTTCCCAAGTGTTTCTTCTCTGTAACATAAAGACATGGGGCTCCTGGGACCTTGCAGGGAGCACTTGATACTGTCTATTGATTACATGCACTCGTTTTTTTTCTAATTAGTTGTCAGAGTGTAGATTTATTTACCATTCAGGTGTTCCCACAGCTCTCTTAAGATACTAGTGCCAGTGTATATGACGCTAGAATGTCCCAGATGTTTTCCCACTAGGAGTGGTATATGTTAAATGCTAATCCTTTCCATTCAACTGCTCATTCAGGAAATTGCAAAGTGCCAAAACTCTACAGATCAGGAAGAGGACAAATCTCTTTCCTAAATATATATGAGGAGAGGGCTATGCTGGCAAGAAGAGAAGAGGAGCTATTCAAAATGGCTCAGTTTCATTGCACAGGAGAGATTCCAGAAGCCACAGCACCATTCTCATAGAATCACAGAATATCCTGAGTTGCCAGGGACCCACTAGGACCATCAAAGTCCAGCTCCTGGCCCTGCACAGGACAGCCCCAAAACTCACACCATGCACATGAGAACATTGTCCAAATGCTTCTCAAACTCTGCTGCTATAGGTCCAGTTTATAGTATAAACTGGAAGAAAACAACTCGGGAATGAAAAATCATCTCTTTTTACTATAAAGGAGAAGAGATTTTCTATTGGCAAGTTAATAGAACTCCATAGTTTGCCTGTTTCTAAATTTTCAGTTGTTCTACAGATAAATGTCTAGATAAATTGTTTCCAGTAGACCCTATGGTTGCTACAAGTACACTCTGCTTTTGGGTTACTGTCTGCCCCTTTCTGGAGAGCTGTAGTGGCAGACAGAAGCCAAGTCTGGCAAGGTGTTGGATGGGGTTAAAAGGGTTAGTATGGAGGCAAAGACAAGGTTAAATACAAACTGCCTTTGCCAATTTGTGTCACTTCTCTCTAGATCATTTTTGTGACCGAGGACTCGCAGTGTGACTTCCCTTGTAACTGTATTGTCTGAGTGCAAGAAAAAGGGCAAACTCTGGAGCTGCTCCAACACTAAACAAGCTTGAAAAATAATGTACCTCCAAAATCTGTGGTAAAAAGAACCAAAATACTCTCATCAGAGAGGTCCAAAAAAAGTCAACAGGCAAAATGCATTCCTCTTTTCCTGGCCCTTTCTATACGTTATTTTTCCAGTGAAGGAGGCAATTCAACTATTTGTGAAATTGCAACAGTTCTCAACATTCATTAGATTTATAAAGGGTGGAGAGCTGTCAGGACAACTTTTGTTCACTTATTAGTGGTTCCCATGAGAAATGTAAAGCTCAGTGTGGGACTCTCAGTTCTTGTCCTGCCACAGGTAAGGTGATGGATGCAGTGTGCCTGGAGGACATTGCTGTCCAAAGGACCTGTCAGGACATTTGTCAAACACTTCTCCTCAGCACCTGGCGACAAACAGGCCTTGTAAAACTTTCCTGGATATGTAAGGGCTAACAGTTATCTTGACAACTATTCTTTCCTGAATCATTTCCCTGTCTCAGCTTTCAAATAATTATTAAAGCATCACGGAAATGCAGACTATAAGAATAAATTGAAAGTGTGTCCTCTTCCCTGTATGAAAGCAGAAACTTTTCCCAGGTGAGCTGAGATAAAGGAGGTTCTCACAAGACTTACGTGTGCAGGTTTTTAGGTCCTCATTGATGACAAATCCTTCAGAGCACTGACAGACATAGGAGTCACCAGTATTTAGGCACAGTTGCTCACAGCCATGATTGTTCTCAGCACAGTGGTCCACTCCTATTGATTTGTGGTAATGATTGAAGAAATCACATTGGCATCTTAGATACATAAACTACAGCACTGTAGTTAGTACACAATGCCTTTGCAAAGCAAGAAGGTTAGTAAAGCTTTTTACTTATGCAAGTATCCCCACCTACTTGAGTAACCTGAGCTAATTAACAACACCTGAGTGAAATTAATACAACGCCACTTGGCTGGTAACAGACTCGGTGAAGTGCAGATCTCCCTTGCCAAAAATCACAATGTGATTGAACTAACACAAAGTGGAGTGAGGAGAGAACCACGAAGCCCAGTCTGGTCTTACCCACACAATCATGCTTTCTTTCTTTAAAAAAGCAAGGCTCTCTCTTTTCCTCACGATAAAATCTTCTCAGCAAGTATGAATATTGGTAACTTTGGAAATAGAAGTTACGGCTTTCAGATTATTTCATAAACATTAAATTCTTTTTTCAACAGGATGAGAAATAGCTGATTTAAAATTTTGACCTGCCAACAGGTTCAAGCAGTGGGGCCAGATACAAATTATGAGTTGAGAGTATCTTAACATGTTCCATTTCTTTGATTTTCCTGTTCCTCTTCCAAGTAAGATAAAATGGAATATTTCTTTTAAGTCTTGTATGCAACTGGTTGTGTGAAAAATGAAAGGTGGTGGAAGGGAGAGAGTGTGAACTGGGTTTAAAAAATATATTGTCTCATAGAGTGGACAGCAAAGCAGCAGGGTGAGATACATGCACTTGCAGATGTACTATATGATTTGTTGACTCTGTGAGTACACAAAAAGGAGATTTTAGGAAAAAAACCTTTGAACTTCTCCATAATATTTTACTACTAGTTTGTTAATGGCTATTTTTAGTTATACAGGCCCAAACCACTTTATCTTAACTTGATCAAAAGTAGTGAAGTTCCCTCAGACACAAACACAGTATGACATGTCTCTATTTGCAAATCATTTACAGATGTGAGCAGGCATGTCCGTAACAATTTGTTTACACAAAAAAAAAAATCTGTACTTAATGTAAAATCACTTAATTCTAAATATTTCTGTTTATTGGTTTGTTTAACTAAGCAACGAGTTTGCAGTGATCGGTCCAGATTTACCATCATACATAGAAAGACAACGTAGGCTTGAACAGATGAAGCTGAGGTGTAAGTTTTTACTAGCTAAAGCAAGTTCCAGCTGGAACATTCTCCTTTTTCCAAGAGTTCACATCATCATGAAGAGGCTTGTGTAACTCCTCAGAGTACATAAAAAAAAGTGGAAAAAAAAAAGAGAAAATACCCATATTGTCTGTGAAAAATTGCATCTGTTTGGCACCATCTTTTACAATATGAACACCCACAACTAACCTGAATTCTTAACATTTAAATACCTTGGGTTCTCATGCAGAATCTTGTAACACACTCTTTCAAAGAGTTCAGTAATCACAATTAATTACTGATAATTACTAGCCTTACTAGAAACCCCTATAACTGTAACTTTGGTTATCATGTGTGCTTCATTACATGTGTAAGAAAAATGTAAGCAGGGGAAGGGACTAGGGAAGGCTCACTGTTTTTAAAAACAAGAAATGTCTTGGAATATACTAATTTTTAGATATTCAACTTGAGATAGTCTAAAACTGTAATTGTTAAAAAGTTCTGGGGTCTTGCAACACATCCAAGTTACCTTAAATATGCTTTTATTACAGTTTATTTAGAAATAATTATTCCCTGTGCTATCAACTTTTTTAAAATTTCAGTGACTGAAATTTTCCTGTGGAAAGTATTTCATAAGTACATCGGGGGAAAATGCTGCTGATATTTTAGATGATATGCAAAATGGTTCTCTGCAATAAAACTATCTTCTAAAAACTCGGTGATGTCAAGTGGGCAATGCTGATGGGATTTTCTGGGGCAACACTGATCCTTCCTTTAGCAACATTCTTATTACAAGAGGACACTTTGTTGAACAGATCACTGAAAGTGAAAATATATACGAGAGAGGTCTCTGCACATGTCCACTTATCAGCATACAGCAGTATCAGGTGTGCTTCAGTTTACACAGCCCATAGCAATGATAGAGATGTTCAACAGCAAAGCTCTGCCTTTGTGTGAGACACATTGGCTGAACACATTTTCCCAGTTATTTGGTTTGGAGAAAATGATGTTTTAGTTCTCTATTGGATCAAGGATCTTACAATAGCATTACTTCACCAGGCCTGGCTCGTGGTGGACTTTACAGTCGCATAGGTTTGCATGACTCAGAAGTATCTCAAAAGGGACCCAGAAGTATTTTGTCATTCTGTTCACACCTTGCCCTTGCAGTAAACTAGTTACTGCAGTTCATGAGACACGCTCTTTGCTGCACGTATTGCCATGGTGTTGCTGGGTGTATCCAGGATGACATGACACAAACGACCCTTTCATGTTAACACAGTCATGTTCACAGCCATCATGCTGATCTAAAGCACAGAAGTTTATTTCTGTGAAGAGAAAAACAGTGAAGAATTGAAGCCAGCCATAAAGGTTTCTGAAGTGAAACCGCTTAGAAAAGCTTATTTTTCTTAAACAACACTGGATTCTGTGCTTTGAATGCCTACAAAAGCTGAAAGTGAGCAGAGGATCTGAGAGTGGGTTGTAAATACTTGACTATGTAAGGCTTCACTTTGACTCCCACAGAACTCCTCCTCTGACTCCTGTAGTCATCAGAAGTCACACATCATGGTGAAGGAGGAATGGCTGGTGCTATTCACCACTGATTTATGAAGAGGGCATATATGCAAATGTTCTGCTTTATTTTACAAGCTCAGCTAACATGAGCCCTGTTACAACATGATTTTGAATAGGAGCATATTCCTGGAAGCACCACTAGATTTACAGCCAAATCCAAAGCCCCCTAAGGAAAAATACCCCAAATGGGAATTGCAATTTGCCTTTAATTTGCAATTACATCCTTAGCAATAAATATTATACACAATGCTGTTCTTTTGCTCACCATGGCTATGCAATCCATAAAAACCTGACTGTATTAAAACACCATATAGATAATAAAAAATAGAGTAGCACGGATTGCTGTTAAAACAGCACTGTGCAGAGAAAAATGCTTCAAGAGAATGCATCTTTAAGACTGAAAGAAAATACAGTTTCAAACCCAGATACATTTTATGAGTGTCTAGAAATACAGTTAGATTGCTCCAAGCAATTCATAAAATACCAGCAGTCCAATTTTCCCCCCAACAGCTGAGTCACCAGATCAGGCTATTTCATTTTGCTGAATATATTTTCCCTGAACTCTAATACATTACATTAAAAATTTGCTATGATTCCAGGCTCCCACTCAAGAATAAGTAAAATTAAAGTCTTTTTAAAGTAAATAGTATGTGTGTTTGGTTTAGAACCCTGACATTGCTCAGGCTGTTTCTACAATTCTTTTAGGAAACTGTGGGGTTTTGAGTGTAACTAAGTTGATTTTGATAGCTGTGTTACTTATCCAATATGTTCCCAAGCTAATGAACTATATCTGTCCTTGGCCAAACCAACTAGGCAAATCAAGGTGATTTTTAAAAATTTTTATTTAAAACCTGTTTGTATTACTACAAACCAAGGTCAGAAAGTTTCAAGTAAGTAATGAACTTAATTTTTTAAGTCACTTTGGTTCCTGTATTAATCCTCAGATTTCCATAAAACTCTTCAGAAACTGTCTAAAATACAAAGCAGTCTACAAAACAGTAAAATGTATATTTTCCCAGCATGATTGGCTCAGTTAAAATTCAAGTTTAAAAAGAAACATTTGTTTCAACGTTAATTACAGAGAAAACTTCCATCCTTTCATAAGGGAAACAATTCACAGCAGGTTTAAGAAATAAAAGCACATAAACTTTATTATGTCCAAAGGATTACTCACTTTTGCATGTTTTCTTATCTGGATTAAGTCTAAACCCTTCTTGGCATTGACAAAAATAGGAATCATCCGTATTAACGCATTCCTGTTCACAACCATGGTCCTCAAGAGCACAATAGTCTGGTCCTAAATGGAAAAAAATTGTGCCAGTGAGGAATATAAGAAATAAAATAGATAAATGAAATTAGAAATAAACCAGGTAAAAATTATTTACTTTGCTTTCTTTTCCTTAGCCTTTTTTTACCCTAGGCACCATTCTGACTTTTTACTGTATTGTTTCAAACGATGAAAATAAAGTTTATTTCTTTCAAATATCTGCTATACTGAGGCACACCTCACGTGGACACTTCAAAGAATTATTCAAGAACACAAGTATTTCCTGCGGTAGAGAAGTTAGAATCTTAAATATTTCTTAACATTTTGCAGCTAAACCTTGTGCATTGCCTCATCAAAACTGCCTCTTTATTTCACTCAGAGCAAGTTAGATATGATCTGTGATAAACACACAAACATTCGATCAAAACAGGACAACCAGGCCACCAGGAAAATTGATGTTTTTGATAGCTCTGAGTCTTTGCTTCATAATTCATCCATTTGACACGTGCATGGAGGAGAAGACAAAAAGTCTAGAAACAGCTACCATGTGTGTATAAGGTACCTTAGAAAGAAAAGCATTTGTGCACTGAGCAATAACGTATTTGCCACACAGTGTTTATCGCTACTGACCAAGTTAAAGAACCTGACATTCACATAGATGAAGTGTCTGCCCATCATTTATATCAGGGGAGTTAATTAATTTAGACTAGTGAAAAATGGTTTAACCCCTCAGCACTGCTAAAAATATAAAATATAATATATATAATATATAATTTATGAACACTACTTCACACACTAATAGAACATTTCCTTTAGCAAAGCTTTTTACAACAGCATATGCACATACACATATACATAATGCAGATACCTCTTTACTAAAAAGAAAATTAGAAAATATAGTTTGTCCAATAGTACACTGAAGGGACAGAAACTGTAAACACATGTGTGTGCACCAGAGGAATATAGCTGTACGCCTTCTGGACCTACTCAGTGCTGTGACCCATTTACCTGCTCAAATCCTTGCTCACTCAAGTGTGCAGACAGACATTTCATGGATAACTGATTCTGCAGATGACCACAAGAGTTGAAAAGTACGTGTTATCTTTTTTGGAACCTTGAGACTAGCATGTTGGGAACACCAAAAACACACTTCACAGGGCTTCATTAACACAACCCAGATTAAGGATGGTAACAGAAAGCCTCTACCAGCTACAAACCACCCAGAACTCACACAGGGGCCTTCCCTGGCAAGCAATAGTTGAGGCTCAGCAAAAATTCCTCCTGAGGAGAGCAGCAAGAGTGGCAAAAGTTCCTTAATAGTTGCTAGCTTGAGTGACCTCCACCTACCTCACTGACAAACCAAATCTGCTGCTCTCTTCCAGCCATAGAGCATCCTGCTGCTGTCAGCAGGGTTGCCTTCATGAGCCTTGTCCCTTTTGTTTTATTCAGAGAAGCTTAGAATAATTCCAAGAGAAAACATTTGTCAGATATGCATGACCACACTCAAAACATTTACATTTCCAAGCTTTTCTTTGTAGCCATGAGCATAAAGGCTTACTTTCTATTTTTGAAAGGAAAGCCAGGATTCTGAGACAATCACGAGATCTTGGGAGCCAGTGCCCCAGGCCCAGTCCTGCTTGCAGACGCAGAGAATGGGTCTGGCATGGGTGTAAGTCATGGCTCGTTGGCCATCATCCCTGAGATTCTGTACATAGGCCAAATATGTAGAAATTTATGTTAAAAGTTTTAAAGTCATAAACATTTTAAATCCAGTGATCTGTTGTTTGTTTCTTTGTGCTGTTTGTGCTGACTTAAAGGCAGCATGACTCATAACACATGGGTCTAGAGGACACTTTTGCTCTGAAGAGCCCTCATGCTGTCTTAGACTTTTGCAGCCTGAAGAAGTACACAGTTCTTTCATTCATGCTCTAATTCATTAGCAAGGCTCAGAATATAAAAAGTATATGGAAAGTGGCTTGTAAGTTTTATTTATGCTTAGACTCAGGACATGCATCTTGAAAGAGAATGATTTGATACAGTGGGTAAGACACTGTGCAGGCAACTTGGGAGGATTATACACAGACTTGGTGACAACTCCTTAACATGAATTCTCGAGTGATGGTGTTCTTCTTGACTTGGTCCTTTGACCATGAGATGACAGAGTTCACAATCCAGAAGGCTGGGAGGTGAAGCAGCAAAATTGTGACTCCATATTTTACAAGCTCAGATTTCAGCTTATTCAGGCAATTGCTTGGAAGAGTCCCCTGGGAGGGATCCAACAAGAGAAAGGATAACTAGGAGAGCTAGATTTTTAAAGAAAACTTGCTTAGAGCTCAGGAACAAATCATCCCATTGTACTGGAAAATCTGCTTAGAAGAGCAAAAGCTTCTCAGTGAACTAAAACATAAAGACAGAAAACAGTAGAGGGAGAAAGAAGGACCTAGAAAAACAGAGGAATATAAAAGCATTTGTTAGGTATTTTGGGATAAAAACAAAGCTCTGCTGAACTGTTCATTACTGAAGGACACTAAAGGAAGTAAGAAGGGAGTCTACAAATATTCTGGTAGCAAAACAAAAGTCATAGAAAACACTGGTCTTTTGACTGCGGGAACAACCTAGTGATGAATAACACAGAAACAACTGAAAAAAATAATGCCCTTTTTAATTCCTGGTTCTCATGGACAAAGTCTCTTCCAAGGTTTCCACATGTACCAGTATAGTTTGAGAAGGAGAGGGGTTAGCCAGATTGGTTAGAGACCACCTAGAGAAACTGGATATCCACAGATCCATTGGATGACTGGTATTCACCTCTGGGTGCAGACACCACTGTCTTTCATATATCAAAATTCACAGGGACCAAGAAAGGCCCCCGATAACCGAAAAGTGTGAATGTTGCACTTATCTTTTAAAAAAGGCAAGAAGAAAAACTCATAACTGTAGAACAATCTGCAATATTTCGGTCCCAGGATCATGAGGCACATCCTCTCAGAATCCACTTCCAAATACATAAAGGACAAGAAGATTACTAGAAATAATCAACATGGATTGACTAAGAGTAAACCACTCCTAGATGATCTGTTCACCTTCAATGATGTAATGACTGCACCTGTGACTCAGGGAATATCGGTGGATGTAATACACCTCGGCACTAGTAAAGCTCTTGATGCTGCCTCCCACAGCATTCTTGTTTGGAAGCTGAGGAGGTATAGGCTGAAAGAAAGAACTATTAGGTGGAGTCTGAATTTGCCAGGCTACCAGCCTCAAGGGATAGTGGTCAATGGTTTCATGTCTGGCTGGCTGCTGATAATGGCCAGAGTACCACAGGGGTCAGTCCTGGGGGTCACATTGCTAAACATCTTCATCAGTGACAGAGATGATGGCACAAAGCTCACCCTCAGCTAACCTCTGAGTGTCACAGGTTGGAGACAGTGATCCAGGGAAACCCAACAGCAAAACATAAATACAGAGGAGCCTTATAAACTTGATGAGTAGACCAGAAGATATTGTAGAAAGTTCAACAAGAAGAGTTGCAAAGTTCTGCACCTGGGTTGGCAAGACCCCATAGTGTGTACAGACTAAGAAGTGACCTGCTGTCCAGGAGCAACATGGGCCAGCTGTTCCCTGAGGGAAGGAGAGCCCTGAGCGGCCAAGGGTGATAATCCAGCCAGGCAGGGTAGGGACCTTGCTCGACAGGCATTGTCCTGCAGAACTCAAGCAGGGTAAGCAGGGCAGGCCTGGAAATGGTACCAGGTTTAACTAGAAGTCCAGACCATCAGAATACTATATGCAACTGAGGCAGGTCTGAGGTCAAGCCAGGATGTCAGCCTGCATGTCAGGATGAGGCAAAGCCACTCCCGGTGAGGGTAGATGGGATCTGACGCAGCCCAGTGATCACTGGGGAAATCCACAGTGTCAGGGTAAGACCAAGGTCGAGCTGAGAAGTCAGTCTGAAGGTCAGATTCTGGACTAACAAGGGCTATTGCCAGGCCCAGCTGGAGACAATGCTGACGCAGTTTGTCCAGTGCTGGAATAATTCCTTCCCTTCCACCCCAGATAAAAGGGTTAAGATGAAGAGGGTTCAACAGAGCCCTACTGCTGTGACACAGTGCACTTCACTTGTGTGGAGAGCTTGAGGAATACAGTCTTACTGACTTTGGTGAAAAGGAAGGTATCTAACTGTGGCCTGCAATTACTTCTTGTAGGTCATTAGAACAGTGATGCAGCTAAACTCTTCTTGTTAGTGCCAGATGATGTAACAAGGAACAATGGTCACCATCTGTGGCTTGGGTGATTCATGATGGTAATGAGGAAAATGTCAGTTCCCCTGTGCTAACCCTAATTTGGTGATTTTTGAGCTTGTCAGCCTGGTATCAATCAAATTTGATAAACAACTAACAGTCAAAGCCAGAAAGTTACAACAACCTGGTGGAAACATGGAAACTTGGTAGAAGATAGTTATTTTGCCAGGGCTTTGTCACACTATCAAAGAATTTACTCTGGAGAAAAATCCACCTAAAAATAGACTGCAATGTTTCCTCTGACTGTGGAATTACTCATAATTTTAGCTCATGTTACAAACCAAATTGATTATAAGTTGTCTTGTATAGACTTATTTGTTTACCCAGCTAGGGAGATGATATTCTAGCTGAAAAAGCAGAATAATCAAAGGACAATGCAAGACAAAGCTTTGGCCTTTTACCATCAAAAAGAAGTCTGGTTTCATGTTAAAAGCTTCCTGTTCATAGGAGGGACCCCTACCTTTAGTCCCTTCCCTCAAAAGCCAAACTATCCCCCAAAACAACATGCATTGCTTTCAAGATATTTGGTTTTCAGGGCACTCCAACATTTTCTGTACCTGATGCATTACACAGTGTTCCTGGGACCACTGGAAGTATTACTGCTGACAACTGGAAGACAGAAGTACAAACTGTTCATAATTGTACACAATTATCACAACTTACTTCTGCAAGTTCTTTTGTCTGGATTTAAAATGAACCCTGGGTGGCATTTACAGTAATAGGAGTCCTCAGTGTTAACACATTCATGTTGGCAGCCTTGGTTATCCAAAGCACAGTAGTCTACAACTGAAAAAGAACAAGACCAACATATACAATTAGAAAAATGAAATCAGAGCTATTATGCATAGATATTATGGTACTAGTTACACACAGTAACTATAAAAAAAAAAAAAAAAGGAAAAGCTGACATAATTTCTGTCCTGAAAAGTCATTTTGCAAAAAAGTAGCACACTTTCAACACCAGCTGGTAAATCATATTTGATATGAGTCCTGGATATTTCTCAACTTTGGACATTTATCAGCTCTCAGATTGTCAGGAATCTTCTCAAAATGTTTTCCCAGATCTGGAAAACATGTCTCAGTCAGTAACTCTGTCCAGATGTTCACACTGTAGGCCAGGGCATAGAAAAATTTGTTTGATTTAGTTCTGTCTTCTGTCTCTCAAGTCCCAATCCTCGAATTGCTCTGCTTTAGCTTAGCTCCACCCCAGCTGCATCAGTTCTCAAGAGCTCTTTCTGTAGCCGAGTGTATCGGAGAACCTTGGCAGTATCTTCTGCATGGAGGGCTGTCACAGTACATTCATTCCCTCTAATGTGCTCCAGATTCACTCTGTACAAAGCAGCTGCAACTACAAAGCCCAAGACCTTCAGGCTGATACTCACTACTGGCATTTTGCTTATGTAACACCTTTTCTAAGAAAAAAATGAAATGTCATAGGCAGTCACTTCTTTCATAAGTGTGGTAATTTATTAAACAAATCCATATTCACAAGCTAGATTGCCAAAGAGTAACAAGGTAAATGCTCCAGAATTTACTCTGTCAAGCCCATTCAAAACTGCTGAAGAAGTTGAAGGATTTTTTTTTATTTTCTTTGCAGGTTAAGCTGTATCTTCACAACAAAAGTCTTAGAAGAAATTAAAGGTAAGTCACAAAGACGGTGCTCTGTCCCCAAAGAACTGCCAGGCCTACATTAGGAAAGTATACCTAGTTCTATCTGCAGGAAACAGTAATATGCTCAGCTTTATACAGACATTTACCAAGACAAGTTCCTCTTTGCCAACTGAGTATTTTTTTCACTACTTTATACTGCTGAGCCTCACAAATTTCTTTAAGAGGCAGTAACATATTTTAATGAAATCAGTTCTTTCTTCAACTGCCCTGCATTTGTAAATCATGTGCACTCAGGTGTGCTACAATATTCAGTCAAAGTCATCCAGTCAGGACTGCAAATAATCCATTTAGTTACTTTGAAAGAGTTTCTTTTAACCCTTCAGAATATTTGGGTTGAATCAAGTCAAATTAAACTCATTACTGCCTATTATGTGACACCATTTTCCTGGCATGCACCTTCCTGTTTCCAGACTGAAGACACTTATATAAAAAACTATTTACTGAATATGTATTTCAGGGATCTAATGTGTCATACAATCAGTCAGCTTTCCTCTTAAATTAATTCTAATCACATGTACATTTTCAAGTGTTTTAAAAGACACATTAAGGAATAGGTAAGCCAAAAAATATATACTTTTCTTCTAGTTAACATCATACTGGGGAACAGCCCGTAAGGATTGCTCTGCAAAGTCACTTGCTCCTCTGCATTTAAACCTTAATAAAATTAATTTCTGATACAATACGTGCAACTGTCTGACTAATGATTATAAAGCTGAGTTTAGAATATCCACTTGGAAGATACATACAAGGACCATCTAGTCCAACTGTCTGACCAGTTCATGGGTCACCAGAAATTGAAGTGTATTGCTAAGGGCTTTGTCCAAATGCCTCTTACACACTGATGAGCTTGGGAAATCCACCTCCTTTAGGAAGCCTATTTGACCACTCATGCTTCCTAATTTCCAGTCTAAACCCTGGCACAGCTTTGAACCATTCCCATATGCCTTATCCCTGGATACCAGAGAAAAGACCTCAGTAGAGACCACCCTCTCCCTGCCCCCTCCTCATTAAGCTGTAGAGAGAGATGAGGTTGTCCCTCAGGCTCTCCTCCAAACTGGACAAATTCAGAGTCCTCATCTGCTCCTCACTGGACATTCCTTCCAGCCCTTTCACCAGCTTTGTTGTTCTAGAGACAACTAAACAGGTCTTACAATGCTTTTTTTATCAGCATCTGAGCAATTATGACCCAAAGCTCTTTCAGAGAACAGTCTCTGGAGGGAAGAACTGTGCCTTCTTGTGGCTATGCAGTTGCTAAAGTACTTTGAATAGAAAGGTAAAAAAAAAAACCCAAAAATGAATGACTGATTTTTTTCAGGCTTGCTTTTTAGCATTTATAGCCTTCTAGGGACCTCTTACAGAATTAGGTCTGTTGGCCTGTGTGAACAATGAGCATATTAATTTAAATAATGCCTTTCTACTAACACAGTTAAGAAGTAAGAACATTCTCTTGATAGTTGTTTTTGGAGATAAGTATTATTACCTTTCTTTTCAATAATTTTTGTACACAAATTGCACTAATTACAGGCAGGATGGGCCTTGCAGACTGGCACCAGTAATGGACCTACAAACTCATTTTTAGCTTCATGTTTCATTTTGATGGTGCTTGTTTAGAAGGGAAACTTGTCAACAGCATTCCAGTCAGCAAGTAGGGAAATTGTCCACAGAGTTGAATTTTCCTGAAAAGACTGAGAAAAATTATAAATTTCTCTTTCTAATACTGAAGTACTGTAACCCTTTAGTTGGTATACCGAAAACATACACAGTTTGTATAAGAGCGAAGCACAATAATATTTTCCTAATTTGTAGAAGTTTCATTATTTTCTTATTTCTATACCAAGTCATGAGATATACATTAGAATGTGAACACTTAGAGATCTCACTGTTTTTACTGTTATCTCATGGTTATTTGAATTAGAAATTTTTCTAAATGATGAGTTAGCGTCCTTTCTGGTGAGCAAACTTAATTCAGTGGTCATCTCCCCATGTTAATTCAGCCCTGTTTTTCAGGCTTGGAATTGGTTAGTAAGGGATGAGAGCTATCTTTTACTTCCAGTTACTAGTTCTGCACTCTGGGTGCTTCCACTGTCCTCTCTGAACTCTGGACAGCATGGCTGACCTTTCTCTTGTATAGTTGTTTTACTCCTCTGATGTGTATTTAGATTACTCAGGCTTAAGGAGAAGGGTAGAAGAAAAGTGTAGGAAGAAAAGATGACAGAGTAAGCAAAGGCATAAAAAGAAAAAGATGAAAAAGAACAAGGGAGAAAAGTAGAACAGACACATGGAAGACTCATAAGAACCTAAAAAGCAGCCAAAAAAATCTAGCAGTGCCAGGACACTGCTGAGAGGTGCCAGCTGCCCAACCACTGCCAGGCAAAGAGGACCCAAGCCCAAGAGCTGCAGCAAGACGGAGACAGTCTAGCACTAGTGCCAGGAAAGAGAAGGCAGCATGTCCAACAACACCAAGAAGGTGGGGAGACTGAGTGTCCAGCAGCACAATGGAGAAAGAATGGCTCATAGCTATCAAACTTCAAGTGACAGGACTTTGTTCATGTGAAAAGGTGTCACAAAAGGCAAAGGGATAGAGCTTTGCTAGCCATATTTATGGCTGAGCAGTTTCAAATATTGTTTAGTCTACAAATTTGTTCATAAACTGTGTGTTGCAAATGCTCAGAATGGTTGGTTGTTCAGTGGTCACACTGTGAGTTCTGGCTGTGAGATTTTATTTAATTATTACCATTCAGGTAACTGGCTGACATGTCAATAAAGCAATTAGTATTGCCTTTGATCCTTAATTTAGCCCATCAGAAGGATCCTAATAAACATGCCTGTGAAATGAGTTTTCTGCACCTTCTCATTTGCTTTAGCTGAAGTTAAAACTTTTGAAGTCTTAGATACCTTAGAGAGAAACCTTTGGCTCTTTGAGAGAACTACAATGAGTATTTCCTACTGAAATTCTTTCTTCATTCTCTGGATGAGGAGAGAGTAACAGTAATGAAGTCACTGCTTTCTGCAAAATTGTTTTTGTACTCGGTGGTCTCTCGTATACTGTACATCAAGATCTTTCTTCTGATCCTGCTTATTTGATAATTGATCCTTCACTGAAAGGAAGGGTTAAACAGCTTAAGAGTAAGGAAAACTGAGAGTTATCACTACCAATTCAGTGCTACACATAGTCTTTTTTATAAGATTTTTCAGCAAGGGTGATCATTCATTGATTCATTGGTTACGTCTTCAGAAGCTGTACATTCTTAGGAGTAGCATATTCATCAAAAATCTCAAATTGTTCAAACCTGAAAAATCAAATTCTGGAGGCTGACAGCCACCAGGATTTGCAGACAAACTACCATCAAAATCACAAATTACCCAGACAAACTTCTACTGTTCAGAAAATGCAGAGAAGCTAAATTCTGCATGGGTCAAACATAATTAATATACGTGGAAGCATTCTCATGTATCAGTAAGACATGAAAAAGTTAAATGACCAAAGATGCAAATGCAAAAGAAAATTGAAAAAGAGAAGTGTTAATAATGTGCTTTAAAATGAAAATTAATACCACTAAATATTGCAGTTGTATCAATAGCACAAATTCCAGGTTTTTTGCTAAAGTAGGTAAAAAGGAATAGAAATCAAGTGGAGAAAAAAAACCCCAGCTATAAAATGCAATACATTGAACCCATGCATGAACTGCATTTTGAAAAAAATTGTAAAGAGAATAGCAAATACTTAAATGTTATCAATAGAGCTTATCACTGTATCATTTTATGACAAAAAGAGTTAGTATGGAGGTAGAAAAAAGAGTCAAAGATGTATCACACCTCCAAACTCCCTTCTCCAGATTTTGCAGGTGAGTTATGACTAGGCAAAAAAACAAAGGCCACTGCAAGAAATTTAATAAATGGCATAGAGATATTTGGAAGCTTTTAGTAACAAAAATGGAGTTTTTATTTATACCAGAGGATAATATCAGATTTGACATACAAAGACTTTCTCTAGAATGATGCTTTGGTAGCTATATCTCCTGTAAGAATATCTTGGACTGCCAACTTCAACTTAATAGAGAAAAAATAGTAATAACAGCTGATGACATTAAGCATGAATATTTTGCATTAGAATATATGTTAGGAAAGAATTGGGGATGAAAGAACTTACCAACAAAGTTACAGATTTTCTGTCTCAGGGTATAGTCAAATAAATAGCAGAGAAGTATATCCTTTACCCTAACAGAGGTAAAAGTCATGGGTACCAGCTAAGTTATTGGATGAACTTCAGTGGAAGTTAGATATAGAAATTTGTGCCAGAACATCTAACTTGCCTAAATAACCATTATTATCTGCATTTCCAAAACAATTTGGCTTCAAAAAGCAGGTTCTTAAAATGGTATGTTAGTGCCCAAATTATACTGGGGACAAATTATGTTGAGAATTTTAAACACTCCTATCCTGAAACCCTGAAGCTACAAGCAAAGAAAACATTTATGAAGAGTAAGCAGAGAGTGAATGTTCTTCAAAACTGCATGTTATTCTAGGCCTAAAAAAACCTCAAACCCTCAATTTATGTGTCATATGTGAAGATACATGAAGAAAGTTCCGTACCCTGTCACTTATTTAGCATCTCAAAACAGGGTTATCCTACAGGGTAAGAACTGTGTAAAGGCAATAAAAGATAGATATATTATGTTAGAGTTGTTTTAAAACTACAAGAAAGAAGGTGTTGGACAAAAGCACTCTGGTGACCTGTGGCAGATTTGAGGCCAAGGATTCACTGGGATTCATCTCCATGGGATTTCAATGTGTTTGAAATTAAGCACGCATTTAAGTGCTTCTCTGAAGAGAATGCTTAACATAGCATTCTTCAAGGTCTCACTAGGGGGTTTTTTATGGTGGATGCCAGAAGACAATATTTTCTCAGGATGTAGCATGGGATGAAAAGTTTACAAGAAGGTGAATAGGTTAGTGAAAAAGATTATACTCCGAGTATTTACTGTGTATAAACAGGGAAGAAGAACAAGATACTCACACAGTAAAAGAGAGGGAACTACATCTTGTGATAAAAAATTATTGTACTGCATTTCTACACTCTTTCTTCACAGCTGAAATTCTTAGAGCTGATATTTACTCTTTATTGTTCATAGCAGAAATTAAAGACAAATAGTGGATGGGTTCTTAAGGGGCTAAATTTTCCTTAAGGCCATCTTCCCCAAGAAAGTTTGAAATCTCTCCTCATGACCATAAAATCAACTGAAAAAAAAAATCAAGAAATTGTCCACTTTCAGGTTTTTCCATGAATAACTTCCATCTGAAGAGAAGCTACTGAGTTTGTCTAGCTTTGTTTTTAATGGCCACATATATCACGCCAGTACATTGCTGACCACCTCCATGGATCTCAAATAAAACTTCTTGCGTGTTGTTTCAAAACAGCAATGTTACTTTCTGTGTGAACTCGGTTGGACGAATTTTCCTAAGACATTTATTATCAATAAAGGCCTACAAACATGCCAGTTATTTGTTCTTCATCTACCACTCATAAAAGAGAAGAGAACTTCCCATCCTTGTCTATGGCTAAACTGGATACTCATTTACATTGAATTCCCCTTTGGTTTGTGTCAAGAGATAAATGTGAATTGCAGAACTCATACTCACCGACACAGTTCTTCCCATTTACATGAAGCTCATACCCTTCATAACACTGACAGACGTAGGACCCAGGTGTGTTCACACAAATCTGCTCACAGGCATGTTTCTCCACAGCACAAAGGTCCTGAGCTACAAGACATAATTGCACGAATATGAAATGCTTTGGCCTGCTACTATGCACAGGCAGACTACAGATCAAAAATAAATTTCAGGAAGCTACAGAGAGAGAGAGTTTTAGAGAGGAGCTCATTTTAACACAGATCATGTCGGTGTTCTGTCAAACAGTGAAAGCCAGCAGGATCAGTCCCTCCAAAGCTGAGGAACTCATTCCTCCAGCCAAAGGGCCAGTGGTGCCTAGTACAGTTGTTTGATGTATGTTTCTCTAAAAAGTTTGAAGGGTATTGCTCAGAAGGCTTTCTGGAGAAAAAATAATTTGTGTTTATTTGTGGGTTTTTTTGTTTGTTTGTTTTTCTTTTTTCTTCTTTTTTTTTTTTTCTTTGCATAACCAGATAAATGATGATGAAGTTGAAAAGGGAAAGAAAAGGAAAACACAACACCAAAAGACTTGGGGATATTTCATTTCAGAGTTTTGGAATTTTTCAGTTTTGTGTGAAATACCATAACAAGCTACCCCTCCCAAACAAAAGAGCTCATAAAAGACTTACAATGACAAATGAGGTCAGTTCAGCACCTCGCCAAATGAAGCACACTGGGCTTTCTTTTCAACAGACTAATGCTTTATGAGAACTTCAAGTTTCCCCAGCGAAAGCTCTGGAAAGTAATGCCCTTTGTGTTGCTCAAAGACTGCTCAACACATCATGGTCATTTACAGCTACAAGAAAGGCTTTTGGAACATGTTTGAGGAAACTAGCCAAGCAAAAATGAATTTTCTTTTATAGTTGTCTGCTTCATATCAAGCATCATGATGAGAAGCATAAACAGTCATTTAACTCTTTTGTTCCAGTATAAACACCCACAAATAGATAATTTTCCAGCTGGTTTCAGCTACATTTCCTCTTTTGTATTATTTTGTGTATTAATGTAAGATTTGAGCATCTCTAGAGAAGAATGAAAGAGATTAGTTAAACAAATACAATGTAATGAGTAAAGAACACTCATTATCTGGCACAACCACTTTTCTCTAGAAAAGTTAGACCACAGTATGTGAAAGAAGCATCCTTTGCATGGATGTTTCATAATGAAACAAATATTTCAAGAATATTTCAAGTTAAACAAATGAAATGACTATTTTCTCCCCAGTTTTGTTCTGGAAGATAGCTGGGTTGCCTTTTTGCCCTAGTCTCCCACGTGGAAAGCAACAAATCCCAAGTATGGCAGATTTTCCTCTTTTAATGCAAGGAAATATTTTTTTTCTAGAGATAATGTTATAATGAAATGTATCAAGGAATAAAATTATCATCTATGCAAAACAGAAATGCCCCATTTTCCAGCCAGAAGCAAAGTTGTCAGTTCATTGCTGAGTGAAGCCATTTGGTTGAAGGTTTTTAACAACTGAATCACTTCAGTGATTATACTGTGGTGTACTCTCACAACATTAAAAGGGAACAGGAGAATGAAAACAGAGTCTAACTTTAGGTACAGAAAATGAAGAGAGTGTAAATTCGGGTACATATCTTTCATCTTTTCTGCACTGTTTAATTTGGAAAGTGTTAAAATGTATATAAGGGAACTGTTTGTTTAAAAGCTGCCAAATACATCCAAACCTTAGATAAATACATCTGGTTTACGTTCATTATGTATTGCACTTAATGTAAACACACTGAAGATTTATTCTACTTAGAGGTCAGGTGAGGAACATGTTGTCCCTGTGAACTTGTGGGCAATTAACAGCCAGTGAAGGTAACTAAAATACTCACAGACTGTGGGTTTTTCTATCACCATGGTTCCCACTACCTCCAAAACTAAGCTGTCCCGTTTGTCTAGGCTTGGCTCTCTACCCCCATGAATTCTGTTACATCTCTGTGGTGATTTTAGACATAAAGGTCTGACCTTCCCTAGACTGCTCCTGTATCATCTCCCTCCTTCATCAATAATTAGCACCATCCCAGGACACTGAAGGCCAGTTTGATGACTCCCAATGTTACATTTCCACTGCTAATTGCTCAAATTAGTTTATAGTTTGGTGATGGGAAAAAAAAAAAGTCCTTTAGAAGTAGGCTACAAACACACTGAATGACTAATTTCCCTTTCACATATATCAGACTCCAGTCTGGTATCTGCTGATTGATGACCAAAGCAAGTACACAGTCAAGGAAATCATGTGCGATAGAAAGTAATATGTCATAGCTAAAAAAAAATTATAAAACAATGCAGCAAAGGGCTTCAAAAATGGTAGAGAGGGAACATATTGAGGGCTACTGTACGGGGGTCACCAGTAGGAAAAACAAACACAATTCCAAAACTCTTGGAAATTAATCAGTAAATTGAAGCAAAAGCTGAACTACTGGCTGACAAAAATTAGGGAAACATAACACAGTAAAAAAGAAGAAGAGACAATAAAAAAGACTTTTTCATACTTGTAATTACATTTTTTTAATTGACTCTCAAAAGAAAAGTTCAATTGTCCAAACTGATGTGAAGGGTGTGGATAGAGACAATGTGTGAGACAAGTTAAAAAAGAAGAGAAATTTTGAATTTCAAATAAATTTAAGAAAACTGAAAGAAAAAAATCCTTTTTTAAAAATACTTTAAGAAATTTAATAGCATGTAGAAGGTTTAAAAGAAAGGTTTAAAGGATACAAAAGTTTTAAATGAGAAGCATTTAAAGGGACACAGGGAAGAGAAGAGGTCAGAGAATACTATTGAAATGTGATTAGATAGTTGGAGCCATCATTTGTAATAATGATTACATCATCTGACCACCTTATTTCTGAAGAGTTAAAGCAAACATGCAGAAGCAGAGAAAACTGGCTCTACGAAAAATTGTTCTGGTTACTATTGTTGTCTTGGTTAAGTTGCTAAACCCAATAATTAGGAAATATTCCAGATTGGACTGACTTTTTTTTTTTTTTGCATCTTGTTGAGAAAAGAAAACCACAGATGAAGTGTTAAATTTGTTCCATTTAACACAAAACACTCCCTTGTAATTTGCAGGCATGCATATGACAAATGTCTACATTTGGTGAAGGATGCTGATGAGAAGGAAGAAAACCCAGAGATTTTCAGAACTTGACAGCTCAAAAGTGGTTTCCTGCCATAGCCCAAAGGGTCTGAAGATGCTTTCATGCAGAGAATGCTCTGATCAGTCCAGTGCTGTCATTCTTTTGATCCCATTCCCAGTTACTGAGGCTCTCACTGAAATCATGTGTCCCACTGCACATGTAGGGGTTCTAATCCCCAAGCTGCAGATCACTTCAGAAACTGATGCACCCTCACTGTGTCACTGGTCACTAACTATTTGATAAAAAATAAAACACTAAGCAAGAGAGACTCGGAATCTACTAATCACAAACTCCCTGATTATTTTATGGCACTCTCCTGAGATGCAGAAGATAAAACACACGGAAAGGATTTGAACCCGCATCACCTTAGTTCTAAATTATCAACTGTGAGCAGCACATCCTATGCTCTCATAATGGCTGTCTCCTACAGCTTCTCAAGAAGACATTTTCCAAAATTTTTCTTCTGGCTAAAATCAGTTTGGCAGATTTCATTTGGATCCATGCAATGTTGTGGGACAAGAAACTGAATTTTTACAAGTACATTTTCCACAAGTAATTAAAAACAGTTTTACATAGTTTCTTTAAAATAATGGTGGATGCAGAAATAAATTTGGTATATCCCCTTAATGCAGTTTGCTTTTAATTACTAGGAAGCAAGTTAAAATGGACTAAAAAAAACCTGATTACAAAGATGACAATTAAAGTGCAATAAAGTTTGTTATTATAAACTATACAGCAAATCACTGAAATTTCAAAAAGGTTTATAAGAACTTCACTTACACAAAGCAAAAGAAAAAATTTACACTCCACCTTTCTGGACTCTTTCTGATGATTACCATTAATTATATACTGACCTCAGTTTTTTATGAGCCCAACAGAAAGGGTAGGTGATGTTAAGCACTTTTTGGGAGCATGACAATGAAAAATTAATTAAGACAACATACTGCTGCAAGTCTTCTGGTCAGCATTCAGAATGTATCCTTGTTTACATCTGCACAGGTAAGAGCCAGGGGTGTTTATGCAGAAGTGATCACAGTGATGCTCAACTATACTGCACATATGAGGCACTGAAAGAAAAAAGGGAAAACGTTATTAGCTGCTGGCCTTAACTCCTCGTGGTTACAAAAAAAAATGGTGTAGAAGATTTTACTGAAGTAATTTAGAAATTGGAAATTAAGTGTTGCTAGTAAAGCCAAAAACAGAAGCTTAAGAAAATAAAAATACACAAGAGAGTACTGAAAACATTAACTATTTGGTGGTCCCAACAAGGCAATGAAGCAAACTTAACCATATGCAAATTTAGAAAATAAGTGGAACTTAAGTATTAACTGTTTTACAGGACATTCAATTTCTTGAATGAAGAAAATCACTGCCCAACACAATACTAATGAAGAATTACAGAAAAACAACTTAATGAAGAGAATATTTTGCTTGCTTAGTTATTACTGTTGAGGAACATGCAAGTAATACATGATGACACTGGGGACATGCATCTCCAAGATTCACTAAGCAGGAGCTCAGCTGAGCTACACTCCAGATTGTAAATCTTCCTGAGCCTATTATTAATCTGCATTCTATGTCTCTAATATCAAGTAGTAAAAGGCAACAAATTGAGACAGTAAAAAAGAAAAAGAATGGTACACCTATTTTGTCAAGTTCACTGTTGAACTATTTTTGTCCACATCAGTATCTGAGAATTAGGAAATCTCCTTGATGTTTTCTTTCCACTGGAGCATTGCTTTTATGTCATTACAATAACTCATTTTGCTCAACAGCAATTAGGGATCAATGTGCTCCTTAACGTGCCAGGTTGACAAAGCTCAAAATGTATGTAATAGGTATTAGCTGTAATCTTCTAGAAGCCACAACAGAAGCCTGCTAAACGATTTAACATGTGGCATTTGTGGTACTTGTGTGGAAAAAACCACATGTGGTTTTAAGAGACGTATTATGTATCTCTTCCTTGGAATGGCTACAAGAATTAGGCATTTATTACTAATACACAAACCACCACAATTCTCAAATCTCTTAATCAACTACTTGGATCTCATACATTTCTGCCGTAATAAAACTTCTTAAGTACTCTTATTTATGTGAATCCAGACCTGCTTTGACTTCTTGTCATCTTTGTGCCATTCTGAAAATAAAAGCATTCAATGAGAGGCATCTGAATAACTTGGTTACCAATCCTCCAATATATTATCACATACACTTTTTTACACCCATTTGAAAGCACCAGTGGCACTCTGGTCATCAGTCTGATTTCTGTGGTGAAGGAGCCTGCTGTATGAATGATTTCTGCAACCTCATCTGTTGCAGAAGGTATTTGGTGGTCGCAGACAGGGACTGAAGTAATGGACATGGTGATCTCATAGTTAAGGAATTTGAACATGAGCCTTGTTGTGAATTATATTTTATCTCTATGTCACAGGGTCCTTACTTGATTTGGGGGGAGCCAATAATATCAATATATGCAAGGAAGCATCAGCCTTCACACTGTGTCTGTTTAGATAGAGACACTTGAATCTGGATGTGCAAGAATGTAAGCGAAGGCTGTAGAACTGTGAATAATATGTTGTATTAGTCAAAAAATGCTAAATGCCCCAGAAGATCACACAAGGAATTGCCCTGAGTCAAATATTTAAAGCTAGTTGGTGATCTTGACAGACTTAATCCTGTTCTCTGCCTCCATTTCTCCAATGTAAAATGAGGATGACACCACTACCTACCTTACAGAAATATAATAAAGACTTTATTTGCCCCGACTGCTCCATCCCAAGTTCAGTCTTTCTCACACGTCCTCTAATCTCCATCTCCTTTCCTGGATTCTGTCACATTTCTGTTTATATCATTCTGAGTTTTCAACTCTTGTCTATTCCTCACGTCTCTGATTTCCCAGGATACTCTTCGCTTCTGTTTTACCTTGCTGACTAGTAATAAAAAAGAAGGCCTCTGGGATCCCCTGGCTTCAACTGCTGTTTCTGAGATCCCCAGATCTTTAGCAGCCAGAGGCAGGAATTGTAGGGAAACTGGCTTAGCAGAGGATGATGCACAGCCAGTTTATATGGATATTCTTCTGAGAATACAGCTGACAGGCACTCAGTATCTCTGCCATCCACGAGTGAAGAGTGGTTAATCTGGTTTACTTTTTATATTCCCCACAGAATTTCATTATTTGGCCACGGTTTTCTCTTACCATCACAGGAACCATGAAAACCTCACAGACATAAGGGTGATCCAGACACAAGGATAGCTCAGGTGCCAAGCTCTTTTCCCACAGCATGAAGCCCAGCAGAAGGCTGGGCAGGACAGAAGACTTGAGCAGAGGGGTGCCTTCAATTGCTTTAGCAAAGAAACAAGGTGTCCAGATGTTCAACTCAGCTACAATGACATTGCCTCTGGGTCCACACTGGGAGGACTTAAAAAATCTAACCACATTTCCCAGAAGGAATGTAGGTGCTCAGGAAGCAGAGCATAAATGCTCTCTTGAGAATCAGCAAGATGAATGCTGCTTCACAGTCGGGAGCCAATAGAATATTAAGGATCCTATCTGTAATTTAGTACCTTAAGTTGAAATTCATATGAATCTAACAGCTAAATTCTATGTTGCATCTGGGTCTAACCTTTTAAGCACATCCTAGGATCTCACTTTCAATTCCCAGCACAGCAAATGTTGTGGACACACTCCCTGAGAACGGGAGGCAACTGCAATCCTTGTCACCTCCATACTCCTCCATCTGCAAGGGGGAGTTAGGTTTTATTGAGGAAGCCATGTGTTTGATTAAAAGTGAGCTATAAAACTCTAATAAATTTATTGGACACTGTCTAGTCAGAAAAAAAACCCAAGTAAATGGTATTTGTGCTGGATTTGTTTCTAAAACACAATTTAAAAAATCCAATAAGATGAAGTTTTGAAGCGTTTGCTGTTCATTCCATTTGAACTCTCAATCCATGATTAGTTTACTTTTTCTTGGTTTTTAAATATATCTTACTATGCCAGCTAAAAGTACAGCAAGGAAGAAACAGGAAAAAAATCTATTATCTGATGAATGTCTGTGCTGGTGTTTTGTGCTGATATAGTTCAGCTGCTCTTTGAAACAGTTTTGGAAAAGACCAAGTAAGGAAAAATCTCCAGACTATCCTTACAATAAGCCTCAGTTCTTTTCTGGCAAAAGCATCCCTAGAGATGAGTGAGCATTTAATCTCACCATGCATTCTTTTTCTGGACTCTGCTGAAAATGCCTTAGCTTAATGCCAAATCTGTATGAAGCACTTTCATATTTATCTTGGAAAAAAATAAAACCGAGAATTATACTAACTATACAGATTGGCATAAAATGAATTATGTATGCCTTGATAGTTGTAAAAGGTAATTTCTTATCAGGGAATTAAGATGGAAGAGATATCTCTGTTGTAAATTAATACCTATTAAAACATTATTTACTTTATTGTACGAACAGATAATATCACTGCAATGGCTTTTCCTAATTTTCTGTATTTCAAATAGATGGAATACAAACACTACCATGTCTGTGTCTCACTTCCAGTCAGATGTACAGAAATTATTATCTGCATATAATTAATATGTAAGCTTTGGAAGAGGAATCCATGAACTCCACAGAATATTTAAACAACTGAAAGACTGTTTATCAGTTTAAAGTTTCACTAATTAAAAATTAATAGATGAAACAATTTATCTAATAATCCAACAGCAGAGCATTGTAAATTTATTGCTATTATGCAATAAATAGGAAAATCATGATAAGCATGTTTGCTTCACTGCTTATGAACACTAGGAATTAGATTCCATTTTATGGCACCTAACAGTAGCATTAGTTTTCCCAACATACACGACTGCTGTTCTGAATGTTGTCTGTCTTCATTATATATATTTTAACAGATAAGGCTTCATGTAAAAGAAAAGTTTAATTATATTTTTTCCTGCGTTTTACTTTCATCTGCGCATTCAGATCTATAGATAAAAATCTTACCACAAAGTTTAGTCTGGAAGGCAGAGGTCAGTGTTTCAATCTGGCTGAAATTAGCAACAAGAAACACATGCTCTTCATGCGGTTCACTCCCAATGGACTTCAGAGTGTTCATATCCACTCTTCCCACGCCAATGGCAAAAATGAGAATTCCTGAGTTACGTGCTTTAGCAGCAATCTCTGCCACTGGATCCTGAGGTCTCCCATCTGTCACTATCATGATAATCCGGGGTACATTCTGCCTCAGAGGTCGAGCTCCTTCTGACTCTGAGAACGCGATGTTCACTGCGTACTGCAGAGCCAGTCCCGTCATGGTGCCAGTGGAGAGGTGCATCATCCTCTTCACTGCTCTTTCAATATCCTGCTTCCGCCTGAAGGTCTTCAGCGAGAACTCCTGTTTGACTGTGCTGCCGTACTGAATCAGACCTACCCGGGTGGCATCAGGACTGATGTCCAGGAACTGCAAGATGGTTAAAATGAACTCTTTCACTTTTTCAAAGTCATAGTGGCGGACACTGCGAGAGCTGTCAATGATGAAGACAAGGTCCAGATGTTTGTTGTTGCAAGTATTTTCTAAAAGGCAAAATGCAAACAAAAATACCTTACAAGATTTTCAAAATGCAAATAGGTTTGGGTTGACTGTCTAAACAAACACCCTGACAAGTGCATTGAAAATGCAGGAAAAATAGGAGATATCAGAACTAAGGCTATTTAGGCAACGTAAATTTGTTCTCCAGTAAATAAAAAAAGTTACCTATTACATGATCATTTTATGTAGTTGTGTGTGTCTGTCCGTGTGAGATCAGTGCCCAGAAATGGTTAATGGCAGTGGAATGGGTAGAGAGAACCACAGAATTGTAGAATGG
Organism: Dendrocincla tyrannina; assembly: GCA_035047865.1. Classification (NCBI taxonomy): domain Eukaryota; kingdom Metazoa; phylum Chordata; class Aves; order Passeriformes; family Dendrocolaptidae; genus Dendrocincla; species Dendrocincla tyrannina. The sequence continues at coordinate 128,667,130 of JAWWMP010000081.1, read as the reverse complement.
TCTGGCTTAGGGTTAGGGAACTCAACGATCATGTAGTTCAACCCTCCTGCTATGGCCAGGAACACCTTCCACTAGACCAAGTTGCTGAAAGCCCTGCTCAACCTGCCCTTAAAAACTTCCAGGGATGGGGCATCCACAACTTCTCTGGGCAACCTATTCCAGTGTTGCACAGTGAATTTCTGCCCTATATCTAATCTAAACCGGACCCGTTTTAGTTTATTGTTAGTTTATTATGCCTTGTCCTATCACTACATGCCCTTGTCAAAAGTCACTCTCCAGGTACTTGTGCCACACCTTGTTGTGTCATCGTTGAGATTTTGCCCTCAATTATCACAGAGGGTGGAAATGCCTCCTGAATTACATATTTACTATTTGAGTGGGCTGCATTCTGATGCTTTTTGTGGTAGTGCCTGAGAATTTAGAAATCTAATACTCATGATGCAGGATGGTATCAGTCCTCCATTACAAAGAGGGAAAACAGAACACTAAGAAATCCAGGTCAAAAGTATGCGTTAATTGCACTGACTGATAAGAGACATGAAGAGACTAATTTTTCAGGGAAGCTGGCATTAAGCAGCACTTTGCATGTACAAAATACAGTTCTCAATGACGTCAACTGCAGCTGTAAGTCCTCAGCACTTCTGCAAATCAAACCCCATGATTTCAAACGTAATTAATGGCCATCTGGGAAAAGTTTTGTGTATTGGACTAGCTCAGCATAACACAGAAATTCTGTGGCTAAAGCAGAAAGAAAATCCTGTTGTCTACAGTGGCACTCAGCTTGGCCAAAATACCACTCATACACTCCCTGAAAATCTTCTATTTAAGCCATCAGCAGTCTCTTTCCAAGAGCCACTGAAGCAGAAATATGACAGAGTATGTCTATATCTGACAATTGCACAGGCCAAGCTATCATGGATAACAGCAGAAGTGATGGCTGGCTGCCCTCTGTGCGTGCTACAAACTTTCTGGGTCCCTGGGTAATCCTCTGGCTTCTGCTCAGCATCCTTTTCTGAAAGAATATGAGACATATGCATGAGTGGCATGATGAGGATGGAGAGGGACTGACCATTCACAGTAAGCCACCACATAGTAGGCTTAAGGCAAGCCTGGGAGGTGAGCCATGAGCCTCACCACAGAAGACAGCACATGGAAAAAGATTAAAAGGACTTTGATGGGATGCTGATGGAAAGAAATTAACTGAGGTTTAATATTTACATTAAAGAGTCCTCCAAATTAGGAAATCCCTGAGTCACAAAAGCATGGTAGCTCAGGCAATACCTGCAGGTAGCATTGTTTTATCCTTGAACTATTTCACATGCATCTAGTTTTGATCTCCGTCAGACACAGAACACAGGGTTAGATAGACCTATGGCTTCAATCAGTATATCTGCTCATCTTCTTAAATTCCTGTTGCTATGAATAAATCTGTGAGGTAGTTAGTTGTCTGTTTGTCTGCCTGTCTTGAAAGATTAAAGATGGCAAGAATTATCATTGAACTGCAGTGGCATTCTCCTTTTACTAAGCTGAGATACCCTTAATCAGTAATTTGCCTTACTGCCCAACCCAATTCAATTCCCAGTGCACTCTCATCCATGTTGTGCAGTGAATGAGGAAAATGCTTGGTGGAAAAGTAGCGTTTGACTGTATAATTAAAGGTCATGTCATACTGCACAAGTACAAGTGGGCCAATCAATCAGAAAACCTCTGTCTGTAGTCGAGCCTTTAAACAAGTCCACTTGTGACTGCTGATGAACACTCATCATGCACTTCTGCCAAGGCAGAGGGTGAGAAGGATGCCTGTTTTCACTAGTTAGCTCAGAGGCCTCTTTCATAGATTACCAAGAACATTCATTGGCATAGAATAAAAATGACTGCCTGGATTTATTCATGTGCACTCTACAGTATGGCTTTATTCATAAGCGTAGGAATATGCTTGGGTTGCTTATTCTTTCAAAATCAGAGCAGACTGAATGTAAGCCAAGTGGAGCAGAAACAAAATTCCAGTTCTAATGGGATACAGATATACTGACATAACTATTTTCCATATTATCTTAATTATAATTATTCTTACAGATATACAATTATTAATTACCTTTACTAATATAACATGAAATACAAAGATAATGCTAAGTTATGATTTGTGGGAGCAGAGCAAGAGGAAAGGAAGATAATTAGAGAAAAAAGGGCTAAAAGTATGTGTGCATATCCGAGGAAGGACAGACAAGGGAGCAGAGTAAAATGACTGCTATTTTATTTCCCTTAAAACATTTCAGTATGCATTCACTAAGGGTAAATTATGCTTGACCAACGTGATTGCCTTCTACAATGAAAAAGCTGACTGATGGATGAAGGGAGAGCAGTGGGTATTGCCTACCTCTGCTTCAGCAAGGCTTTTGGCACTGTCTCCCACAACCTTCTCATAGGCAAAAACAGGAGGTGTGGATTGGCTGGGTGAGCACTGAGGTGCACTGAGAACTGGTTGAAGAGCAGATCCCACAGGATTCTAATTAGTGGCACAGTTGAAGGCCTGTCACTAGTGATGTCTACCAATGTCCAATACAGGGCCCAGTACTGTTTAACTTATTCATCAATGACTTGGATGAAGGACAGATGCCTCCTCAGCAAGTTCACTGATGACACAAAGCTGGGAGGAGTGGCCGATACCCCAGAGTTCTGTGCAGCCCTTCAGAGGCACCTTGAAAGGCTGGAGAGATGGGCAGAGAAGAACCATGTGAAATTCAGTAAAGGTAAGTGCAGGGTCTTGCACCGGGGAAGGAATATACAGTGTATTTCAAAACTGCTTTGACCAGCAAGGTTCTAGCTATATAAATACCAAACATTTGCAAATTAAAATGTATTTAAAATCTTTGTCTTCTGAATTGGTGGGGATTTTTAATGACCTTGTAATTATTAAAGTTCATTTAACTGAGATGGGCGCAATGAAAAATAAAATATAACTCTTTTACAGACAAAAAATCCAGCTTGGTGGTATTTTGAGGAGTGGCAATTAGTAATGACTCACAGATCTAAACACTCAGCCCCTCAGATAAACTTTCAGTGATAGCTTTTTAGCAGCTACATGCTTTTACACTTGCCCTGTAAACTGTAGTCTGTTCCTCTGATGAGTTCTCATTTTAAACAGGGAACTTTCTCACAATTTTGGCAAACATCTTCATACTCAAAAGTAACTCCCTTCTACTCTTCTAATGAAAAGTGACATACTCATTGAAAAGAGCTACTCATCCATAAACCTGTTTCTAAGTCAGCAGAGGTTTTGTACTGCCAACACAAAAGTTAAAGAAACCCTCATTGTGAGTTGTATTATCCAAGGGAGAGGCCAGGAGGGGAAAAACAAAGACAGGAGGAAAGATCAAGTCAGTAGTAAATACGTTCTCCTCCTCCACTCAGCATCCACTTTGTAAATGACAGTTACAGTGATGCCACCATTGCAAAACTAACAATGCAATGAAATGTCAGTTCTACTTGGAAGAATTCAGCTGGGATCCAATTACTGAGAGATACATAAAACAAAGGTTTAAAGAATATTTCATATTGAGCATCTTAATTTCCTCTAAACCTGAAAATTCTGTTAAATTATTTTCTCTGATGCCTTCAGGTTTCCTTCGACTCCTTCCTCCAAGAAAATTATGCTCAGGACTGAATCTCTGTTTTGGCTTTGACAAAGTTCACACTGCTTTGGTTTTACTCACTCACCCGGGGTCTGTGTCTGAGAACATGTTTCTACCCTCTCAGCTTCTTTCTAACACATTCCCTTAATACAACTAATACACCAGAGAGTTTTCCTGATCATTGGAATTGACTCTTCTAGGCTGTTAAGTCAATAGAAGAGTTCCTGAGACTGTTGTCCTACAACAACTCACATTTTCTCAAGCAATCCTCAGGCATGATACGGGAAGCAGCATGAGCCAGGGCTCCATCCCATGTGGATGCAATCTCTCTGTGAGCTCAGGGCACTCCACAGCCCAAAAGGAAGCTGTTTTGAACCACTGGTCTCAGTGCCAGAGAGTAGCCCAAGGCACCAGCTAAGCTCAGAGGCCAGCTGGACTGCATCCACAGTGTTCAACTCACCTTCCCACTAAAATAGAGTGGCTGTATGCAAGATGCCTACTGGGAATAAACCATGTAGGGATTACTCTCTGTAGCCTCTGAATCATGCATGGGGATTGCTTGGGGATTGATAGTCACTGTGGGCCACAGACAGCTCCAGCCACTTAACAGCAACAGCTATGGTGGACTTCCAATGCCCAAGAATGTCCCCGTCACTGTTTAATTTCCTCAGACATTTCCATTTAGGGATAATCAAACTGAACACACGCAAAAAGGACCCAAGTTTTACTTTGTGATTTTCACAATATTTTGCAAGCTGGCTGTCTTGAAAGGACTGCTTGTCTATAAATGAGTTAGTTATTTTCTGTTGTTGTCCTACATCTTTATGACTCCTAAATACTTTTTTATTTTTTTAATCTGGATATTACTTATTTGGTTATGTATACTTTTTATTCTAATAGACAGATAAATAGAACCTATCTATATATAATATATAATATATAATATAATAATATATAGATATTGTAATATATTACAATATATTTAGCTATATGTTATTATAATATATTGTTATTATAATAGAATGGATAAATGTTAAAGAATGCTATTGTATGCAAAGCAATAGGAGATCAGTTCAATTTGGTAAACACTACAGCAAAGTGAAAACACTAAAAGATGTTTGCTATAGAGTAAGATAATTTAAGCAAAAAGAATGGATTACATCAGTTAAGAAAAAATGAGATCACAGAAAAATTATTGCCTGAGCAGGCTTTAATGGCAATTTTAAGATTTTGTGTCTCCTAGCTCACACCACAGTAACGTGTATATACAAAAAATTACATGTCCTATGATACTGCCAGCAGTAACACCAGGTTTATTTTTAGATTTTATCTTTGAGTAACAGAACAAGTCTTCACTCACAATTAAATGAGGATAAAACTATTCTCCCAGTTAAAAAATTATGCAAGTTCTTCCTAAATTTGTCTTCTTTCTCTGCCACTTTATTATTTCATTTTTCCTCTAGCCCTCAATATTACTTGCTTACCTTCTCTCTACAACTTCTTTCTTCATAGATCTCTGTATAACTCCTACCAGATCTGTTTCAAAATGTATGAACCTGCTGGGTGTCAAATATTTTTAGTTGAAGTCCACAATTCAACTTTTTCCTAGCTAAATAGCCAGCCAGAATGATTGCATTTGACAGGTTCTCAGATATTTCCAAATTATATTAGTTCACTGAGAAGGTTTAATCTTTGTCATACAATCATACAAGTAAACAAGACTCAAATTTCCAATTCATTCATAAATGCAGCAAGTACAAAATGCTTTGAAAAACACATTTTGTGATTGTAGCAAAGAATAAATGAAGACCGGTAATCCCAAGCACTTCTTGTCTCTGGTAAGACTTTCTGAGCAAGTCAGCTTCCACTCTCATTTTTTTTCTCTCATTTTAATTCAAAGAAGGGTAACATATGGAACCGTGCATTTCAGACATAATCATACCTAGTGCGTGAAGTAAACATCAGAAACTGCTCAGTACCCCTTTCCTAGCACACATATATTCTGCACATGGTTCTGCAGATGACTCCACCTCTTGCCAGCTCTGGGACAGGTCCCGGATCCAAGAACTGCCCCTCTACTCCTTAGTCTCATCCTTGCTCTGTGCCTTTCCCCAGCCACACAGGCCTATGGCCCTAGCCCAAATATTCACTACGAGTTTGGCAGCTCATCCATTCCTCTTTACAAACTTCTTCATCTGGGAACAATCTCTAAATGGAAAACAGCCTCCAGACATTTCCTTATTGCCTCTGACAAAATTTCTTCTGAACTTCCAAAATTTCTGGGAGAACTGTACAGCGGAAGGCTCTTGTCCAGAGATTTCCATTTCCTTCTACATGCAAACACTTCATTATTAGTCACTGCAGGAGGGTTCATTGCTTTGTTCTCATTTCACCTCACTATTTCTATTCCTTCCCTGTCATGCTTTTCAAAATAACAAGGTCGTTATTAAGTCTCTCTAATTCCAGAGTCCCAAAACAGTATTTCTCCATTTCTTTAACAACACTCGTGCTGTTTCTGTCATGAAGTCAAAGTATCGTGTAGGGATATTCTCAAGTTTCTTAGTTCTTTTTGCATGTTTCAGCTGTTCTGAGATGGGAACTATTGGGTTTCCTGACAGGAGTCAAACCTGCTTTCATGGTCAGGAGGACCAGGGAACAGGTTGTTTTCCTGCCAGGCAGGGGAACACCTGGACATATGGATAAAGAATACTGATACCCCCATGCACTGGCAGGATCAACATGTACCCACTGTTTCCTGACACAAGCCAGTGTTATGTGCTCTCAGCTTAGGATAACTTAACACCCATGAGAGAGGAGGAAATCATTTTCCGAGCCATGATGGAGAAACCTCGTGGGACACACAGTTCATGCTACTTTGCATCCAGTTCCCACAGGCAGCCCTGAAGGCACTTACTCTGATAGTGACTGCCTTTTCCTGCACTCATCTGTAAAACATCAAATCACAACCAACACAAAAAGGATGATTATATGGGAGAAGTTGATCTTTGTATCTTTCTTCTTGAAGATCTGAAACTCCTGTCTTTCCTGAGCTACTCGGGGCATTGTTGGAAGGACACAGAAATTATTGGAGAAGGAACAGATAGAGAAAGTAAACAACTGTCAGTAGCAGCACGGAAAATTCTGAGAAAAAATGTGACCTTATTGAGTTAGTGCTGTGCTGCTTTCAGGATATTAGCTTAACGTTTTAAAAAGTCCTATCCATACTTTTTTTTAGTCGCCCATGCCTTTGTTTACAGGGGAAGCTGTTAGCAACCTCAACATTACTCATTGATCAGCTGACCTGAAATCGCATATTTCTATCCGTTGGTAACAGTCTAAGTATTAGACTTTTTTCCCCGAACAAATTCAGAAACAGCATAGTGAGATAGTCCTGTACACCATTTCCCCCTGTTTCCCAAAACATGTGGGACATCATGCCCACGGGCAAACCAGCACTTCAGCAATACTTAAATAAGTAGATGGTGTCTTCAAGCTTCTGAAGCAATTTAAATGTTGTCTTCATTCATAGTAATGCCTGATTACCCACTCATGCCTATAAAATGAGACATTCCTTAAGTTATGTAAATGCTGTTTCCAGGATTTTCAAGTTAATTTTGCACATATGTGCTTTTTTAATTAAGAAGTAAAGTACTCACAATGAAGTCAAAAACATCATGCTTCTGAGTATCAGTACTCCTTCTTTTGGCCTGATCTTTCTTCAAGACAAAATACACAAAGGAGGTTTTGAGCTCCTTTAGAACATACACAAAACAACAGTTTGTAATTTTAGTCATTAAATTATTGTCAAGGCAAACTCTTTTTCAAACAGAAATGGCATTTCACAGTAATTTGTGGGGGTTGTAACAAACAAATTCAGAAATACAAAGATCGTTTGCTGTTGCGTTCATGACTCAGGGTTTTTCTGTAGCAGTAGATAAACATATTTTTCTCCTGTGGAAAAATTACAAATCACTTTTAAAAAAAAGGAAAAAGAAGGAAAAAAAGGGGGCAAAGTTAAAAGAATAAGAAAACAAAACACAGAAGAGGGGAAGAATGAAAGAAGGAAAAGACTCTGTTAGAGGAAATACTTACATATTAAAGAAATACAAGACAATTTCGTGTGATGCTAGAAATAGAATTATATCCCATCTAACTTATATTACTGAAATACCTTTTAGGTGGCTTAAAACTGAATGTACTTTTGATACATTGCTTGAAAATTAATAATGAATACTAAATAAAAGGGTTGGCAAGCATAATGTTGTTCTGTGGTTAAAAATTCCTAACACAGACCAAAATCCAAACTTTCTGATCTCCATGATAATTGGCTGCAGATGAGCATTAGGACACAAGTTCCTGGGGTCTGTCATGGTCCCAGCTAGCCCTCAGGGCTCATTAGTTGGGCCTGTTTAAGGGGTAACAGCTGCTGCAAGGAACAACTGGCTGAGCAGGGATACGGCTGCTGTCCAGATCTCTCCTTCTCAGACTCCAGGTCCTCTGTTGGGCTGGAGAGGCAGAGCCTCAGCACAAACCAGGCTGCCAAGCCTCAAAGCCACAAAGAGAGGGTGTCCTACTGTGCATAAACCCAGAAATCTGAAAGAGGAGCTGCTACAGGGGAGAGGCCAACAGCTGACAGATTAAGATGAAAGTTGAAGGTATTAGAGTTCGTACAAAGTCCCTGGAGACCTCTCAACGATTGAAACAAACACTACTGGGAAGCAAAACACACCATTGTTAGTATTGCCTTGAGGCACAAAGATTGTCATATGTACCTATACACCTCAGAAGGAAGAAGCAGGTGATTTCACAGACTGTAAAATGCTTTGCTTGCCTCTTTCCAAATATAACAAGTTTCTATCTATATGGCAATTTTATGTTTTGATTAGAGAACTGAGAGGTAAATAAATTGAGGGATATTTGACTAGCTTGTACCCTTATAAAAGTTTGGTTAGGATTGTGCTTATACTTAAACTAATTACGTGATAATTCAAAAGATATCACTTGCAACCTCTTCCTACATCAGCTGACATGAATAGTTTTCATCTCCCTCACTGATATACGAGTATAGAATGTCAAACACATTCTGTAGTTATTGTGACACAATTCTGACTTTACTTGCAATATAGACTTCATTTACAACAATTCTACTTAACATGTCTGAGGACAAAAACTTGGCAGGGTTGCATTTATGTGAAGAAATAACAAATGCACACATGTTGAGGCTATGAATGAGTTTCTCACAGCAGTTATCAGCCCACGTTGGCTCAACAGTCGACATTAGCAGAATTTAGAGATCTCCGGCCAGCTCTTAGTGCATAAACGTACAGCAAATTCCACCAAAACTACACAGGAATCTTATCTGCATTCCACAGAAGCATCATGGGTTGGATTCACTTTTGTCATATATTTTCCCCTCAAGTTTGCAGCCAAAATAACTAAGAATGGTTAAACTGATAATGTTATTGAGCCCTAAACTTACATACACTCAAGTGTAGTAAGAACTGGGTTGGATATAAGAATGCTTGGAATAATTTTAACTGACTGTAGCAAGTGAATTATAAAGTTAGTGAGCACTCATTCCATGTACTTAATTTTACTTCCCTTCATATTATTGTGGGGTTTTCACAACGTTAAAAGTTTTCTCTGCTTGTTTTATAATACATGATTAAGATGCAGTAGAGCCAAAGTCCCAAATCCTCTTCAGCAAAAAAGCCCATAACATCAAACACCAAAAAAGTGCTACATCTTGCAAGGACTGAATACATATTGCTACCGAGCTTGGAACCTGCTGAATGGGGCTGTGGACTGTGGCCTGAAAACACAGCATGGCAATTGCCACTCTGGACAACTGACCCAGCTCTTCCTCTGTCTGCTTAGGTGTAAAGTCCATTTCACTATATCTGAAGGGAATCAGCTGATGTAACAGACATAACTTTATAACCATGTATCAAGAATATTACTGCTTTTCTTTAGTATCCAAAAAGCAATGCTAAACTGGCAAACCCCTTTCAGCCATCTCTGTGTAATCTAACAAAGCAGCTGTGCTCAAAAGGAACAATGATTTTGTCTGAGAACTAACTAAAAACTCTTCAGAGCTCTCTTGAAGCCTTTAAAAGAAGATTTAAAAACAAAAGAGTAATTTCCTTTAATGAATCAAGATAAGGTCAAATATCCAAACTCAGGACAAAATTAGTGATGAAGGAAAGAGAAGGCAAATCTAGTTCATACATCAAGTAAGGGTAGAGGTTATTGCCCTCTGCTACAAAGGGACCATCTAATTTCCTCCTGTTGTTCCACAAGGTCTTGCAGAAATGATGGAAACGATCCTTTAAAACATACAGTGCAATACACTTACTTAAAACAGTATCTGCCACCAATCTAATTCTTTTATTACTTGAAATACCTGTATATTTTCTATCTAACAGGCTGCAAGAATGAATTAAGAATTTGTAAAAAAATTGATTAATTTGGAACAATTGACAAGTTTTTAATACTTGGAAGTCTGATGCAGTGCTTAAAGAACTTGCAAAGCAGCTTGGCTTTCAAGGGCCATATAGAGAGTTCCAAAACGCTGATGTTCAATCAATCCTTGTATAAAATATTTCAGATCTTTAAAGGAAATTGTTAACTATAACAATAATAGTTTTACACGACAACCAGCTACACAAACATCTGCCAAATTAAACCAACACACACTGAGATTTAGTTGAAAGACTGAGGAAAAGAAAAAAAAATGTCTTTTCAAACAGATCATTCCTTCTGAAGCATTTGTTAAAATGTATAGACTATTACCCTAACACAACAATTCAGAAACCTCTGAAGTATTAGTGCATGGCTGACGCAAAATTAAATCCTCTAAAAGCCGCATTTTTCATCCATTCCAATTTGCTTATTCACTTGTCAGTTTCCAGGATCCCGGACTTTTACTTCAGTGCATGGACACAACTAGTATTTTACCAGTTAATAGTTATCACAGCAGTGCAATACTGTTTTAAAAATTGGTGAAAGGAAGAAAAAGGGAATACAATTATTTTACTTACATAGCATAATCCTTCATTTTAGTCCTAAAAAACTTTTTATTCCTATAAAAAGAGATGCCCACCAAAAAACCCCCGAATCTGAACTTTTATTACTTTTCCAGGTACCTGGTGGTTCTTTGCAGCTATATTGCTCCTTCTTGCCTGCCAACCAAGTCTTTTCATTACAGCAGCAATTGCTGTCATCACTGCTACTTACAGTATGCATATTATATAGAATGAGAAAACTTCTAATCCCTGTTAAATGGCTTGAATTCTGGAGTGATTTTATTAACTCTATTGACTTGATGTGACTGAGATCATGGTTTGGCCCTGTTCTTTCTCATGTCATCTAAGGAGCACTACAGCTTTCCAGCAGAGTGGCATGCATTTTACACATTCTGTTCTTCACAGAGAGGAACGTTTTTACCATGCCCTGTTTCTATACATGGCTAAATCTGAAGCAGGTGACCTAATTTACTGAAACAGAATGCAAGGCCCAAGGGTCTGACTCCAAACTGCCACGTACTTTTATGGGCTGGAGCAGAGAACGTCCAAAGTTTCTTGCATCATTTAATGTCTTGCAAAGGTTCTTTTAGCCAGAGCTGCCAGAACTGTTTGCATCCTTCACATGCCAAACCGAGTAGGGATACAGAAGTTTCCAAATGAAGGGACCAGAAATCTTTTGACTTTTGAAAGAAGAAATAAACAATTTAATCTATGAATTTTGATTTCTATTGAGTGCTAATTCTTTTTGTATATTTTCCACTATTTGAAATATGAAAAAAAAGGCTATAAAAGCAATTTAAAAAATCACAGGGGAAAAAAGGCAAGCTGAGAAATATGACACTTTCAGTTTCTACACATAACACCTTCCGTTTGCATTCATTTTCTAGAGAGATGAGCAGTTTATTTCTTAAAGTAATAAGCTCACTTAGGGTATTTGCTGGTAACCCTAAACCATCCAGGAATAGCTCCTATATAACTACATTTTAGAATTTAGGATTTTAGAAACCTTAAGATTCTTTTTAAGTAAGGTGTGAATGTGGGTAGTTATTTCTGCTGTTCTTTATCCACGTTTTTTGGTGAACTAGATCTCCAGAGCTGTGGCTTTCAGCCAGCAGTTGCAGAACCCCAAGTGTTTCAAGACCACATCTATTAATTTTGAGAAAGATGAATAAGAAATGGAAAGCTGTTGTAATTTGTTTTAAATTTGTCCTATAGGAATTGAAACCCAATATTTTAAAGTTATCAGATTGTGAGTGGCCCTTTATGGAATTTTACATTATTTAAAGGATTACATTTTGTCTGGACAAGAGTTTCACTGATAAAACTTGGCGTTTCCCTCTCTGTCACGCATTCTCCCAACTTCTGGCTTGCTTTCTTCTTCTTTATTCCAAATATATCTTCTGCAGGACATTTCACATTCCTCATGTTCACCTAGGTTAGGTGAACTTTATGGAGAGACAGCCCACTTACCAGCTCTCAGTGGCTGGAGAGAGGTATGTGAAAGTTAGAACTACTATTAATGGGAATCATTAATCCCTAATGATAGGCCATGTCCAAACCCCATCCATGCTATGTTTTCATAATCTGACAATTACTTTAAACAAAGAGCAAAAGAAAGTTATTCTAAATCACAAACTCTTAGGAAATGAAAAAGTTGACCAGCAGACTGCTTGATGATGTAGAGGTGATGATCAGCAAGAGAGAGATGAACCTAACATTTTAAAATATGACAGTCACATACTAAAACTGTTCTATAGATTCTAAAACTGTTCAGATTTTTGGTAAAAAAGGAAAAGTGTGCTACTCATTGTACATAAAATAAATCTGACAAAATTGAGGGATGAGTATGTAATTAGCGTTGTAATGACAAGCCTCATTTCTATAGTCACAGATTGCCATTCAATCATCTTTACATACATCACATATAGACAGCCAAAACTTTTTGGCATGGTGAAAGGCACATTTGCCAGAACCTCCATGGACCAATATGTATTTTCTCTAAACACTGAAAACAAGGTCTCTTTTTACAATAAGCCAACAGTCCAATTTATGTCATACCACTTACATAAAGTAAATCTAGTACCCCAAAAGTAAACACCTTCTCTCAACAGCTGCTAACTGGCCAACAAACCTTATCACATTCCTGCTGACAAATGAAAATCTCCTTTTTATTATAAACTAATTCAGCCAAGGTTTGGCCAGCTGCTTATGCCTTTTAGTGTTCGTATTTGAGATAGCTTTCAGTAGTGGAGTTCTGGGGTTTTTTGTGTGTAACTTACCTAGTAGAGACTGTGTGTTAACATCCCCTCTTCGGGTGAAACGTCTTCCAGGGAGATCTTTTGCCATGACAGTGGAAAGCAGAGTGTGTGCAAACAGCAGAAAGAAGCATGCAATCATTTTCTTCATCTTCAAGAAACAGAGGGACATTCAAGGATGTGAAACTGCAATAAAGAAGGAGATACGTTCTTCAATTACATAAAGAGATACTCTTCAACCATGTCAGCCACCCAGCAGCATTGCTTCACTTCTATCACATACAAATATGCAGATACACTGGAATGGAATAATACCTGCAATTTCAAGAAATAAGATCTACATAATAAAGTAACAGTTGACAGTCTCTGCATAGCATTCTTAAGTACTGTTAGTTGAAGTTCATAGTCGACATCTACAACCAATCATAATAATCAAGTATTTTTAAAGCAAGAAAAGGAACTCTGTTTCAGTCAGCCTGTCAGCATAAATGGGTTGGAGTGGGACACAAATATATTTTTGTTATTTCATTCAGCACTCTGTTCCATTTTTTCAGAGATTTAATAGTTTTTGTAGTCTGAGAGATTCTTGCTTCAGAAAATCCTGGAGAATTAAAATTGAGAGAGGAAAATATATTTCAGGAACAGCAACTATAAATATGAACTGGTGGCAGCTCATGATTCCTTTTCAGAAGGTAGTCCATGGTTGCTAACATGAAGATAATGGTGCAGGATGAATCTCGTTTACTGGAGTAGACTCCTGAGGACAGGCAAGGAGCTTGCCATAGGTTCTGAAGTTTTGTCATACAGAGGAACAAACTGACAGGCAAAATTCCCACTAAGAGATGATTCCTGACCAGGAATTTGTTACTGCACCACAAAAAGCCATGGCTGACTCTGCCCACAACAGAAAGGAAATACTGACAGACTAGTGGCTCATTTCTGGCCATGTTCCCTTTGGTGGTTTCCTCAGATGGAGATTCCTTCTACCTTCCCCCAAAGCTTTATTGTTGCAGTTGTGAAGACAGCATCTCACCTGAGCTAAGATTCAGCCCTGGAACTGGTGATATGATGAAGAGCTCCCTTAGGTGTGCAAGAGATGGATAAAACTACCCACTTTCACAACAAAGAACTGTTCTAGCTGAAATTGAGTCAAACTTTTGAAGCAGTGCAAATTTTAACATTAATTCCTGATGAAGTAACTCAGATGTTGAAAACAATTTCAACAGGATCCATAACCTGATAAGCAGATATGTAACAGAAGGCAAGTAAATGTAGTTCAGAAAGATAATTTATTTTCTTTCCCACCATGAGGCATTCACTGGTAGAAAAGAAAATACTGAGTAAATATTTTCTCTCTGGTAAAGGTATTTTTTACATTACTCTTCAGTCTGTCTCACACAACCATTACATATTATTTTTCTGACTATAAATCTATTTTTGCTTTTGTGCATTCTACTCAGCAACCCCAAATGCAAACACAGTGTTCTGGTGTATATCCCAGAGAGCAAAATGAGTCTTTGCACTCAAAACACCCAGCCTTGCTTCTATTCAATATTATCCAGTAACAGGTAATACATGATCTAAGGACATTCAGACCAGGAAAGAGATGTAAATACCTGGTGCTTATACAAATGGCCACAAAAAAATTAAATATTTGGAGACCTAGCAGCATGGACACCAGGGTGGCATTACTGGTATTTTTTTTCAGTGCTCTAGTCAGAAACAGATGGAGCAGTGAGTGCAACACCCTGCTGTGTGGCACATATGAAGAAGCTCCTAACAGAGAACAGACAATTGCTGCTCATAAAGGTAGAATCTGGTGAGGGCTGCTTGCAATATCTGCAGCTGTCTTGCAGAAGTTTGGTATAAAGGAGGAAATCCTCCTAGAAGATGGCAAGTAAATAGACAGGCTCTCTGCTCTTTTCAGGCTCCCCCTGCTCCCTAACTGGCTGCTAGTCAAGAGCTGAATATTGCCATGGTGTGTTCTTATCCGTTTTACCTGTGCTTGCTTATCCATATACCCATGCATCAGGGTAATTTTCCTGATGCACTGTTATGGATTTTCATTTTCCAGGAACTACAGTGTAAGAAGACTGAAAAATTAAACTGGGACTTCATCTTTAAAATTATTATTTCCTTTGTTGGACAGCAGTGAAACAACACAAGCCCGTTCCTACACTTTCAAGTATCTTTTTGAGGAAGTCTCCTTGTAAGGGATTGATGGCTGTTTTAGACAGAGACACTACTGAATATTGTGTCAGTAGTGATAAATCAATGACCTTATCTGCTGTTTGGTGCAGGTTAGTAATATTTGTCCTCTTCACTGCGATAACTCTTAAATAACATCATGGGAGTAGAGAGATGCTCTGTGGCTCACGATGAAGTCAGTGTCCTTCCATCTCTTACCTGTTTCAGGAAAACTTCTTTTACAGAGAATCGGAAAACCCTCCCACTGGCCTGGAAGTCCACCTTTTTTTCCCTCAGATACCTTAAAAATGTACCCGTCTTTGCTGAGCAGGTTGTGCTGAAAAAGAAATTGGAAAACTAGGATAGTAATATATTTCAGCTCACGCTTTCTGCTCCTCTGGGTGGTCTCCCTCCTCATCTTGCAATACAAGCTCCCTTCCAAAGGTAAAACAGAATCTAAACTCCACAAATCCCTACCTCTCCACTTTCTCCAACTACCATGAAAACTGGCAAAATGCATAGAACAGGAAATTCTCAACAGTTACGTGGAACATCAACACCTTTAGTCTCTGTAAATAGTATTCCCTCTCCTGAATCCTATGTAATTTCTCCTCATAGATGGGAAGGAAAGAGAAGTCCAGAAAAGCACGAGAGGCAGCAGTTATTATCCCTACAGAAACTGCCTTCAGCTTTTCTTGTTTCGTAGTTAAAAGAGACAGTCATTTACTTTTGTTAAGGTGCCAGCAGATGTACCTTCAGTATTTTTAAGTTATAAAGAACCTAAGTACATACAGGAGAAACCATCTGGAATTTCTTTCAGCACTCCTTATTCTCTACCCATTTTTAAGATAACAGGAAACTGATCAAATCAAAAGGTTTTACTGAAGCTAGAGGAATGACTGCCTATCTATATAAGTCAGTAAAATCTGTGTTTGTGTCCTCAAGTTAGCAAACACAGTGAGCTACTTGGAAAAACAAACAAGTTTTTATTACACAAGACCACAAAATACTTCATTCTCAATCGCATCATCTCAGAAATTAAAAATAATAAGGACTGCAGGCACTGCAAAGCCCCGTTAACGATTAGTTACGACATGTTCCAAGATACTTTACTATCCACAAGCCAGCACACGCATTACTAGTTCATTACTCATTAAAATCACTCTGTGTGGCACAGGCTTCAGGACCCAGAGTATTAATAATTTCCTCTGTCTTCCTGGACCAGTTGCTGACACAAGCATTTTCCAGTTCTGAAAAACAGCTACAGAGCACCACAAAGTTCAACATCATAAGGCATCTGTCCCGAGCCATGCAGGTGTTGTGTGGGGGCAGCCGGCCACAATCAGGAGGATGATATTTAGCACATCAGAAAGAAGTACCTCATCCTTACAGATGAGCACTCTCTCGTTATCCTGTTCCCCCAAGAGACGGACTGGATTTTCTGTGACTCCTTGATGCACAAGGGGGGCTTCGCTAGGCTCAGCAGCACAGGACAAGTAGACCTATTCTAAACCATGACTGTCAGAAATACAGTTAAATCATAGAGAAGAAAGGTAAGTTTTTAAATTCCTCACCTGCTGCTCAACCCTGACAGCAGGCACTATGTACACATGAGACCATGAACCCACCTACCACTGCACCATGTCCTGCAAAGCATATTCACTTTTTAACACATCCTTTACCTCTTTTTAGGAGGCTAGCTTTGGCCATTCGTGCTGTTAGTGGTATCAGATGAACCTGAGAAACTCATTATCTAAAAGGCAATTCTGGTGTATTCTAAGACAGCCAACCCAAATGCAAACAGCTTTCACAGCAGCACAGCAAGCCACCACAATAATAAAAATAACTGTTGACTTGGCAACATCAATCTTTTATCAATCTGAAATAATGAGGGTCCAGACAGTGCAAGTAACCTGATTCTGCAGTGGATTTAGGATCAGAAGTTGTGCACTCCAGTGCAAGAAGACAGACAAAGTCTTTGCATGAGTCCCAGAAGCTTCATGGCCAAACACCGTTGTTTTGCATTTGCAGAAGGGCACAATCCTATCATGTGACAGCAATTTCTCTGTTCCAGACACATCTGTATAGTGATGAGGACAGGGTGACAACCAGAGAGTCACAAAATCTTCAACCTCTGTTTCCTATGCTTCCATATGGTCCTCCTCATCCAGCACGTATCCCTACCTTGGCAACTAAAAGGATATTCCAGTGCTTTCAGCACTGAGAGATTCCCCTGCCTTGCAGAGCAATTGGGCTGCAGCTGAAACTCCATCAGCACTTAATTATTCCAGCTGCTGCTACAAAAGCTCACAGCTGAGTTGTATCCTGGACAATAAAATCAAATGTGACTAAACTAACTTAGATTTTGAAACGGTAAAGAGAAGACACAAAATGCATTATAAAGCAGTTCCTAGAAGGGGAGGTGAATGACATCGGGAAGTCAGACAAATATTCCCACAAACCCAGCTCAGTCCATGACACCCATATGCAGAGCATAGCTGAAGGTGCTACAGCACACACAAGGGCAACCACATTCCAGATGCTGTTAGAAGAGTGTTAGGGATGGGGAAAGAACAGCTTGCCTACCCAAGCACAGAAATCAGGTAAGCACACACATATTGAGTGTACACATCAAAACATACAGCATATCAGAAAGAGCAGAAATCAGCACTAAAATTTTACTGTGAGGTATAAATATCATGGTAGAACTTTTACACAATGGACTCTGTTATCTAAAGGGCTTAGAGTATACATACTACATGTATAATTTAATTTTCTACAGCTCTGAGGAAATGAAGAACATTAAGGGATCTATTACTTAAGTCATTCATCTAAATGACACATAGACTTCCTGATATCACTCTTGTAAAATGGATAACTACTAAATCATTGAATCACAGAATGATTTAGGTCAGAAAGGACCTGTGTACGCTATGAGGTCAAGATGAGCTGAAGCTGATGACCAGCTCAGTAATTTCAGAAACTCACCGCATAAAAGTTAATGGTGGTGCTACAGAACAGTACCTCCATAGTATGATTTACTCTGCATATTTTCCAGTGGTCACACTGCAAGCTCTAGCAGTGGGAATTCTTATTTTATGACAGCATCAACCTCCATGTTATAATTTTCTTCAGTTGCCACTTGGACAATAGACCTTTTCATTATCTTGTTCTTCTGAGGAAGACTCATTTGCACTTTCTGGTACTGAATCTGATACAGAGATCAGAGCTTCCTCTATGTTCCCAGAAGAGTAGCATGGGAAAATTGAGAAACATCACTTTTACCATGAAGAGCAGGTATTTTAATGAAAGCATATATTATATGACATATGATACATATGTGGGCTGCTTAGTTTTGCCTCTGTGAAGTACAGTCAGAAACCATAATAGACTGTTAACTGCAAACAGAAAGGTTTTTTAAAAAAAAGAAAAAAGGATACAATAGTTCTGAAACATTTTCAAAGTCCCACTGACCCCAGTACCAGCACCAGTGTAAACCAATAATCTGGGGACCAAAACCACTCCATTCCAAATACACTTTACTCATAAAGAAAACACTGAGTACACTGTATAAAACAAGCCTGTTAATGATACCCACATTATAATTAAGTAGCGCTTAGTTGTTTTACCCTCCTATGGAGATGGTTTATAAGGCAAAGGAGAGTATTTTCATCTGATCAGCCTAGTCTGCCTCTACTGAGTAAAACATCTTTTACCATCACAGCTGGGTCCCAGCTCATAAGCACTAGAACATGTGCTGCTTGTTCATGAGAAATCCCAGTGAAGTCAATAAAGGGACCCACATAAAGTAATTAGGTGTGAATATTGAGTGCAAGATGGATCTTACCTGCAGCTTTGTGTCACTGAGTGTTGCATTTTCTGAAGACATAAAATAAATCAAATTTCATTTGACGAACATAGTTATAATCACAGTGATACACAGTATATGAGGAAAAGTTTAGAAAATCTGGTGATTAAAGTTGACACATCTATATGAAAAGTGTAATACTCCAAAATTATTTTGTAGATTTGGTAGGATTTAATGGAAAACCATATGTATATTTTACTCAGCTCCTGACTTAAGAAGAATTTTGGATGGGATACAGTTTGAGAATTTCTTCTGAAGTAGTCAGCTATCTGACAGAAGCACAACTATTAACATGTGACACAGCACTTCATCTTTTCAGATCTCTGTCAGGATCATTTACCCTTTGAATGATGGTCCCAAAAGAAACTCAAGCATTTGGGAAGTACTACATAAATCAGTAGGTTGCATTCTTCCCTCTCAGTCAACACTCAAGTAGTGTTCGGCAGTGACAGAGGCCAGTCTGTCACAGAAAGAACTGCTTTCTGAAACAGGAATATGTGGTCACGAGAGATACCACGATATTTTTTATCAGATTAACGAGCACCACCTAGGCTGGGTTTCCAGGGTAAGCATTTCAGAAGCAGCAAGCCGTTCCCTGCTCCTTCCACGACCAGCACCCGCAGCGCTCTCAGGCAGCCCGGGCACTGCCGCCCTGCATGTCAGCGGTGAGTACTCCAGCACGGAGCTACCTGCGGGTCCCCCAGGGCAGCGATAAACCTCACCCTGTCCTGCTGCGACCTGCTGAACACACCTGCAGGCTACTCATGGCAGATGTGTCTAGGCGAAGGTCGGCTCCGACTTCGCGCTGATTATAAAACATAGCGAGTCTTTTTCCTTACGGCAGATAGACTGTAAAACGAGTTACCGCGGCATGCACGGGGAACAGGGTAGAGGGGGTAATTTTCTCAGACTCAGGCAGCCCCAAGGAAAGGGAAGCCTTTGGGCAGCACGAGCAGCATCCCATCCCGGAGGGACCCAGCGAGGGAACATCCCCCCATTGCCGGACGCCACCGCGTCCCCTCGTCTCGGCCTCCCCTTCTCCCCTGCCGGGGCCCCCCGACCCGGCTGCCCCCGGCCCGGGGCAGGGCCGCTGCTCGCCGGGGCCGGGGCCGGGGCGGGGTAGCCGCGGTGCCCCCGGGCGGGGCGGGAGGCGAAGCGGGTGCCGTGCCCGGGGCGGGGCAGGGACGGGACGGGACGGGCTGGGCTTACCTGCCGGGCTGGCGGGGCCGCCGGGCTGGGCTCGGCGCGGGCAGCGGGCGCGGAGCAGAGCCTGGAGCCTCCTCCCCCCGGCGCGGCCTCGGACGGCGCTCCCCGCCCGCCCGGCCCCCTGAGCGGCCGTGCCCCGGCTCAGCCCTGCGGGGGAGGGACGGCGGGCAGGGAGAGCCGGGGGGCAGCCGGGGCTCCGCCGGCGTCAGGGGCGCGGCCCCGCTCCTTCCCTCCTGCCCCGGCAGGGACACGGGCTGTCCGCCCCCCCGGGGATCCGTCCGGGCTCCCCCCGGGAATCCGTCCGGGCTCCCCCCGAGCTCCCCCCGGGGCTCCCCCCGAGCTCCCGCCGCCCCGCACACCTCGGCCGGTCCCTCCCTGCCGGAGCGGTCCCTGCGCTGCGCCGCGGCGAGGGCGCTGTGCAGCCCCGAGGAGCAGTGCCTGCCCGAGCCGGGGGCTCTGCCGCGGA
The DNA here is from genome assembly GCA_035047865.1 of Dendrocincla tyrannina. NCBI lineage: Eukaryota > Metazoa > Chordata > Aves > Passeriformes > Dendrocolaptidae > Dendrocincla > Dendrocincla tyrannina. Next base: position 128,646,491 of record JAWWMP010000081.1, on the reverse strand, counting down.
GGGCCCGCTGGAGGGGAGCGGTGCGGTCTCGGTCGCGGTCTCGGTCCTGCAGCTCAGAGCATCCTTCCCGGCCAGCGCCCCGCGCCCCCAGCGCTGTCTGCCACGGAAGCCGACCAAGCGAAGCGCCAGGGAATGGAAATCCCATTCCCCGCGGGGAGGACCTGCGGGCCAAGGCAAACAGTCCCCGGTGAATCATGCGGTGTCTGCCACTGCGGCGAGCCGGCCGGGGGGAGCCTCCGTCGAGGAAAGCGCTGAGGGAGGTGTGAAATAAATGGGCCAAGTAGCAGAGGCCATCGGCTGTCATAGCAGCGGCACAGACAGGAGTCCAGATGGCAAAAGCTGAGTGTGGGGTTTATATCAAGTGTTACCGTATTATTATATATGTGAGGAAAAAATGTTCCTGCTTTGTTCCCAAGCAATTTTGATTTCTGTTTCCTGGAAAAAAAACAACAGTGAAAGCCATTTAAACGGCAGAGGTGCGCAGGACTCGCTGTCGCTGTCCAACAGGAAAGCCATAAATTGCCAAGCCACGCCAATTGCAGGGCATCCAATGCCAGACAGGTCCAAGAGAGGAGACTTGTACCCCTCAGAGTTGCTGAGACAGTGAGCAACTCTGGCAATCAGCAAAGCAAATTTGCATAAGTTTTGTAAGGCACAGGGATGTAGATAGCAGGAAAATCTTAAACTGAAAGGGGACAGATTCACCTTGTCTTTAATTCTGAGCACTGGCTTCTAAGCCTTTCCTGTAGCTAGAGAAAAGGGAAAAATTAAAAATGCAGATGAGCGGTGACAGATGTTATAGCAAATCCAGCAGAGACAAGTGCAGAACAGTTCACCCATTCTGTTCAGCCTTGTAATGTAGCACAGGACAAGGCCCCAGCCATGGTCCTAATGTTCTGTCATCTTAAAGTACAGAATCTGTACTTTCATTTCACTATGTTGTGGCTTGAGGCATCAGCTGAGTTGCCAGAGGAAGACAAAAGGCAGGAGTAGAAAGTGTTGTGGTGAGAAGATCATGTGAGGCATTCTGGTGGCTTCAGCTCCAACTTACACGTAAGAGATTCCAACACCAGCTCTTCCCAGAGGCCATGCAGCCTTCAGCTCTTGGCAGGTTGAACACATGGAAGGTATCCCAGCTGGAGATCGAAAGAAGGGGATGATAGCAGTGAGTCAGCACAAAGCACCTATTTTTTTCTCATAAGACACAGCATAGAAGGTGGGGGGATTTTTATTTATTTAATACCAGACCAGAAGTACTGTGTATTCCTCACATTACCAAGTCTCAGTCTCTTTGCCGCTTGTCCTTTTTCAAATGATGAGCCTCTGTCCTCCTCTCCCACGATGCAACTTCTTTTTGATTTGGGAGAAACATGGTTCAGTCTGTCAAGATTTGGGAGGATGGATAGAGGAAGGTGAGAAGATGTAAAGTAAGGAAAAGCTGGAGGCTTCTATCAAGCCATGCTTTGATCTGCAGGCAATTATTAAGTTTCTTGAAGACTGCTACCTGGATAGCTCAGGCTTTGAGTCCCCTTTTTCCTTTCCTGGCTTTTCTTAGTGCCTGGGAGGATTGCTCTCAGTCTGGAAGAAACTCATAGTGATGTAGGCTGGTTTTGAGTTATCACACGCAACCACATAATGTAAAAAACACATTTCAGAAACTACATTTCATCTTATAAGTAGGTGCTTTAGTAAAGCACTGAATTGATTTTCCTTCTCTTGCTAAAGGACTGTTTCAGACCTTCCTGGTAGTTGGGTGCTTCCTACTAATTTCCTAGTCTAAATGTATTTATGGCCATTTTATACTGTTTCCTAGTACCAACATTCTCTTTCAACCTAAACAAGTAATTTTAGGCTTGTCTTCTTAGTGTGTTTACTAACAGGCTTGCCTACCTAGTGTGTTTAGTGACAACAATAATTTTCTATTTCAGCTTTCACTGGACAAGGAAGTTCTTGCTGTGTATGTACTGAGCTGGTTCCTATGTGTGTGTGTGTCAGAACTGAATATGATATGTCATACGAGCCCAATCCACATTATTTCTATTTATTGAAAATGCTTCTCCTGATGAGGTCAAGGATTTCATTATCATTTTCAGTGGCCACAGTACCACTGATGGCCAATGGTCATGTTTGTGTTCAGTTTATATATGCAGATGCACCTGTTTGCCAGTGGATAAATCCTGTCTAATACATGATCTGGAGGATCTCTTCCAACCTTGATGATTCTGTGATTTTATACTGTCATATTTCATCTCTCTTCTAGTTACTTCAATTTTTTAGTTTCTAAGTAGTATTCCTGATTATACTTATTCTAGATAATAAAGAAGATAATTGATTGTTCTTTTGTTTTTGAAGAAAAAATACTTCTTTCATCTTACTGTGAGTAAAACTTTTTGCTTTGAGTTGGCTTCAGTGTCAGTATTAGGAGCATCCTGTCACTGCCTAACTATGTTTACCTCAGCTACAAATCATACCAAGGTTACTACAGATCTTCTTTGGCATCTCATGCTTTTTCTTTTATTGTAATTTTGCTTTGATGCTTTTTCTGTGAAATAACATCTTACATTTGGATGGAGGACTTTTTTCACCCACATTATTAGGTACACATGAAATTTTTTTGCTATCTAGCAGTGTTTTCAAGAAGCCTTTCCTCCTTTGTCCTTTTGCTACATCTTTTTCAAAGTTTTCTTCCTGTTCAGTTTATTGCTTTAAAAGCATGGCAATCTGGTGAAGAGCCAAAACATTGGCAAATGCCACGACCACCAGTGATGGTACTCAAAAAGTATGTTTTGGAGATTTCCTGAGTTAGACTTTCTTTACTTCAGGTATAACAGAAGGTTCGTCATATGAGGATATAACTTAGAGATGATGAACACCATCATTGGGGATTTTTTTGGGGTCACTTCTCACCTAAATTTTTCCATAATACTGTCCTTCAGTGCATTACTTGGAAAATGCTAATAGAACACAGGTCTGCTTGGGGAAGTAGATTTTGTCAAAATATCCTTTTTTCTTTCTTTTAAAAAAAGGGCTATGAAGTGGATCAATATGGGGTCGAGTGCAAACATTATACACTTGGACGTTTCTCAGGCACTGATATAACACAATATTTTGACTAGGGAACTATAATGGCATAGCAACAGCTTGCACATATGAAATAGATTGTAAAACAGATGATAAATCTCAGCTGCATGTAAGCAAAGAATATTCAGTAAGTGAGTGTGTTTCAAGAGAAATTCTGCAAGGATAAGTTTTTGACTCCATAGTGCTTTAGATTCTTCATCCACTACATTAAAGAAAGCATATTCTATTTTGGCTACACCTTAAAGCTGTGAATAATTCAAGCAGAATGTGTAAAAACACCTTGGAGTGGAATAGCAAAGAACTGAAAGACCCACTAGAGAACTGGAAAATACACCATCAAACAAAAAACTTAGGAAATGCAATGCCTTTAATAAGCTGATTAAAGAGGTGACTGAAAGGCACTGTATAAGTAACTATACGAGGGACAAAACTTCAATAAAACATGTCTTCAATGCAGTCAACAGAAGTGTAATAGCACCTAATGACAGAAAAATGCAGACAGAAAAATCAGAGTAGAAACAGGCTGGTTTTTCTACATCTCCATCCTTCATATTTGATAACATTTTGTAAGGGATTTTTTTTTCCTCCTTGCAACTTTTTGAGTAATAAAGGACTGTTGTTGTAAAGTAGTCCATAAATTAATTCAGAAATTAATCAATTCTTTATCTTTTGGTATGTAGAAGTCTCAAAAAAGAATTTATATGTTTAATTCCAAAACCAATGCCTAGACAGCATGTTCAATGGTTGCCCAACCTTCAACTTGCTCCGTTTCACTGCTCTCTTGGTGCCTGCAGTTCTGCAGTGCGGACCAAGTTTTCTCCAACCTATAGAGCTTGGCATTAACTTCCTGCCTGGGCCCCAAGGGAATCTGGTATGGAAAAACATACCACCAGTTGGGACAGGGCTGAACAGGCTGCTGCCCAGTTCATGCACAAGCTCCCTGCAGCCATGCAGCCTCCTGAGTTCCTCTGAGTGCTCTTACAACACATCCAGCACAAACCAGCAGAAATCTGCTCCTCACAAAATGCAGAAGTGGCTCCTTGTGTCTTTTCCTTTCTACCTTTCTATACTTAAAATTGTCCAGACAATTATTTCTCTGATTTTAGGCACTATATGCATATATATATATATATGTACATATATATTATGCATATTAATACATATAATGTATATGATACATATACATACATAATATAATAATATATATAATATATGTATATAATAATATATATTATATATATTATACATATATATATTGTACATATATAACATGTATTAATAAATTATTACAATAGCCTTTCAACAGAACATATTTCATCTGGGACATCTAGAGCCAGGCAAGTTTCATTGATTCATTGAAGTCCTTCAAACCCTTTATTCTGTGTCAGTTCCCTTGATTTTATATGTATCTAATGAAGGTCACAAATAGAGAACTGTGAACAGAACTATGCAATTCATGTATCATTGGTCCATCACTAACACTGAGGATAGTCCTTTTTACCACAAGTGAGAAATAAACACTTTGTCATTACATCTGTGTTTGAGTCTTTACTGAATTTGTTTTTAACCAGCAGCATGTTCTTGGAATTAGGGCAAGTGTCAGCTGAACACATAGGATTAATGCAAGAAAATAGTATGGATTTTCAAAATATCTGTCTCTTCATTTCTTTTTAGAGGCTGTAAAATGTACAAATTAGAATAATGTAAGTGTCAAGCAGGTGGCTAGCTACAGGAGGAGATGCTCAAAACAGCAAAGAAAAAAGTGCACAAATGAAGTAGCAGAGGCTTGCGGATGTAGCAAAAGCATAATGTTTTTAGGGAGATTATGAGACAGAGCATGTTATCTATCTACTTCTTCAGGAAAAAATGTTAGATTTAGCCTTGAACCCTATACCTTTATCTTTTATTTAAATGATTTTATGTGATAAAAAGGAGAATCATAAGGGAGTTGACAACTGTAGCATACCTGCTTTACATGACAGTAGTTTGAACCACAAAATACATTTTAGCAAAAAACCCCCACAAACAACAAAACAAACAAACAAACAAAACCCAAAAAAAACCCACAAAAAATTCTGTCTTGTCTTTTTCTTTTTTTTTAGGAAGAATAGTAGAGGAAGAAAAGACTGATACAGTTTTACCTTCAAGCTATTGTAGGAATCTGAACAACGCACTGTAACTAGAAGGAATTTGCATTCGACTTTTTTTTAAGATACCAAGTACCTGCTGATCCAGCACTTCAGGAGTCAGTCGAGACAATTTCATTTCAGTGAGCACTGGGCCCAGGAAGGGGCATCTCTTCTAATTAAATAATTAATACTGGTGCTTCCATGTATAGACTCCAATCTGCATATGCATTGCAAACTCTGCTTTATTAATTGTAGTCCAGTGTGGTTGATAAACCCCATGGGTTAGTATAGTTCTAATCATAAGGCTCTTGGATACAAACTTTTAAAGTGATTTAAAAATTATGGTTTGATTTCTCTGCAGATTAGTAAAGTCACTTAATAGTACAACAACATTATGACCTTTATAAGCATTTCAAACCTTGTGTGTCAATAAATCAAAAGCTGCATTCCTCTACTGGTAAAAGCCATAAACTTTTTATTGACCTAAGAACCATCCTGATGTATTTATTTCAAACTTTTTTTTTTTTTTACTAAGATCTCAATTTTTCTTGTTTGCAACAGAAACTAACAAAACTTTTATTTAGGCCTTTTAGACCTGTCTTGCTTTTGCTTCTCTAACTAGTGCTAAAATTCTTGCTATCTATGGATATTTTATTACAATCAACACATACAAAGGCAGGATAATAAGCAAGAGCTGCAGGAACTACAGTCGAGGGAGACATGAACCTCAAAACACATTCACATCAAGGGGAGGAGACAATTTCCATCCCAGCGCAGGTACCAAATTGAAAAGCAATAAATACTTTAGACCATCATGATTTCTACAAATACCATCTCAGCTTCTATTCTGATCCAAGTAGTACGAAAGACTTCAGAACAAACTTTGAAGCAAAAAAAAATAATCAAAGATGTTGCAAAACAGGAGCAGGTGATAAATGCAGAATTAGTTTCTCAGCATTAAGTTGTGCTCGTATAACACCCCCCCCGTTTGGTTTTTTTTGGCAAAGGAAATGCAGTAGATCTAATTATTATTTCCAGAACCTTGGGGTGTTTACAGTGTCTCTTCAGTGTAATGACACATTACCTTTATTTGAACCTTATTTGTTCAAACTACTGTGTCAGAACTTACTAACCAGGCTGAAAAATTGAATTTCAAAGAGAGGAAAAAACAACCACAAGATAGCAATGCATTATGTTGTGCTTTGGGCTTCCCCCCCCCACCCCAGTAATTCACAGGATAAAAAAACCCACAAAGAAAATATACATTTGAAACAGAAACCAGCAAGTTCCTGGGATGAACATGTGGTCACAAACAACTTGATAAATACATATTTGTATTTAAAAGGAAAGCATTAGCATTAAAAAATTAGCCAACGTCAGTATTTTTTGAGAAATAAACCCCAAAACCTACTCTATCAAGTAGTCTGGTTCATTAAAAGGATTTTGAACTTCTTTAGTTGCTTTTTCTTTATGAGAAGCAAAGCAGTAGGATCACACAATAGCAGGAAATTTAAGCTGGCCTGTGCAACTGATATAGCTAATTTCATCCTTGTCTCTAATGCAATGAAGGATATGAAACTCATTCCATTTTTCTAATGATTTGATGGGGAGAAGACTTTATAAACTCACAAAAGATAAATAGTTGCAACTAATTGCCAGCTTTTGCCTTTGTTCCTTTACTTTCACTGCCCTTGCTGCCCCAGCTGAGTGCCTCTGACACTGCCAAGAATGACCACATTCATATAAATAGTATCAATCTTCCAGAGTGCCCCACTAATATATTGTTTGTCTTTTGGTCTTAAACTGGTGTACTGGGCATGCACAAAATATAACTGTAAAGGTAATTGTCTGTCCAGTCACTTTTTCTCCATAAGAGACAGACCATCTGTTTGTGCTTGCCTCTGGCACACAGAGAAGGCTGAAAGATCTGTCATCCATAGAGTAGAATGTATCTCATCTTATTAGAATGGTATTTGTATTTTGAAGAAAACCTTGCCCACCCTGGCAATGAATATGCTCAGAGGATTTGATGCCAAGTCTACTCATGTTGGACCTCTGTCTCTACCTGCTGCTCGCATGAAGGACCTGAAATGGGGAGCTTTGGAGAGAGAAACCAAACAAACAAACAAACAAACCACAAAAACCCTCCAAACAAAACAAACCCCCAAAAAACAACAAAAAAACCCAACAACCAAAAAACAAACAAACAAAACCCAAAACCATACCAACCCCTTCAAAAAAAGCAGACGTATTCAGACACCTGGGCAAAGTTTATATGAAAACAAAAGCCTGTTAAAATTATTAGCAGGATGCACTTAGGTATTGCCATGGAGCCCAGGTTCTGGGCTAAAAAGCCATGTGTGGCTCATCTCTGCTATTGCTGGTCATGTTGACCTCAAAGAGCAAACAGAAATACTATGAAATGCCTGCAGAGCTTCTGCTGTGCTGCAGCTCCCTCTCTCTGAGCAGCTTCACAGCTCCTGCGTCTGTGCTGGCTCACAAGCTTCTCATATCAGCCAGGTACCCAGCTCTGCTGCAGGTCTGATTCATCTCCTTGCTGTTTATTCAGCTTTCCGAGTGACCTCGTGTCCTCCGCTCAGATTAATTAGTAAAGTCCAGCTCTGGCTACAAAGTACAAACATTTCATTACTTTCCAAAACCTATCCTGGCTGAAAGGTTTGAATAATACGAAAGAAAAAAAACCCCAAAAACAATTTACTGCATCGAATTTCACAGGAGTTCTTCACTAAAATAAACTACTGTTGTAGCTCACTGTCTAGGGTAGAGCTGTAGAACTGCCGTTTTGCTTTGAAATAACTTTGTATCTGCTGGTTGGGTGACAATGAGGCTTTCACTCCTATTGTTTGAGAATCCTCTGCTGTCGGAGGTAGACGCAGGCTGCAGGCAGAAGGTCACAGAGCTGTCTTCCACACCCTGCTGAGCTACTGGGCTGAAAAACTGGCCACATTGCAGAACCATTCTGGGTCGAACCCATGGGTGTGGAGACATCATTTAAAAATACCAGAGTCTTTCTCTGAAAGACCGCTAATCCTGATTTATCAGAGCCACACCTCCTCTTAGACAGCTATGGCTGCTGTTTTGGATTTCCCAGAGCTGGGAACTGAGATAGCACGGGAACATCTCTGTAGTGATAGGTACTGAAATTTTGCAAGAACTGCTTTTTTTGTGGTATCTGACTGTAGTTTTAGCAGCTAACAGAGACAGTAAAATGGATGGATATAACCTGGCTCCAGAGAAGCCGCATCTAAGGAGAGCAAGACTCTATGAAGAGAACATATAAGAAGAGCGGCCTCTAAAGGTATAACTTAGCACCAGAGGAACAGCTTGGAGTCTTCTGTCTAACTAGATAGTTTGGCAGGAATTCAACCAATAGTCCTTTTGGTTTAGAAACATAAATCAGTAGATGTCTTTGTCTTCCAACAAGTGAGAACAAGGCATCATCCACTCCAGTGATAAAATTCTGAAACAGAGCTGGTCTAACAGATAATATAACAGATTACAGGAGCAATTAGATTTCCTCCTGAGCATAGCAGAGGAAAAAGGAAAAGCACATAAGCCAAACAACATTGTGGCAGCGAACCCTGTCAATGCAATGACATCTGTCTCTGTGCTGTTTAAAGGACACACACGAATGTTGCCTTCCCATGCTCTGTTCCTGTTGCTGGTCCTCTTTCCTTTCTGCCCTTAGTAGTAGCCAAATCTTCCATCTTGCACATTTCAAGCATCAGTGTGCAGACTTGTTAATATTAGCAAAACTTTGCTAAAACTGTCTGTGGTGTCCCAAGCTGCTATGCTTTGGCCAACAGGGTGAGGAATGCCCTATTTTGAAAGCACAGAATTCGGAATTTGTTTGGAATTTGTTGACTAGTTATCATTTCCTCTTCTTCCTTGCCAAGCTTTCTCTGGCTGTAAATCGATCTGACATGGCCTTTGCTAACATATCAAGTCTGGATTTTTTTTACCAACCAGATGTTCTCCCAAAGTACAGGCAGTCTAACACCTAAAATAAAGGTTGTTAATAATTATTTTAGAAAATTTAATGTACTTACAAGCATGAGTGCCACACTGTTGGGTCACTGCTACAAACTCCTCTTTGATTTTTCCAATAGGATGCATGGATGAGTGTACAATGAAGGGAAACTGCATTGTTCAATTAGGAATAAAAGCATTAGGCACAGATGAGTGAAGTGGCCTTTGTACCTTAGCATGTATAGGATTTGTGAAGCCTGCAATGCCTTTTAACAGATATTTAAATAAAAGTAATGAGACTTCCACAAAAGACCTACTTATATTTCTGGTACTATCAAGGTTTAGATTCCTGCTTGCCGGTTTTGGCCTCATATTTATGATGTTCCATGTCAACATTCCCTGAAACTATTTTCTTTCCACTCCTAAGTTACCAAAAATTATTAATAATAAACTGCCATATTAGAGTTTCAGATTTGAAGACAGGAACGAATTTCAGTAACCACATGCTCCTAGTATCTGTGAGAAAGGAAAATTGCAAGGAATATTGAAAAAAGCACAGTCAGGAGCAGGCAGTTCCCAAAACACAGAAACTTAAGAAGCCAGGTTTTTAATGGGTTTCTGTTTCACAGATGACTATTAAAAATTAATTATAGAAATGCTGTGGTGTGAGTTCCTCAGGATTAGGCATGGAAATGGAGAATGAATACAGCATCCGAGGATAAAAACCTTCATCTGGAGTTCATGTCTTTTCATGTAGCCCACAGAATCCTTTTCCTTCAGGAGCGGGGGAGCTCATGTCTCAGAGGGACCCTCTGATATGTCACCAGAGCTGAACTTAAATTACATTATCTGTTACCTCCTACCCAGCTATTTGCTGTGTGTGCAAGAATGTCATGGTTTTGACACCATAACCTTCCTGCCCTCTTTAACTCATACTGGGCCAAATCCAAGAGAAGTTCTGGCAGGACTCATTATACTCGCAGTTATGCACGTAATGGGGTGTGTGAAGAAGTCTTGATTCTCTAGTAAGACAAACTAAAGTCTAAAGCAATTTCATGTGAATTAGCACAACATTATCCCTATTGCTATGTGGAGAAAAAGAAAACCCAGCCTTCAGTGTAGCTCAGTGTAGCCCTGTTCTTTATCACACACTTCATCAGATCTAGAAAACTGTGTGCAGTTCTGGACAATGATCTAAACCCTTGAATTATCTCTTGGTCTTATTGTGCAATAAATCATTGAATTTACTGTCCGTTTCTCCATTTATACAGTATGGAGGGAAAGCTGGTGAATGGACTGATAAGCAGACTGAAAAACTGTTATGTCCTCTACAGAGAAAATCCTGCCATGACAGATTGATTGGAGAGGGTTTTGTGCATGTTTGTTCTTGGAAGACCATCAAAAATTATTTCCATAGTCTTGAGGAAACACCCGTTTATTATAGAGAAGTTTGTATACACAGATGCGATGTATTTACAACCAGCTTTTCTCAAACAGATGACTCTTTGAAATCCTTCACAAATCTGTCAAGAATGAAAGAAAATGAAGCTCAGAAACCCAACCAGCCAGTCCAACCCCCAAAATTCGGATTAATTCCCAAAGATATCTGTGATGAGAGTACATGGAGTTATTCAGAAGGAGAAAACAGGACTGTGATAAAGATCAATGGACAGACTTCAGAACCGGTTCATTCAAATGCATTGCTTAGTTTGATCTCAGAGTAAATGAACCCTGAACTAGAATTCCAAGAAGCAGATGGGGTCCTGCCTTTTTCTGGGGGTGTGGAATAGACAGGCAGAAAGAGTCTGTCCTTTCCTTCCCTGGCCTCTGCAAGGACAGGTCACAGTTGCAATCTCTGTGAAAAGAGGTTGTTGGTCCTGTGTTCCCCTGGAAAACTCTTTTCCAGAAAAAGGCAGGAAAAGTTCCATATTTCTTCAGTTTGCAGAATACAGTCAATGCACTTAGGGTGAGAATGGGTGTCCTCCTTAGGAAGGGTGTAGACTTACGAATCAGTCCAGCCACAGGAGAGATGGCACCTTGGTGCCTTCTGGTGCCCCTCCAAACTGTGGCTCAGCTCTGCACTGCCCTTCACCTGGGGCACTGTGCAATGGCATCAGTTTAGCTTCAGCCTGCTCAATCAGCCCAAATGCAGAGGAGACAACACAGGGGGAAACAATGAGAGGTAGAGACACACATTATATTCCCTTTTCCTGTTTCTTTTAAATTAAAAGTAGAACCTTCATCAGCAACAAAAAGTTACATGTGCAGGAGGCACTTCTCTGGAGAAGAAATAAATACCTCACAAAAGCACTCATGGATGGATGAGTCCCATGACAAAGATTCTCAGTACAACCAGTTCATTCATAAAAGGAATCTAAAATCCCCACACTGATGTATATGAGAAACATGTAAAACATATCTGCTAATGCTCCAGGAAGTAACATGCATGAGTTCCCCACATGTTGAGAACATTTATCTTAGAATTTGCATAATTTAATTTACACTCAGCAGAACACTGCGATATTTACAGGCACATTCCAATGGCAAAAATTTGCATATTAAGTGCGAAACACACAGCTTTGTCACCTAACCATGGGACTTCAAAAGCAGGGATTTTGTAACCTCAAAGTGCTCCTTGTGAAGTTAGTGGGGAGGAAAAAGGTGTGTAGGCAGGAAAAGAAGTTATCAATATTTGCTAAGAACTCGTTTGTTTTGGTTTTGGTGTTTTTTTTTTTTGTGTTTTTTTTTTTTGAATTCTAATGGTTACAGGCTACAAAGTACAAATGGGTACAAAGTGAGTCCATGTAGACCAGAGGTTCTGGCTTGTTACGCATCACAGAATTTCTCTACTCCCATTTCCCATACTTATCCTTCCCAATTAAATTTGTTTCCCATTAGCCAGCTTGATGAGAACAGTGATTAAGACTCATCCTTCTTGCAATCACCATCCTTTATAGCATAGTAACTTCATAAACTCTTGCAGAACAGGAAGGAACTGGAATGTCACTTCTTTGGACTTGGTCTGTATTCTGAAGGTGAAAGTGGGCATCTGAGAAACACATTTGTAATGCTTTGGAAGCTTTTCAAATAAAGAAAAAATCAAGTTACACTCTGAACCTGATTGAGAATGCAAAGTTCTACGTTCTCTAGCACTGCATGTCAGACATGGTGGAAAAAGCTATTCAGTGACTACTGTAACCTTAGCGCTACCCAGAACTGTTCTGAAACCAGTTCACTATTTTCTGAAACACTACTGTAGTTGCAGCAAATTATTAAAACTATCTACAGAGTAATAACCATACAATTTAGGTTTCAATATGTCAGCAAAACAGCAAAACCCAGAGAGGTTATATCCTGAAAGTAAAGTTATCAAACTATTGCTCCAATGTCTGAAAAGTAAAGCTATATTCCCTAAGGACACAGCACTCTCTCACTTATGCTGACACATAAGGTGGTGGTGGCTCCTTAGCAGCTCCATTCACAGGATCATCATATGGTGGCAACAGGACCTGCAAAGGAAAAGAAGTTTATATTTTTAAAATAGAAGTCAGATGATAAAAATTTACAGAAAAGAAAACCCTTAAGGCTTTTTTCCCCCGTGCCCCCTTCCAAACAAACAAACAAAACCCCAAAATAGAGTAAACTATTAAGCAGCAGCAGAATAGTTAGGAAATGAAACAATATTAGGTTGAAGTTTCCATTTGTATGCTTGTTTTCATTATGAAGGAAAACAGGACTTCTTCCCATTTCTTATTAACCCCAGTGACAGCTTGATTTCAGCCATTCACTGCTGGGACCTGAATTTGTTCAATCTGGCAGTGATAGTGGCTGCTTATTCTGCAGCTCTCCTCTGTCAAGAGCATTAAACCTTGTAATCTGAAGGAGTACTCAAACTGCTTAGCCAGAGAGAGAAAAGACCCAAAAACCTTTATTTCTGAGCCCTCTCTGGAATAGCTAATAATTATTTTGGAGTGGGGAGAAAGAAAGTAAATGGAGAACAAATTACCAATGTCTAAATAAATCTCCAGTTTTCTGCTTCTGGAGTACTCAGCCATGAGAAGGAAAATCTACACTCCCATAAGTGTTTCAGTGAATACTTAAACATCTGATAGCAATTAGGACAACTTTAATCATTGATCATCCCCATTCACAGGAGTCCAGGCTGCTTCCTAGGACAGGGGAGATGGAAGTTCAGGCCACACAGTGCAGAGGAGAGATATGAACCAAGATTTCTACTTGTTTAGGCAAGCATGCTAGCTGTCATGCCATTTTTAATGGCACTAGCACTGATGTTAATTATCATGCATAAGAAAAGGCAAAGGAGCACTTGGTCTGTGAATCCCAGCAGGGACTGCGGATAAAATAGATGTCTGAATGAAGAATGAGTGTACATTCCCTAAAATATCTCAATATTATGTAAGAATATCACTGAAGTGCACTAGCAGAGATACTTTATGCAGCTGAAGATCAATTATTCATATGGAATTTCCACATTTATCAGCATTGCTTCTTGGTCATTAAAGAGCACATAAAGGTGATTGTCTAAACTCACACAGGGAAAACCCTGATTTCAATAAAGCCAGTGGGTGTTTGACCATGAGAGGATTTCACCAGTTCTTAAAGAAGCTGATACCCTGCATTATGCAAAGAAACATCCATAGTCATCCCTTTTAGACCTCAGCCACCCTATACAAAATAGTAGGAATCTTTCTATAGATTTAAATAAAGTTTGGATTAGGCCTTTGTGGGATAGTTCCAAGGGTGATTCACATTCTACTCATGTGAGTTTACTCAAGTGTTCAAGTACATCTGTGCACGTTTGTTAGATTACAGAACGGCTACCTTGGCATCTTCAGCCCATAATCAAAAAAGTTTCAATATTTAGAAAAGGAAATTGTTAGAGCCATCACTCTTTATTAATACCGTATGTTTGAGCTTGTAAATGCAATATTTTATGTACTACATAATCTAAAAAGCCTTGTATTTGAAAAGCATTTAATAAATTATGTCACCTTTAAAGGATGCAACCAGCTCACAGCAGACTACTTATCTAGTGAAATTAGGACAACATATAGAACTTCAAATAAATATTGTGATAAAAATCACAAATTTATTTTGTAATGTAACCTCAGTAAATCACAACACTAAATAATGTAAACTGTGAAAAGCACTACAGTTGAAATTCTCTGCCTAGTACTGATCATTAGTTTAATAACAGGGTTTCAAATAAAATCCACAGATTACTAAAAAAGCACTAGTTTCTCAAATACCCTGAAACATGTCCACTAGCTTATTATAACACAATATAATTAGTAATTAAATCTGATCTGCAGATGACTCTGAAAATGAATCAAGTTCACTTTGAAGTGAAGATTTAGCTGTCTCACTGCACTCTTTTGATGCTAAGCCCCAGCCTGCAGTCCATTCCTTTTAGGTTCAGAGTCTGTTTCATCAGGCATGGTAAGAAATGACAGCAGACACAATCTGAAGAGCTGTCTGTCTTCCAGCTGATAAAGATGAGCTGATAAATAAAGGACAATACCTCTTCCTGTGCTCTGATCCTCTTTTAGATCAATGTTTCCTAAGACTACTGTGGTTGCATCACTATTAATACTTCAACGTCGAGGTTACTGTCATTTGCAGTAGGTCTCCTGGCCTGGAGGATTACTGATATGAGTGAGCTTCTCCATGCCTTTCACGTCTGTATGAAACAAAATCTGACCAGTAGGAGAGCAGACTCTGTGTGAGGCTTTTACCTCTCGGGAGGTGAGTACTCTTCTTCAGTCTGCAGCTCCAAAACTCACACATTGGTCCATGGCCCCATGGACTCCGAGAAGACAATGTCTCACTTACCAACAGTTCAACAAGATGCAAGAGGGCATAGGAATACCTGTAGAATCCTGGACAGTAAGGACTTAATGCATTGCTGTGCCTCAAACACTGATGACCAGTCAAGTCGGCAAGTTGTAACAGGCCTTGCCTGGAAAGGGGGGCTGTATGAGAATAGGGCAGCACCTTTCTGGAGCAAATGTTTCTGTTCAGGTCCATGGTGACCACAAAACATACAGTGCAAGTGCAAAAGCAGGGTCAAACAGTGGTCATATCCCTAGGAGGGACTGTGGACCACCAAAGACCTCAAAGTACCTCCCAACTCTTCAGGAACTCTCCATGAGAAAACTGTGAGTGCTTCTCAGTGTTGCATCAGACACGAAGAATGCCCTTCCTTGGGAGGGATTTAGGTGCTCTCAGGCTAACTTGAATATATATAACCTGAGGAACTGTTTGTTTTGCAGGCCCCCACCCACAATGGATCAAGACTGCAGCCATTACTGTGACCACAGACAATGAAATTACAACAATCAACCCTTGTTGCTGGATCCACAGGTGGGGATATCTTTCCTCTCCACTATCTGCTCTTATCCTTTCCCTCTCTTTCTTTCTTTTCCTTATATTTTTCATGGTATTTTTGTACTTTTATAGAAAAGAACCAAGACGGCCACATGCCTCCTTTCTGCTGCAATTAAATGGTTTTCAAATAAATCTGCCTCAAATATACACTGGTCATTCAGTGTCATTCCACCCTAATTCACCCCAAGGGATTTACTAACAGGAACCTCGGTTATCTCACCTCAGAGGCAGGTCATAACAATACCTACAGGAGCCATTTTGGAGAAATAAGTGGCTAAATCTTAAGGCATTTGGATTTCTGTAAGAATATGTGAAGAATGTGGGGTACAAACTGGGGAAACTGCTAAAAGGGTTCAGGAGTTTCACAAGAAAATATCTACTCTAGAAGGCTAAAGAGTAGTTGCCAAATGCCTGTAAGGTTTAGGGTCACCTTATTGCTGCCAAAAGTGATTTGTTTGAACAGTTCTATCAATGATGACTTTACAGGCTTACTCCCCACACATTTTTGTGTTTCGATATTTAAATATGATTTCCTAACATGAACAGATTAGCCATAAAAAATTATCAGTGTACAACGAGCAGAATTCAAAGTTGCTACCTGCACTCAGCAGTGTTTGAGTTAAACAAAGAAAATATGGACAGAATATTAAACAAAGGTTAAGATGAATAAATGGGACAGACTACAAGTGGAAGGAAATACTTGGAGTTTGTGGAATACATTGCACCAGCTCAAACACCAAATATCTCATGTCATTAGTATAGTAAAAGCCTTTCAAATTCATGTAACTGTTTTACTTTCAGTCAGTGTGATTTCGTTACTGTTACTTAATTATCTGTCAACTCTAAGTCTAAATAATCATCCTTCAGCTTCCATGACAGTCTGAATAACTTCAACCACTCCATAAATACAAATCCTGCGACTCTGACTCTGTAAGGCTACCTTTTAATTACTTTTTACAAAAACAGAGTTTCAGGGCCTTACTTTCTCTTAACAATTTTTCCATCTTTTCTCAAGTCTGTTTTGGCAAAAGAAAGAAATATGATAAAACCTGAATTATTTCAGCTTTAATCTGTTTACTGTTAAAGTGGACAACAGTTTACAAAAACTCCAAGAAGATATAATTTCATTAGAATCTTAATCATTGAATTTATACCAAAGTAGCTGAGATAAAAATCTGGATCAGAACAGTTTTCCCCTCTCTTTTGCTAATTTTAAATTTCAGCATGGCTAATGGAAGCTAATAAGTGCCTTGGACATAAAAAACATAGTTATTCAGGCAGTCTAGCACGCTCCCCAGAGACACAGAATGGAAGCCTGTCACTGAGCCAAAGGGTGAATTCAGAAGTTAGAAAAATAGACAGAAATTCACTACTCAGTCTTACCTATGAACCTCATTAGAAAGGATGCAGTCTAAACTAGCAAACAAAGTACAAAAAATATATGCATATTTTAGGTACATGGTATGCCCAAGGCAGAATATCCACTTGGACAACTGACACATTTTGCTTCCTAGGCATAACATCTGAGCATTTCCTTGTTTCTTTGTTATGCATTGAAAAAAATGTATTTTAGTTCCCTGAATGCTCTGGGATTAATGTTTGCAGAGCATCTGAGATTGTAACCCACAAGTTACTACAAAAAGAAAGTAGGAAGGACCTCCATTTTTCTGGAACCCAGTGATCCCTATGTGAATACAGTCTGGCTTTTTATCAGTAGGCCAGCAAGCACGTTTGGAAGATTAGATAGTTGCAGGGATCAGTTCTATAGGATGTCCAAAATCCAAAGGACAGAAGCTCCTAACTTCTTTCACAAGCCCTATAACTGCACTAATTGTGTTTAAGAACCCTGTGCCATTTTAATAAAATCCTTTAATATAGAGCCAGAGGTGACATTACTCACTGTTTGTACAGTTTTCTGGTGATAAAAGCATTGCACAGAGAGCTCTGTGACCAGAGCTCTAGGTGGTCCCAAACCAAGAGGGTTGAAACCCACAACTCCAATCTGCCATATGATATTCCAGACATAAGGTTTTTAGTTAGTTTCCGAGGACCATTTTTTATCCTCCTGCTGCCACCGTAAAGCCAAGTATGCAAGAATCCTCAGGGAAAGAAAGAAAATAGGAGAAACTGTGGCTATGTAGCCCCATGCTCAAGTGGGACAGGGAGTCATGGGTGCTGGGCTTTGTTCCCAGTATCATTTAAACATTTTGTGATAAGCAGGCTTGTATAATATGCAGAAATAATCCATAACTGACCCATAAGAAATCCTGTTCCTGACTTAGCTGGTGTTATCTGAGTGGTTTGGATAATTGTATTATATAAACATCTCTCTATTGTAAAGCACATGATACAGAATGACCTTCTCTGAAAGAAATAATTACCAAACAAGTCTGCCAACGGCTATAACATATTCACTGAATTTTAAGCATATGTCATTGCGTATTTTTTACATCTTGGTTAATCTGGTTTTGGAGAATAAGTTTTTAAAGGCATTGCTTAGAAATATGTCTAAGAAGAGAAACAAGCAAATATTTGTATATTCAAACAATTTGTAACTGATCTTGTCCTAAACATGTTTGTTTGTTTGTTTGTTTGTTTGTTTTTGAGGGGGCATATTGTATAATTTCAATAATCACTCCACTGGTTCCACATTTACTTGAGCCTACAGAAAAAAAAATCTTTTTCTTCAGCATATGTACAAGATTTCTCATATTGCTGCAGTGATTCTTGTTTGAACTCAAGCTCTTAGATCTATTCTTTACAGAGGAGAAAATGTGCTTGGTTGTCTATGAATAAATTTAAATATTTGATTATTTCTGCGCTTTTAAGGGTCTCACACAAAACTCACAGAAATGAACTCAACAGAAATCTTTCTGTGTCTCCAGAGAGCTTTGGATCACTTTTTCCCATATTCGTTTATATTCTTCAGTGGGTGGAATGGTATAGTTGCTGTAAAACACTATTTTGAGTTTGAAGAGCATATTATTTGTCTGCTGTTTTATTTGTGAGTTTCCAAAAAACTTTATTGACATCTTATTAGAAACAAACATTGTCAGACACAGCTCTAACATACTTTTTTCCAACACTTTCTAGAGCTGAAATGCACCTGGTAATGCCAAAAATCAATAGATTAAAAATGCCTATGGAAAGAACTGATGTTTGAGTGTAGTTCAGGATGTTTTCTCAAAATTTAGCTTTTCGGTAAAAACTCCAGCCCTTTACACTGCAGGACTTCATGTTACATCACACAGCTGACAGGGATAGGTGAGAATAAGCAGTTGTGTGGAATTAGGGTCATTACTACTGCAATTTAATCCTAGTCCTGCTGGTGTCCTTGGAGTTCTGACAAATCATTTGACTTTGCCTTAGAAGGATCTCCCATTTGTAAAACAGGCCTACTATTTGAAACATCTTAAAAGATGTTGGTAACCTTAAGAGAAATTTAAAACTCTCTCGGATAACACTTGCATATGGCTGTATGAGATGGGTGCTAAATTGAGGAAACACTTACAAAATGAGTATGTATTTGCAGAAATTTCAGCCCTGTGCCTGGAAGTGTTTATCCCAAGATCTTCATGACAGCTCTCTATGCACACTGCACATCATTCTTCAGCAGAAGTGACCTTCACATTTTAGACACCCAAATCTGTAGGGAAGGCCCATGAGAACATGTGGGGAGGAAAAGGAGAGAGGCCAAAAGGAGCCTTTTCTTCCACACAGCTCCCATGCAAATAGTTTATGGTCTCAGGCCTTAATCTTTGTTTACTTAAAACAGGATGGGGAGAGTATGCCAGAGGCACTGCTGGGCCATTTCACAGGTAAAAGTGCTGACCCCCATGTATTTCCTCATCTTGGGAGCCTCTGTCTAACATGTGGCCCCCGACTTGCTAATGGCACAAACACTGATGCAGCTGCAGGCTGAAATACAGTCACCACATGCCTTTCCTAATTCAGGATAAATTTCCTCCTCAATTCAGGCCAATTCATCAGGTTCACAGACAACGGCACCGAAAGAGGAGGTTTTAAGCAGCACATGCCTAGTTGCACCAGTCCTCTGCTGCAGGTTCATTTCACCTCAGTGATTCCAGCCATCACCAACCACCAACTTGTACCAATCTGATACACTGTGCAGTTCAGAGAGGGTTAAATGGTATGCAATCACATTTACTAATTTCGTGTTTACTTCCCTGCTGTCTTGTCATTCACCCAGCCAAGAGGAGTGGAATTTCCTCCCACAGCTGCGGTGCTTTGAGGAGCCAGTAACCACAACCTCAGCCTCGTTCAGCTGCAGCAAAGCAAGCAGCCAGCCTTCAAACAGCTCTGGAGGGAATGCTACCCACAGGACCACCTGTCTGGTTCATGGTTCACCACGGTCCCAAGAGCCCTCATGTACTACTGGGCTCTTGACTACACAAGTGTTATGAAGATCACCTGGGGAAAACAGAAGATGTCTGTGTGCACACACAGCTATAGCCAGCTGATTGCTTCACTCTCTATGCAGGGAAGGCTGAGAATAATTCTCTCCTTGCAATGTTTTCCTGTCAAATTTGGCAATGTGCTTTTCTTCTGAGGAGTCTGAGATTACAAAGGAAAATGTAAAATTAAGGTGTATTTTTTGCTTAAAAATTTCTGAAACACAGATCTTCTCAATTCAAGGTCTGTTTTGGAGATTGAAGGCAACAAGTGGCAGCTCTCTCCTTTAGTACCTTGTATGACAATGAGCTCTGGACTATACATAAATATCACTGATTATATAATCAATTTTGTATTTTATTTGAAAGTTCATTTCAAATAAAATACAAAAAAGTTCCAATATTTATTTCAAATAAACCTATTAATGTAGTACTTATTTTATTTGCTGTACAAAATTTATTGGAAGTTACTATGCATACTGATTTTATTGAGGAAGACCTTCAAAAGTTTCTGATATTTCTCTGTGTAGGGAGAGAAGAAGTAGCATTTATCAAGAGTGTCTGAAGAAACGTGTTTCTTCTGTAATGGTGTCTCAAGAGCTCTTAGAATCACAGAATATACTGAATTGGAAGGAACCCAGAAGTACTATCGAAGCCCAACTCCTGGCCTTGTATAGGACAGCCCCAAGAGTCACACCATGTGCCTCAGAGTGTTGTTCAAATGCTTCTTGAACTCTGTCAGGCTTGGTGCTGTGACCACTTCCCTGGGGAGCCTGTTCCAGTGCCCAGCCACCCTCTGGGTGAAGAACCTTTTTCTAATATCCAACCTAAACCTCCCCTGACACTGCTGCCATTCTCTTGGGTCCTGTCAGTGGTCACTACAGAGAAGAGATCAGTGCCTGCCCCTTCTCTTCCCCTCACAAGGAAGCTGTAACTGCAATGAGGTCTCCCCTCAGTCTTCTCTTCTCCAGGCTGAACACACCAAGTGTCCTCAGCTGCTCCTCATGCAGCTTCCCCTCAGGGCCCTTCACCATTTTCATAGCCTCACTTTGGGCGCTCTCTAATAGCTTTACATCTTTTTTATATTGGGGTGCACAAAACTGCACACAGAACTAGAGGTGAGGCCACATCAGAGGGAGAAACAGGAAGTATTAAAATCAAATCCACTGAGAATTTGGGTTTCTCTTTAACCCCTGGACATGAAACAGCACTTTATGCTGACTGTATGGAAAGACTGACAGCCTTCAGGAGAAGAGGGAGCTTTTTTCCAGTGGTGAAGAAACAGGAATAACAGTAATTCTGTGGTGAGACGCAGGCAGACAAGACAAGCACTGCAGACAGAAGTAGAGATTATCTTTCATCATGCTGCAGTTTATCACTTGCATGTAGGAACAGCTCTCCCGGATCAGGTAAAAGTTCCATACAGGTCTCAGTAATCAGTGATAGATGATGAAGAAATACAAGTGCAAGACAGAACAATGAAAGAAATTAAGAAAGAGCAGAGCAAGCATATATAGTTACAACTTGCCCAGAATATTCTCTAGACTGTCAGAAATTGGAACATCAAGGACTTGCTGAATTGGTCAATATAAGACTTTTTCTTACACTAATTTTTCTAGCCTGTATTTGACCTCATCTTGACTTCTGGCACCACAGTGTCCTGTGGCAAGTAGTCCCACATCTCATCTAGGTATTACATGAAGAAATACATTCCTTGGTTTGCTACGAAACCTGCCACTGGATATTTCATTGAATATTGAATATCCCCTAGTTCTTTTGCTAGGTCAGTGAGCAGTTGTTCCTCCTTTAGGTCCTCTGCCTCTCCTGACGTCTAAGATTTCTATCATGTTCTTGCTTGTTCTGCCCTCCTTCATCCCCCTAAGGATCCTTGCTCCCCTGTAGTGCACTCCACAGTTACTTTCTTCCTAGTAAGAAACTCACTTGACAGTTTTAAGTCCAGGCTGAAGAGAGAGCTCTAAGATCAGGCATGTGGAGAAGCATTTCAGTGAGGAAGGAGCTGACCTACATCTGTGTGAATCTTCCTTCACGCCCAGGGGAGTGGCAGGCACTTACACCCACCTGACCTGGGTTAGACATTCTTCCAGATGAGATCAACTGCCTTCTCGTAAATAACTGCTTGTAAATATCTGCTTCAGAGGTGGCTGTTTACAATGTCAGTGGATGCTCTGCTCAAATGAGTCCAGTCAAAGCAACTGTTTCTGATGAAATCAGAGAGCAATGTTAAACAAAAAAAATGTTCTCTTCTTTTTTTTCTTTTTCTCCTTCCCTTGTCCCCAGATTAAAAAAACCCCTGGGTATAGAGCCAAAGCCAAAGCTTCATATCCAAGCCAAATCATATTTAATTTGAAATGAAAAATGTTTTACTTTGCTTTATGCCCAGATGCTGTTCTGGTTTCATTTGCATGCTTTTGCATGAAAAATTTGTCCAAAGTGTGCTAGTTAATTACTATTTTCGGATTTCATTATATGTTGTCGGTCAAATAAATCCCAAGAAATCTTCCTCTCAACACGTACAGGAAGTATTTTCATGTTTATATGTATGCAGTTCCTTTAGAAACCACACTAGAACGATTACAGATGGAGTAACTGGAAGCAGAATAGCTCAGAGATAACTTATAACCCCATTCAGCAAAGAAGTAGGGCTCAGTGCTGCAAAATTGTCTGTGCAAAGTTAGAGCTGGTACAGTTTGTTTTCCTTTGACAAAACTGCTTGTTTATTCCAAGTCACCAGCTCTCCAAAACACTATTTAAGAAACTTTACATGAGTTTATGAATTTCTGTAATGAAGGAGTACAATATTTTCAGCATTCCAGATAGATGAATAAATATATATATTACTAGGACACAGCAATATTTAGGAACAGATTGTGATTACCCTTGCATGGAAAATTGGATTCGGGAAGCTATTGTCTTTTCTATCATGTGCAACCTCATAAAAGTCATCTGGAATAATGGCGTAATTACTCTCTCCATCCAAAGGCATGGAGGGACAGTCACCTCAGGCCACAGAAGTATTTCCTACATCTTGGTTAGCCTTCTACTGCTGCATCTCTAGTTGCACACCATGATTCTGTACAGGAAGAACATATTTATTTTTTCAATCTTTCCTTCACTTTTTATCAAAATGAGCATTTTCTGGATAAGCACAAGCTTTCTCAGGGTGTACACTCAGGGTGCAAATCATCACTACTGAAGACATTGAAGTAATACTTTTACTCTGTGTAACAAATGGTTGATGTGGTATCTTGAGTGCAGAAACTGAGAGAGCACTACTCTTCGGATGGACTTTTTAATTACTAAACTGCATCTCTTTCTAACTTTATCTCCTCTTACACTGTGTATCCCACTCAAGAGTTAACAATACAGAAACCTGGGAACAGGTCACATGAAACAGCCAAATTGTTTAACAGGACTTGTCATCTCCCAGACATGTGGTTATTACACCCATGCTTGCATGGGTGTAATTACAGACATTGCCGGATAGACTTCTGTCTGTATTTATAAAAAAAATCTATTAATTTCATAACTGTAAGGTGCCTGTCAACCAAAAACTCCCACAAATTTTTGCAGATCTTCTAAATTTGGTAGATGAATACCCACTCAACCTTGTTCTTTCTGAAGCTGAGTGTCTGTCACAGAGTTAATTTAAAACAGACCTTGCTTTCCTCACTGCTATTAAGACAGAGGACCAAACCCACAAGTGCTGTGCAGCTTGGAACAGACCACATTGGACAGTCCTGTGTCCATAAAGAGTCCCAAGGGATGCTTGGGAAGAGTGCAACTGCTCTAAGGGAGCCATTAAAGTGAATTGAAATCAGACTGAAAGTCCGTAAGTCACCAGAAGCCATTAATAACCACAGAAAGACGGACCTCTTGATTATTGTCACACCCTCAGGCAAACATGGGCAGCTGGGTGCTCCTCTGAGAGAACACAACACTTGCTGAGCCACCAGCTGCTGCTGCTCCTGCCTGCCCAGCTGATGGTCCTTTGGCATCTGCATGGTTTTGGGGTTGGGAAAGCTTCAGTCGAGGGGTGGGAGGGACTGGGACATGTGAGAAGTTCCTCCCCCTCTTGGCAAAAGCCAGGGCTGTGCTCTGCAAGGGGATGTGATGAGGAGACACCAGATGAGGTAGTGCTGAAGCTGCAGCAGGACCACCCCTGGGGGAGCAGCTCTGCAGCAGGGCAGGGCTTCCAGCACAGGCCATCTCTACAGCTATACAGCCACAGCACAGCAAACTGGTGCTGGGACTCTGCCTCTCACACCCTGCTGCCTTTCCCTGTTTGAGCAACACCGGCCTGAGTGAATTCTCACCACCCCCACCTGTTGTTGCACATTGTAACTATAACTTGGGCCTGACCTGGAAAATTCACACACAGCTCAGCTTAACACCCACATATCCTTGGCAACTGGGATTTAAGTTGTCACTGACTTTTGATGCACTGATATGTATCCTTGGAATTATACTGAAGACTTTGACTTGTGTTTTGAAGCCCAAAAGCATCATCTGTCAGATGGTAATGAATCAATTCTGTTAGGAAAAAAAGCACTAAGAAAAGAAACACTGCAAATTTATAAACATTGTTTTTTCCTACATTGCAACACACCCAATTAGTGAATTGAAAAGGATTTGGAAGATTTAAATTACACATCCCCATTTCATGTCTTCTTTTTAATCTAATTATGAACACTGATAACAGATTCATCTATTTCTATTGCAAATGTCTTAATGAATTGTCATGTATTAGAAAAATTCCAGTGTGAGCTGCAAACAAATACCATTCTTATGTTTAAAATAAAAATCTACTGGGGAAAACAAATAACCATGTATATTTTGATCTTGTGATTTAACTCACAAATAAATTTTATTACTGTAATGGCACATGAAAATGCTTTGGAAATCTTATTTTTAAACTTCAGAGGGTATTTGACCAATTTTGCCCTGATAATAGGCCATTCCAAACAGTACAGCTGGCTTCTGACAGCAGCTACCTAGTAATAGGTGAGACCCATAACAAGAAATGTGGTTAGCCAACAGCAATAAGCAACAGAGCAAACAGGCAGCATGAAATGATTCAGAACACAGGGAATGCTGGATTTGAAAAAAAAAAAGATCTTCCATAAACAGTGGAAGAAAGAGCTGAGTATAGATGATAAGATGGAAAGTTAAAAAAAAATAAGAAGGAACAATCTCTTTGCTAAGATTAAAAGCCAACTGACAAGGGACGGGACTTCTCTGCAAGCAGAATATGAAGTGCTGGAGCAGCTGAATAGCTGTTCGTGGGCAGAGACAGACTGCCATGATACTTTTTTGTAATTCAGGATCAAACAGAAGAGGAAGAAGTGCACCTGTTGTACATGCACACTACCAAGATGTGAATGGTGCCCTCTACATGGAGATTCAGCCCTTTGAAGATTCGCTCATTAAAGACAGTACTCTGGGGATGTTTGTAAGGGCAGTCCTGCAGAAAAACAGATCCAGCATTCAAACCACAGTCTGGCTCTCATGTAGCCTATTGCATGTGGATACTAATCACCCCTTTACTTAAAGCACTGTGTAGTTCTACTTTCCCCTTTTTTTTCTTGCCCCTGACGCTTCCTTTTCTCTGTCTCCTGTTTTACATGTTTTTCCTCTTGTGCGTTTTATCAGTTTTCCACTAGGGAAGCTCAAGGGTCCTCTGCAGGGACTCAGCTGGAGGCCCTGAGGCCTTGGAGAGGGTGAGTCACAGAGGGTTACTCATTTGTGGTGTCGGCTCATTTTAAAGTGTCTTCATGGTTACCATTCACTGCAAAAAGATGATTGTGCTCCAGTGGCCCAGTAACAGTGTTACACACACAAACTGCTACATAAGACCACCTACCTGGTGAACACTGACAAGTTTGTAGGATTTCTATGGAGAATATCTTTAAAGCAGGATTTTTCTCCAAGTTGTCTTCTACTCTGACATGTACCACCTACAAACTGGCTCAGGAGTTGGAAATCACAGGTCCCAAAGCACCTATCTGAAATAAGAGCTCTTGTGTATGGTTTATCGGCCTCTGGGCTCCATCTCACGCTTCAGTCTGTTTAATTGGCATGAGTTTGAGGGTCCTTCCCTCCATTCACAGCCAAATTAATTACCTTCCACACATGCATAATTACACGGTAATACAAAGAATGGCTCTTCCAGCCTTACCAAAGAATATTAATCCTCTGCACAGAGGAATCATCCATCAGAAATGACAGGACTCAAAGAGGTATCCTATTGCTTTGAGAAAGGGAAAACAAACAAAAGTGTTGACTGCTTAATTACAGGCTATTTAGTTGAGGTCACGTCCACAGAGGGAATATAACCACATTTTTAAAAAAGTAACTTATTAACCGTTGTGGATAAATGTATGTTAGATAAGATCTATTGAAGCGATTTTATAAAGCACATAAAGATCTAAATCCCACTTTGAAGAGAGATTTACAGCTTTACATTTTATCCCCACTGGCAGCATGACCGGAGATGAAACTTCCATTGATTGGCTTCAGTGAGAGTTAAAAATACACAGAATTAAATCCCTTGGCTGTTCAAGAGCACAATAGAACTGCTACTGCTCTGGAGAACAAATGTCTAACTTTGGGTTACCCTTTGCACCCATACACTGGCAATTTTTCCAAACTGGATGAACATTTCCATGGTACTGCTGTCACAGTTTAAAGTGGTGTGGAAAATTAATCTTCATCCATGGTGTGTTTGAGGAGCTGGCAGGAAAATGCAACACCAGGTTGGGAAAGTGGAAAAAAACAATCCTCAAGTTACTGTGGTTCACTGTGGGGCAGCCACCTTACTGCCATGCCAAAATCTCCTACAGATACCTTCATAAACTGAGGGGAGAGAAGTATTGGAGAAACACTTAGAGGAGGGAGATCCATATTCCTAAGAGACTCTGCTGTGACTAAGGTACACAGCTGGATCCCCAGGTCCTGGAGCATAAGAGGGTCACATCTTCCCAATACCTGGGGTCCAGGCCATTCCCCTGCCCAGCACCAGCTGATCACCCCATGCCATGATGCAGGTCTGTTCATGCAGCCAAGCCAGTTAAATTCATGTGGTGTCAAACTTTGATCATGGGTCACAGAAGGAGGACCTCTCACTTAACAGGGCAGCAGGAGCATCCCTGTTCACAGCCTGCAGTGGGAGGATGTCTGTTAGTTCCAGATGGCACACTTGCAGAAAGAATGGCTTAAACTACTTACACTGAGTGACAAAAATCAGATTATCTGGTAGCCAATAACAGGTTAGTTACAGTTCAGATCTATGAGCATTACTTGTTAGAGCCAATCTGACTGGGAGAACTAAGTGGAAATTTTTATGCTGGGAACACCAGAGCATGTAGCAGAGCAGGTAGCATGAAGCAATTCAGACTATTATGGATATATGTGAGTGTATATGTACATAAATATATATATATAAACACATGGAATGCTGAATTTTAAGACAAAATCCTTCTATAAACAAGGAAGACTCCAGCTCTGGGGCCTCCAGCATAAGAAGGACATGAACCTGTTGAAAATTCAGAGGAGAGCCACAAAGATGATCAGAGGGCTGGAATACCTCTCCTGTGTCAACCTGGAGGAGAAAAAGCTCCAGGGAGATCTTATAACATCTTCCAATATCTAAAAGCTAGAGAAGAAGCTTCAAGAAAGCTGGAGAGGGACTTTCCACAAGAGCATGTAGTGACAGGAAAAGGGAAAATAGCTTCAAACTGAAAGAGGGAAGGTTTAGATTACAGACATTAGAAAGAAATTCTTTACTGTGATCGTGGTAGAGACACTGAGCTGGTTGCCCAGAGAAGCTGTGAACACCCTCTCCCTGGAAGTGTTTAAGGCCAGGTTTGAGGAGACTTTGAGCAACCTGGTCTTATAGAAAGTGTCCCTGCCCATGGCAGATGGTTTAGAACAACATGATCTTGAAGATCCCTTCCAACCCAAACCATTCTGTGATTCTATGACCATGACATTTAAAATTTTTACTCTAAGTTGTAGCAATTATGCCCATTCTCATATTTAGTTTAGATTTTTGCTTCCATTTGTACAGATTCTTTTAGCTAATGCTGATGATAAATATACATCAAGAAAATATCCCTGAAGATGAGCATACCCCGCAGAAATGACTTGCAACTCTTCTGGAATTCAGTTAGTAGGTTTTATTCTACAAATGACATTTATTTCAAAGAAGGCGGCAGAGATTGATTCTCATTTTTAAGAAACTTGTAGTTTATGATTTAAAGGCATGCTGGCATAAAGAAGCCCTGCTGAAAGAAGTTTCCCAGCATACATAAAAATGAAAAAATTTCATTTTAATACAAAAGTACACTTGAGTGTTGGGGGAATATTATACATTTCAATAGACTGCAGTGACCTATCACAGCATTTCAAAATTTCATAAGGTTTCCTCAAGAATCCCCAATTCTCAAAGGTTCTTGGCACTCAACTTTCAAAGTCTTATTCTTCCACGCTTCATTTTGAAACCATTTTTTATCCAGTTGTGGGTTGAGCTTACTTTTTTTACAGTCATGTGAAGAGAGGTTTTTGTTGCTGTTCCTCAGTGTAGACAGAGAAAAAAAATTAATCTTGTTGAGT
Source organism: Dendrocincla tyrannina (assembly GCA_035047865.1). NCBI lineage: Eukaryota > Metazoa > Chordata > Aves > Passeriformes > Dendrocolaptidae > Dendrocincla > Dendrocincla tyrannina. The sequence goes on along the minus strand of JAWWMP010000081.1, from coordinate 128,617,840 downwards.
TGTGATTTTGCAGGTGAACAGAGGGAAGAACAATCTTCTGATTCAAAGTGGAGAATGATGAGGATTGTCCCTACAAACAGTTGTTCCTTGCTGAAGCTCAGCAAAGAGCAGAAGAAAGAAGAGGCTGTTCAGGAGCACACAGCTCCTCCATCACATCACCAAGTACTGCTGGGTGTCCGTGGAACTTGTCAGGGAAGGATGTGCAAGAGATGGACACGGACTGTGTTACCTAGGGATGAAGGGGCTCATCCTGACTAGAAAGAAGCAGTCAGACATGGGTTTGAACAAAGCTTGTCTCCACCCCAAATAAATAATTCAAAACCCAGGCTGCTAATGACTCTCCTGCTGCTTCCCTGGCTGGATCTGAGAAACTTCCCAGCAGCATTGCTCCCGAGCCTTTCTGTACACACGAAGACCTTTTGGCTGATATTCTGGTTAGCTGATAAATTCCCAAACAGCTCTTTCTACAGGACCAGATCTAACATCATCTTATTAACTTCCTTATGAAGATGGAGCATACCTGAAAACAGAATCTGACCTTTTTCAAATTAAGGAGGTGTAAATACTGGGGAAGCAAGAACTGTCCAATGGTCAGGGCACTAGCTAGGAACGCACAGCCTTTCTCAAAACTGCTTCTGCAGCTGTTTTGTTAGATCAGGTTAAGCAAAATTAAACAAAACACTCAGTGCAACAATATGTCATCTGTGAAAGGGATAAAAGGGCTTCCTTTCCTCACAGAAACACTCACAGGTACTTTAAAGACGAGGAGGCAGCTCAGAGCACTTTGGTAATTACTAAACACAAAAGTAATGAGAAGGGTTTTGGTAACAGGTGTCTCTAAAAACTGTCTTTTGCTTTATAAAGGAAGCAGTGAAGCAGATGGTTTTAATGTAACTTTTAAAAAGTAAGTGTAGTTTCCCAGATAATCCAGCTGACACTCTCCCACTACCAAGCCTGCCAGCTCCGTGGGTTGTAGAATTAACCATATTTAAAGCTGAGTTACAACTACTCACAGGCTGAACAAAAAAAGCTATAAAAATTATTTCACATAAAACACTTGGTTTTACTCAAAGTAGATTCCAGTAAAGAAAGTAATAATACATCTTAGCTTTCATTAAACCCATATTTTCATACTTAAATGTCCTGGTTGCCAGCTCTGATCATGGTCTGTAAAACTTCCTAATGTTTTTTCTCAAAGCTTCAGGTATTGAAGACAAATAACTGCACAAGAGTTACAACTTTCATGTAAAAGCAGTGATAGTTTTCTAAGCCCTTGGAGCTGCACAGGAATCACTCATTCCCATGGTTTATAGCTGATGGTCTAATACCTCAGTGTCTGGAGACCAACCGCAAGTAGGAAAACCTGAGGAAGGCAATCCTGAGATTTTACCCAGATGATCCAAAGGAGCAAGTTCATCCTGCTCTCATTCTGTTATGTAAGTGATGTAAAGACCCTTTTTACATAAGACAGTGGAGCCACCCCAGGGACTGATCTGGCACAGTGCCATCAGTGTGTAGCTTGGGTGGAACTGAGCAGCTCCACGGTGATACCGCTGCAAACAGAACTGGCGCTTTTCCAGAGGCTCTTTCTTCCTGTATTCCTTCAGTGCCTTCTGCTTAGCAGTCATGTCCTGCACGTATACATGTTGGCACTAAACCACTCTAAAATGAACTGATACCTTCCATTCCTTGAGGTTAAAGTCTGCTTATTAATTTATTTCACGTCAATCTTTGTTTCATTCTGCCTCCTTACCATACAAAACCATCATGTGCTAGGAAATGAATCACTAAACTTTTGTTGCCTTTTAGCTCCTCTCTGCGAGTTTGTAAAGCACTACACCAGATGCTGAGTGTCCTAAATCACAGTTTCTACAGATAAATCCAAATTTCACAGCAGTTGTAGACTATGGAATCCTTGAGTCCTAATCATTCCCCTCACTGTCCAGATCATCACGCTGCTGGAGAGATCAGAATTCCTGGGGCCATAAGATAAACTGTAGTTTATGATTAACACAGATTCACAGAACAGATTATGTGCATAAAATAAACTGAGGATTTTAGCAATAGATGCGATTTGCAACCACTGCATGCCAGTCTGTTGGATCTCAAGTCCAAACATAACCAAAAGATGAGGGCTCTCAAAGGAATTAAAATGGTTAACTAAAGAGTTAGAAATTAATATAAAATAAAGCCATTAAATGCACAACATTAGACCAATGCTTCTGATCTAACATCCTTACCGCAGTGTCGTTGGTGGTAATGTACACCAACACATCCGAGTTGTTTCTTCCATTGATGTATCGGTAACAGTTCCACACACAGCTTATCAAGTAACCCTGCAAGGAAAAGGGATTTATTATTCTGTGCAGATAATGAACCATAGACATTTTTCTGTTAGAGCATTTCCATTCTTTATAAATACAAATATCAGCTTGATAGAAGCACAGCTTGCAGTGACTATGAGAATGTGTAGGAGCTCTGTGAATAATCCAACACCATTCCTCATACTTATAGTATCAGGGTTCTTCAGTCTTGAGAAGAGAAGGTCTGGGGAGACTTTATTATGGCCTTTCAGTATATCAAGGAAACTTATGAGGAAGATGGTGAGAGATATTTTACCAATGCCTGTAGTGATAGGACAAGGAGCAATGGTTTAAAATTAAAACAGGATAGATTTAGACAGGACATAAGGAAGAAATTTTTTACAGTGAGGGTGGTGAGACATTGGAATAAGGTGCTGAGAGAAATTGTGGATGCTCCATCCCTAGAAATCTTCAAGATCAGGCTGGGTGGGGATGTCTTTGCTCATGGCAGTGAGGATCGGACTAGATGAACTAAAAGTTCCCTTCCAATGCAAACCATTCTGTGATTATATGGTTCTGTGATTGTGGATACTTGTGTTGCACTACAAGCCACTCCATCTAGGCAGAGATACTGCAGTCTAGATCTATCTGAATGACATCTTACTATTCCAGATATTTAATATTACAGCATACTTGATGCAGATTAATTGTTTTGAAAAGAAACAGTTTATTTGTGCCTGAATATGGCTAAAGTAACATAACTTTGTGTATATAACCTCCACTTTACTGAAATGAGCAGGTCACATATGCTGACTTTCTTTCTTACACTTCTATATAGATATAGAGAGGGATGAGTTCAGCCAGACATCTCATTACTGTGTATGGGATACTGCATACTGCAGAGATGAGTTATACAACGTATAAGGAAGGTACAGCTTAGACTGTGACAAAAAAAAAGAAGGTGCTACAAATGTAGAATGTCTCAGGGACAGCAACAAAAGGTAAACAGAAACCAATTTTGGATTACTCATGGTAAGGATGTTTAAACATTGTCAACTGGGGTTTAGTAGTTTTAGAAAGTGGAAGCAAACCCCAGCAGAAAGAGCTCAAACATGCTGGGGACTGAAGAATCATCAAATTACAGGAAACCTTCCTTGTCCCGTGAATGGAAAGCCTGAACAATGACTACGTGATGATACTATATATCATCTATATTATTTCAATACTCTGTTTCACTTAATCTGACATTGTCTATAGATTTCATGTGACTGGAACGGTCTGGAGTCTTTCTATTCTTGCCTTACTAGAGAAAATTGCCAATGTAAAAGCTTTTATTGACATCTGAATTATTTCTGACCTTATAAACATTACTACAATTTTTTTTCATTGCAAGGCAAAACCCCCCTGTTATTGCAGCACTAACCTACTCCAAGATCACAAACTTCACTGCTTTTGTTCTTGGAGCTCACTTGGCTCTGTGTAGGGCTTCTCCCTGGCAAACTAGTTGTCTCCACCTTTTTTTTTTAACTAGTTGGGCAAAGTGCTCACATCCATCGTTTGCTCCACCAGCAGGAAATATTCCAGTTTGGGCAGCAGAGATGAGCAAAGTGACTGGAAGGAAGATAGGAGGCAGGAAGATGTGCAGGAGCAGGAATCAAATCCACAGCATGCCAGTAACGAGTCTGGTGTGACTAAGCAGTTTCCTGTGGAGCTTTCTGCTTCTCATGTAATCACACACGACAGTGATGAGGAGAACTATGGGTTTTGATAGTGCCCAACTTGTATTTTCACTTAGTAGGTTCTGCACAGCCATCCTTTCACTAAATTAGCACGTGCAAATTAAACTGCCTGTGCTTATTCAATTTGCATGTGTGTCTCACTGAATGAGTCATATTTCTGTGACTCACTTGCACTGACGACCTTCCAAAAGTCTCTTATCCCTTTGAACCCTGTGCTTCCTCCATCTCCAGAGCTGACACACATGAGCTGTGTTTTTCAGGATGTCACATGACTCACTGATGGTTAGCTTGCAGATGAGAAAGAGTTTTTTCCACCAGGGCTGAGCTGGTTGAAATCTGGTAAATTTGCTTCCTCCTTTTTTACAGTATCTTACACACCCTGAATGACTTGGAAGCATTGCAGACTTTGACAATACTTTTGACATCAAATGGGGAGGGCAAAAATCTCCCGGAATGAGCTAAGTCCCATGGGAATACAAAACAGGCTCTACAGCCAGAGCTGTGGCCTTTGCAAACCTGCCCAAACTACTGAAACAAATAAAGGCACATACACAGAGAACTGCATCTTTTCCAGAATTAAGTAAAATGTTATTGCTAATTATAAATTGTAATAAATAGTTCAGTATCTTTCAGTGCTCAGATACTATAGGCTGAGAATGGCATAAGAGCCAATACAGAACAGAGACTGAATATAGCACACTTCTGTGGGGACACAGCCCATCTTTATAAGAAACCCTTTACATTAAGCTTACCTATTTGCAAACCTATTTCTGTATTTCTTCTGTCAAAATCCAAATTGAGGGAAGCCCTCTTTCAGACAATACAAGCCTATCTGGGAGGAGCTAGTGGGAGATTTATTTTTTTTAATGCTCCCATTCCATGTGTTGAATAAAACACATTTAAACCCCACAATGAACCCCCACAGCTCTCCCAGTTCTGAACCTTAGCTCTAATCACCCCTATTCTTGTGTGCATGGGCTGTTTCTGAGTGGGTGAGGTCTGTTCCAGCCCTTGAATTAAAGAGGTCATCAGCCAGCATACACCAAGTAATTGGCCCCGAGACACTGACCCACATACGGCTGAGAGTGGCAGCAGCTCGGAGCATGTCCTTGTCCAAGTGCTTTGGACATGTGCTGCTGGCCTGTGAATCATGAATCACGGAAATTCATTTTCCTCAACCTGTAACTTCATTTAAACCTGCTCCTAATAATTGTTTTCTGCCAGTGCTGCTGCACCGTTAAATGGGATTCCTGATTCAGTTACCAATTTTCTTTCCTGAAAAACTTGGCTGAGGTTTCAAATACTGCTTTAAAATGTGTGGCTGCACACACAGTATGTAAATATATCGATTTTTATCTCAGGGGACAAATGTTCTCATTTGAAATTGGCCCTACATAAAAAGCCTTAAATCCCTCAGCCTTTAGTGGTACTCCTGCATACCACAGCACAGGCTGCTGACAGGCACCTTTTGGGGAAGCAGCCCCAAGGAGCCACCACATGAAAGGATGGCTGCACAAGGAAGGCTGATTGTGGGAATGTGCCTACTTCTACCAGCTTTCAGTCTTCCCCTTGGTATGGTGGGAAATTACTTGAGCTCCTGTGGAACTGAAACCCACAAAACTTTGTAACCCTGCTTCTCGCCGTTGCAATTGCACATGCACTTCGTTAAGCAGCACAACAACAGGAATGCACTGCAGACTTCTGCTCATCAGACACTCGCTCGACCAGCTGACTGACCATCATCTTTGTGGAAATTAGAGTCTGCTGTATTGTGCTGTTTCTTGTAACACAGCAAGGAAAAGTCTGTGCTGATCTGGGTCACAGCAGCCCTCTGGGCAGCCCCCTTACTCACAGCAAGTGCAGGGTGAATGCCACAGACCCAACAGAACCCCTCAGGTTAGGAGCTGCCTGCACTGAATCCCATTTTATTCCCCAGCTGCTTTGAATTTTCTATTTACAGAGCTGGCATGGGCTTCAATAACTGGTGAAAATGAGACAAAGATTGCTACACAAAGTGAAATTTATATGATGATTTTGGAGGGATGCTAATAGCAGACTAGTTAACCACATATATTTCCCATGTTGGTACTACAGAAGGAGAAACAATGGGTTGCTGTGCTGATGAAATCTGCAATTAGATCCATCTTCTCAGCACACTAGAATGTCTATCTTGTGAGAATAAAAAGGCTGTTCAAGAACCACTGCTTAGAACAGCAAAGAAGTGCTGTGTTTGGAAAGAATTAATGATACCGAAACAAACCACTGGCCTGCAACACTTTAAATGGCACCTTATAGGAGCCAGGACATCACCTGTCACCTCAGAGTCACACATACTGGGGCATGCAATTTAAAGCAAATGACACCTACTTTAGAAATGCTTCTCCCATAACTACCCTGCCATCTACAAGTCCAGTGCTGGGACCTGTCGTAGGCTTTCTTGGAACAGGTGGCAATCTTGTGGCTCCTTGTTGGCCATTCCTGGGAGTGGGGATCAGAACTTGTCTGTTGGGGCTGTGTTCACAGTCCCAACCACTGCCCTATCACCATTAGAGGAAGGCGGCAGACACCAGGGCAATGTGCTGCAGGTCAGGGCTCCCTCTGCCAGAAGGCATCCCCCTGGGCTGAGATACCAAATCTCTCAGAGCGAGCACAGAACTTTATTCCATATAACCCTTTTCCATCCGCTGAGAACACCAGGATATGCAGAGTGGTCTCATCTCCAGGCTCGACACCTTGCACATGCCGCTTATAGGCATGGTATGGAGACCACAGTTAATATTCAGTTTGCTGAAGACCAGATTGTCTCACTGAACTGAAATATCTTTTGGCTTCCCCAGTGGCAACTACCTCTTCCTACCTACTTTTCAGAAAGGCCAGAGAAGAAAAGAAGAGGCCATACTCTGAAGCTGTAGAGTGCTCAAGGAAGCCTGGGGGAAAGGTTTATTCTTATTGTGTTTGTGAATGGATTAGCATATTTTGGTCTACTCTGAAAAGGATTCTGTGTGAAACTGCCTGAAATATCCATTAACTGCTTCAGATCCAAGTAAATCCTAAGGACTAAAAAGACAAAGTGCTTGTGTGTGGTTCACTGGCTCACTTTCTTACCGCTGTCTCTTGTCCCCCTTGCCTTTTCACAATCCTATGACTACAAAACACAAACCCAACATCTAACACTGCCTAATCTGGCTTTCTGCTTGGTAATGTTTTCCTATGCATGTAGCTTCACCAAAACCCAAAGTGTCATAATGCCAAATGTTTCTGAGGAATTACGTGATTCTGTTTCATATTTCCCACCAGCTGAGTGCAGCTTTTCCTAGGTCACATTTTTTTGGTTCCTCTCCCCATTTCCAGTCGAGGTCCAGAGGGAGAAGCAGCTCAAGCATATTTTTTATGCACAGTACCTTTTCAGTTTCAGTATATAAACATGGTACTATCTGTTAAATCTATCAGTGATAAAATGTGATGCATCTGTGTGTGTCCAGCTTTGTTTTCGTGAAGCAGATTCCATAAATCGGCATAGCAGCTTTCTGGAAACATAAGAAATTCGAATGAAAATGCTAACTGAAATTTAAGAGTATTTCTGTGAGTCATATTTTTTGTGACTAATTTATATGATGATATGTTGCTAGAATGAGCATTATATGAGCCACATACACTCTCGGAAAAAAAATGTTAGCCACTTTAAAAGCAAATGAGTCTATTTTACAATTAATTTCTTAGGTTTCTTTTCTCTGTAGTAAATATTTTTGCCACTCCAATTTTAGTGGCCTTGTTTTAATAAGCTTGAAGTCGATACTTAGTCGATGAAACACCAGACCTACCTGGGGTAAAAATGAGCTACTTGTTGCATCTGAGAAATTTAAAGAACACATTCCTTGGCACCTGATAGTTCTACGTATTTATTACATAAATTCATACTTCTTAAAGATGAAGATAAAATCAACTGTATAGCTGTGAATGTATAAGGCCAGAAGACTAAACTGTACTTCTAAATCATAGAAGTGAGTATCAGATCCAACTGCACCTTAATATACCCTATTTGTTGGGCTTTTTCACGAGTGTTGAAGTAGTTTCAATAACCTAATCAATCCCTTTTGCCACGATAACTTCCCCTGTCCATGTCATCAAATGTGTTGTCTGGAAGCAACATTACTGGTGTCATTTGGAATTTCTCTAATTTAATGTTTAATTGCTCTGCAGGGAAAGAGCACGAATATTCTGAAACAAAATCCCATAAGAGAAATCCACAAACAGCAGCACTGTGCCATGAGAAACTTGCAAGGAGAGGGCAACCATATCGGCATGCTTTTACAAGAATTCCATGGCTCGGAGCACCACTTGGGAGCTACAGGTGGTTGTTTTTTCTACCTTGATTTGTCTGATCTTATTCTGAGCTCTTTTGGGACTTCTGACCCACACAGCAGGTGGGGGCTGACCTCACTGAACTGTGAGCTTGGGTGTGGTGGTTTCACATGAGCCCTTTTGGGCTCCACTGGGTGAGGCTACATCTCCCCTTTGCCTGGTACCTGCCACCTCCAGCCCTCTCACCCACAAGGTTTGCATAACAGCAAATAAATCCTCACTTCCTGTGTACTTCTGCTGTCTGGTCTGACAGTTCTTTATGTTGTTTCTCTCAGGAGGGACTGCATGGATCTATTTACCTGCTCTATAAATATTTTCTGAGACAGGGCACCAGTAGGGAATGCTTGCTTCAAGAGGTAGTAGGCATCAAAACGGGCAAAGAAATTATATAATCTATATTTTGGGGTTTTCTGTTCCTTTTGTAATATTATTAGCATTTGATTTACTCATTTGACAGGAAATGAGCAGTAAGCTAATATTTTCATGGCTCTACCTATTACTGCTACAAGATCCCTTTTTCAGGTGGTTATGCTTACTTCAGAATCCTCTGTAATGTCTGTGAAACAAGAGTGTGCTTCCTCTGTGCCCACTACTTAGAATTTGTCACCACTGAGTTTCTCTGCCATTTCATTGTTTAGTCACTCCATGCCATGAGATCCTTCTCCAAAAAATTCTTGGCTGATTGTTTTCCCTATTTTGAATGACACTGCAGGAAAATGTTGTTAGATTTCCTTCCTCTTCCCAGATCTTTTATCAATGTACCAAATGACACAGGTCTCAATGTTGGAAAGACTGATAATTTATCCTTATTCTCTATTTTCTAGATACAGTCTGTGAGATGACCTTTCCTCTTCTCCCTGCGTATCTAAGGGTGCTTTTTAAAGCCCTTGATGAGAGACTCTGCCAAACACCTTTTGAAAAACCAAGAAGCCTGTGTTAACAGGTTCTTTCTTGTCCACTGGATAACCCACTCCTTCAAAGGATTCATAATTCATGGGCTCCTCCTACAAGCATCACACTTCCCTATCGTGGCCTGTCTGTTCTCACGCTTGTGTATAAAATTTTCTGCTTTTCTTCCATGACCACTGTTCTGTACAGCTGTCAGGCTGCCTGGGCTGTAGTTCCCCAGGTTGTCTCTAAAGACAGACCTCCCAGCAAGGGACATTCCACTCATGACGAGAAGTAGACGTGGTACACAGTAATGCACTTACCTTAAAAGCCAAAATGATACTTATGAAAAGGAGGATAATCACAACCAGACATGTAGGGTTCACAGACATAATCTCTTCCTTGTAGGGAAAATTGCTGGGCTGCATAAGCAAAAATAAACAAAACACTGTGAGTTAATCTCACGAGTCATTTAAGAGCCATTCAATTAGTGCACTCTATAATTAACCGCTTACAAAGCTTTCTGTCATCTACTAAATCGGGAGCTCTCCGCACCAACAACCAGTTTCGGTAAGTTTGGCTGGAACAAGCATTGTGAAGATTTGGCTGCCAAAGGTTCTCTGAAGGTCTGAGGGATTTGCTTTTTGCTTTGGATGTGATGTGGGCTCTCTTTTCCTCAGTGCTCCCTGGGTTTGTATCTGACACACACAAGCATAGGGCTGGGAGCTTTGCAGCAGGAAACCTGCCATCCTGGGAAACAGCAGGCAAGTCCTGTGCTTACTGAGTAATCATTATATTGGCACTGCCTGCCAAAGACCAGGGGCAGCTCCTTCCAGAAAGTCAAAGCAGGAAAAACTGGACAGGATAATCCTTTCATCTAAATATTTGAAGACATTTCAAAATACATTGAGTTGATTCTGTTCCATCTTATTTTGGCTAAATTTGGATTCCTTCTCCAGGTGTATTTGTTAATGCTGTTGTCTAAGTGCATGTCCCATGAAGGCACAGGTCCTCCAGAGGAGACACATCATGATTTCAAATTGAAATGTGCTCCAGGTCCTTCTGCTACCTCATACATGAAATGGAGGTGACAAAATTAATCTTCCTGCTTAGCACAGGCTCTAGTGATTTACAGTTGTGAAACACTTTAGGATCACCAGCTGAAAAACAGCCTCTAAAAATGTTTTACTGCATTTGTTATTGCTTAAAGGAAACATACCCTTTAACATGAATGTTCCAAATTGTTTTGAAATATTGCAAGGCAAAAGTTCCCATTTCAGTTAGAATAAACCATTGTTCACGGACAGAGCTGTTCTCCACAATAGATAGCTCCACTGCAACAGTAGCTCATTATAACTGAGTGCAGGAGTTCCTTCCACACTCAACTCCCTTTTCTCTTACAGGTCTAATTACTTAACCAGGCCAGCTCTGCATCCTTGTCAGGACAATTAACTAGACCATGCTATAACTGTTATAACTGTATTCTTGGCAATGATGGTGTAAATCCAGAGTAACCCCTTAGTAACCCTTATTCCAGCACTCAGCCCAGTGCATCAGGAAATTATCTTTTTTTTTTTCTTTTTTTTTTTTTGACAGCTGCTACTTAGAATAGCTCTTTATTTAGCGCTTCCATGAACTGTTCAGAGTGGTTAACATCAACAGCAGCTGTAACCGTTTGCAGATAGATGTTACATAAGCACATTTTCCGCTTCTTGACAGCAGTGTTTCTGTTCCTGTACTGAATTTCATGGCTGAAGTTTTTATCACGTTATCCTCTTTGTTGAGGTATGACTTCTGTAGGAAACTAGTTGGCTATAATTCAGTAAGTTGCTGCCTTTTTTTTTTCCCACAGAAGATTATTCTAAATATAGTAAATGTAGTCACCCAGACACCAAGAAAGCAAGAGTATATGCCAAGAAACAACACAGTGAAAAGTAAACAAAAACCTTATTTGCAGAAACTTTAAGTATCAATGCCCCAACTTGCCCTCCTGCTTGCAAGAGGGAGGCCACGCAAGAAAGTTACAAAACTGAGTCAGTCAAGGACAGTTCCAGTAAAACTGCACCCAAATGATTTTTTCAGTACTGACCTACAATTAAAAAGCTAGTCAAACTAGTTCGTGAATGCAATAAAAAATTCCTAATAAGACGTTGGTCTTCCTACATGCTGGTTTTTGGGAACTAGTTACCCATCACAGACTGGACGACTGCATGCTGGGGTCTTGGCCATAATCTAGTGGCCAGTTTCCAGACATCAACTCGAATGGGATTTGCATAGGGGCAAGACAAGGGCACAAAAATGATAAAGAAAGTTTCCACTATATTGAAAAGCTGGAATATCTGCTGGAGCCATGAACTCTGGTCAAGCCTGGGAGCAGGACAAAACGCTGAGCAGTGCATGGCCCTCTCTTAGACAAGTGTCAGTGTTTCAGGTGAAAAAACTCTAATTCAGTAAAGCCAGGACAGCACGTGAAGAACAAATTCTACAGTTTGTCCCCTTCAGGGTCAGGTTTCTGGGTCTCTGTCCAAAGAGATGCAAAGTGTAAGCAAGCTCCAGCGAGGTGGTGGGTGCTGCGCCCATGTGATGGTCACCCCCACCCATCTCCCCCCCTGGGAGATCTTGGTGCAGGGTGTGAAAACCAAAGCCAGTGCCTCCTGGAGCTTTCAGGCTTTCTATGTGGGACACAAGGCTTTCAGGGCTTCTATGAATAGCCCAGGGGACACTGGGTCACCATCGAAGAAACTCCCTTTGTTTTTGTTTGCTAACTAGGCTGGGCTGGGCCACGAGCAGTCTGATCTTGACTCACAACTACAAACCTCATCAGTGCTGAAGGAAAACCAATTTATAAAACCTGCAGCTTCTGGCAAAGAAGCAGGAAAGATGGTGGGAAGCATCTTGATTAGTTCCATGCTCTCCTGGTTCAGGGATAATCATGGAGCTGGTGCCATCAGGTGGCCCTTGGGGTCCTCCCAGGGCAGCAGCCGTTCCCAAAATCTCATTCATTCCCATGGAAAATGTGTACCAACAGCTGTTCATATGAATAAAAGACCTATTGCCCTCCTGCAGTGATAAGCTTCAGCACTGATATGGGTCCATGAGGTGGGACAAGAAAATCTGTTTGTGTGCTGGGGGTTTGCTCTCCTGCAGGGGGACCCATATTGGAAATCCTGCTGCTGGAAAGGTTCCAGATACTGAGATCGGTGGTGCAACTTCTGAAAAAAGATCAGTGTCAAATGTTGTGCAAGGTTTGATGAAGTTGAGACTGAAATATATATGGGTGGGAAAAATCAAGCCTGTCACTGCAAATACAGGAGTGACTTTGCAGCACAACATGATGAAATTTGCTATACCAACAAAATGTAGTTGTAGTGGTGTTGAATTGGCATGCTAAAGTCATAATTAAAGTGTCATTTATAACCTTGTCATGGACATGGAAAGGGCTGCGTGCATAATAACATGCCTAGTACACTTTTAATTTAAAAAAATTACTGCCTATACATATCAAAGCTCTATTACACAAGTAAAAATCTAAAACTTGCATGGAAAGTACATTTCTACTGCATTGATATTATACAAATGCACAAGAAGAATAAAATGAAAACGGCTAAAGCCATTTTTCATTCCCTCAGCCTCCTTGCATAACCTTTCATGTCTTCCTTCCTCCTGGACCACAAAAAATCCACTGTAAAATATGGTGTGGATACTCATTCCAGGCTGCAATCCTCTGAGTATCAGAATCTTACAAAATTGAAAGAAAACAGTAATGTGTCAGTAGAATTTTTAAAGCTCTGCTATGAACTTAGTGGTACTTCTTTGGACTTATGTCATTAAAAATGTCAGAAAGTATATTTCTTTTTTAAGCTTTAGTTTGTAGGAAAAAATCTTTAGATTTAATCTCTTTTATGTTCCCTAGATGTTTCCCCCAGGATTTAAAAGCATGACTGATACCATAGGCAGCAGCATTGCAGGCAGTCCCACAGTAAGGCTATTTAAGATACTTTGAAATGTTGTTCAGATGAACTGTTATAGTTCTGTACTTCAATTAAAAAAAAAAAGTTTGCATAACACAGTTGCAGCCTAGCCTGTTATACACCTCTGCTTCAATCCACTTCATATACTGTTATCAGATGACAGAAGATGGAGTGTCTCATATGAAGGTTTTAAAAAGCCCATATATAAAAGATCTAGTGGGGTTAAAGGAAAGAAATGTGCTTTAGGTCAAACTGCTTCAGACCTCTCCTGCTCCAAGAACCAAAATGACTTTTATTTTACACATGTTGGACTCACTGTATGTGAAGGTTTTTGGTTTTTAAGTGACAATGACAATGCCCAGGATGTCCAACATAATTCCTCAAAACCTTTACCATGCAACCATCATAAAACATATAAAAAGCAAGATTTGTAACATTTATTAATTTACATGACCCTTCATGCTGAGATGCCCTTGCAGTCTACAGGAGTTAAGTGGCACACCTGTGTGCAAGTGGGTATCAAAAGGCAACAAAAGGTTTCCAAAGACACTCGTTCCTCTGAAACAAGCAGCCAATATAGGCCGATGTTACCAAACACCCTGTGAACACAATTGCAACATTTTCAGCTAGGGCTCTGCCCACCTAATTGATATGTACTCATCATCTTGCTAAAAGTACATGGAAGGTTTCACAGTAGGTTGTAACTCATATCTGACAGACTGAAATCTGGCAGATGTGCACCAAAGTAAACAGATAACGATCCCAGATACTACTGAAGTAGAAATGGTTAAAGACACGGGGTTTTCACCTTAGAGCAAGAAAAAAAGTTCTTCTGAGACTGCCAAATAGATTGCATTACATAATGCACACCTTCTTCCAGATATTCAATAACGGATTTGAAGAACGATTGGGATTTTTCATTTCCCTTATGGAGTTGTGCCCCCTAAAATATCATTCCCCCTATGCAAAGCAGTTTTAGAGCAACAGAAACTGTAAGAATGCCAGGAAGAAACACAATCCTTGCTTCCTGCCTACTCTGGCAGACCACTGCAAAGGGGATGAGGGCAAGACAACTCTAGGGCCTATTTATAAATCATCACACCCAACTGGCATTACTCGAGTCTCACCTATAGGGACAAGAGTATTAACCACAGTCTTGTTCTAAACACGGTGTTTGAGATGACAAACCAATCCACCATGAGTATTATTCAAAGGCAGGGAAACAAGTCCTTTATTTGAGTGCTAGCACTGCATCGAAAGCATTATTGCTGAAAATTTGACAAAGCTTGCAGTCAGTGTCATTCGTGTGTTTCATCGTGTATCTGGTAACAGCACATGGGATCTTCATCTCTCCCCTTTGCTTTTCCCCATTCAGACAGAGTGTATTTACTCTGAACCAAACATAACAACCTTTGCCAACTGATGCAGCCCTTCCAGGGAAGGGTTCCTGTTGAGCCATTTGTGCTTGAAACCACAGCTAAGACACAGGAGGTATAATCAGCTTCAAAGCATATGCAGAGCAGCTTCAAAACTTGGTTGAACAGGTGACATTAACTGTACAAAATTCATCACAGGTCTTCACAGTTTTTCCCCATCACTAATCTCCAATATGAATGATAAAACACAAACTAATCTTGTTTCTAAATGAACTTAACGTGGACTAGCTTTTAGCTGCTCCTGATCATTAGGCCACACATCCAATTTAAATAGCCTTTTAATACCTCATTATTTTGCATATGAAAACTCTAGTGCCACTACCTCTTGGTTTCCTTTCTCAGTAAATGAAGCAGGAAAAACTGATTGTCTATCATCATACTACAACATATACAGACTTTATATAGGTTTTTTTGAGGAACTCTTCTGCATGTTCTCTGACTTTTAAGCATTGCTTTTTACAAACAGACTCCACAAATAGACAAAGAAAATCTATGTCACCAACTGAGAAAGGAAATCTCCTCTCCATGACTATTAATTGTTCTTCTTTTTAGTGTCCACAAATCCCAACAGGAATTTTTGCAAAGAGCAAAACAACTTGGGAATTGTTGTTTTGGCACTTAGTTCCCTAGGCTGCTTACAGGGTCACTGCATCCTAGGCACAGTTGTTATACTGTATGCTCATCTATATTCCTCATGCTTCTAAGTTTCTTTGCATTTATGTGTGTGGCACACATTAATGGCTGAACTCAGGTTCTCAGTCAGTCTAGCTCACTGTGTCAGCCATGGGTTTTATTAAAAGTGAATTTGCTTGGAAACGTCCCGAGTACTGCCCCTGGGAAATGCAGAAATGAGCCCACTCTGGGCAGTGCAGGGTAGGGTCTTTCAGAGTATGACATAGAACAGCCAGATTAGATTCCTGCTCACAATCTTCCACCAAAGGACTCAATCCCTCTAGACAATGAGCCTCGAGAAGCTCTCCCAAGGCTGAAATTAGCCATTATGAAAGGCCTCTTGGGTACCAACATTATTAATGGAAGTCAGGATGAGCATGAAATCTACTGCTGATTCCTGGAGACCTTCCTCTACCCAAAATAGAAACTCACTGGCAGATGGCTGGCTTGACCACAACCCTTTGCAGTCTGCCAGCTAACCTCTCCTAATCCATGTCATATATCCTTTATTGATCTACTCCTTTATTGTTGCTCTGAGCTTCATGCTGCGAAGTCAAACATCTCATGAAAGTCCATTATGTTCCTGCCTATCTTTACTGACAAAGTCAGTAATCTTGTCAGCGAAGGAAAATGAGTTTGCCTGCAGGACTGATTTTCCCCGAAACTGTGCTGGCAGTCATTAATCATTTTCCCCCTGTCTAATCCTTTATCACTTGACTCTCCTCTCAGCCCCAGTCCTGTTATTATTCTCCTTGGTAGCAATGTCAGGCTAATCAGCCTGTAATTATCCTGGAAATCCCCCTTGCCCTTTTGTGCACTGAGAGTTTATCGCTCCTGAAGTCCTGCAGCGTTTCTTTACCAGTCAGGAAAACTGATTTACAACAGCAAGACAAAGATGTGTGCAACCAGAGATTTTAACACTCCAGAACAGCAATAGAGATCACAAAGTGCTCTGCTGCACCATACCAAACTCCTTCCAAGGTCTGCTCCTTCTATTTCTGATACAGAAGGACCTATTAATTTTACCTGCAGGAAATACAGTGACATTCAGCAGACATTTTGAGAGAATCAGCTGCTCTTTGCCTTTCTAGTGAGCCAGTTCCAGATGCAGCACCAGATTTTCAGCAGAAGAGCAGAGGCTTTTAAGAGCATAGCTCCCAGCCTGCTCCTGCTCCCATCACATTCTTGCATAGTGACCAAAACTGAGTAAAACCTGGTTATGACTCATACTCTGGGAAGTGGGGGGGAGCTCCTGCAGTCTCTGAGAAGCTTTTGATTTATTCCTTGGCTTTTCTTCCAGCATACCGTCAGCTGTGAATGCAGGTAGGTGTTAAATAAGATGAAGGATAAGAGACACGTTGCCTCTTCCTGAAGATTTGTGTGGCTACTTATCTCCCTGCTGTTTCTCATTACCTGTTATTTATACTGGCCAAGCTAGCTTTCCATCTGCAAAATAAAGTTCACAGCCAAGCTAATCTGTATTCAGGTTCTCAGGGCAGATTTTCACAGACAGCTGCAGCACTGGCTTCTCCAGAGCTCTGCAACTCCACATGAACGCTGCTGGACATAGCACGTGGTTCTGTGATGAGACAGAGGCTGGTGGGCTCTTGTCTTTACTTTGGGGTGTTGCAATCACATCTTGTATGCTTATGTAGAACTGGCTATGGCTGCTTGGCCAAAGCAGACCATGGCAAGAAGGGAGCCTCTAATTGTTCCTAACACAGAACTCAAAATATTTTCTAGCAAAACCAAGCATACACTCAATCTAACTGTTACCTAATGAAATGTGTTAAAGCAACCAAATAAATTAGAAGGAGCAACAAAACATTCCTGAAATAGCACCAAAAATAAGCCACTAGATATGAACACAATAACTCTGAATACAAAAGCAATTACTTATTATCTATATATTGCAATATGGGGTCTCACTGTAAATGAAATGGTGCTGAGAGCTTTCATGACATTACAAAACTCTAGAGATTTGCACAAATATTGCAGTAAGTTAGTAATGTACCCTTGCACGGATATTGAATTCAGACTGTCAAGGACTGAGAGACCTACTCAAGGTCGGCCTGGGAAGTTAACAGGAAATCATTGGCTAGAAATACAGAACAAACAGACACAGTTTTTTCCCCCCCAAACCCCCAAGGCTTGTGAACATCAAGTGATTTACCAGCTGACGGAGGTAGTCCTGAATTGTGCTGGGATAGACGAGTACACTGATGGCAACCAATGTGTTGAGAGCAAAGTCAAAGATCTGATAACAGAAGAAAGGGATGATCCAAGCTGCATGTTGCTAAAAAGGGAATAAATTAGAAACTCATCAGCCACAAGTTAAAATAGAAGGATATATCTTTCCACACTAAAATTTAAGGAATATTTGACACTATGCAGCATTAAATCAGCTAAAAGAAATATGACATTCAGCCAGAATGGTTGGCCAAGGCAGTTTAGCCACTGAACTGCAGTAATATGTGCGGTACAACTCCCACAACTCATTATATTAGAATATTTAGAAACCACATGATACTTTTCCCTTCTAATTAATAGGATTAATGTTGGGACAAACCACAGACTTGGGAGGTGAATGAGAAAAAATTCCCTTAACTTTGATAGGTACAAGATTCAGTTCTCTGAATTCACCATTTGACCAGAGCTTGCTTATATTTGAAACTGCAGCCAGTCAACACAACTGGGCAGTTCTGTTGCCTGCAGCAGGGGGCCCTGGGGTACCACTGATCTAAGCAATCAGTTCTGCTGCCTTTTTTTTCCCTCTGAGTTTTCAGCTGAGCAACTAAAGCAGCAATTGTTAAAAAGCATTTTTCTTAATTTTGTTTCTAGGGAATTGTGTAGTTCACTTGATTCATGTACTCAGCAAATATAATTACCTTATATGCGCCATATGTAGCCATTGCACAGATCAGAATCATAAGGAGAGAAATTGCAGTAGCAATACACATATCTGGAAAAGAGACACATCAAAATAGTTGTAGATAAATTCAGAGCTTGGTTCAGTTATTTTGCCATCTACATTGTGCAGAGCATCTCAAAGGGCAGGGTGGGGAAATGGGTGGAGATGGGGTCAGATGTGTCATTCAGCCATTGCTGGAGGAAATCTCTGGCTTTCAGGGGGAACCTCCTAAATATGAGAAGCACAGACAGTGCTTCTGGCTGTGCAAGCCTGCAGCCTTACAGTGTTCTTACACTTACACTGTGCAAGCCACTGAAACCTCTATGAGGCTGTGGAGGTGAAGGGTCTAATTTTTCTGAGGATTTTCAAAACTCAGGAGCGGTCTTGACAAGAAGACTATTTTGCTGGTGGTGATGACATCTGTAGTCAGAAATCCATGTCTGCTTTTCTGTGCTACAGATTGTTTCTGCACCAACAGCTGCTGTATACCATTGCTCACAGACCTCTCTTCTGGAAAAGGAGCAAAACTGGCAACCAAAGGCATCTTTGAGGAGAAACAACATCTTGAAAATTTTCATTTCAACCAAGAATACTACAGAGATATATTTATTAATGAAGACGTATAACTGTAAGGAAAGATGAAGCAGTAAAGGAAGGAAAATATTTTTTAAGGTTTTGATTGAAGTAATTACAGGACTCCTATCTTTTTCTTTTATTGCTAATCAGCTTTCAGTTTTCCTTAGATTTAAGAAGTACCAAAGTCATAAAATGCTGAGAGGAGATCCTGAGGGAAAAAATTACATAGGTTTGGTCTTTTCATATGCACTCCCCTTGACCCTTTCAGGTTATCAGCAGTGAATTTCTGAACCCGACCTTAGAGTGAGTTTGGGAGTGCAATGGCACATTGCACCAACTTTTCCAAGGCTAAACCAGCACACAAAGAGGAGGGAGAACGAGAAATACAAAGGAGGTACCCTGAAGTGGGTTCATCAAAGTGCCTGAAAGGTCCTGATCTGGTAGCTGTGGACAGGTCTCACCTACCACCACCAGGTAGCAGCGCAGGCTTACCCGGGCTGAAGAGGAAGACCAGAACAAGTCTTGCCTGTCATTATTTCCAGCCTACCAGTATGATCATCCATGTGGACCCAGTCCTTGATCCTCCCGTGCCTGAGGGAACACAAAGCTTACCCTAGCACAGAGCTCTGATGGCACTAATCCAGATTTCTGCTGGCCCTAGATGCAGAGAGGAACCCAAGACTTAGGAAGCTGGTGGAAAATGAGCAAGAGGAGACTGTTGCTGGCTGGTGAGGGCACCTCCAAAGGGTGCTTATGTTCTCTGGGCTACAGGCTCCTGGGGCACTGTCCCTACCAATGGCAAGATTAAGGACTTCAGAACCCAGGGTTCTCCTTTTCCAGGACACTGCCTATGTCCTGGCTCTCAGGACTCTTGGTTCTTTCTCTCTTGCCCCCCAAATTTTGTCCTTGTGATTGCATAGGGACCCAAATGCCACAGAAGAAGTCGTATTGCAGGCTGCTTCCTAATTTAATGGATTAAAATGTAATGGATAAAGTGCCCTTTCCTGGCACTTGGAGAAGCACTGTAGTCTCAAGTCTAATGAGCCCCTGGAAGGCAGATGTCCTTACTCACAGTGCAAGTGCTTGAATCTTTGTCCTATTGTCCAAATAAGCAAGTCTCACCCAGGAGAGAGGCAAGCACTCAGCACTGAGTTTACCTGCACCCCGGTGCTCACTGCTTCCTTCACAGTGGCTTTCTGCAGCTCAGCTTGTAGGTGCTATGAAATGCCATCGGCAGGCAGCTGGGCTCCCTGCTCATAATTCAGCAGGGGATGACATCTCAGTGCATCCAAAACTGCTCTTTAGAGGCACCTCCTTCTCCTCTTAGACTGTGTGGAGAATCCAGACATCCAGTGCAGGTGTCTGAGCTGCATTATCTCTAGCTTTTTAGGAGTCATAGAGGCTGTGCTGTGCCTGTGATCTGAGTTCTGCCCTCAAGAGCAAGACACATCCACAAAATAATGCTCTACTAATAAAATACACTGTAGCTTCTTCAGTCACTTTTAGCTGTGTGACCATCTAGTCTGGCTGCTCACATACATCCTGTGAAATCAAAATGATTTTGAATAGACCAGGTACAATTGAGGTAATGAAAGAAAAGAAGAGAAATGGAAATGGCTGCCTGTAGCCCCTAACCTCAACTGAACCTCTTGTAAAAGAGGCTCTCAGATCAGTACTTTTATTCTGACCATCAGCTGCGAGGCACTACTTATTTATTAATTCTGTCTGTTCTTAATCCCAACCACCTGCATCCAAGGGGAAGCTGCTGTCATTGTCATTTGCAGCCGACACAGCAGTCACAGGCCCCACTTTGCCCATGACCATGGCAGAACTGGTTCAGAGCCAGAGCCTAGCAAACTGCGATGAATTTGACATTGAAGCTCGTCTGACACACTCACGCTCCCTGTCTCCAGTGACTCCCTAGCTGTGTTCCACCATGCCAAGTCCTAGTTGGCTCAAGCTAGTTCTTTCTCATTTAAGGCTTCATTGGTTTTTTTGAGCTGTGTCAGCTACAATTAATCAGCATGAAACTAGATATGTAGCACATTAAATGAGAAACTAACAGGGGTGTGCGATTTTTTTTTTCAGCCATGCTGTGCTTTCCATGACACTCATGGGTAGAAGGGCTGTACTTGGCCCACTGAAGGGGTTGTATATATAGCCTATTGCCCTAGGCGGCTTTTTGATTTTTTTTCCTTGGGTTTAAAGAAACCAGTTGAGGGTTTTTTTGTTATACCTTGTAATGAGATTCTACCTTCATTGGGGAGAAGATGATGCTGGGGCTGTGCAAAGCTCCTGCCATGAGATGCTCATGTGCATGGCAAGCTGCAGCCGAAGCTCCCTCGAATCCATGTTGAAAAGTATTTCCTTGCCTTCCCCTCTCCTCTTGCAAAGTGTGTACTTTGGGTCTGGCTGAGATGGAGTTCGTTTCCCCACAGCAGGCTCACAGTGCTGTGCTTTGCATCGGTAGCCAGAAGGGTGTTGATAACACACCAGTGTTTTGGCTACTGCTGAGCACAGCACCAGCACTGTAACATTCCTT